>JAUPFR010000004.1:15984679-16629679 GCA_036925125.1 Oreortyx pictus
GCATTCAAAACTCTTCTGAGCATTAAGAGACCTACTTAGTGCCACCACAGGTGAATGCCACAGATTCCTAGGAAGACGTGTGGAAAACTTGCCAGCTCTTTTCTCTTTAAATTACATTTCAGGGAAGGGGGAAATGGGAATCATCAAGGGAGTAATGTGAAAGAAAAGACCATCAACCAATGTGGTATTTTCACCCTTTTGCATAACATCTGTGCTCCAGATATCCATTGGTACATGTGATTAGCTGCAGACGCAATTGCAGAACATAGTAAACATGCATTACTTGATTTGGGGAATTTTGACAAGAGAGCCTAGCAGACCCCAAAGCTGTCATGATTTAGTGAAAATTAATTTTCAGTCACAACTAGTTTCATGTGAAATCAGTATATTTTCTCTTCAAAGTTTATTGGGTTTAGCTGTTGATCCAAAGAAATTCACATTTCTGCAGGTATTTGTGCACTCAGCTTAAATCAATATTTCTTCCTTCCTGTGAGAAAATGTGGCCCATGTGTGTCATTCTAGAAGTGGCAAAAAGTCCAACTGTTTTCAATCTGTCCGTAAATAAACATATTCTCACCAAGACCCTTACCTCTCCATGGCAGTTAACAAAATGTGAACAAATAACAACTGGTAGCAGCTAAGGTGTTTAAGAAATATCATATTTTTGTCATGTAAAGGGGAAACAGTTTTTAGATTAAGTATCAGAGTAAACGAATCTCAGTGACAGAAGACTTCAATACCTGGAAAGTTTGAAACTGTCTTCATGAACATTTTATTTATGATCTTCCCTAGTTGTTGAGACTTAGCTCCTTTGTGTTAGAGTCAGCAAAATTTATAATCAGTTAAAAGAATAAAAATAAAAAATAAATTTCTTTAAAAAATAGGATCAATTAAATGTTTTAACCAGTATCAAAACCCCTGAAATTTCTTTCACAAATAGGATTGAGTACCTGAGCAATTCAGTTGCTAAAGGCTGGTGGATCCTATGATTAGTCTGCTTTTTAATTTCACTTCTTTTCTTTTAACAATCTTTCTTTACATTTGAAGATATGCGTACCTATGTTTGCTTCATGAGTTAGGTCAGCATTTAGTTGTCGTCTACTAATACCTGAATGCATAGAGAATGCATTGTCTATCATTTCCATTCATGGCGTAATTGAAATGAACAGTAGGGAACAACTCATCCTACTTCTTTAAAATGTCATCTTGCTGTTAGATTTTGCTGTATCAAGCAACAACCTGAGCATCTGGAGAGACTTGTGCATTTAGTTCACAGGACTGTATGTTTCTTAGCATATTTTTTCAGACTTGTGTCTTTCTGTTGCCATCTGGACTGCAGTGTGTATCAGGAAGTAACACGCAAAGGAAAACCAACTGTGGATATGATCTAGCAAACGCAGCTCCTCACATTTCATGAAGGCTTGAAAACTCCAGTAGTTTTCCCAGATTCGTAGCTGTCATCTGAGTTAAAGTAGCAAAACAGATTTTTGAATGTGCCAATGAATGGCCACCATTAATGCACCTCTGTCCCTGAAGCAAATGATTATGCTCAATGATTAAGCAGAGCATGTTAATGCATTACTTTTTAAAGTCTAATAGATAGCTAATGAGAAATATATGCTGTGTGGACGACTGGACCACAGTGTGCTGTGACATGTATCTTACAGTAGTTTTGAGAAAACTCGAGATCCATCTATCTGTTGTATAACTGTTATCACTTCAAGCCATGCACCCTGCTTAGGAAATCTCTGCTCTGTAAGGCTTTCTAGTTCCTACATTCTTCTCACTATGTCCATAGGTTTGAAAATGAACCATCACTTGGATGTCCTGAACATTTTTCAGCAAAGCCAGGCTGGTTGGACTCCTGTCCCAGGAAATTCTAATTCATTTGTGCAATTTTTTGTTTTTCTGAGGTTTAACTGAAAAAGGAAAATATGTTCCAACTCTAAAGGGTAAATGTGACCACTTGAAAACATATCCACCATTGTTCCATGTCACTGCTATTAATTTTTATATGGAATCCTCTTAATAAGAAGGTATGCATAAAGCACTGTACTGCTAGCTACTAGCAGAAGCAAAGGATTAGTTGCTGCTATAAAAGCAGCACAGATACATTCAGGTTGAAAATTACTATGCAGAATCATTCAATAGCTGAATGGTTCTCCATGCAAGAACCTATGCAGACACTTCTAGCTCTAGAATCAAATGGAGCAAGAAGGCAAGAGGCAACCTTTACATTTGTATGGCAAAATATGTGGTTACCTGAGCATTTTTAACACATCATCCTATTTTGTAATTCATCCTCAGTCAGTATTTGATTGATAACTTAGGCCTAGTGCTGCAATGCATTCTGCAAAGCATGCTTTTTGACCTGAAAATGAACACTGCATGTGCCAAGGTGGTCAAAGACACTCTCATTTGGGTCAGGTACTGACTGAATAAATTACATCCTACAGGCTTTATAGCTGTTTACCTTCCTTTTGTCCAGTCAGGTCAGGTGTGTGCACAAAGAACATACCAATGCAAAGGGAGGAATGGAATATATGCCAAGGATGGCAAAGAATGCGTACTTTTAATATGTTTTCACTTGGGGGGTGAGCATCTGTAGCCAGATCTCTGAGTTACTACTTAGTAGATCTTGGCTGAGAAGTAATTCTGAAACCCACTCTCCTTGAAGCGTGAAAAATGAATCTGTCTTACCAGCTGAAGGGTCTTCAGAGAAGGTAGTGGAGGGAAATTTGAACATTTTGCCTTCCCACATACTCTCAACCAGCTTCCACAGCCTCCATCTTCTTATCACTTTTTCAAGTCCCTTGGGCCGCTGTCCAGTGCATATCTGTCTGCTGCTTAACAAACTCAAGCTGTGGTTTTCAAGCTGATAAATAATTATGCTAATTAACAGGTTGGAGGAAAATGTGATGTTATTTCTGTGGAATGTTCTGAGAGGCTGGAAACACTTAACTGCAAAAACGACATGTGGTGAAATAACCAATAATTTGCTTAAGAAACCCACATCTGGTATGCCTGCTAGAAACAGGGGTTAATAGTCTGTCAGGGGCAGGCAGTGGCTGTGAGTAGCCCTAGGATAAACAAAAAAGCCTTAACGGCAGGAAATGGGCTTGTTCTCTTAGCATAAGCATTTACATTGGCTGCTAACCAGCAAGAGATGTAAAAGGAGTTGTTTAGTTTACACTTCTGGAAAAAAAAGAAAAAAAAGAAAAAAAAGAAAACAAAGATAGATGGAAACAAACAGTCTTTAGCATTTTGTGTATCTGTGAAAATGAATAAAAGCTATTGAGCATAACTAAAAATGGTCATAATATCTCTGCTCTGCTGTCCTGGAAGGAGGCACAGACAGCACAATATTCCAGTCATAAAAGTGGAGAAATATTGCTTAATTTGTTTGTGTGTAATTGAAATAGCTGTCAGAATATTGACTGTGTGACTTTTTTGTCTCTGTCCATGCAGAAAAAGGGAAAGGAAGGTAGGAGAACAGAAGGCACACAAGATTTGGTTAACTGAAACAAACTGGCATCCAGATTTTATACATATATACCCAGTTTTTGTTTTGAAAATGGAAAGTCCAAATGCTACTTGTAGTAAGAAGCAAGATATTCCCCTTTGATGCCACCATAATCAGAGGATCTGGACCACAATCCTGGGAACACACCCTTGCACTGGTGTGACATTGCTGCAGCACTTAAAAGAGCAAAAAAGAAAGCCTCATTTTAAGATGGGATGAAATGTAAATAATGTATTCATTTGATGAGATTCAGATGAAGTTCTCTGTGTGTGGCAAGCTAAATTTTTATTTATAGCAGTTAAAGAAACACACGAGTTGATCTGGATACACTGAAGATCATGAACCAACCACTGTTGGTTCCCAATTCTGTTTTAAATAAACAGATAGCATTCTACTTTAAGGTGCTGGTTTTCTGCTGAAGTGATGCAACCTTTGCAAATATCGCTGCTACATCTGACTTGTGTTTTTTACAGAAGAAAACATAACACCTCAGCAGATGTTGGCAGCACTCTATTGCATGCTGGACTAATTGACATTTCAAGCTAAATTTTCTTTCATAGTCACTCTCAAAGATGTACATTATCCCTTATCAAAATAAAGAGTTGTGGTCTCAGCAGCTCAGAGGATTATGGAAAGTACACATTATCACCATAACATCTAAGTTACTCTCTTTCAACATGTTAATGACAGGCTTTCACAGTCTCATATTTTAGTGTCATGTCCTGTTTTATAATGACATCGTATTCTTTTCTAGTGAGCCTAGCACAAAGCACCAACATGACCTCGCAGCTTTGCAACATTTTTCAAGTCAGCGAGATCCTCAGGACACATGTTGATACCTGAGATGGGAAGCGGCAGCCATTAAAGGAATCAAAAGCCTTGTTTATCAGTGAAAACAGCTGGCATTGCTCTACTCAGCTGGATCCAGGTGGGACTATCCATCCTCCACTGGGGAAAAGCCCTGATCCAAAGCTGCAGCCTCACACGTGAAAGAGGCATCAGTAGCAATGGGTTTTGATGCTCTATGTGAGTACCCAAAGCTCTTGCCTGCAGAAAGTTCTCTGCACAGTAGCAGAGACAATTGTTTCTGGAAAACAAGAAATGCCAAGGGATAGGCCATCTCAAACAATGGTGCTTCCACTTTTTCCATATACTGTGTTCACAGTCCTGAGCACACAGGACATACCTGCCTTGGTTGCACTTTGGACTGTCATGTGAGTAGCATGAGGACGGAACAACTGTAGAGTTCCAGGAACAGAACAAGAGTCTGAAACCATAAAATGCTGCAGGAACTCTATGACTGTGTTTTATTCTTCTGTGTTCTAGCTTTGCTGTGTACAGAGAAGTGAGATAGCCCATTTTTAAGCTAAGAAAATGTCTTGTTCAGGAGTACATGAAAGTAAGAAATCCAATAGAGACAGAGTTGCTAAAACTGTAAATTTCTGTTCACTGAAGACTGACTTGAAACTAAAAGGCTAGCAGCAACATGGAAGAGTGGGTTAAAAAATAAAATAACTTTTATAAAAGCCAATTAAAGCTTAACAGGATTCTTTGGATTTTTTTTATTTTTTATTTTTTTAATTTTGCTTGAGTTTGTATACTATTTCATCTTTTTTGTATATTCTCAGACAAAGTAAATCCACAACTCCTTGACCTGAAAGAAAAAATTTGTATTATGCAGAGGGCAGGAAAAGTATGTAAAATTATTATTTTTCACTGAAAGCATGACTCAAGAAATACAGCTATTAACCACAGGAAAAAAAACCTTTCATCAAATGGCTGTATTTGCTCTTGCCTCTGTTTTTCAAAGTATTTCCATAAGCATGTCATAATGGTTCTCTAATGAAATTTGCAGAAAGATTTGCCTTATTTCATGCTTTATTCATGTATAAATTTTGAGTGAAAAGGGCCTGCAAAGCTGTTAAAAATCTTCTACAAGTAGTCCTAGGGCAACCAAACAGGAAAGGACGCTGAAATCCTCTGAGCATACAACTGGAAGACACCAGGAACAGGACTAGAGAAGCAAGGGCAGTCTTTCTAATGTGAATAAAACAGGAGAATGTTTAATTAAACTGGCAGTAGTTCAGGCAGAGAGCAGCAGGCAAGAACTCTCCCAGCAAAACTTGGTACCCCAGAACTTGCCAGACATCTAATCAGGCCTCTAATATCAAACTGCACATCCAACATCAATTCCAGTCCTACAAAGAGTGTAATTTTAGATATCTAATCAGGTAACTAAACTTCAAATCTAAAGTGTAATTAATGTTTTCCTCTACCTCCGCAGGTCACCTGGATTGCAATGAATATTTCAATCTGGCACTAAGAGTGGTGTGTTTTTATCTATTCCTGTACATTCCATAGATTTTTTAAAATGTTGATCATTAGAAAAAGTAAAGCACATTTTTGCTCAGCACTGAACATTTACTTTTGTAATTGATTCATGTAGAACTTGAGTAAACAGAAACTCTATGAGGTATGCAGCATGTTACACAGACTAATTTGTACTTCACGATGCACAGTGGTGGAGTATTTGATGAAGCTGATAACAGTATCCTTTATTCCTTTGGAAAGATCTCTCCTTCGGGAAAGAAAATTCTGTATTTGAAAGAAAAGCAATAGGAAAAACAATATTATAAGGCAGTGAGGGCTAGCCATTCAAAGAACAGACACTTGTTCTAGGAGGTGCCAAACATGGCTGGCTTTAGACTGCATCCTCTTGACATAGGCCCCAACTTCTGCTCTTATAAAAGATTGTTTTAAGCTGGGAAACGTGAGGTCAGACACTCTCCCAATATTTTTACAATTACGGTCTATGAACATTTGGGGTAGTTTTCATCCACATTGACAGACAGTCTTTTTAAATGGTCTTGGTATGCTTTTGGCCTCAAGAACTCACTGTGATAATCAGTACCAGAGATGAATTATATGTTGCTGTCAAAAGATATTCCATTAACCAGCTTTTTTTCAAGATCATTAAATGATCTTTTATTCTTAATCTCCCTTAGCATTATTTATGGCTATGAAGATGTTATGAAAGTATAAATGAAAATGCATTTTTGAAAGGATGAAGATTGAGTCATCGTTTATGTACAAACATAATCACAGGAATAATTATTCAGTCTGAGATAAAAATGCCAGAGTATATAAAAGAACATGTAGATGTGAACAACAATGTTTCCATGGGAGTATCGCTGTGAAGATTCTCATTACACTTTCTTGTAAAGTCACCTCACTCCATATGAATAACATACAAAGTAAGCAAATGCACTTGTTTAACAATCATTATTATGAGCGCTAGTTAAATTAGAGTTTTTTGCTAGAAGGATAAACGGCTCATGCCTGCTCCTTTATGTGGTAAGGAGCCCCAGCTGTCTTCAGGTTAGTAAGAGTACAGATTTCTGAATAATCCTCTTGCATCAAAAAAAATAACGTCATTCATTAAAGTACTTAACTGATAACTTGATTATTTAATTATTAAAATTCACCACATTTACACGACTGGTGGGAATTGGACCCTAAAAAAATGCTGCATCTTTACTTAGAAGGAATACGGCTGACATGCCAGTTGCTCTGTTATTAGAAACACTGTACCTTTTCCGTATTTTTGTGCTTTATCTGCTTTCTTGCTTTTGCTGATTATTGAACTTAAAAATGAAAAAAAATGCACGTATTCAACACACCTAATTAATGTTAAATTTAGCATGAATGGCACATACATGTAACAACACCTTTACTTGCACTGGCAATTTAGCTGCTGTGTAAATTGGGTTTTCTTTATGAAGCTGGGTATTTAAATGTCTAACATTTTCAATGATCTCTTCAAAAATTTTGTTGTTGCTGTTGTTGTTAATATTGGGTCATACCATACAATACCTTCTAATCCTGGTATACAAGATTAGTATCTTCACATAAGGGCAAGATGTAGAAGCATTTTTTAGAACAGTCTACATTTTTCATTTCCTTGAGATTGGTTTTCAATGTTTATCAGTGTTAAAAAAACAGTTCTATTTAATGCGTATTTAAGATCACTCCCTCTGGTGAAAGAAGATCAAGCCTCATCAAAAGTTGTTATTACTGAATTTCTTTTTATGTTACCCTACTCTACATGCAGGCATATTTTGAAGTGGGATAAGGTTACAAAATTGTCAGGAATATTAAGAAGTGCTGGCTGCTCAGAAATTATTTCCCAGGATGGGGGGTCTCCTCTGGAGACATTCAAAACCTGCGTAGACATGTTCCTGCATGACCTAATCTAGGTGTTCCTGCTCCAGCGGGGGGATTGCACTAGATGATCTTTGGAGCTTCCTTCCAAACCCTGACATTCTGTGATTGTATGATTCTGTGATCAGTCAGTGTGTTTCTTCACATACCATAGTTGGAGCTTCCCTCATCAGTTTTACTACATCTGAGCAGATCACAGCACGCTGACATTGCACTCTTCTTCTGCTCAGAAAGGGTTGTAAGGGTTATCCCATTAACAACTCTGTTCCTGGCCTCTGTGCACTGAGACTATTAAAAGCTCTGCCAGTTATCAACTGGCTAACTGAAAGTGGTCTAAAACCCTTTGAAACAGAACAAAAAGTGCCACTGTGGAAGCAAGGCCAGGAGACCAAAAGGCTGAACAGTGTTCCCCATGGTTGTATGAGGATGGGGTGGAAACTTGGGCCCCTGGGGATTGTTCTCACACCTGTGAGGCCTGCTTTCTTTTTCAGCCATCTGCTTCTTGCTATGCTGGAGCCACATTACTGAAACCACAGTAAAGATTTGAACATAGTAAAGAATGTGTTTTGTTTCATTTTCCCCCTGGAACTTGATCAAGTCATGAAAAATGCAGGTTTTGTGGGGGAGGGAAAGAAAGGGAGTAAATCCCTGCTCAGGCCTAATCTTTTCGTTAGTCCCTTGAAGCTTAGAGCAAGAGCAGCTGTTGAAAAGTGCAACTGTCTTTTCCATACATGATTAAATATAGCTAAATATCAAGTCCTATCATCAAGGGGTCAGTTAAATGTAATTTCTTTCCGCTCTGCATATATGCGCAGAGGGAGCTTAAGTCCTCTCTCATCTGTTTTTTTCATCCTTAAAAGAAACAAAAGCACACTGTACAGTATTTTCTAATTTGATAGTATCTTTATGGGATTTTAATATCCTCGTTCTTTCCAGCTTCAAGCCAGAGCAGCAACAACTGGAGCTACAGTTACGAGCTGCAGCTGTTCATGGCCTGAAGAGGTCTATCTCCAGCCTGGAAATTTCCAGTGAAATGCAGGGCAGGCTCTTGCATTGTTAGCAAAACTTCAACCTTCTGCAAGCAAAACCTGGTCTGCCCCCGAGGAAGTGCTGGCAAAAACAAAACTGGTAGAACAGGAAATCTTGTGCAGAAAGTGGCAGGGACAGACAGCTGTCAGCCTGGAGTTGAGCTCATATCAGCAAAAATCAAAGAAACCATGATTAATTTCATCAAGGGAAAGTCCTGTCTGCAGAAACTACTCAGAATGGCAGTCCTAACATTTGGATATGCCACCTCTGTATAGGAGAAGATCATGGAACAGATTCTCTTAGAAGCTATACTAAGGCACATAGAAGACAGGGAGGAGATATGAGACATAGCTTCACCAAGGGCAAGCCCTGACTGACTAACTTAGTGGTCTTTTTTGATGGTATAACTGTGTCTGTGGTCAAGGGAAAAGCCTCTGGTCATCTATCTGGACTTCAGTAATGCCTTTAACATGATTCCCCAAAAGATTCTTCTCTCCAAATTGGAAAGATATGGATTTATCAGGGCTGTTCAGAGGACAAGGAACTGCTTGCAAGATTGTGCCCAGAGAGCAGTAATCAGTGGCTCAATGTATGGATGGAGATCATCAGTGGGTGGTGTCTCTCAGGGGTCAGTACTGGGACTGATGCTCTTTAAAATCTTTATCAGTAACATTGACAGTGAGATCATATGCACCCCCAGCAAGTTTGCAGATTACACCAAGCTGTGTGGTGCAGTCAACACACCTAAGGGATGGGATGTCACCCAGAGGGACCTAGACAGGCTTGGGCAGTGGGCCCAGTCGAAAGTCATAAGGTTCAATAAATCCAAACATGAGGTCTTGTACCTGAGTCAGGAAGCATTCACTATCAGTACAAGCTGCGGGATGAAATGATTGAAATGATGAGCCTGTCAATAAGGATCTGGGCATACTGGTGGACAATAAGCTAGACCAACAATATGCTCTCACAGCTCAGAAATACAACCAGATCCTGGGTTGCATCAGAAGAAGCATTACCATCAGGTGAGGAAAGTGATTCTGTGCCTCTACTCTGCACTGGTGAAGTTTTACCTTGAGTACTGCATCCAGATTTGTAATCCTCAGTGCAGAAGAAACGTGGGCCTCCAAATGAGGGTCACAGGAATGATCCAAGGGATAGCACATCTCCCCTAGGAGAACAGACAGAGAGAGCCGGGGCTGTTCAGCCTGGAAGAGAGAAGGCTTTGGGGAGACCTTAGAGAGGCAGTATCTAATGGGGGCTATAAGGGGGAAGGGACAGACTCTTTGGCAGGGTCTGTGGTGACATGACAAGGGTTCAAACTAAAAGAAGGAAATTTAGATTGCACAGAAAGAAGGAAGTTTTTTACAATAAGGTTGGTGAGACACTGGAACATGTTGCCCAAAGATGATGTGGATGTCCCATCCTTGGAGACAGTTAAGGTCAGGCTGGACCAGACTCGGAGCAATCTGATCTAGTCATAGGTGACCCTGTTCATTGCAGGGGATTTAGACTAGATGGCCTTTAAGGATCCTTTTGAACTCAAATGATTCTTTGATGATTCTGTGAAGAGGCACACAAGAAGCATGGAAGATTTGGAGAGCTCCTCTGCTGACCAGAACTATTTCCTTTTTCCTGCAATCAGAGAGGGTTTGACAATAGACTTGGGCCTTCAGAATAGATCTTGAAAAACTCAGACATAACTTTCATAACAATTACATAGGATCACTATGCATGATTTCCTCTCATCATCTTTGTCATTACCACGTGACAGTCATAGCATCTTTACATGTTCCCAAACTTGTGCAGGTAGAAAAGCTGCCTTCTTGCTTTTCAAGAAAACATTTCATCATCTTCATGCTCAATTCTGTAGTGATTTTGTTTTTACTCTTGACTGGGCTGTTATCTTTGATAGAGTTTTATGATTCTGTACAGGCCATATTCAGCTTACACCGCGAGCTGGAAATGTTAGGGATTTGCTGCTGGAACTGGCACTTTAAGAGCTGGGGAAATACAGACTGTTTAGTTACTTGTACAGAGTGCTAAAACGTTCGTCCACCATTAGGACTGGACAACAGCTTCAAAGTCTTGATAGCACAGTGGCCTGTCGTGCTTATCCTACAATGGACACTTCACTGTTTTGCAGGCAGTGCAGTACAGTTCAGTAAAGCAGGTTGTGATGCCTGCCACATCAGTCCTCCCTTGCCTTGGTTGATAATATCTGTGCACACACTCTTTCTGTGAACGATCTAAATCCTTCTGAAGAATTTGAATCCTTATTTGATGAAGGCTTACTCTTCATGGGATAATGAGTTTAAGATGAATTCTGGTAACTCAGACACAAAGAGAAATTTTCAGCACAAGGATGAAGTATTAAAATTCACAACAGTTCCTTAAGCCTAACACTTTCTACAGAACATAACTGTATCCACTCAAAAGGACATCAGAGAAATTTGTTGGTTTTATACTAGCTCTTAAAAACACAAATTAATTTCAATTCCATAATACAGTTCTGTGATAGTTGCTAAAATTGAAGGAAGGATCATGACAGCAAAAGTATGTCATTACACAAACCTAGTATCTCAGTCAATAGTATTCTGACATTAAATCTGTATTACATGGAATGTCTTTGTCAAACAAGATGTATGTATTTATTTATTTATTTTGCCCAAAGGTTCAGCGCTGACATTCTCCTAACTCTCTTTTAAACACGGGGATCTCAGCACCATGATCCACCATAGCTTTAATAATTGCCTGGATTCACACTACTGACTATGCCTTTGTTTCTGTCCTTAACTGTTCTTTCATCAGCTGCTGCTGTGCGCATTAGACAAAGCACATGAGGAAAACAGATGGGAAGCATGTTTTGTGAAAATATGTTGAGACAGCTGCTGAATTTTAAGGGCTCATCTATACTGGGCAAAAAGGTGCAGCAAAGAACCATGTGATTTCAACTGTGATGCAATTGTTGCAGTGCTTGTAAGGGACACAAGCAGTCCCCACAGACTTTTGCCTGGATCAGCTGTACCAAAATGCCATGAGGATATACCTTATGCTGCTATCACCTCTGTGCCTTGTTGCTGACCTTGCTGTGCCTTTGTCCCTGACCAAGCCAATTACTTATTTCTTCAGTCATGACCCTAACCTCATCTGGTTCAAAGGCACTTGATTTCTATCCCTCCACCATATGTGCAGTAGTTTTATCTAATGCATCCAGTTGCTTCAGGCATTCAGGTGTCCAACACCTTTTTATCATCTTCCTGAGCCTCTCTTTGCAGGTTGGATAGAGTCTCTATGGTCTAGGGTCGAAAGGAAATGTTAAACACTTATGACTATTTTCCAACAGCAGCTGTTGCTGACCCTTCTTGTTCTGACACTCAGTGACATATCACTGGAGGTGCCACTACTTGCTCAGATCACATCAGGTGAATAAGGTCTTGCAATGTCCACTTAGAAAGGATGAAAAGAAATACTGTGGGGTCTGTCCCCTTCATGCCTGAAGCAATCAAGTCACAAATTTTTGATTCTGTGATTCTGTGAAACTTTGAGCTTCAAGTGAGGTGTTTCGTCTTTCGTGTACATTCACATTGCAATAAACTCTTTAGTTATGTTATAATCTTCTACTGTTTTTCAAGGATCCTTCACTACAGAGGTCAAGTGAGCATAAATAATGTACTTCTACTGCTAGTTCAAGTACTCATCTAACTTGCAAAGCACTGAGAATTCAAGAAAATCTATGAAAGAACACCACATCTTTACAGCCATAATGGAAACACAGCTTTTCATTGAACTTTCTGATAATCCTTTCTCACTCTATAACCATTTCTGATGCTAAACTACTAGCAAATTCCAAATCCTATGGAGTATCCTGACATCATTTGTCCTTCTGTCAGTTTCCCATAATCTTTCTTTTATTCTGAATATCTGAGTGTTAGAACATTTCCTTTCAAAAAATAGTAACCTTCCAGGAGTAGCTTAAAAGTACAGATTCTGCAGTGGATCCAAGATGTACCATTTGAATTCAGCAGGTTCTATTAGCACATTTGTACTGACTTGATTTCCAGGTGGTGCTAAATGAACATGCTTCTGTCTAAAAGTGTATTCTGATCTTCTGAAATCATGAATGCCAGCACTAATATTCTTATCTGCTGTCCATCTTAAACAAAAGCCTGAAGAACTAGTTTTACAACAGATTTAGTTAAGAATCCAATAAGCGGTCAATAATATTATGTCCTATATTATGATTGTTCTTTGCACTGTCAAAAGAACTGTTTTTTAAATGTAAGTTTTACCTATGATTTAAGATAGAAACTCAGTGTCCTTTGTTGTTCAGTATCTAAAAAGTTGCACTACCAGATCCATAAATCATGTGTGTAGGCTAATACCAATATGACACAGTTATAAGAGGAAGTATCATAAATGAATAACATATGCTAACCTTTGTTTTGGCAGAAAAGAAAAAAATCTGACCTTTGAACATCAGTAGAACAGTTTATCTAAGCTCTTAGCCCTAGTAAACTAAAGATTATGGGAGCTGAGTTTGAAAACTGCCACAAAGCTTAGTCCTAAAAGAAAAAAGTGATGGAAGTAGATATCTAAAATAACAAGTTGTGTCAACAGACCATAATGGGATATATTATTTTGATTTATATATTTAATTTCTGGATTAATAGATAAAGAAGATCATTAAAAGGCATTTTCCCATTTCTATTGCCAATGAAATTGTTTAATAAAATGTATATGATGTTTAAAATATTTCTTTCAGTAATGGTTATCTGTTATTGCTCTTACACATACAAGGAAGTTTATTACATTTTCTTGCTGAAGTGCTTTTTTTTTTTTTTTGGAGAAATAAAGGTTTTTTTCTAATGTTTATATATAGTGTAAGTTGAGAAGGAATAGAAAATAATGAATTTAGAATAATGATCTATTTAATGACTGAGAAAGCAGTTTCAGTCTAAGATTACCTTTCTATTTGTATTCTAAGAAAAAAAAAAGGAAAAAAAAAAAAAGGCATAACCTAATGCTTATTATATTAGCCCAGAAAAACAAAATATTCTAATCTATTCTCACATGCCTACTAGCAAGTATAGTACCCGTGTACATCTCAGCTTCTGTATTTCAAATCATAAACACCATCTTTTTGAAATTATATTTTGAATTGAATTATATAATTGAAATTAATTAAAAATATAATTGAATATTATATTTTGAATTATAACCCCAACTATATATCTAGGGTATATCAGCAAACAGCTAGTTAACCAACAGAAAATTGCATTATTGCATGTCAAGTAATCTATAATAATTTAAATAGTCGATGGAATATATGTACATTCATTTTCTGATAAATTAGTATATGATTTTTTAATAACTGAAATTTTAATGGAGTATGGACATAACCATGGCCAGTTTCTAGGTTCCTCCCAGCTAGTTCCTCTCATTCCTTTCTTCAGTGCTCTGTCACCAAAACAAATCATCACACACTTTGGAGATGCTCCAATCCTGCAGCTTCCTTGGAGATTTTGATGGAGAGAAAGTCTACTGATATTAATCAGTAATAGGGAGACCAAGGTTCTCTCTCTTTCTTATCCATAGTACAAGGTCACACGTCTATGAGGTTGCACTTCCACGATGATCCATGTTGTAGTAGAGTTATGTGGTCTTGTAGTACAAGGGTGACATTGTACTCAGGCCTCTAGATATAATCCAGATACCAGGCACAAGGCACCTATGCTGTCTGATGAGGATAGCAGGGGATGTCATGTTGACTTTCTCATTGCTTTTCCTGGGCCACAGTGGGATGAGTCCACTTCTAGACCCAGTTATTTTGCTATGGGAAGATGATGTTATGAGACATGAATCTAGCTGCAAGGCTGCATATACACACCATCAAAGGCCCAGCACCATGATCATTGTGTGAGTCAAGGAGCAGGGACAGAGGATCCTTCAGTATATTTGAAGGCACGCAGATGTTGAAGTAGGTGATGTATTCGGCCACAACAGTCACCAAGATCATAAACATATCTAAAATATGTGACTAGCAGGCCAAGAGAGGTGGTCTTCCCCTCTCTGCTCTACCCTTGTGAGGCCCCATCTGGAGTACTGCAATTAATCCTGAGACCCCTACCTTAGTAAAGACCTGGAGCTGTTGGATTGGGTCCAGAGGAGGGCCACAAAGATGATCAGAGGGCTCAAATACTTGCATTATGTTGAAAGACTGAAGGACCTGGGGTTGCTCAGCCCAGAGTAGGCTCTACAGAGACCTTATAGTAGCATTCCAGTAGCTGAAGTGTTCCTACAGAAAAGATAGGGAAGAACTCTTTACCAGGTAATATATTGGTATGACAAGACTTAATGTCTTTTAAGTAAAAGGTGATAAATTTTGATAAGATATTAGGAAGAAATTCTTTGTCCAAAGTGTGGTGATGCACTAGCAAGTCTGCCCAGATAGGTCGTGCATGGTCCCATCTCTGGAGACATACAAGGGCAGGTTGGATGGAGCTCTGAGCAGCCTGATCTGGTAGGTGGCAACCCTGCCCGTAGCAGGGGATTTGGGAGTTAGATGATCTTAATGTCCCTTCCAGTCTAAACCATTCACGATTTCTTGATGCATTATAAAATTTCAGCCTACAAAATCTTCTGGGAAATCTTTTTTGACTGTTGTTCTCTGGACTATAAGTATTTAGTGATGACATCCAGAAGACATATTCCAAGCCCTCCCTCTCCTGGAGAAACTGGAAGAGACATATTTTAATGTAGGTTTTGAGGGCTATCATTGGCTCATCACACAGCTCCACAGCATGCAGAGCAGGACTCCAACTTCTGCAGTGATGATGCTTCTCAAGCTCACTGCTCTGGTCCAGAGGGACAGCAAAGACAGGGAAATACACATTTATATGCATGCTGGCAAGGGTTTCTAATGATGTATAGATTTTAAATTAGTGTAATGATTTCACAATGTTTGGTGGAACACATCAAGACACACAACTCTTTTCCAAAAAGTAATTGAAAAAGAAAAAAACTTGTAGAAAATAACTTGTCTAGTGGGTGTCAGCTAATGCTCCATCTCTTGTAAAAATGCTCAAGGTCAAAGTTGTTTCCAAAGCAGAATGACATAATGAAAACAGGCAGCACCTTGCTGCAACAGGCAGGAGAAAAGGAAGTCACCACAGTCCAGGAGCTGGTGGTTATCATAGCCTGTGCCCAATGCACATATTGCTTCATCTCTGCCTCATGTTCACAACAGCCCCAGTCACCATCTGCAAAGAAATCATCGGCAGAAAAGCACATACCTGTGGTCACACAAATGCATAAACACTTTCACTCATAGTTACACTCTCCTTATATGACCATCAGAGGCAGCAAGAGCCAAGACAGGAAAGATGTTATAGGATCCTGTCTGCCGGATACATTCACAGTCCACTCTGGATGAAAACGAATTCCAGATGTTGGCACACTGTAAATGCACCTCCAGCCCACAGCCCATTCCCATATCTATCACACTGGACAATGCTGGCACAGGGCAGGGAAAGTTGTGGGTTCACTCAGCCCACGGGGCTGTTGCTAGATTTCACTAGTGTGAGAACAAACTCTCCATGGAAGCTTGTGGTAGAAAAGTTCTATTTTTGCTGCAGCAGAAAGTTTTGTTTTCTAATGAAAAAAATAACAACATGAACAAAACAAACTTTTGTTTTTACAACAACAGGAGGTTAGAAAATCTTATCTGGTCTACTTTAAAGTCCTCACATGAATTTTATCTTAAAACAGTGCCTTCCAGAAGGAAATTACTGCTGAAGGGTTAGTAGCTACAGAAAAGAAATGTAACTTCTTTTGTTAGCATGCTCCTTTATGGTGACCTGTTCGTCAGGAAAACTGGAAGATATAAAAGGTTGCATGGACATTTATTTTGATGTTGAACAGCATGGTTCAGGTCAGCTTAACAGCCTGCCAGAGCTTTTGCCAAATCAATGCTGAAATAATCTGTATTTACACTATTGAACAAGTTTTGTTGCACCATTGCTGTGTACAGACTGTTCCTGCTCTATATATACATAGACTGTGTAGAAACTATGTTTCTGATGTCTTTCTTTTTTCTTATGAGCCACTTTTTAATGCTAGGATCTAGAAAAAAAGCTGTGATTAATTTTCTTAAAGAAAGACTGCTTTGTTTCAATAGCGTGTCCAGGCTTCATCTGATGAAGAACATTGTTTACTCTACTAATGACAATCCCCTTGTGCTCCTGAAGATTTTGAGCACGCCTATAGAAGAGAACCTATTTATTTCCCAGTATTTCTTCTTCAAAACCCAAATTTTCTTCCTTTTTCTTGCTTTCATGTGAATATAGAAAGCCTCTTCCTTTACCCCCCAATTTATATCCCTGTCAGAATAATTCAGAGTGCCCCTTCAATTCATATTCCCATTGTTCATTTAGAGGGATTGATTTTTTTTCTCTGCCAAACTGTTTGGAATTATTCACTGTGGCATTTCTCTAATTGCAGGATCACTCACCAATCTGTTGCAGAAGATGTGTTACGCTGTTGCTCACACTTGTACAGACTGGTTGGAAGCAAGGAGCTGTGCGATCTCCCAGCTCAAGTTCTTCTTTACAAATTTGTACCAGTTGCAAAGCTTAGAAGTTTAAAAGGGTTTACCAACCTGAAGTTGTAATTTGGCATCCATTCTGATATTTCAAATGCAACAGATGTAAATAATCTCCCACTAGATGCATACCTGAATCATCAAGCCCTTAAATTACATTATAAATGTGTTGTTTAGGTTTCTCTTTCCCATAGCAAATTACTTAGAAACCAGTCCTGTTTTTTTCCTGAACGCATTACTTACAAGTATGCATCAAATGCATTTGTAGCTGATCAATGCATTTTTATGGGCTCTTTGCGCCTAACATGCTCCCCATCACACAAGTCATTGCTACCACATGCTTATCCACAAGAGTGTTTGCTAGACACCTTTCTTTTACTGTTGCTTATTTCACATGACTTATAATCAAATAAAATCAGCATTGACAAATCTGACCACTTAAAATTTATGCTTTGTCCCCTGTTTTGGAACTGAAAAAAAAAAAGAAGCTTAAATGCCTGCATATACATTTGGAGTCTTTCTGACAGACTTATGAGCTAATGAGCAATTCAACATGTCAGGCAGTGCTGTGTGCTGGGAGGTTGTATATATCTATCAGTTTACTTACTACAAGATTCAACGTTTAAACTGTGATAATATCTTAATTTTTAAAATGGACCAAAGCAGCAAAAATGAACTAACATATGGGTAGCTGATACTGATATTTGTGGTAAGAAAAAAAAATAAAAAAATTGTGAAATACTTTTTTCACAAAAGGCTTACCAAACTGACAATTTCTGTGAAAACACGAGATTTCAGAAAAGTGAGAAACAGGCTTTCCTTTACAAAAATAGATTTCTGGTAACTTTTGGCTTTCATGGGACTCTTCACCAGTATTGAAGCATTTTATTTTACATAGAAAAAGAGTACTTTTAAAGAAGGGCTTGCAATGGCTTGTCTTCTTTGACAAGGATTGGAAGATGACCACATATACTTTCGTCTGTTTTGTGGTTTTTCCAATGACTGCATCTAATTTTGTAAAATGTTCCAGACTGGCTTGGTGCATTATTAAGATAACAAGTGCTCAGCTTCCCCAGCATCACTCACTGCCCACTTCAGCAAACTATCCTCATGGAAAAGCATCTGAAGCCCTGTTCCTCTGGTTTAAGAAGGTAGGACAGGAGAAATGGTTTCATAATTTTTACACTTGTCTACTATAAACACATTGTGGTTTTTGCATCTTTCTGCTTTGTTTGCCCTTTACAGAGATCTTGGGGGTGGCTGGAAGACATCTACCAGGATAATGACCTTTTTCCCAACCTGCCAGATGCAGAATGCTTGAGTGGATGGGCTTAGAATAGTGAGGAAAATGTGGCTTTCTGTTCTCATATCCACAGGCAATTGCCTGGGTTAATGTGACACCTTATTTCTGATAGAATAAGATCTTGTACATCCGGAGTCAAGGGCAACAGCACAGAAGTATAACAGAGCCATTTAGACTTGCCAGGGGAATTTCACTTGTGCATATTCCTCATTTCCTGTTCTAAATTTATTTTTCAACTTTTAACATTACCAGTTAGACTGGCTCTTTAGATCAGCCAGCTCAGAATCTTCCTATGAATCAAGTCCTTGGTGACTGCAGTGTGGAAACCTTACTTCAGCCTAATCTAACAGCAGGATTAGCAAGCATGGATGCAGCCCATTTGCAAAGGGTCTGTGGTCCTCATCGAATCCATCACCACCACTTCCGGCAAGGTGGAGATGCTCCCACTTTAAAGAGGTCTATGTCTGATGAGTCAAAAGTCCAGGATGGATTTTTAACCCAACCAAGACTCATCAGGCTGAAAGTGAAGAGGTGGAGCAATGTGGTTTTCTGCTGGTGCAAAGACTTCTGCGGTGATCTGGGGATTGAAAGAGGGTCTCACACTCTCTCCTTCCTTGTTCCATATCACAGGCTTTACTGTTACTGCTAGGTAAGGATCAGAAACATTTTGGTGATGATGCAGTGCAACTGTGGTGAGAGCAGGAAGGAAAAAAGAAACCCTGCTGTTCTGCTTAAGTATGTCTCTGCAAAACACTGTCTTCTCTTATGAGTATAGAGGTCTACTAGGTTCACTGTTCCTCTCTGGTCACAAGGAAGGAAACATCTCTATCCATGTAAAATGATGGTAAAATCTTCCAGGAACACAAACATGTCACTTTGGAGCAAGTAGAAATATGAACTGCATAGAGCACAATCTTCTTTGAGACATCTTAACTTGAAGGAGTAAGTGCTTGCCAGCTTCATGCTAAATGTAGAACACATGTTCCCTTTTTGCTTGAGTAGTAAAGCAGCCCAAATTGCAGGGAAAAAAGATATCCAAACAGACAGCAAGTGGCAAGGCACACTGTGGGCAGCTGTGTCTGTGAGCCTGCAGGCAGCATGAAGAGAACCTTGAAATCACTGGCTATGGCTGTTTAGACCCTTTCGATGTAGATGCATGCTGTCTCACAGAGCACAGGACAGAAGAAAATCAGGTCAGTAGCAATGCCTATAGGAAAGGGTTGATTCAATTTCTCTGGCTTTTTTTTTTTCAACCTGCCTCAGTTCAAATTAGACAATCTCTACAGCTATTGGCTTCGTGCCACACCATACCGCCAAGTTGCTCTCTAGAGATATTTGTTTCCAAACCTCAAGTTATTTCCTTTAAATTTAAACTAAATTAAGGAGGGAGAAGAGGGGAAAGAGAGTGGTGGTCTCTCAGCAAAAAGCTGTCCATTTTACCAATTTCCCAAGAGGTCATTTTTTTTTAATTAAAAAGCAGCAGTCCTGGGAAGGGGAGCAGAGGTGCATGGAAAAAAAAAAAAAAACCCTTTCTCCAAGCCAGTACTTCATTTATTTTGTCTCTTTATGCCTCTGCAATTATAGAAAAGTCTCTCACTATCCTTGTTGTAACAACCAGGGGCTCAGTTCGTTTCTCCAAAGTCTGACTTTTGGACAGTGACCAGTCCAGCTAATAAGGACAAAGCAACCCAGGAATACAACTTCACAGAAATCTTGTCACAAGGTGAGCATGGTCCTGCCAGGTCCCTCTAAGGCTGGATGCCTGCAGCACACATGGGGAGCCTGGAAAGCCAAGTGACTCCCTCCTCTCAGCCCTGGACCAAGGCACTCTGGGCTCCTCCTCAGCTATGCTCTCACAGCCTATGCAGAGTCCAGACAGTGGTCAGTGAAAACTGCCCACTGTTCCTGACACAGCACTGAGCCACAGGAATGAGGAAGCAGGTAGAGGTGAGGTGGAGATGAGTTGGAGATGGAAGTGACAGTGTTGTAGAGGTGGTGAGGGAAGGGAGGTGGAAATGGAGGTGAGATAGAGGTGCAAGTGGAGATAAGATGGAGGTGAGGTGGAGATAAGATGGAGGTGAGGTGAAGTTGAGATGGGGTAAGGTGAAGGTTGAAGCAGAATCGAGGTGGAGATTGCCACTTCCTGCCCACTGCCACCATATCAGACAGCAATAACATCCCTTCAGGGAGAATGCTAAGAAGACAGCTTTAACACCTTCACCCAGTTGCCAGCTGAATACTTTCCCTCCTGCTTCTTACCAGCTCATTTTGCTGTTTGCATTATAAATAAAGGCCCTCTCTGCACTACCTCAGGATAGGGTTGACTTACAATTTACATCCTCTTAAACTACTGCTGTTGTCTAGAGAGCACTTTCTCTCATTTCATATATAAATCCTTACTTTAGTCATGTAGTGACTACAGCTTTTATTTTCACCCTGCTTTAATTTCACCCTGTAGTAAAAGCATTTACCATGCAAATGTATTCAAACCACAGTTTCCACTGCCCAATGCACACTGTGAAAATTTCAGTCTCCCTAGCATATGTTAAGGTCACTTCCATCAGTTCAAACACTGATTACTCATTATATCAAGTATCCAAGCTGCTAGCTGATGACAGCCAGGAAACCATAAGCTGCCTTGAGGTTTGTCTTCCTATCAGCTCCTCCAGCTGGGCGATGTGGAATTTTTTTCTGCCATTGAAACTATTAGGTTGCTGCAGTTTGTTTGGTTTCAGCTTACCATAATTGCTGCCTTTCCACGGCTGATTTGGGCTATGTTTGAAGCTGATGTACCATACAAAGTGTGCTGCATGTGTTGCTGCTCTCCATGTGTCAAGAAATTAGAGAGGGAGAGTGTGTGTATATGTGCGTGTGTGCATATATATAAACATCTGCCATGTAGCTGTCTTCTACTTACTCATGTCTCTGAAGGGTTTACTCTACCAAAGGCAACTGAGTGTCTTAACTGCTCTCTCAGTGATAATTATTCGGGTTTCTGCTACCGGGGAAATTTATTTCAGTTGGGTGGGACCATATACTGCAGGCAGGGTAAAAGTGAGATGACTAGCAGAGGGTGTTAAAATTATCTATAATTACTTCCCATGAGTATTGTAGATGGTGAACTTGCAGGTGTATGTGGATGTGAAGCTATTTGGGCAACATTTGCTCATGGTCCTGGGTCTTACATCTGTTCTTGAGTAATCATCATTCATGTAGTCCCCAGTCTGCCCACATCACAGGCACCAAGGCTGTCAGACACTTATGGCCTGGGGACTGGGAGGCAGCCTTGGGCTGGAGAAGAGAAGGCAGTGGCTTGTATGTGAGACAGGAGGGTGGCTCTTTGTTGGAGCTTCTGTCACAGGACCCCAGGACAACACAACAAGGGCAAAAGCCCTTTCTCAAGAGAATATCTCTGAGGTTTCAGTTGTCTATTAATAGCTGAATGATAAAGACATTGCCTTCCACCAGCTTCTGCCACAGTGGCGGTGTAAGGGCATTTATAGAATAGGTTGATGGAGTATCCACTGTGATGGTGAATAGACGCTGATCACAACAGCCTTACATAGGTCCATGAGGATTTTCTGATGAAAAGAATAGTGAAACATACTGCAGAACATTTTCATTAATAGAAATGGGACAAATAAAAAGAAGGAGGATTAAACCTCTCATTCTCTATTAATAAAAATATTTACAGTCTTTCTGTGAGTCTTACCTTCCTTGTGTTGTTCTGTGCTGATGATCATCAGAGGGTGTCCCTGTGAATCCATAGGGGTTACTTGGACAAGGGAAGAGGAGGTAGAAAGCTGTTTTTTGAAACCATTCAAGGAGTTCAAGGAGTTAAAGAGGTGAAGGTGAGGTGCATGGGTGAGAGGGTGAAGATGTCTCTGCTGAATCTCATTGCAGTTTGTTTCCTTTAGCTGTTCCCATCTTGCTATATATCTGGGAGCCCTGGTAACACGCTGTCCAGCAGGAATAAACATAACTAGATGGCAGATAGGAGAGAGAAGTGTAGAATGTTTTGTTGGAATAATGGCAGTGGGCTGGACTGGATTTGTATGCTTGATAACCTTGCCCTTCATAGCAATGAGATGCAAGCTGCTGTGTTTTTCTCCAGGATCTGTGTTTTCCTGATGGGAAGAAACAGTTTCTTTACAGAATGTAACTCAGCAAGAGCAGGATACTAACAAAATCCAAATTTTAACAATGATGCCAAATTTAAACAGTGACACCAATCCCAACACGTATATGCTTTCAATTGCTTCACCATTTCTGCAAGTCTCAGCTTCATGTGGGCCTCCATCCCCACCATGTCCCACCAAAACCAGGATTTGTGGAGAGAGCACAGTGGGTACAAGGACTGGCAGAAAAAGGCTGAGATTAAAGGAACAGTGAGGTGGCCACCAGCTCATGGTGCAGATGCCCTGTGACGTCAACAAAACAGGTGACATTTCCCCATGTGGCTCAGAAGTAGTAACAGCCTGTAACAGCCATCATTACTAAAAGCTGTCTTCTGGGGGATTTTGCTGTCACGGTTCCTTGTTCTGGAGTGGACATGGATCTTATGTCACCATCAGCACAGCAGTGGTTCATTGTAGCCACAGCCATGGGCCCATTGAAATAGCTCAGACTATAGCTATGCAATTAATTTGATTATTTGGAAGAAAAATAAAAATTATATTTAAAAAAAAAAACACCACAATGTTTTTGTTATTGGAGAGGGAAGGGATGTTTTCTCTCCCTTAGCAGGAAACGATTACAGGAGTAAAGGAGAATTAAGGAGGGTAAACTGGAGGGGACATTTTCAACCCACAAGAAGATGAAATACCCTGGAAATACACAATTTTGTTTCAGAGAGAGAAGAGGATAACAGTTATTATGTAAGTTTATTTCACTGTTTCAGATTCTGAAGTCTCTTCATTCAAAGGAGGAAAAGAAGAAATAAAGAAATCTATGCTGGAAACAGGCTTTGTGAAGTCCCAAATCCAAAAAAGCCAAAAACGACATGTTGAATGGCAGTAGTGTGTAGATCACTTTTGTGTTGGTATTGTTTTCTGAGGGAAATTCAATACCTCTATCAGCATATGTCCATACATTCATATTTTCCTGAAGTAGCAGAAATGAAGTTAAAATCTACACAGACAGTCAGATTTTACAGCAGAAGGGCTATTCAAATAACAATCCCAGAGAACCATTTTAGTGGAACTGACATCATTTTTGTTGTAGTGGTTTTTTTTCCCACCTTTGTTGAGAAATTAACATAGTAGGCCCACAGGAGTGCAGACAAATATTAAGCAGCCTGCATTTTCATGTTGGATGCTAAAAGAAAATTTAGGGCTTACCTCAGTCTGATTACATATGTTATGACTCTGGTTTCCCCATTAAAATATGACTTCATGTTACCTACAAGTACACAGAGAGGGCTGCACGATAGTGCAAGCAATTGCAGTTTTCCAAGTTGATGGGGCATTCTGAAGTGCCTGTACATACATGTGTACCATAGTGAACAAGCAGGAAGAACCAGGGCCCTTGTGCAGCTTGCAAAGCTTCAGGTGACTTGGAGTCACAGAGATGCGGCTCTCATGGCTGGATAGCTCACATGACAGGTGCTCACATGAGTGGACTGCTGGTGAGGACAGATTTGGGCAGTTAGGGACATCCTGGCCATGGTAATGAGGAATGGGACTGATAGTTAATACCTTGGGATCTGGGGACACATCCCAAGCCAGTTGGGAGTTTATAGGTTAGGACTGGACAGTCAGCTCCAGCTGACTCTGGTTAAGCAGGGGGGATTGGAGATGACGATCTCCAGAGCTTTTGCTTGCCTCAGCCTTGCTGTGGCTCTGTGATTCCATAACACATCTTAGAAAACAGACAGGATCTGACATCCTGGAAATCAAAAGCTGTCTTTAACAGATTTGAGTTTTAAGTCACTCTAAACACCATTTATGAAAACACCACAGTTGCTCAGTTTTGTAGGATAACAGGAAAGCAATCATGACTCACTAATAACGTCTAATGAGTTCCCGTAATCCGGCATGGAAAATTGTTTCTTATCAATGAAAAGGCTGTAAATATCTGAAGCAACAAGGCTTTACTCTTGGCACGGTTGTTAGAAGTGACTACACTAAGTTACCACTGATGGAGGGATTCCCTAATAGCTGCACTTGCAACCTCTCCCACTTGTATCAGGTTGCATATTCTCCCTCAAGTAAAATCTACTGGCATAGACTGGGCTCTGGAAAAAGAATATTTTTAGTTTGAACAACTTAGTACTAATAGAGTTAAGAGTTTCTGAATTCAGCACGAAAAGACATTAGATCAGGAACTGGTGACAAATCCTACTTCTCCAGTGTCAGGTGGATTGAGTAATGTCTGGAAAGACTGTGATTCTAAAATGAGCGTCTAAACATGTCAAAACTGTTTAAATATCTTTTCCAGAGTTTGCAAAAATGAAGTTAACTATTTGCTTAGTTTAAAATATTCTTTGAATCCCAGTGAAGCTATTACTTAACCATATAGTAAACCTTTGACTTTTTTAATATGAATGCTCCCAACTAAAAATAATTAGTATAACAATAACTTGAAGGAAGATATATGACATGAACACCCTTTTTACCTGCTACCTTATTGGGACAGAGGTAGATTTTAAATACTGAAGTCAGAACATTTCCTTGCTCTGCATTTGAAAGAGCATTACTGAACATCACATGGGTCAGTAGGTTATGGGCATCAAATATTCTTAAAAAATATATATTTCTAGAAGACACCTATCCGTGAGTGAAAGGCAAATGTCAGTGGTTTATGGGCTGGTTCGTCCCAGTTCCATGATTAGGAGGGGCAGGGGACCCACAAACCCACAGCCCAGGAAAGGGGTAGCGGGAAAAGGGGCAAGGGTAGGGAGATTGGCCTAAAAACGAAACAGGGGCAATGATTTGAGGAGGAAAGTTAATTTACTAAAAATGATAATGGAATTCAAGATAACACAGTATAATATAATATAATTGGAAATGAAGCTAATAAATAAAATGTGAGAGAGAGTGTCCAAAACCAAAGGCCTTACTCTAATGCTGAAATTGGGACTGCTAGGGAGTACACACAGAGAAGAGCAGCAAAATTAAAAAGGGGCATCTCATGACTTGAGAGCAGTTTTATCTTTTCCCTCTAAATGGAAAACAGAAAGGAAACAGTGGAAGTCCTCTGCAGTACACAGTTCTTCTCTTCTGAGACAGGTATACCCAGAACCATCGACAATCCACAGAACTGGAGCATTAACTCTTTAGCTCCCAGTGCACTACACAATGTTATGATGTGGAATACCAACAACAAAAAAATCATAAAATTGTGACAGTACTACAGACTACTTTTTACCAAGTATACACTAAGCTGGAATATAAACAACAAAAACCTGTTGAATTTTAGTTCAACCGGTACAATTGTCTTGGACAAAATCAGTTACAGGCTTCTAGAAGAATAATCAGTTTCCCAGATTCCAAATGGTCTTTCTTGGACATATCAAACACTCATCACTTTCAGAGAGCTAGCTTTCCTGTTGCCACCACCACAGAGCTACCTGCATGGCTTCGGCGTGCCTCCACGAGAACACCTGTGCAGTCAGTACTGCTGGATTGTGTATCCTTCAAGTGAAACTTGAATGTACTTGAATGCACCAAAGTACTAAAAAAATTTTAAGAATTTGATTTCCAGAATATCTGCAGATCCAGACTAAATGACTCAGATTGCCAAAACTTGTGAAAAATCTTCTCTTCACATCATTTCAATAAACATGTCAGAAAAGAAATAGAGGCATTAAAGGTTTTAGTTATTCAGTTCCTTCTCAGTGACTGCTTTTGCTTTGTTACTTTCCTTAATTTCTTTCTTTGTTCTTCTATTAAATGTAAATTAAATGTAAATGCATCCTGTTAAAAACAAAATTACCCCCCACTTTTCCTCCCCAGACAACAAAAAGCACATCAAGTCACAAAAGCACCAAGTAGTGAAATGTTACTGTATGTGGCAGCAGCAAATTCTCTAACATCTGTGTTTAAAACATCTCTATGCTCTGGAAATAGGCTACCAGAATATCAAGATTACTTCTATTACATTAAATGTTTCACACATATCTCATTGTCCCTTCACTCTTCCCCTTTCTCTTGTGTATATCTGTGTAAAGCAGGTTAAGCAATCTCAGAGTATATGAAAAATACACGTACTTATTTTGGCTCCTCACTTAAGTTTTTGTTGTTTCATTATGAAGAGTCTGAAAGACCCAATTCTAACATTCTTTTCAATGAAACCTTAAATATCCTGGCTTTCAGCAGTTCTTCTCTCCTCCAAAATGAAATTATTCTGAATATTTGACACATGAAATAACACAGAAGCAAAATCTTGTTGTTGTTATCGTGTTTCAGTCAACGAGAAGTTTATTATGTCATCAGTTTCCCAAATGGAAAAAAGAAGTTCTGAGCCAAATTTGTATATTAACTGCTTCTGACCCAACAATGATTTTTTTTTCTTTTTTTGCGACTCAATTTTAACTGATTTAAGCTCTATTCCAGAAGTCAAATTTTTTCCTCTGTGCTTTGGATAGTCCAGTCAATTAAAAATGTGAGCAACATTCCTCCCAAGACTATTTTTCATTATTCTTGTTGTGAGATTCAGAGTTTTCAGTTAATGGTGCCAAAAAAAGGGCACTGTAAAATATAGGTGGAACATTGGCTCATAGGAAGACCTTATGTAAAGAGTTTCTGTTCTTTATCTTCCTTCACAAGAAGGTTTGTATGAAACAGAATGATCAGAACAGTACTGAAAATAATGGTCACAGAGAACAGAATTAAACCATAGGATCTGTTCTCATGGGCTGTTTCTCGTCTCCTAAAATACAAAGCATAGCAGCTTTCAGAAATGACTGGATTCTTATGTCAACATCAAGGACAAGCATCTTAGAAGAGGCAGTAAAATGTACTCTCCAGAGCTGAAGGGAAACTATAGTCATCAGTGATCAAGATGATCCTTTGTCTGCAAGTTTCTTACACATTCATCTGAAGCATCTGGCACTGACAGCTCTCAGATGTGGGATGCTAACTGAGACAGATGATGGACATCATCCTGTATAACAGTCTCAGCATTCCAATTTCACTGTTTTAAGGCTACTAGGTGTCTTTCTCATCCACATAGAATCTAAACTTCTGTTGTGAGCCTTGTCTCACAGCAGATCCAACACAAAGCAGATTCTCAGCAGCATAACATCATAAAGCAGAAGAAAGTAATATAATCAGTTAAGCCAATCATTATACTTTCCCTTCTTTAAAAGATACCCAACGTAGCATGATGTAAGTGCTCTAAAGAGCATTTGTTAAAACCAAGGGGTAGTTTATAAATTATATTCACTAATATTAAGTTTAAAAGAACAGAAAATAAAAAAGTGTTCATTTTCAAGAGGTTTTGCTCCAGAAACCTCTGCTTTCAGTATAAGTTCTTTCATCAGTATTTTTCATTTTATACCAAACATTTTTGAATAAGAATTTTAACCCAGTATAAGTTTTTATGCTTCAGGTCCCTATTTTTAGATAATGTGATTTGACAAGTTTGTGTCCACCTTACTAGAGCAATCACAAAATCAAAGTATCAGAAAGAAACTCCAAAGTTGTCTAATAGTACATCCCACCTGTATGCTAAGAGTAACTGAAGAATATCACTCCCAGTGTATGCATGTCCCGCCTCTTTCTGAAGGAGAAATGCCAGCCTGTGTTTTCACTCTAGCAAGCTAGCTGTCTCTGTATCTCTTCCATTGCTTCACAGTCCTTGCCATCACCCTGAATTACGGCAAAGCAGTATCTGAGTCAGAGCCGCAGTGGATTTATCTGAGGCTGCAATACTTTCTGACAGCCTAATAAATGTTTTCTTGCCTGTTTTAATGATGCCAATATTTCCTAATCCCTTAATTGAATAGTGTAGAAAAAAAAAAAGAAAACAACAACTAAGTATTCAATTTTATGAGGCATACCTGATACGATCCTAAAATTTAAATACACACTTGGTGAACTTAACAGAAAGCCTTGCCTTCTCCAATAACATGTACTTTCTTTTGGCCATAGAAGAAAAGGTGGAAATGTCTCACAATACAGTATTATCCGAAGACGTCAAACCTGGCCTATCCTGTCCTTGGTAACATTACACACAACAACGCAGATCAACTATAAAGCATTCCTTGGAACAATTGCCGAAACCAGCAGCTGCTTTTTAAATAGAAAATTAAGGTTGTTCCAGACTTTTCTTCAGACATGCAGTAAAGAGTTTCTTAACAGCACATGGAAGGGAGGCACATGGTTATGTGAGATGCCTGGGAGAGCAAGAGGGAATGCTGCAATGCCGGGAATTTAAAAAATGCCTCAGAGATAAAGTGGAGGCTGCACACATATGAAAACAGGCAGCTGAGAAGTAAATGCCATTTTTCACTGGGGGTGAGATGTCTCTTGGTGGCACTGCAAGGATGGGCTCTGCAGCTCAGAGCAGCTGGGGTTTCACAGCATGGGGTAGCACAGCGATGAGGACAGGACAGAGAACCTTCTGCCCTTGGACTCCTTGCTCTGTACCTGTTCAGTTTAAGACATTACTGTCTCTCAGGTTAGTGCTTTAGGCAGTCCAGGAGAGCGCTGCCTCTTTCCATCCCATGATTCACTTGTAAAGAGCAGCCCATTTGGGCACCAGCTGGCTTCTTTTGCGGTGAAACTGGCCCAAGAGATGTGCCCTACGTGGTCACTATACTCCCTACATCTTGTCCAAAACAGAAGCTCTGAAGCATGAGGTCAGTCTCACTTTTCCTGCCAGCTCCTCCCACATCACACTGCCTGATGGCAGTCAGACACATCCCAGAAAACTCACGTCAATTGCAGAAGGCTTTGGTCAACCCTATCAGCACCAGCTGCCACACTTTCTGTAGCATCTGACCAGAAACACAAGAAAGATGAGCCATATGTGTTTTCGGCCTTTGCAAGTGGTTCTTCCACATCTGTCCATTGATACACCTTCAAGGAAGGCTGGTGCAGTTCAAAAGTATATTTCAGCCCTCATCTCAGGAATGTTCCCTTTGACTCTTGCAGATAGCATAACAGCTGGCTGGGTGTGGTGGAGCCTGCTTTGAGCAAGTACAGTGCATTAACTTGTGGTAGTTTCCATTCCCTGTTTGTGGGAGAGCGTGAAGTGTACATTTTACTTCTGCTTCTCATTGGCGTCATTTTAATAGATCCTGTGCAACAGGACAAGGTTGTCGCTAAGGCTTTGCAGCACTGCAGGGGTGTTTAAATTTTAAAACTGTGTGGTCACTTAAAGGAATTAATGAAAACATTAGTTTCTTTTATATTTTTTATATTTCTCATATTCTTTTACTCATTTGTCCCTTCAAAACCTGTCCTGCACCAAGCATATATGAGCGGTCAGCTTCCATTTTAAGATATCCTGCTTGAGAACATCAGGATGTGTACGGAGCAATATATTTAGACCAAAAAAATACATATCCTTTACAGAAGAAGCACTTTTGACCTCTGCATTTTCTCCCTCTTTCTCTTCCCTCCTAAAGTATGGACCATAGGGCACAAATCTTGTTACTTTGTGCCTTGTGAAGGTAAATGCTTCATTTCCTCTCCAAGCACCTGGAAGAAGGTCAGATCGACCCAAGACTCAGCTGAAAGCAACTGGGGAAAAGCCTAAATAACCAGTTACAACAGTAAACAATAAAAAGGAAGCCCATGTCTATCAGTATTAATTGTAAGGGAGTTGTTTTCAAGAGGGGAAGCTTAGGGCTAGAGAAAGAGTGAGATGGGGGCACGGGAAGCAGCTGGTGAGGCTGCTGGATGTGAAGGACAGGCTCTGTAGGATACCAAGGAGGCGAGTGGGGAGAGCCTGTCTATAACCCAGCTGATCTAAGGAACAGGACTGAAACAAGGTAGGGGCCTGGCCCAGATCACCACTGGGAGCAATCACAGACTAGGTGTGCATCTTGCTGGGTCACAGCAAGAATGCAGTAACCCTTCCTTGTTGTCTGCGAAACCACTCAAACCAAAACAAAAAGAATCTTTCCTTTATTTTAATATATCTATGTTGCCATGGTTGCACCTTCTCAGCTATAAACATTTAATGCCTTAAAGATTTAAGGAATGATCATGTTACACTTAGAGCCTTCTATTAAGGAAACTCCGTAAAATACCAGTACGTTGAGTTCTGCCTAACTATCCTGTTGCTATTCTGAAATAGCCAGTATTCCTTACAGAAGAGTCTCTCTCTCCCACAGGACCTGACATAAAAACATATTCATCATAAAAATAAATTACAGATTATTTTTGCAGAACAAGTGTTTGTTATGTACAATCACTCTGTCAGGTTTTCATACTCCCTCTACTGCTTGCTTTCTCCCTCCTTCCCTCCCTTCCTCTTTCCAACAGAAATTTTTAAAGCAGTAAATGGCAGGATTCCAGGGGTTATGTTACTGCCAAAAATTAATTTAAAAAACAAAAGAGAGAGAGGCTGGAAGCTGGAAAAAAGGAGTGAGAAGTGCATTCCCGCTTCATCTGGGATCTTTTTTACCTTGCAAATGCTCTGCCTCTTCTGTTTCTCATGGCCACTAAACATGGCCAATTGCACTGAGCTTTTCCCTTTATCTTCTACAAAAGGAGGCATAAACTTTGCTTCTGCAACTGCAGCTTGCTGGTTAGTGAGGAAGAGAAGAAGCCTGGAGTGAAATCTGGTTCACACATTGATCCAAAGTTTTACATGGTATTTGCATGCTGTTGGGAGACTGTGGTTAGGAAGTGAGGTGGAAAACTAACTTTCAAGAAGATGTTGAAAAAAAAGAAACTGGATCTGTTTACTGGAGGCATGATTCTGTCACTATGCAGTGGAGTGCATACTTTCAACAAATTTTACCTCTGTTTATTTACACAGCCTTGCCCTTTCACTTGCTTAGAGACAGAACCTTACTTAGCAGAGCTGTGGGACAAATCTAAACTAGAAAGAATCCTGCCTGTAGCCTTGTTGGAGCCTGGAAAAGGCCCTGTGCCTGGCCATGCTGGAGTAGATCTGCTCTGCTGACCATGAGGTGTCCCTAGCATCATCAGCAACAGCCCCTCAGGAAAATACTCTGTACCCTTGCTGCACTTCTCTGGCCCATTTATATTGTCAGTGCACCCTTCGCAATGTGAAAACATCCAAACCATTGAGAGATTCATGGATCTAACTGAGCAGCAAAATTGTGTTCTTTGTTTTGTTCTATTCCCCAGTAACTGCTAATATTTTATGCACTCCTTGATCTCTTCTGAGTATTAAGCTGATATTTTTTTATGGGTATATTGTCTCACTAGGATCTCAGTGCCGAGTTGCAATGGTCAGCTTAGAAATTGCCTTTTAAGAGGTGAATTTGAGATGATTCTTTCCTCACTGTACAACACTATGAAAGACAGGAAGGTCCTACAGTTAGTCACAGCTCTCAGAATCACCTTCATCTCTTTTCTGGTTTAAACAGCTAAGCATCAATAGCAAATTTTCTCATATCTCTGTTCCCCTAGTAGATAATGTCCCACCACAGATTGCTGTTTAATCCCCCTACTGAATTCACAACGATTAGTTTATTTATAGTTCTAATTTCTTACCTTTTTATAACTATTTATCCATCTATCTATATTTCTTAACAGTATTTGATGAAAGAGTCTTTCAAAAGCCCTTGGAAGTCTAACAATAACAGGCCAGTGGGAAGAATTATCCACATGCCTCTGAACAGTTTTAGAGACTTCTATGAGGTCTGGTTGCGGAGCTTTCTTTTACAAAGGCCATGCTGACACTCTCCAAATAGGGCATTATTCAAACATTCACCAGTTTTATTTTGTGACCCCTTCTGTCAAAACTTCCTGTTCTCTCAAAAGGCTAATAAATTAATAGGTCTTTGAAATAATTTTTAATTTCAATAAATGAGTCTTTCAAATCCAGAGCTGGTAACAAGGGCCAAAGTTGACATCTTTGTAGGAAAGTTCTCCTTACCTAACCTCTTCTGCACCTTCAGATGAGTCTCTAATTCACTCCTGCCTCTACCACGACACTCAAGCACTGAAAGCACTGACTGGTTGTGAGACAGGTCCTAGGTTATTTAAATTGAAAACTCTATTCAGTAACTTGCAGAAAGGAAAGAAAAGCATACATCAAACTACCAGCATCCGCCTTGGTACTTTCCAGATAAATTTCAATACTGCATATATTGAAATAGGTAGGTCACCTGTGACACTCACAAAGGTTTCATTTTAATTTGTATGTTATAGCTTCCTAGCAGAATGTAACAGAACTGGCAGCTCTTTATGTACACATTTCTGAGAGCACAAGAGCTCTCCATCCCATAGCTTGAGTTATGAAACTGGCATGGCTAAGCAAAGGCCTGCTGGTCAAACTGAGGGAAAAGAAGGAAAAATTAAAGGCAGTGAAAGCAGGGAGGAGTGGCCTGGAAAGTATTCAGAGATGCTGTCCAGACATGCAGAGATGGGATCAGGAAAATTAAAGCACAGCTAGAACTGAAACAGGTGAGCGATGTGAAAAATAACAAGAATAGATTCTGTAGATACACTGGTGAGAAGAGACAGGCAAAGAAGCTTGAGTGTACCCTCTCTAATAAATGAGATCAGAGAACTGGTTTCAACAGACTTCAGAGAAGGCTGAAGTATTTAGCAAGTTCTTTTCTTCAGTTTTCACTGTCAGTCAGACTCCCCACACCTTTCACATCCCCGAATCTTCAGGTGAGGATCAGGAAAGCAAAATTCCCCTCACTGTAATAGAAAAGTCTCATGAGGCTGAATGTGTAACAGTCTATAAGTCCAATGACATACAATACAGGATCATGAAAGAACTGGCTTATATGGTTGCCAAGCCACTCTCCATCATATCTGATGGATCATATCTGAAAAATCATACCTGACAAGTGAAGTCCCTTATGAAAAGAAACTATCACTCTCATTTTCAAGAAAAGAAGGAAGGAAAACCCTAGAAACAGATTTTTGAGCCTGGCAAGATTGTGGAGCTCATCCTCCCAGACAATATGTTAAGGGATGTGAGGGACAAGGAGGTGATCCAAGACAGTCAGCATGGCTTCCCTGACCAATCCACTGGTACTCTATGATGGAATGACAGCATAGGTGGATAAAGGAAGGTCCCACCTAAAGGACTTTGACCATGGTCTCACAACACACGCTCACATATAAATTGGAGAAATTGGTATTTGAAGATGTTAATGGCTTACAGTACAGTTCAGCTTGGTTCCGTGACTAATGGGATGGGGGGACCCGCAGATTAAAGCCCTGGGAAAGGGGAAAAGGGGAAAGGGCAGGGAGCTGGGCCTAAAAGCAGAACAGCAGCAACGACCTGAGGAGGAAAGCTAATTTACTAACTAAGATATAATATATATATAATTGGAATCAAAGCTAATAAATCAAATAAAATGAGAGAGAGTGTCCAAAAACAAAACCTTGCTCTTACGCTGAATGTGAGATGGCTAGGGAGCACACATGCTGCAGGGATGAGCAGAAAGGGAAAAGAGAGAAGTCTCATGACCTGTGAGCAGTTTTATCTTTCCCTGTGAACAGAAAACAGAAATGTAAAGTCCTCTGGGGTAAACAGTTCTTCTCTTCTAAGACAGGTATACCTGGAACTATCGACAATCCATGGAACTGGAGCATTAACTTTTTAACTCCCAGTGCATGATGTGGAATACTGATAACAAAAGATCATAAAATCATGACAAAAGGAACAAATAATTGAATGCTCACAGCCAGGAGGCTATGGTCAGTGTCTCTATGTCCAGATGGAGGGCGGTCATGAGTATTCTCCCCCAGGGGTCTGTCTTCAGGCATTATGTAGTCAATGGTGTCAAGTGTACCCTCAGCAAGTTTGCTGATGACTCCAAGCTCAGTGGTGTAGTTGATACAACAGAAGGAAAGGGTACCATCCACAGGGACCTGGATAGCCTCAAAAATGGGCCTATGTGAAACAGAAGAGGATCAGCAAGACCAAGTGAAAGGTGTTGCATTTTTGTCAGTTATGAAGAGGAACCCACTGACAGTAGGCTTGTGGAGAAGAACTTGGGGGTCCTGATGGACAAAATCTGTACAAGAGCCAGCAGCATGCTCTTGTAGCCCAGAAGGCCAAAGGTATCCTGGACTGCATCAAAAGAGGGATGGTCAGCAGGGAGAGGGAGGGGACTCTCCCCCTCTGCTCTGTCCTTGTGAGGCCCCATCTGTAGTATTGGGATTGATTCCCCCAGTACAGGAAAGATGTAGAGCTGTTGGAGAGGGTTCGGAGGAGGATCATGAAGATGACTGAAGGGCTGAAGCATCTTCAGCACCTCAAGCACCAAAGGTTGAGGGAGCTGGACTTGTTCAGCTTAGAAAAGGGAAGACGCCAGGAACACCTCATTTCAGTCTGCCCGTATTGGAGGGGAGTTATAAGGAGATCAAACTTTTACACTGACTGTCAGGACAGTGATAGGACAAGGGGGAATATTTTTAAATTAAAAGAGGGGAGATTTATGTTAGATGTTAGGAAGAAAATCTTTGTTCAGAGGGCAGTAAAGCACAGGCTGCACAGAGAAGCTGTGGATGCTCAGTCCCTGGAGGTGCTGGGGGATGGAATGGATGGGATCCTGGGAAGCATGATCTACAGGGTGACAATCCTGCCAGTGGCAGGGAGGTTGGATTCTTCAAGGTCCCTTCCAGTCCAAGCCATTCTATGATTCTATGATTTGATCTTTGAGCATAACCAGATGTGTAGATTGTGATGGACAGTGAACCTTTTCAGAAGACATGCTCCTCCAATGACCAAGGGCTTCAAAATCATTTTCATGAATACGTAGTATAATTCATTACTTGCATTATGGCTATCTTTAACGCCTCACATGGAAATCAGAAAACAGGTATCCATATTTTGTTTCAAAAAGTAACACCCAGTCCCTGTTCTTAGTTCAAATATTAACTATGGAGATGCATTTTCTTGGTGAATCTGAGACTGTGAATCGCATTTCTGTATTTGTTTCTGTCTTGCCATAAATGCCTCTTGTCATAACAATATCTTACATCCCTGTTTTCCCTCAGGATCTTAAAGATGCATAACATTTTAGGTGTGTTTTATTTTTATCCAAAACTTTTCCTTTATTACATTTTTCTATCACTTTGACCTGTAATTAAATGAATAAGAGTAAAAGCCATGCAGTCCTTTTTTTTTTTTTCTTTCCTTTATTCTGCTAAGGCACACAAGAGCTTAACAGTGGATACAAGGATACTAGAGGATTCCACCAACCTGAGAATTTCCTAAGTAAACAGAAACAACATTAAGTTTAGATACTCATCTTGAAGTCTGTCTAGATGAGATGATCTTCTACAATAATGTAAATTACATTTTTTTTCTTGAACTCTGTTCCCTGCTCTCACTTCTGCTTTTGTGTCCATCAGGCCCCTTCTCCATCTCATTTGTGCAGCAAGCCTTTTTTGCATTTTGTGCTGAGTACTGCAAGGTCCCAGCCTTCCTGACCTTCCTACCCTAGAGTCAGGACAACTCAAAAGACAAACACCCCCCTTTTCCTCTCATTTCCACCATCAGCCTCCAAAGTGATATTGTAATAACTTCCATGGAAAGCAGCTGTTTCACGACTTCAGTCCCGGGAGGGAGGAACTGCCTTGGTCATCTGTGCCAACTCCTTTAAGGATTCTAAAGATTAACACTGAGACATGGAATATGACTTTGTATTTCATGGGTAGCCAATGTAATGATTAACAAATCACAGTGACATCTATTTGTCAGCTGATGTCACTGAAATAGAGAGATCTTCTGCTTGGAACATTTTCCATTGTGGACGTGTCTGCTTCAGGTATAATTAATTAAGCAACCTCAGGTGCAGAGCTGGTGTACAGCACTGATCTCTGGATAAGATGGGACACTGTTGTCAGGCAGTCACAGCTGGAAGAAAGCCTAGAGGAATTTCCTGTTTTTGTTGTCCTGGGTGTCTTAGCAACAGAATGTAAGAGGTTATCTGGCCCAAGGGCAGAAACTGGAGAAAAAAAGTAAATAAGGTCATCATATCTGGAATGTCTTCACAGTGTTCTCCTTTTTCCATCTGTGTTATCTTCCTTTCTCCACTATTACCCATAACCAGGTGCTGGTCCCAAAAGCATAAGAGAAAATGGTAGTGAGGAATACATTCCCTGCTAGACACAGCAAAGCATTTTTCTAAATGCAATTTTAGTGAAATATGCTGTTTTTCATCTTGCATTTTGAGAGCAATTGGCTACATTCTGTCCTCCAGCTACGAATTACTGAATATTTTAACATAAACTTATTACATATTACAGTATTTCCTATACATGTGCCCAGGCCTGCAGTAAAAATATCCTTAAATACCATTTCTCCTTCCACCCCTCATTTGAATTCTGCAACAGTTCTCTTTAAAACAAGAAACAAGTGCTTTTATCCATAGTCACAATGAAATGATGGTGGGGAGGAAAATTAACCACAGCAGATCTGGTTTTCTCTTAAATTTGTTTCAGTGGTATTTGTTCTATATCTGTACTTAAAGCAATGTAAAATAAGACATGTCAGGATTCATAAAAAGAAATATTTCTAGTCTATAGCAAACAGAACTGTGGGAATTGTACATCATTTTTCTTTCTCACCACACACCATGAAACAGATATTTTTATTGTTTTTTTTTTTTTTTTTTTTGTAAATTCACAAAAGGGGGAAGAATAATTAAGTACACAAAATAGCAACAAAGAAAATGTGCATCTACATCCTTGAAGGAGAAAACGTTATCTGCAACCTCTAAGAAACAAATACCATATGTTTTTGCTGTAAGAGCTAGTCCATTCCTCTACAGAAGTGTACAGACTTCTTAGAAATTAGTTTAAAAATAAATGTAATTCAAAATACAGTAGGTGTTAGCACCTACTAATGAAAAAAAAAAAAAAAAAAGCAGTCAGAGAGATAGTACACAGTACTATGGCAGGGCTGGTTGATTGTTCCCAGCACAGTATTTCTGAAAGAGAGAATCAGTTCTAAAGAGAAGACTATCTTTGTGTGTTTTTATATGCCTCATTCCCCAGGCATTTCAAAACAGCCCAGATACTACCACCAGAGCATCTTCAATCCTGTCAGTGATTGTTTTGTTTGCTTACGATTTTATCAATAGAAAATGAAGCATGTTACAAATGCTCACCTCCATGTTTGCTCCTGCGAGTTTCTGATTAATAGCTTAAGTGCCTCCTGCCAATCTGTAGCACATGCAGTTAGACGTAACATTAAGTTGTGGTATAACCACCTTAAAAGAGTTTCCTGTTTATACAGCTTTTTGTTTTCCTGTAGCATTGCCATCCAAGCGTCAAAGAACAGAGGAAAAAAAAAAAAAAAAACCCTTCTCCTTGGATTTCCAGAGCGTTCCTCTCTGACTCATTACAAGCACTGTTGAAGGACAAGATAAAATCGAGCTGACCTGCTTTGAACTCTTCCATCAGCATGGGCATAACTGGAAACAAGCTCTCATGGAGTGATGTCAGCACCTTCATTTACAGCAAGTATAATCTAAACAAAGGCAGAAGGCAGAACATCAGAAACTCCCATTTGATGTCTGAGAAACTTCACCTCTCTAAAAATTTAACTGCCCATCTGCACAGTACAACATGTGCTTGTGTCACGGTTAACTTTTATGGAGAAGTTGTGTAGTGATGGTAGGATCAAGAAAAAACCACGCAAAAGGGTCTGATCTAGAACCTCAATTGGTATTAATGCTTGACATCGTTGAAAAAGTGCCCGTTGAGCGCCAGCTGAGTGTCAGATGAGCCCCAGGACATGGTGATGCTTATGACAGGGATGCAAATGCCCATGCTTTCTCTGTTTTGTACATATGTGTAAATAGATGTTCATGCCTTCACTTTTCACTCTTTCGTAAAAACCATGGCATCCATCCTACATAGCTATTCATAGCAAGCCAGATCCCCAGGGAAGATGTCTTTTTTCAGATGTTTCAGCTCCCTACACAGGCTTTTCTGAGGCAAAGGAATCCTTGTAGTAATCCAGGGGGTTCAGGAGATGAGACCTCCTATTTCATGCTCAACTCAAAGCAGTTGCATTTATTTTCTCAAATTTCACCGTCAGAACACATACATATTAATTAGGGGAAAAATGTTTATGAATTGGTAACCCAGAATTTTATCAGGATCAGCTTCAAGTCTTGCTGGACCTTATGCAGAGCTTTGGCTAGGCTTCCAACCAGCATCACTGGAAGCACAGGGTAGATTTTTCAGATGGATGAGGCTGAGGTAAATGCAAATGTAAACAGAAGTAAATGGAGTGGTCCAGTGGCACTGTGTCTGTGCTGATGAAATGCATCAATATTGTACAGTCAGGAAAATACATGTAAATCCAGCATGGAAACACACTGAAACCAGTTGAAAATATCACTTGAAAGGCCTTCTACTCTGGGTAGTCAATCCCTATAGCCAAAGACTGACTACTGCAGTTGCTGAAAAATGAACCACAAGTGATAAATAAGAACTCTAGAATATCACTGAATCACGCTCAAAAGTACTCCAAGTTTGTTACCATAATTCTATCCCTTTTAATTCTGACAGCCATGTTTCATTTATTAGAGGCACAGAGGGCAGATTTAAATGAACAGTTCTGTTTTGACAGATTATTTCTGAGTTTGGGGGACATAATTTGCGGCAAGTTTTGCACTAAAATCATGGACATGTATGGCAATTCTGCTGTTCCATCTTCTAAGTCAGAGAGCAGGGAGTGCTTAAACCAGTGTGTTTGTTCTTGTAAACTGCAAACCCACTGCAAATTATGCAGAGAAATCTGCAGAGGACATAATTTGTTTCGCATATAAATAAACTAACAACATTTGGTCCTCTCTGTGGCTACAATAGTTACTATGAAAGTCCAAAAACAACAGGAATGTTTTTTTTACCATAAAATTATAAGGCAAGAATTGGATATCAATAAGAGTCTCAACTATACATTTGTAAACTTACAAACTTTTACTGAAATGCAGCTTGAGTTCAAGTACCATAGCTTGTACAAAGCCCACATTCTCTTTTCTCGTCTTCTATTCCCCTCCAAGTGACACACCATCAGACAATGCTGTGCTTGCCAGAAGGGCTGAAACCTGTGGCAAAGTTTTGCAAAATCCACGCTGAATTTCAACACTTGGATCATTTACCAGGATGACAAGGTATCAAAGTACCATGAAACATTCCAGTACTGTCCTTGTAGAGTCATAAGATTCTCAATAATAGAGCTCTCCAAACTTCTCTTTTAAGAAGAAGCCATATAAAAAATTAAATTAAGGAGATAACTTGAACAACAAAAATAATGTATTGTAATTTCTACCTCATATTCAGAAGAACTTTTCTTTATCTTTAAGATCTTTATGCAACTGTTTTGTCTGCAGCATCTCCAGGCAATTCCATCATATAAAGGAAGGTGCTCATTAAAATAAAAATTACAAACAAAATTACAGATAAGAATTTCCTTCAACTAGATAGCTTGTATAACTACTAGCAGTCTTCTTATATCCCTGTTCCCTGCATTTCATCTTAAGCGAGCCTGAACTTCTCTTGAAAACTGTAAGGTTATTTGTATCAAATTGTGATTTCAGTGAATGTAACAGAAACTTCAGTGGAACCAGAAGCTGGTCAGTGTCTGCTGAGTGTTCAGAATCCATAATACTTCACCTGTTACTGTGTGCTTAATTTCCCATTGTTCTTTCCATTGTGCCTATTTAATGACATTAGTTAATGACGTGGTATTTCCTCAGAAAACTTTTGAATTGTGTGGATTTTCATAAATCAATCACAGAGCCAACAGGGAGAGCAGCATAACTTAAGATGGAAGAAAGCATCTCTTAATGTGTGTGGACTTCAGGAGGCAGAAAGCTCTTATTTCACTGTTCAGTTTGATTCAGGTTGTCTGCCAACGTTTAGGCTAAAACAGATAAAATTAAAAACAAATAAGGACCTGTGCTGGAGACCAGCAGGTTAGCAGCGCTCTAGAAGCACTCATCTAACACCATGATAACAAAAATGGAGAACAAGTAACAATGGATAAACCGTATGAAGAGAAAACAAAGAAGTGGGAATGACAAGGATTCACCTTCAGAGTCAGATTAAATAATGTCAGATATTGAAGGGAATTTTCTTACTTTATCATGCAGCAGAAGTGTCTTTTTCCATTAAAGCAGTGTATGGCAAATCTGAATTCTTAACAAAAGCTTGAAAGGACACAGGAGTCCCTCATGTCGAAGAAGGTTCACGTGCATATTTTCAAATAATGAATCTAAAATAATCAACAAGATCATTATTGGTGAGCCTAATCCAGGAGAAGAGACAGTTATCTTAAGAGCAACAGCTAATTGAACAGAGGATGATGGCTGATATCTAGAAGAATCTGGGCACAAAATGTTTTGTTTTAATTTCACCTCCTAGAGATGCTGGAAGATATTCCTGAAAGCCATTTGCTTGTTACAGAGGAGCTCAACTTTAAGCTTCAGCTTCAAATTTTATAGTCAAGTGAAAATGATACTTCAGGTTTACAACTCAGTAAAAGATTCTGAAGTTTTATAATATTTATGATTGAAAAGTAACTCAGGGCGTTTCCTATTCCTGAAAAGGTAAAGGATCTGGGGAAAATACAGAACTCGGCCTGTATCTATGCAGGACAGCTGCATGAGTGGGAATGATTGATGAATCAAATAGTTTAATATGATGCATGCTTGCAGTATTTTACACTTACTGTGGCTGGTGATGAATCAGAAGTTAAGATGGCCAGCTAACCTAGCCAAACCACCAAAATAAGTCAGCATTAGTCAAAAGTAATTGTAATGCTTTGATCTGCAACACTTAAATGCAAATTTCACAAGCCTGAATTTCCCATGGTATCCTAGGTATTGCTTGTTGCCATTTCTAACCACGTGTGAATCCCCAGAATTGCCTGAGTCTGCTTCAATTTATAGGAAAAGTATATCTCAGGCATCTGTAATTCTATATCTGCTTCAGTCTTGGGCCAGAGGGGAAGAACAGACTCCCTTCAATTTCCTTGTGGTCAAGGATCCAGCCTCACAGTGTAGCTTTGGTAGGGGAACATATGCCGCTGCAAAGGAGACGTCTAGGTACATGCTTCTCATCTCACCTGCAGAGACAGTTTTCTCTACACACACTTATAAACAGATAAGAAAGACATAAGAACAAACGCAGTGGCAGAACTGCACTGATCATCTCCTAATCATTTTCAGTAAGGTTGCACGTGCTTTTGGTATCAATATGCCCAAGGCTATGACCCCGCCACTGTGAGATTTTGGGTCTCCATTGCTACAGAAGACCATTTGAACCACTGAGGTCTAAATAGCTAACCTCAGGATGAAGTTTTTAAGCAAAACAATTCACTTGTTTAAAAGAATGATTTTTCCCCATTTCACAACAACCTCTGACCTCATGTCTAGGTATGATGGATGAGGTGAGACAGAGCCATGGGAGAAGAGCTGAGGATAATGGCCTGCATGTTATAGCTAGTGATCATTAATAGGAAAGTTTTCCTCAGGGGGAAATAAGAATTATTTCAAATTAAGAAAAATAAACACCAGAAGAATCAGCTGTGCAGAGTGGCTCATGTAAAATATGAATGTGGCCAAGGTTTGCAAGTCCAAGGGGAATCAAACATCGTGAGCTTACTGCAGAAAAATGCAGACCCCAGCCCTGAGCTCTTTTAAAAGTGCTGGAACTTAAGAGTTTTCTCTACATATACTGAAAACTGTACAGATGACTGGAGCACACAGCTTGTCAGATAGTTGTCCCATACCAAGCTGCTGGTTAACACTTACCTATCTGTGGCATCTTAATTTGTCTGGCGCAGGCAGAAGAGAAGACGGGAAAAATAAAGTATGTTCTCTGGCAAATGCTTAAGTGAGACTTTGGTACATGGAAAAGAAATCTTTCCTCGTGTTTGTTTTGGCATGAATAGCTTCAGCAGAATCTATTACAACCCCGTTCATTTACAAAGCAAAGCTGCAGCTCCATATTATTATTAAAACTCCAGGGCTGATTGCTTTTCACTCTGCAGGTTACTAGAACTAGCAGAACATAGAAAAACCCATTTGGTCAGCAAAGATTTTTTCATTAAAAAATACATTAACATTTTCTTGGTTTCAAACAAGGAAGAGAATACCCATCTTCTGAACAATAGTGCTGCATTCCAAGTTGATGCCCCATATCCTTCCTTCATGGATAGTGGAGCTGTCTGTGCAACTTGCCATGGCCTCACTTCTCACAAGTGAGCAGGGTGCATAGGAAAGCCTGATGATCCTGGTCTAGCACTAGCCGTGCTCTTTGCAATAAGGATATCCTGAGAATGCTGAAATCCAGGCAGTTAATTCTCAGTGCCTCAGATAGCTACAGAGGTGAAAGCAGCTTGTTTGATACTCCAAACCCAGTTTTGTACCTACTAGCAACGTGGCCTCACAGCGTGTGTTTCTGCACCTTCTGAGATCTCTGCTTAGTCAACATATTTCCAATCCCAGTGACAGCTTGTGGATGCTGACATAGATGTATCTCACTACAGGCCTGCCTAGTCCTTGATAATTTCCTCTGGAGGCTGAAATTGCACTCTTATTTCCCCTCATGCCTGGAATACAGGTTGTGGATGTAGGACAGAGAAATTTCCAGGAACAGAGGAAAATTTTTGGCTTCGAGCAATCCACCTGGTCAGCTCTCTCCCCCTCCTCAGCACTCCTCAGCCCTCTGTGACAAAGTGACTGGACTTCAGTAAAGCTTTTGACACCCAGCAGCATCTTCATGGAGAAGCCAGCTGCCTGTCATTGGGATGGCATACACTCTGCTGGGTGAAACACTGGCTGGATGGTCAGGCCCAAGGAATTGTGGTCAATGGAGTTAAATCCAGTTGGTATCTACAAGTGGTGTCCCCCAGGTCTCAGTACTGGTGTAATTCCTACTTAACATCTTTATCAATGATCTTGATGAGGGGATTGAGAGCACCATCAGTAGGTTTGCAGATGGCACCAAGATGGGAGGGATTGTTGATTTGCCAGCAGGTAGAAAGGTACTACTGAGGGACTTGTATAGACTGGATCAACGGGCCAAAGTAAAATGTTTGAGTTTCTGTAGGGCTGAGTGTCAGGTCCTGCATTTGGGTCACAACAACCCCAGGAAACCCTATAGGCTAGGGAAGGAGTGGCTGGAAAGCTGCCTTACAGAAAGAGACCTTGGTGTGCTGATGGACAGTTGGCTGAATATGAGCCAGCAGTGTGCCCTGGTGGCCAAGAAGCCAGTGGTATCCTGGCGGTATCAGGAATAGAGTGGTGAGCAGGACTAGGGAAGTAATCCTCCTCTTGTACTTGGCATTGGTGAGGCCCCACCTCTAGAACTGTGTTCAGTTTTGGGCACCTCAATACAGAAGGGACACTGAGGTGCTGGAGCAGGTGCAAAGAAGGGCAACAAGGCTTGTGAAGGGCCTGGAGAATATGCCCTATCAGGAGAGACTGAAAGAGCTGGGGCTGTTTAGTCTGGGGAAGAGGAGGCTGAGGGGAGACGTTATTGCTCTCTTCAAATTCCTGAAATGTGTTTGCAGTGAGAGCAGGGTTGGTCTCTTCTCACTGGTGACAGGTGACTGGACAAGGGGAAATGGCCTCAAGTTGTGCCAGGGGAGGTTTCGTTTATGTATCAGGAAAAATTGCTTTACAGAAGGGGTTGTTAAGCACTGTTAAGCATAGGCTCCCTAGGGAGCTCTGTATTTTCTGATGACAGCAAAAGATGCTCATTCTGAACCACAGAAATAGCTACTACATGCAAAGTATGCAGTGTGCTTAAATACTGAAGTTTTTATAATGCCTCTGTTTCACCTAACTTAAAATATGCCTCATTGGCTGACTGTCCTGGAACATTGTACTTGGTGTAGGGTTAGTAGAACACTCACATAAAAGAATAACAATTATCACATCTGAACAAAAAGCTTAGACTTTAATAGTCAAAGTTACCACATTGTTTATTTACAAATGTCTAATACTTAAGTGCTGCCTTTCTCCTGAAACATTTTCTTTACTCTGTGTACACAGCACTAGAAAAGTTTTATTTTTTATGCTTCAAACAAGAAGTTTTATTTTACTTTTTGGTAGCCTATAGAGTTAAAGCTAGGGCAAATAATTGGTCTTTATATGATAGTATGTCCTCAGAAAACTCAGTCTTTCTCTTATAAATGGAGAGGTAAAATCAGAATCAGTGACCCAGGTTTTTTTTACACATTTGGCCTATAATTGTTAAAAAGGGCTCAAAACTACAGTCTCCTGCATGTGCAAATAGAAGCCAGCTTTGGAAAATGGATTAAACTGTTTGTTTCAAACAGGGATGGGTAAAATTTCTCCTCAGCAGTGTTTAAGCTGATGTCTTACTCTGGTAACCTCTGTGATCCTTCTACTAAATACAGAGGGATAGATTAAATATCCACTTGATGAGGAGCTGCCTTAAGAACTAAAATGAAAATCAAAATGCCAGAAATTATACTCCCACAAAACTGAAGACATCCACAGCATAGTTTATGCCAGATATAATAATGGCTGTATTTTCTATTTCCCAATAGAAATGCATGTTAACTCTGCCTCTCAAGCACCATCTACATTTGGAAACCACTGTGCATTTATTCATACATAACACCTGAAGCCTTCAGAGGATCCAGTGACCAGCTTCTCAAAATGAAGTGACTTGTTCACAGAAATAGCCCAAGTCTGTATTTTCTGACATCACTGTCAAATAAGCACAAACACAACCAATCAGGTTTGAGAGCACTTAAATCCGTTTTGATATTTGTGTCTGCTTGTTTTTCTGTTTTCTTCACAGCCACCTGTGATTTTCACTTGAAACAACCATCCAATTGATCTCATAGGCAAAGCTGTGTTCCTTGTTTGCACAGCATCAGTTGATGCCAGTCACTGCTGGAGCCCAGATCTGAGCCACACTGGAGCTAACAAAACAGATATCTACATTGTTGCTGCAAACAGGTTAATTCCATAGCTGTATGCATGCATTGGACCGCTCTCACAAGAAAACCTAACTATGAGTTTTCAATTCCAGCTCTATTAAATCATCACTGAAGATTGTGTTGACTGATGTGTTACCCAGAAGCTTGTTGTGCAGTTCTCCTGCCTGTACTGCTGTACCATTATCTGCCATCAAACTGATATTTCTAACATTCTAATGTTATAACACCTGTTTCTCTTTAGGATTTCTAGCAGGTACCAGCCAAGATAACAGTCAAGTCCTCTTCGCAAAATTAAGTCTGGGAATAGGTGTGTAAGTACAACAATGAACTTGCAATCAATAGATGTGACTTACTGTCACTTTCTTACTAAGAGAACTTGAGAAGACAAAAATAGAAAAGACCAAATGTTCCAAATTAAGCTCTGATCTGAATCAAACTTTTTAGAAATTGTACTTTCAAAAGAACAAGAACTCTTTTTATCAAAGGGAAATGTTTGCTGAAGAGCTATTAACAGTGACTATACAAGACACTTCACAGTTCCCTATTAAAAACACATACAAACAAGCAAATGAGAAAACCCCATGGAGTCCTTCAGTGAAAGGGATCCAAAACACTTTAGTCCCATTAGAAATAATCATATGAACACTACTTCAGCTTGCAGGTTTCTCGTGGCATTCCCAGCACAATTACAGTTTCCAAATGAATATAGCAATGAGAATATTTCCATGTATTAGTATTCATGTAAGTAGTAAAAAATTTCCTACACTACCTACACATGGGTACCAAAAATAAAACCATACAGTATCTTCACAGGTGGGAAAAGAGCTATTTTACAACACTGCTAAAATATTCGTTGAAGAACCTCTAACTGAAATCTATAGTGAGGAGGAATGTGGGGGTGGAGAGCTACTGTCACTGCCATCATGATGTAGGCCTTATGCCATCATAATTCCAAAGAATCAAAATACTACCCTGAGGCCTTCTTATGTAGAGTTGCACTCTATTCCCTATGGCTCATCACAGTGTCATTTACCCAGCAGATGTTATGGAATATTGTCAAGGACCTCCAAAACCAAGACTTCTGATACCAGAGATCTGTATAGGATCATGTGCAGCTTGCACTTGCTCCAAGTCACAAAAGTTCTGCTATTTTCAACCCACATATCTAAAGCATCAGAATTAAGGCCTGACTGCTAAGTCTACCTTCCTCACCCACTTTAATGTTTCAGTATTGCTTAGAAGTATTTCCCCCTTTTTCTTTAACTGTTGAAATATCTGCCTGCAGAGGAGTGGACAATTACTAACTCAGCTCTGATCAAACAGACCTTCTTTCAAAATTTCTTCAGACTACACATCTCTGTGTATTTCACCTGATGAATTATATCAACAAGTTGTAGCCCCAAAAGTATAATCCATATGGCATGACTCCTGCCTCCAGTTGCATCTGTCTCCTTGGTGATGGTCATGCTGAAAACAAGTTAGAGGAAATAATAAACCTCAAGTAAGGAAGTGAAACAAAAAGAAAAGCAGAAAAACAGGAGTGATCCCACTTCGTGTTCTGTTTGTTAACTGAGGCACAGTTGCATCAGGAATAGCAGAGAGCTGGGATCTAGGGAAAGAAAGGAGGAAACAAAGAAGGAAGGAAAAGAGGAAAGAAAGAGGATGAGAGGGAAGGAAAAATGAAAATGTGATGCCAGAGACTAATAATCTCATTTTACCAAAACACACTTTGTCAGAAAAATTTTTCTCTGAAAGAGTGGTCAGGCACTGGAATGGCCTGCCTAGGGAGGCAGTTGAGGCACCATCCCTAGCGCTTTTCAAGAAGTGTTTAGATGAGGTGCTAAGGGATTTGATTTAGTAGCTTGGAGGGTAGGGATGGTGGTAGAAGGATGGTTGGACTAGATGATCTTGTAGGTCCTTTCCAACCTAATGTATCCCTGAACCTATGAACCTATGAATTGTAACTGGTGATCAGAGGAAGTTGAAGATAAAATAATCTTCCGGTTCAAAGGTTAAGAAAAAAGAGCATTAAATAATTATTTCTCAGTTTAAACTATAGTTCAACAATTCTACTGTAAATAAGAGGGAAGTTCATCTGCAGGAAACTAAATTAGAAACCAGGGTATAGAAATTTCATCAATATGAAAAAAAGAGCGTAAAATATGAGTGTCATTGAGACAGTAAGGAGTTTTTTAGATGCCTCATAACAGAGGTATTCCAGACTCAGACAAAATTCAGACGTCGCTAGTAAAATACAAAATCCAGAATATGCGTATAGTTTCATCTTAGAGTGGAAAAATGTCAGAAGCTAGTATTTGGCAGGTCACAAGGAAACGTTTCCCATTTTGCAGATACACAATAGATAGATAGATAGATAGATAGATAGATAGATAGATAGATAGATAGATAGATAGATAGGAAGATAGATAGATTATAGATATCAAGAGGAGGTTACGTTGCTACACTAAACAAGCCATTTTTAAAAAAAACAATAAAATCAGATGTGGAATATTTACATCATAAGACTGTACAAAATGTTTGGTTGAAGTGTTCATGCTCATCTATTGAGATCTGAAAAAGAAAGGAAGAAAGGAAAAGAAAGAATAAAGAAAGAAAAAAGACTACCAATAAAACATGGCATTAAAACAAAATTGAGTCCAACACAAAATAAAGTCAGAGATCAAATTACTGTTGAATTTGGATCAACTGGGAAGAAACATGGAGAAGACACTGTTTAATTCGAGATAGCCAGGCATAGCCTTGTCTGTCTACAATGAAAATGAGGCAGAGACCATCTGACAGATGGGAGAATCTACTCTAGCTGCAGCTGCTGAGAAAGATTTCAGCTCATGACAGCTAATCAAGTGAATGTGGTTTCCAATTCAACACTTCAGCCATTCATTGGGATTTAATAATGGAAGGATTTTGAGAAGGATCAGAACAGTCTTTTCTGGCCCTTCAATCCATTTAACACCCAATACTAAAGGCAAATTGAGCCTTCTTTATTGACATAAGAATCCAAACGAATCTGTGAAAATTTAAACTTATTATGAACTTACACCCTGGCATCTAACTTCCAGGTATTGAAAACAGTCAGACCTATCTGCAGAACCTTTAAATTGACAATGGACTTCATGTCTAAATATACTGCTTACACAAGGTGAGAAGAAGGTTCGTATCTCCAGAACAACAGTCCTTCCATAAACTAGAAATAATTTACAAGTTACAAGGAAGTCATACTAGATCACAAGGACCTGACACAAAAGGACTAACATGTAAGGAAGACATAAAAAAAATGAACCGTGACTGCCTGGGCTAAGAGAGGGCAATGAAAACTGAACATAAACCCACCTAAAAAAGTGGGAAAAAAAGGAAGACTTGAGCTCCTTGTCAGAAAAAATTAATAATTAAAAAAATCCCAAAAGCAAACAAACACCCTCTACTCCCACAAAACTCAACCCCTTTCCAAAAAATAATGGTCATTAGTTCAGATTATATATTCACCCCATGAAAGAGACATTTAAAATTAGATAAGTAGGAATATATGGTAACAAACATCAGAAACTGTCAGAAGAACAGATAGGTGACTACCACCTTTTGTTCACCTCCAATTTCCCTGTCACATACTTCTATCAATAGTTAGGCCAGATGTAAAAAAGAGTTGCAACTTTTTAACAAAGTCCCAAAATGAGGATAGATATATGAGAACTGCTCTGAAAGCTTTCTGTGTTGTTATGTTGTTGGTCCACAGTATCAGAGGTGAATATTGGTAGTATGGCAGTAGAGGTTGAAGCTTCCCACCAATATTATGTTACACGTAATACTGGTGTGGCAGATGGCAGCAGAGGGGCAGACTGATAACATGGCGTATGACATGGAAGTGTATACAAAGTAAAGGTGTGTAATTGAATTCCACTGTGTGGAAAAAGTTGCACTCATTGACATTCATTGATCTTTGCTGAATGTTTATGGAGATCAAAGAGTGGATGTGAGCACGGTGAGGGGTGGGTGGTACAGTTCAGCAGTTGCAACAGCAACAGTGGGTCATCACTGTTGGTACAGATGTTTATAAGCTCAGCATGCAGGCTCTTGCTCATTACCGGTGAAAATTAATAGCCAGTGGTGGTGGATATGTTGAAAAACAGTGTTTTGGACCTGAGAATTTACTATGTGAAATAGTGTTATAGTGCTCTTCGTATCTGTTGCACATTCCAAGGAAATAAATAGGAGACATTAGATTCAGAATGATTTACACATAAGCCAAGACCCACATTATATGTAGAGACAAGTGAGATTCAAGAAACAATTTTCCAGGCAAATGGAATCTGTAGCGACTGAAGAAGAAGTAATCACATAAAAAGAGTTACTTATGGAAGGAAAATGCAGAAATTACAGCTGTAGCTACCAACAGAGGAAGGCTTGAGGAGGGAAGCAGAAGGGAGGTTAGATACTTTCATGTACTAAGCACATCAAAGATAAGGTAGTTAAGAAACATGCAAGGTGATATGATATGAATATGTAAACATCAAACGATAAAAAAGTCTGTTGACTCTAGCCTGCTGGAGATAATGGTGTAACCTGCAAATACGGTAGGGGATAAAGAAGTATAAGGCATGTCCCACAGGTAACAGACAGAGCCAAGCAGATGGAACACTGCAGCTGTGAAGGCAGAGATTCTCTTCTTCCTCCCGAAATCTGAAGCTTCCCATTTGTTCGGCAAAGCTCCTCTTTCTCAGGTCTCTCCAGAGGCTTTGCTGCAAAAAACCAAGAGGTTGCTAGACCCTTGCACACATGGGGCTGTGGTGTCAGAAGCAGAGTCCTTCACTAACACCCAAATCTCATATGAATACTGACCAGACCAGACCAAGTAGTCTGAAGGCAAATCCCTCCTTCTAGTGCATGGTCCAAGTGCTAGGTGCTTCTCAAGGCTCACATGCACAAACAGGAAGATTTTTCTTGTCATCATCAGTCTCTCCTTGTATTCCAAACAGTAGTATTTCACTGTCATATAGAGCCTCTTTGGAATAGAGAAAATAGACAGAAAGTCCTCCCTATCAGACTTCTCCAGGGAAGGAGGCAGATCCGCAGATCACTTGCTCCTGTTGCTGCTGGCAGGGTGAAATCTTCTGAGACAGAGCTTAAGGCAGAAGCCTTGAACAAAGGCAGCTATAAGCTACCCTTCTTTTCCCAGCATGTGGCAGACCTCAAGGGGGCTGAGTGCAAACTAGACCATCCTATGCTGCACTGTATCACAGCAACTTCCTGCAGTTTCTCCTCAGTCTTGATCAGAGTCCTCATAGCTCTGCATTTTAACACCTTGCTAAATAAAATCACAAAATAGTTTGGTTACAAGCGGACCTTAATGACTATCTAGTTCCAACACCCTACCTTGGGCAGGATTTTTTCCCACAAGATCAGGTTGTCCAAAGACCCATCCAAGATGATCTTGAACATTTCCATCTACAGCTCCTCCAGGCAACTTCTTCTAGTGTCTCACCAGCTTAATGGTGAGTACTTTCTTCCTTTCATCTAATCTAAACTTATCCTCTTTAAAACCATTATACTGTCTTATCGCTACACTCACAGATAGAATGTCTCTCCTCATCTTTCCTGTAGGCCCCTTTGAAAGCACTACCTTCATGCAGCTTTATGGCTGTCTCCCACGCTGCAGAGGTCACGAGAAAAACACTGCTGCTGAACATCAGTCTCCTACAGAAAGCTCTAATGATGCACAACATATATGTGTTAAAATGGTCCACAGCAAGAAAGAAGAGCTTTTTTTCTGGAGCCAGAACAATTATCTTGCAGAGTGCAGTAGGTTTGGAGTCCATATCAAGATGCAACTCTACAATACACAAGTTGAATCATCTACATGGCCAAGGGCTCAGTAAAGTCACTTGGGAGTTCTGCAAGGGTCAAGGACTTACTGTGTCATTTTCAAATGCCTTTCACTGTCAGAGAATGATAAATGCAGAATAATCGATCTATTTGCCTGTAATGTGCAAAGGTTAAAAATTAAGCGAAACCACAAGCCAAGCAGAGTTGTCAGCCACAAAAATGTACAGAGATCTTACACAAACACTAGTTGCTGGAGCTGTAGCATTTCAAATATTTTGAGTTTCTGAATTAAGCCACAACAAACAGAAATATCTGTGCCATCATTTTTCTTAATGACTTATCACGCTTTTCCTTGTAGCTTTCTAGAGCATCTTCTGGAATATGACATACATTTCATAAACTTTTACAAATCTTGTTGCCCTTAGTTCACAGAGTGAAACCTAATTTATTTGCTGCTAAAACAAGTTAAAATCTATGAAACTCTCCTTACAAAGGCAGAACTTGGGTGAACATCTATTGTTAGAGATCCGTAACATGCTGGCTGTTGTGTACCTATGTAAACTTGGCAAAAAAAAATGTCAAAGGCAAGATTTTCGAAAGCACTGTGTTCTCTTAAAATTTAGTGGCCAGTCTCCTTCTAATCCTACGGATCTTGGAGACTCATGTCCGGATCATTTATTTAATCTTATTATTTATAGATAAGTAGGTCATGTGTGAAGAAAAAGACAGAACTTACTGTATGTATTTTTGCAATTAACATACCTCCATCACTATTAAATGGTCCAAACAGGTCAAGTCGGGTCCAAAATCTCTTTCATCAGAAACACAGTACTCCCAAGTCTGCATTTCAGACAGTGGAGCCACTTATATCTTTGCAGATAGGAAACTAAATATTACCCATGATGGATTATCAGTCCAGAAGAAACACAAAAGAACACTTTGTCCTGTGAACCTTGTGTCATTTATCTGTTGTTAGCTTACTCCCTGCTGCTACATACAAAAAATAAGAACTGACATTTTCAATTACAAATATGAAATAATTACATATAGGTTTCGTGATAAGAGATTAAATGCCACTGAACTTCAAATAAAAATACTGAACTTAAGAATATAAATAGGCAGTATATTGTACTATAATGAAAGATGCTCCACCAAAAGGGAAATGAGAAACATTAAAAATGGCGGTTTGTACAGCAAACCCGTAACTGTTATAAATCATCTTACATCAAAATAGTATAGATCTCTTCCTACAGATTTCATGAAATGTCTTTGTTTCCTAGGGTACAGTAAAGTACAAGTATGTTGAAGAAAAGTAGGAGCACCACTAACGCAAGTCAAACAGCTTTTTAACACTGAGTTTTAATAGAAAAAAAAGCAGACAGATGATAAAAATCATTCAATTCAGTTGTGCAAAACTGAAATATAATTCAAATTGTTCCCTTATCTCTTAGACTTTTTTAGGAAGGAAGTAAAAAGAAAAAAAATGACGTGCCAGCAGCAAAACTTTTTCTTCCTTAAAAACCCTCAATATACCAACATGCCTATGAAGGTAAACAGCTTTGTACACACAGCAAGTCTTCATAAAGAATCTATCAGTCTTCAGCTCATTCACTTAAGCAGCCCTATTGCAGACTCTCTAGGCTGTAATCACAGATAAATTCCAGTGAGAGAGCAGAAAAAGGACAGTCGTCTCAGAGCTCTGGGAAATATCTTAGGGAAGAATTTTTACTTTAAATAAACCATACCTAGTAAAGACATGATTTTTAAAAACAGATGCTTAAAGGCCTTGTTGGAGGACCTGGATATACAGCCAAGTTTCAAATCTGAATCTGAATCCATATGGACCATTTGTACCTGAAAATGCTCTGTGAACAGCAAGGCTAAGAGGAAAATGCTGCCAGCTCAAGCAAAATCAGTTCTTGTCTTTCTTTGCAGTTTTCCTCTACTTTATGCATTTGAACAAGTGAAAAAGTAGCATCAAGGACTTCCTTAGACTCATAGTAAACAAAGTTGTCTGCCATAATTATAAAAAACAATCATCCTGTTACCTCTTTAGGTATGAGTGGGAGGAGAAATTCCCCACTCATTCCTAAGTGAATATATCTTCATCTTTCCAACACCAAAGTCAGCACTGCTAGTACTGATGTGCTGAGTCTGACTATGATGACATAATTTAACCAAAAGCCATGCCCCATGACATTCTCTGACACCAAACAAAAGTAGAACAGCCTGCATGTGTGATAATCAAATGCATATGAATAGTCTGTTGGAAATGGCCTGCAACTTTCAAGCTGCCAAGCTATGCACTGGAACTCACTGGGCAGAATGCTTGTCAGAATGGGCCAAATCACTGGCAAAGAAGGCACTTAACACTTTACTAGTACAGATTTCTGTAGCTGGGAATGTTCCCAGGCATGTCTGAATTCTGAATAATGGACAAAACTTTGAGTCTGTCTATGCTGCTACTGGGGGAATGCAATTTGATAATAACAGGGGTAAGTGATCACAAAAGGGCATATGTATAGGTGATAGCCTGGTTCCAGAGAGACTCTTGCTCTAGAACAATGACACAAGTTCTTCCAGAATCAGAAAGAACTGTAAATCTTGTTTAATTTCATCAGTAATAAGAGAAAGCTACTCCAGAAACTTCAGTGCAGAAACTGCACTGAAAATTAGGGAACTTCTGTTTCCTTTCTAGCCTTGTCTTCAGAGAGTCCTCTTAGTACTTTTATAGCCAAGCCAAAGACTCTTCAGAGGGATATCTGGTTTGATGATAAACTGTGGCTCGGGATCATGCTGAACATATTATCCACATCAATAGAAGTACAAAGACATAATTAAAACTAGAAATAACAACATATTCAAAGTGATCTCATTTGCTGCTGATGAAAAAATATGTCATACAGAGTGAAAAACAAACAAACAAACAAAACAAACACAGAGAGTAGCACAGGTTAAAAATAAAAAAAAGAATCAAACTTGTGCAGATGGAGTTTGACATCTGGAAAATCCTAGTTCCATACTGACAAATGTTCCTTGCACTGAGCTCATGAACAACTCCAAATACTGCCTGGACTGGAAGTAAAGAATAATTTTAGGATGCTTCATCTGCTCAAGATTATAGATAATGCTCTCAGTTCTCTTCCTCATACTGACTGTATGCAGACTGCCTTGAGCTGACAAAGGCAATGGCATGTCTGAAAGTTCACTAATGACACAAGCATGTCTCCTGAGTCAGCTTGGAGGGGAAGATTTGGAATCACGCACTGTTCTCTGCAGATATTCTTCAAGTGAATGAGTAACAGACTTGCGCTCATCTTTTTGCGGCTCAGGCTTTGTGCTCTTATGACATTTGCTTTACTTTATCAAAATGAGGTAAGACTTTTCTTGTGAGATAGATTAACAAGCCCTGTAGAGGTAACTTGTACAAACACTTCTAAATGTTAATCTAAGCAGAAAAGAGAAAACTAACTCTGACAAGTGTGTTTACTTCTGCCTGAACTTTATGAATACCATCTTAGCCCTAATGTGTTGTGAATACACATAAATACACACATAACGCACACACAAGCTTAATCCTATCATCATTGCCATCTCTTTGCAGCTGTGAAAGGAACCAGACACATTCCATTCTGTCTCAATTTTTATCAGCATTAAAATTGTCGTCTAATTCCCAATTACTTCATTCTTATGACTAATAATGACAAAGGAAATAGAAAAACACAACCAACTCCACAGCACTCCTCTAGACTTCGAAGAGGTGCAGGAAAAATTATTCTCCAGATGCTGAGCAAATCTGTGGCCCAGTGATTGCAGGAGGATTCCAATTTTTAAGTCCCATGCTGAAAAATACTTACAGAGGTTTAAAGATATTCTAACAGTTGTCAAACACTTTTGCTGAAGGAGGGTTCTCTGTACAACACAGCCTCCTTCAAATCTGAGCCTGGCCCTCAGAAATCCGTCTCACTCTTCATCTTAGATCCAGAAACAGTTCTTCCAATACTGTAAATAAAACTCCCCTAACCAGTAGAAAATTAGAGTGAAACAGAATATCGTTTCTGAAATAAACGAGTCTTTACCTGCTGTCTGGATCCAAAACCTCAACTCTTGAGTCAACTGCTTGGCATTCCCAGAATACTAGGCATGTCCTATGTGTATTCCCACTCCCTCCCTGCACTTTGCTTCTCATTTTGTTGGGCAATGGCATTCAAAGGTCACTGTAGCAGCACTCTGTAAAGTGGATCTCAAAAATTATCTAAATTTAGAAATAATCTCTTTATTGTACCAACCTCAAAAAGAGGCCATCAAACTGCAGGGGACAATAGAAGTCTTGGAACATAATTGTTACCACTGAAGCTAGAGATTTTTGGAACTACACCCTGAGTCTGTCTCTCTATGTCTTTCTCCTTTCATCCTCTTAAGCAGTTCTTTAATTGTCTGGTTTCTGAGAGGCCAGATTGTACATGACTACTAGAGTGTTGCAATGAGTGAGTTTGGCCCTGTATATAACCAGAAAGAAAAATAAGAGCATTGTTTTTCCTGTAAACTGATAAAAGTTTTGGAATCATAAAAGTCTGTAAGAACTGCAGAAAAATCTTTAACCAAAAGTACATTTATTCTATGGCATGACTTAGCCTTATCTGACTTTCACAAAAGCCTAAATTTTACTTCAAAGAGATGACAAAACAAAATCACCAAAAGAGCAAAGGCAGAAGTTGCTTGGTTGTCCTCCATAAGTGATCCTCCTCTGCATTCTAGGGTCATTGGATAGTGATCTGAATATACAGTGGACCTATTGTTTATTTGATATGGATCCCTGAAGCCCTTGTATTCAAAATCATCTCTGCTCTCATAGCCTGGGGAAAGATGGCCTTCCAAAGGTCCTTCAGTTACCCACTATTCAATAGCTTTTCTCCAGGTGGAGCTTTTGCATTACCTTTTGTCTCCCTTCCCAAATCTTTTTTTTTTTCCTTAGAAGAATCTACTGTCCAGGTTTGATAGAATTACTCATGAATTATCTATCAACCTGAAAGGATAAATAAAATCATATTCACTTAGATGTACAAGCTTCTATAAGCGAAGAAACAGTACTCGTAATCTCAAAAGGTCTTAAACGTCATCTTAATAATTGAACTAAAAAACTCTTCACATTCTTGAAAGACTTAATGTTTATGTAAATACAAACATTTGCAGCAGGGATGCATATGCCATGTTTAGGACCTCAAGAGTGTCTGACTACGTTCACAACTCAGCAAGGTCTTTGTTTTACTTGGTCTAGTAAAATAATTGGTTTTGCATACTTGCCTGTGTGGAATCAGAAGATAAATGCTTTACCATTATCTCTGTCATCAACACACAGCTGTCAGGGATTCAGCAACTAAATAACATCATTAGACTGGGAAGAATGAGTCTGTAGTCCCACAGTTGGTATGAGCACTCTGTTTGACCCTTCCTGTGCAGAATTTAGTAATTTATATAGTAATGATTTTAGTGAACAACTGGTCTGCGAGTTTGCAGAGGTATTCTCTTATTCATATTTTAGATGTTTGCTTCTTGCAATTGAAATTCTCAAATGTGTGTGCAAGTGATTTTTATCTTTGACAAAGCCAAAGTATTTGGCATTAATACGGTGTTTTTCTTCTGACTTTCAATATAAAGTATTTCCCTAGAACTGTGGTTGGGCATAGTACAGTACAGTCCCAGAAAGAACATGTTCACTACTCTGGAAGAGCTGTCAGTTGAAGTAAAAAAAACACATTTTGGCCCCTACTATCCAACTTCTTACAGAAGTACTTTATCTTGGGAACATTTTCTATTAACCTTCTGGGTACTTCTTTAAGTATCTTCCCAAGACAAAAGCAAAACATATTTCAAGACACATAAGCAACATTCTTCTCTGCAGCAAAGTCTTCGAAAACCTGTGGCTTTTAGTCATCTGAACAGATACACATCTTCTGTGCATTAAATAGAAGGTTCAAGACCATGAGTATCTCCAGGCCTCCATGGAAGCCATTTGTCTCAGCTCTAGATACTTATTTTGATTTTACATTCATTTGGTACAAAACCAAAACAAAACAAAAATTAAAAACAAAACAAAAAAGACAACTATGAGGCAAAAAACAACACACGGACCATTTCTTTCTTTCTAAGATTTGTCTTCAGTTTGCTTTTGACTTAAAAGACAATTCTTCAGACTATAAAACAGATGCCAAATTTAACATGAATGTCATTTGTCTGGAAAAGAGAGTATTACTGATGAATGCCTAGCACACTGGGCATTTTGTATTTGTGCCACGTGGGAGAGTAAACAGTGTCAGGAAATACAAACAGGCATTAATGTTAGCGCCTACAGGGTCATTACTGAACTGTAAGCATTGAAAGAACTCCCACACAGTCCTGGCAACTGTCAAGTAAAAGGTGGGATCCCATTGAGTATAAGAGTATATTAATTTGTCACACAAAAAGCTCTGTTCTTGATTGCATCTTTGCTATATGACTTTCTTTATCCCTCTGCCATACCACGTCCTACAGCTAAGTCCTTGAGTACTCCTTCCTTTTTCCCTTTTAGGCATCAAGCTGTTTCCTTGCCCCAGCTGACTAGGACAAAGAGTCCTAAAACACTGTAGTTAATCAGGAAGCCTGCCACCTCCTGAACACAATTGCATCTTCATGCATTCTTCAGAAAAGAAATCCTATCTCAATTCCTTTTCATATATTTTCAAAATTATTTCTACCTAAACTGAAAGAAAAGATCTCTAGCTTCAAGAAATTAGGATCTGAAACACACTGTAGCAGTGTTTCCTGTATGTACCTCAACAGTTACTTACTCTGTCCCAAAAGAGCTGAAAAATGGAAGTGCAGTGGCATTGCCTGCCTTTACAACAATACCATACAAATCTAGAGCTACCACACAGAAATTCGGTATAAACCTGTGAATAATAATAGATAGGTGACTCTAGCTGATACATAACTAGTCCTATTCTCTTGAAAATGACAAAGAAAAACATACTGAGTAGTTTCCTTTCTCCTCAAGGAAGTTCATTGAATTCCCCCCCAAAATGTTAATACTTACACAAGATCATCCAAAAGAAGAAATAATAATTTTTGATAAACAAGTAAGCAAAATGGATCAATCTCCATCCATTCTCCTTCTATCTACCTCATCCTATCCCGGGACTCACATGGTACCAAATCCAGTTGTTACTTGAATTGAATCAGGTGCACACTTTATTGTGTCAGACATTTCCTAAACTTAAATACATACAAACAGTTACATATTCATAACTTTCTGTAAAATTGCAAACTCTTATAAACTCACCTCCCTCCCCAGATCTGTACTACTCAAATTAAAATTAAACAGTGTAGTCTGAAATCTTTAGTTAGGAGTTAAGAACACTAAGGTTGTAATGCGGGCACTCTGTGCATATGCTATTCTGATGCTGTAAGGGATGTGATTGCCTCCTATTTTTCCAAACAGCCTATAGAAAATTCTGGGTGGATGGTGGATAGTCTGAGAATGCAACAAAGCTACACAGTAGATAAGGTTGCTGTTTCCAGAAGCCTCAGATTATTTTTGTAGAACTTGGAGGACTCATAAGAAGTAGGGCCACGAGAGGAATGGCTGTACAACATAAATCTGAAGGGTTGAATTCCATAGTATTAAGTTTCTTTCAGTGTTGCTGCTTTTCTCCTTTCATGTACAAAATAGAAAATCCATTTGCACTAAAAGAGCCTGAGCTAACACATTTGATTTGTTAATGTTAAACTGGATAGGTCAGTGGAAGAATACAAGAAAAAATATTTTGAGAGTGGATTTTAAAGCTGTTTTCTGGCTGTAGAGGAAGATAGTGACTGGAAATTACAAATTCAACCCAGTGATTTTTCTACCTGAGGGAATGATCCTTTAACAAGCTCTTTATGCATTGCACTGATGCTCTCCTTTTCTCCACTATTCTCAAAGGCTTCCTTGCACTAATCTACCTCCCTTTCTAGTATCTGAACTGGAAGAGGCCCACAACATACACAGCTGACAGGTACTGAAACACATTCATCCTAGAAGAAAGGATGCTCTTCCATCCTGGCATACAGGTCCTGGTACTTATGTACAAGGCAAGTGCAAAAAAGTGAGAAAATATGTAGCACAATCATTGTCAGTGAGAGCTCTGGACTAAATCTAGCTCTATATTCTGAAAAAAACCATAACTGAGCACAAATCTGGACAGGCAGAGATAGATTTGTGTAGGTTAAAAAATGTACCATCTCTGGCAAAGGAGCAATCTTCCTGCCACATCAAAAACATTTTTACATCGATCTCCTCAGCAGGAAAAAAAAAAGGAAAAAAAAATCTGTTTATTCTCTCACGTTTATTCCCAGAAATGGCAGAACTATTTGAGCTTAAACTTAAGATATATATCAGCCTGAGGCAGATACAGAGCAGGGAAAGTTCCTCTTCTGAAAGCAGAAAATTTTTGGCTCAGAAAACAACATCTCACAAAGAACAGTGACAAGCACCTTGCAAGTATGGCGCAGCCAAAGAAATAACTGTTAAAAAATAAAGCTTTGCTACAATTTACCACTGAAAAAAAATGTGTAATGTGAATTTTAATGAAATTTGTGACTTGTCTCTTTTAAAATATGTAGTTAAACGGTCAAAAATTAAACAGCGGAGTATATATTAAAATTTATTAAAGTAGAGAAAGAATGACAGAATTAGTCTTTACAAAATTAAATTTTGTATATGCTGAATGCATAGGTAAGAGGCCACAAGGCTCACACATTAATCAAGTATTCCACTGGCGATGTGCCTTGTTTCAATCAGTGTTTTGTAATGTTCTTCATTTGGTTTTAATACATAATAGTCTTTCACAAAAAGGCAAGAAAAAATAAAGTCTTTCACAAAAAGATGTAAATTCTCCATGAAGAAGTTGCTCTTTAATTCTCAAACAGGGATAAACTATCTCCATTCTCAGCAGTTCTACATTTTTCATTTCATCCATTATGAATTTTAAAGCCATTTTAAGCACAATTTTTTATCCTTCACAGAACCACTATCAGTTCTCATGATAAAATATTCAATGCATCCTTCAGAGTATATTTGAACAAATATTTAGTAATAATTTTAAAACAGATGGGAGACCACTGGTTAGATACCAGGTCAGAATGGTTTCCATCAGATTGGCCTCATGAATTCATATCTCAAAACCAAACAGACTGAAATTTTATAACTAGGGAAAAAAAAACCAAAACATTTCCTTTGTTATTTAAGAAAGTGAAGCTACATTCCCACTGAGGCTCATGAAAAATAAGAGACAGATATTCCGTGAAATAGTAATAACTTCTTTACTTTTGTAATGATAGCCAAGAAGTCAAGTTGTCAGAAAACATAATTTAGGAAAGGGTAGAAAGACCCGCTGAGGCAAATTTATCTCAGAAGCTGTCAATAATTTGATCCTTGTAACTGGTAGCTAGTGAAATCTCTGCAATAACCTACAGTAGTAAATTCTAAAGGAATAAAATAGAATTATTTAGGCCAGTACAGAATGCTATAGATGGGAGTCCTTGGCAATAACCTCAGATCAGGAGCTTATGGACATGGGAATCAAATTACACTCTTACGGCTGAACTGTCATGGCATAATATAGACAAGAACATGTGGTGGCATAAAATAGAGAAGTTTGATTCATACCTCCTCTGGTGTTTCTGCTCAGTCACAAAGTAGAAGCCATTGCAACAACCACTCATCTCTTCGTTAGCAAGAGATGCTGCCACAGCTTCTGTACTCGGCTCATTTGCACGCAGAATACACACAGGTTGGAGTGGGTGGGAGACCACTGTCTCACACTAGGTCTTCATATGATATTTATCATATGAAAAGAAAAAACCGCCATCTAACAAAGACTCACATTAAAAGAAGCCCTACTAATTCTGAGAGTTCTCAGATGCCATCTGAAACCCTGAAGTCACCCCCACCTCAAACACTGAAGGCAAAAAGACCTTAGAAGGATGGATAGCTCTCTCTAGTTCAGCATGCAGCTGAGGAACACCAACAGTCACTTACAAACAGTAACAACACTAGAATTAGCACAGCTGAAAACCCAGAGAACTAATCCAGAAATAGAAAATTGCAATCAAAACAGAGCTCTTATTGTTAGGAGACACTGAGTGCCTGAAAAATAGATGCATTTTGTTTAAATTCTGTCCTTAGTTAGAAAGACACCTGGACAAAAGTTTATCTGATTTAAACAAATTAAAGAAACATCTATATTTTGCTGCAGCATGTCCAGAATACACCAACAGCACCACTCTGTGGATTAAGAGTGACTGCTCTGTAAACCAAAAAAGGTAGTTCCAAGTTGCAGGCACAACACAGTTAAGGCAGAGATGTAAAGATATGATAGTATTTTATATTTATATAATCTATGTAATAATATATTTTATATTATTAAATTAGACTAAGTGAGTGTATTAGTGGTATGTACCTAACACCACTAGAAGCAATGAACTAGCTTACCTTTACATTAACATCTGAGACAATTATTTGGTTTGCTGATTTCACATGTGGCATGCTCTCTATGCATTTCACACACTTAACTTCCTTTAGCAACCTGAGATTATATGTGGTGAACTCAGAAGAGATGTTTTATACTGCAACAAAATGGGAATCTGACTTTCCAAATCAAGTCTTAAATATACACTTTTACACAAGTGATTTCATAGAGGTAGCAGCAGAATCCCTAAGAGGAAATAAAGGCAGTTCAAAGCTCTGGATAAAATTAGCAAATTCAAATACCTGGATTCTCTAGATCTAAAAATAATAAATAAATAAAAATGAACAAAAAATCTAGAAGGACCATACTTCCTTTTCTTGCCTTCAGCAAGAAATCGGGGATGAGACCTTGAGAAAAACCTTCAGAAAAGGAGCAGCTACATAATCTTCCTTGCAGACTGGCTGCCCACCCAAACCCGGACCAGGTGACTACATTCAGTTTTGAGCTGTGTTGCTGAAACCAGGACAGGATGTCAATGCAGTAGTTCCACCTGATGGAGCTCTGTGTGACATAAGATTTTTCTACTTCCTCGTCTCTAGTGACAGCACCTTTGGGTAGTGAGCCGCTAGGAAATAGGTGCATAGCTGCTTGCTGGCATGCTGCAGTTTCTGCAAACGCCATGGGGCACTTCCCTCATAAAGGGAATGGCAGCAAGAATTATAAGGCTGTGCATTTGCCAATAAACATTATCACTTGTGTTGTGCTCAGTTACAGGTCATGAAGTTTTTTACTTTGATAGCTGATGTCTGTGCTTCAAAAATCTACTTGTCACGTGCAGAGTATACTACTGATAATATCACTACCATTTGATAGACATGATTACCTTCTGAGGTCCCAAGATCCCACGCAAAAAATAACAGTAAGGGAATCCCACCATACAATTTAATCACACTTGGCAAATAAGTATTTGCCTGTAAGTTAAAACCCAAAGAAGCAAATAAAAATTAAAAACAAACAAACAAACAAAAAGCAATACTAACACCATGTTAGATTCTAGTTTCAGTCCAGAGGAAAGAGGTCACTTCTTTCATTCCATCATGTCTCTTCTCTTCTGATACAAAAATTAGGTCTTACAAACTCTAGCAGACCATGATCATCTCTCCTGACAAGATCTGCCTGAAAGATGAGGTCTGTCTTTTTCCTCAGACAATGTGCTCTGCTTTGACATTTGACATTTCTGGAAGTATTGGACACCTCTCATTAGCCAAGTTGGTTACACTGCTCCCCCACACATCTATTTACTATGTTCCCAAATGCAAATATAAGGCTCACATTTATCTCTCAGCACAGTGAAAGGGAAAACCTGAAGGCATGCTCTACACTGAAGCAGAATGTGGACTTCTCTTGCATTAATGTGCAAAAGCAGTTAATGTTTTTGCCTGTGTCACAGTTACCAGGACCTCTGCATGCTTACTAGGAGGTTCATGTTAGATAACAAAAGAGCAACAAGATGAAATCAAGAATGTCGCTAACCCACCAGCTTCATTTAAGGACACTGCATCTAATCTGATTTTCATCTCATCCTTCTCGGATCATCTTCTTTGCCAGCAACATCTACTTGCCATTTCACCAAGGTTCTCAGAGAGTTCCTGGGGCTTAGCAGTAGAATCATAGAATCATAAAATCATAGAATCACCAAGGTTGGAAAAGACCTAAAAAGTCATCAAGTCCAACCATTCAATTATCACCAATAGCTCCCACTAAATCATGTCCCTCAACACAAGATCCAGATGTTCCTTGAACACTCCCAGGGTTGGTGACTCTACCACCACTCTGGGTAGTCCATTCCAGTGCCTGACCACCCTTTCAGAGAAGTCGTATTGTAGTGATCCTCACTGCTGTGGCAGAGGGCCTTGCCGTCTAGTGGTCTGGAAACAAACACTGCTTTCATGGCCAGCCTGATGATAGCAGTGAGGTTTCCAAGGCAGGTTGCTAACCCTGCTGAAATGGACAGCATGTCCCCTACTAGCACTGCTGTCATGTTATTCTCATGTTCTTAAGAAGATCAGACAAGGGAAAGAGCACAGGTATACCATTCAGAACTTCTTTGTCTAAATGATCCTGCAGGTAGTTTATGGTTAACTGTTCCCTGTACTCCCTCTTGTTTTTTTAAGGGTGAAGACAGGAAGAAAAAGCAATAAAAGCTGCCAGGGTATACTTCCCATAGCTCAAAATCAATTAGTTCATGTTTCTGCAGCTTTGTTACATTGGAGAAATATGCCACGTTAGATTTGCCCAGATCAGTGAACCACAATGAGGAAGAACATATCTTCTGCACTCCTGAGATAAATTGATATTTAGTGGGGCTTGGTCACACAGGCAAGCAACTGCTTATTAACCTGATCAACTATGATTACTCTAAATGGAATGACCAGTTGTTTTCAGGTTCCTAAGGGAGGAAGGCTAATATGCCACTGAAACACATCTTTCCACGGCAGATCTTCCTTTCCAGGGTATTCTAGATTCTTTATAGTCTCTATGACTTGTATGCAGAAGCCATGTAGCCAAGAAAGTATAAACTCAATGAAATTTCACATTAACATGCTAGATATCATCGGAGCTACGATTTTAATAAATGATTAATTCTGAATGTAACATTGCTATCAAAGTTCAGCAGTTTCTAACCATTAGAAAAATAACTGTTACACTACTTAATACTTGCAAACACAAAGCAGCACAGAGAACAATTTACTATTAGTTTATGACTTGTAATGCCTGGGCCAGAAAGCTTAAGCTGGCTGCAAACAAAACCAGTTTTGGTGAAAGGTTCAACAAAGATGTGTTAAAACTCACCTGTAAAGTGCTACTCATCTCCTTCTTCCTTTATCTTGCCCTACTGTTCTTCCCTTGCTTTCAGTACAATAACCTCAAATGTATTTTACATCTGTTCCCACAACACAGTTTCTTTACAGCTACTAATTTAAGACCCTTCTGAATTGCCCCTTACATGGGTGGCAATCTTCTTATCAATGACAAAGATCGCATTGCAGAAGAAACACTCGATTTTACGTCATCACCTCTTTGCCTGTTTCTGTCTTGAAGTAAGAGAATGGATAACATTTGCAGGCAGATTTCCAAGAGGAGACCTTTGGTGAGGTCTACGGAGAAGTCAGGAAATAAAAGCACTGCATGCCTTCACTCCAGCCTTCACCAACATAGGAATCCACGGACAGGTCTGAAGAGTCACTAAGTGATTAGGAGTAAGGTAGAGCTCAGATGATTTGGATTTATTACAGAAGGTTCTAGCTGTAGTTCACCCTCCACCCCAATACTCACTGAAGTGTTAGCATTTCTATTGCATTTTATTTCATCAAAGCTTTTAATATTGATTCTCAGTCTCCATCTGGACAAAATGTTCGGCATACACTAAGGCAAATAAATGTTGTGACAGATGATCAGTTGTCTGATGGTTCAGGCTTAAAGTGCTATAATAAGTGAGGTTACATTATATGCTGTTAGCTAGTCACTACTGGGGTTCCCCAGAGCTCCATTTTACAGCCAGTTCTCTGCAATGTCTTCATAAATTCTCTGGATGAGAGACTTGAATGCATATTAAATTTGCAGATAATGGTAAATTTTGGGGAACTATTGAGTCCCTCAAGAGTGGAGAGGTCTTGACGAACAAAAGGCTGGGCAATCCCAATCACATAAAGTTTAAGAAGAGCAAGTGCCAGATTCTTCACCCAGAAAGTGTCAACCCTGGATGTAGGTACAGACTGAGGGATGAAAGGCTAGATAGCAGTGCAGATAAAAGGGATCATAGAATCATAGAACTGCTTTGGTTAGGAAGGGATCTTAAATATCATCTAGTTCCAATCCTGCAGTCTGAGGGCTCTGTTTGATGGCAAGTTGAATCTGAGTCAGCAGTGTGCCCTGACAGCCAAAAGGACCAACCTCTTACTCCAGTGTGATGAAGACTCAGCACTGCTAATCAACGGAAGGAATTGTCCCACTCTGCTTTTCACTGGCGCAGTCTCATCTCAAGCACTGTGTTCAGTTTTGCAACACAAGGGCATTCACATCAGCTGGTTCCACAGTGACCATCGTGGTGGTCATCACTGCCACATATTTAGATTTGGGCCACAAAAAAGAAGGACCACCTGCAGCTGGCTCACCACTTGGCCAAACTTAGGTCTTCTGATGCCACTTATGTGAACGAGAGAGGAGCCAAAGCAGGAAGGTGGGCAGCTTCCTGCCTGAGTGTGTAGTAAGAGCAAATTCCAGGATGTCAGAGGATATCGCCTCTCATGGAAAAAAAATGGAACAAGTGCAGCAAGAGCCAAACTCACATGAAATAGATGTCCAGCTCATGCAACCAATGGCAGTCATCTCATGCTCAAGGATACAGCAGACAGCAGTAGGAGGCTCAAGCATGGGCATCAGCCAGAGAGTATCATGTGCCTGAGAGTCACTCACTGTCCCAGGAGGGGCACGGGTCCAAGTCGTGCCTGTCATACAGAACAGTGAGGAGCCCACAGAGGTGGATCCTTCACTGAATAATAAGAGGCCCAATCACATCTGTTGGTAAGGTATATATGTGGTATCAAAGCAAGGTCATTGCCCAGAGACTGACAGGGCAGAGACATGTCTGCTATCAAGAGACCATGGGTCTCTTGGGACCAAGTAGCAGAAATACAGAATCACAGAATGGCAGGGGTAGAAAGAGATCTCAAGGGACCATCTAGTTCAACACCCCCTGCTAAAGCAGGTACCCTATAATGGGTCACACAGGTAGGCATCCAGGTGGATGTTTAGTATCTCCATAGAAGGAGACTCCACAATCTCTCTGGGCAACCTGTTTGAGTGTTCTATCATCCTTACCTTAAGTTCTTCCACATGCTTTTAAGGAACTTCCTGTGTTCAAGTTTTAAGCTATTGCTCCTTGTCCAATCACTGTACACCATGGAGAAGAGCCTGGACTCATTTATTTGCCTCCCACCTCCCTTTAGGTATTTATGAACATTTACTGGATCCCCCCTCAGTCTTTTTTTCCCCAGGATGAACAGACACATGTTACTCAACCTTTCCTCAAAAGGGAGATGCTCCAGGTTCTTTATCATCTTTGTGACCCTCCCATGGACTCCTTCTAGGAGATCCCTGACTTCTTTTGTACTGGGGAACTCAGAACGGGCCAAGTCAAAGCAGAGAAGGATCTCCTCCCTCAATCTGAGAGCCATGGTCTTTTTAATGGACCCCAGGATACCATTGGCTTTCTTGGCCACCAGGGCATCCTGCTGGCTTATGATCAATGTGTTGTCCACCAGGACACACAGAATCTTCTACACACAGGTCCGCTGTGGAGAGTGATTCCCATCCTCCAGCAAGTGATGAGAAGCTCATGCAGGTAGATCCTGTAGAGAATATCAAGGGCCACTGGAATGATCAACGTCTCAAAAAGGCTGTAGAGACCAGGTGCAGATTTTTTTGTTTTTGTTCTTGAAGGGGATAGAGGGTGTTGGCCAGACAGGGTCAAGCTTAAATCTTCTGTGTGAAAACACCTATTGGACTGTAAACGAATGTTTGGCAGATCATTTTGCTTACCAAGTGACATAACTGGTCTCCTAAAGTGACTGAGATTAAGCAAGAGATAAAAACAAGAGATAAAAATGAAGCTAAGCAAGTAAAAAGAAGCAAACAGTGAATTTCTCCTGAATTAGGTTTTACTGATATTTCCTCAAGCACTGTATCTAGAGTATCCATTTCCATCTCAAGCATACGTTCCCTATGTTAGGTAGTATAGACTGGAAGGATCCTAAGGTCATCCAGCCCAATCTTTTACTAAACCACAATCAGTTATGAACATGTGGGTTTTCAAAAAGCCCTTCCACTTCCCTTTATATAAAATCATTTACAGGTACTAAGCTTTTTAAAATGATTTGGGTTTTCCTCCTTTTTAGGCACAAGAATATTTGCTTAAAAATGACTGAACACAGGTGCCACAATGCAAGAGGATGACGAAGTTATTACAGAGGGGCTATCAAAATGACGAAGGGTCTGAGAGGCAGCTGAGGTTGCTGGGTCTGCTCAGTGCACAGCAGAGGAGCTGAGGGGAGTCCTGATGGTGGCTGCAGCTCTCACAGGGAGCAGAGGGCACTGAGCTCTGCTCTGTGTGACAGCGACAGGGCCCGAGGGAACGGCATGGAGCTGTGTCAGGGGAGGGGCAGCTGGGGGTCAGGGACAGGGTCTGCACCACAGGGTGGTGAGCATGGCACAGGCTGCACAGGGCAGTGGGCACATCCCTGGATGCCGGAGTTCAAGGAGCCTTTGGACACCGCCCTCAGACACTGAGTTTGGACTTTGGGTGGTCCTGTGCTGAGACAGGAGTTTGAACTTGATCTTCCAAGTTGGTATATTCTATTAAAAAATTAAAAATAAAAAACAAGCGGTTTTCAATTTCATAAACTGGTAATTAAATACAATCAAGGTTATTTTTTTCCAACAAAAGTATTCAAATCAATGCATTTTGTTTACTTGATAATCATTTCTTAACAATCATTTCTTGTCCTGCTTATGCTTGAGCTTTCCCTTATATGCGCACAGTTTAATGTGTGAAAATCTGTTATCAGTAGTGGAGAGGGCACATTCATGGAGATGCAGATGCCTGTGTCTTCATTAGTGCTGCTGAATTCACTACATGAAGGACCTCCTTTTGAAAACAGTGCTACAGCAGTGTACAGTAGAGACTATGCTGAAAGGTCACTGAAATCCAAGGCCTACATCTGTATTGTGGTCAAATCAATGCTTTATGCATGTGGCAGTAATATCATAGAAACAAGTTGCTCTGGAAATACCCCTCTTCCATTGTGAGAGCTCACTTGTGGAGTGGCTTTTCAGAACTCTCCTGAGAACAGTTTTTTGCTTGCTGTTGCCATCTTTCTCCATGTCTTGCTCACAGAAGCTTTTTCTCATAATGTGGGTTACTTGCTCTGTATATAGCACAGTTGAGAGCTGCAGGTTTCATCCATCCCAAAGGCAGTCATCCCTGTATTCCCTTTGAATTAATCTCCACGGATCATACATTCATCATAATATATATCTGCTCTTGAACAGCATTACTGTAAGGTTCTCAGAATTGCATTTCTGCATTTTAGTTCTAGCTGAAGGGCACTACATTCAAACAGAAAAGGTTACTTGACATCATCTCTTGCCCTTCCTGCTTTGTTTCATGTTTTGTTATTAAATATGCAATGTAAAACCTCCCTTGGCTACAAGTGAATTATACTTCTCATACTCAAATCTAACATAGAGCAGGAACTGACCTACAAATTTTATTGTTGTTTCTTCCGTGAGTAACCTTACAGAGAAGAAAATTCATGTACGTGGAATATCAGTTCCTCTGGGGGTTCATTTGTATTTCCACTAAGAGAAACCAAGCAACACTGATTTGATTTGAGCATGTGACTGCAGGATATTGTTTCCTACCAAGGAGTCAACAGGGATCCAGAAGTAAATTTAGGTACCTCAGGACAAGGCTTGGAAAAATGTCATTCTTTAGGTCATATGGTAGAGAAGAGATATATCTATGTACCCAGAAGCAACCAGTGAAACCCAAGAGAGTCTTCATACTGAACACTCACTCTGTCCCCACTGATAATAAGCAACATTACCAGCAGAAATCAACCTGTTTGTTGTTTGTTTGGTTTTGTGCTTTTTTTTCCCTAAAGAAAAATGATGATAAGATCATGAGCCTGTTTACAGACAATCTGTGAAAAATGAGAACTGTGAAGCACATTACATTAATTATTCAATACAAACTATTCATTCTGCTCTTCCATAAGACACTGTTTCCTCCTCCTCTTTTTTGCTCTGCCTGCATTTTTCCTGAAGTTCTCACTGCACAACAGTGCAACTGATTCCAGCAATCTCTGCTTATTGCACTTTTAGGTTACTCATAGTTCAGCAATTTTTGTGCTTATGTAGTCTGTACAAAGGCAAAATGCTGATAAATGTGGAAAATAAAAGAGCAGAACTTGAGAGGCCAAGGAGCAATGTCACCCACCATTCTGCTGCAAGATGCAGCTGGCAAAGATCATTTCGTTAATGCTGGAGCCTGCTCAGCAGTTCTTTTGAACTCAGACATGTCTCAGGAACTTCAAGGGAATAACCTATGTGAAGATAGCTTTTCAGATGAATAAGAGTGTATTGGATTTTTAAACTTTTGTGTAATCCAAAAAGAAAAGAAAAAATAAATCCTGCAACCTACTTGTTCGTCTTAAAAAGCATTTGCTCATGAGCTGATACTCATATATTGTTCGCATTCCAAAAGGGAACTCATCAGCAGAGAAAATGGGCAGACTAGAAACTCACAGCATGGAACAATATTCCTGAAAAATCTTGCATTATCATTTCTTCCTGTTCAACAGACCCAGCCTTTTTTCTAGCTGACCTTCATTGCTTCTTTGCCCTTCTCAGCAAGGCATACCATCAAATGGTATTTGATTTGACAGCATACCTCAGTGGATACCTCTTCAACAGTATCACCTCAATGAGCTATTCTGGCCAAGAGACTTCTATTCGTGCTGGGTGCAGACTTAGTAAGTACAGATATTTCCATGCTGTTATTGTGCTGCAGTTTTATCGTCTGGGATTAAAAATCACTGTTCTCTTTTCTCACCATGCAGCCAGTCAGCCCACAGAACTAAGTTTGCATACCGCTTGGGAGTCTCTGCCTCCAAAGTAGATGTTACTTGTATCAGGAAAGATATTAGGGTATACTATAATCGCACAAGTGACAGACTGCTATATGCCAAAGCTCTACATCTAAGATGCTATTTCTACCAACTTCATTTAAAATTACTAGAAGCTGTTTTGTTTTTAACTGATTAAATTCTAAATCTTTGAAAAAAAACTAGCAGTCGTAAGGCATATGTCTTTACCTCCCAAGTGATACTGCACATTCACAAGGGGATTTCTCAAACGATATCCCTGTTTCCAGGCAACCTTGCTGATGGGTAAAATAAATTAAACATTGTGCTAACAGATCAACTTTGACAGTTATTTTTAACAAATACAAATCTAAATGACTGCACTCTAGAGCTTCATTCAAAATCTGTGATCTACCATAATACCGCTAATTACTTTCATTTTCACCTGACAATCCACAAAAAGTAACCCAGAACTATTATTACTGACAGGATGATATGGGCAGGCATGGTGCTGTTTTAAAATACATTTGATGGCTAATAATATGCTGGTGATCTAAAATATAAAGATAATTTGACTATCCACATATAGATGAGAGAAAATATGAGTGGTTTCAGTCTGGAGAGCACAGAGATGCTAAAAATTAACTCTTTTCCACCTCTCCAGAGAAACTTTGGCAATCAGGTAATGGTGAACATTTGGCTTCAGCTTTTCTTTCACTTACCTCTGCTTATTTATGAAGAAACTGCATAAAAAGTCCTGAATCCTTCAAACAGGGAAAAAGCAACTATTGTTATTGTTCATTTCACTATAGCCACAAGATTTGTTTCCCTGGAGAACACAGTCTTTTCCTCTTCTTGGCCCAGAGTATTTTTGCTCTGCCTTCTTGCTTTTTTTTGTAATTTTTTTATTTTTCTCTGCATACACAGCTCGCCAAGTGATCCTCTAATGCCTATTTGCAATAAAAAAATCTCTTCTGCCTGTTGACTTGGATGGTGGTTCTATTGTTTCAACTCTGTCCCTGACACTGTAAAATCCCTTAATTGTTCCTCGTGCTGAATTGGAACTATGAATGCTTAACATATGTACTAAGCATGTCTATGATTATGATCTGACACACTGTTGACAGTGGCCAGAAGGACACTTGCACTTCAAACCTGAAGAAAAAACTTCTATGGGTTACTGCCCACAAAAGGGACATCCATCACCAGTTCCTGACCTATCTGGAGCAAAACAAGAATCATGCCCTTTCTGCGGCACGAGGCTTCTCCCAGTACTGATACAACCAGAATATTGTCTCAAACAAAAATGTAACAAAGTACAGTATACAGTAAATTAGAAGTATGAAATCAACTGTAATAGAATATTTTATTCTGATAAATATTTGATTCAAAAAGATTATCATATTGTTCCTGAACAAGATTACTCAGTACTAGCAATTCATTGCAGATGATCAGCAAACACTGCAAGCCTGCTTTTGTTCCTTCTGTACCGATGGCAAAATTTCCATGAAGTAGACCCTAGGTGACTTAATTAACATCTGTTGAAGTTTAGTATCTTCTCTACCTTGATTTGCATAACTTCTAATTCTAGCAAAGGAAGGCCATGAGCTGAATGTAAATGAGATGATAAGGATGCTGCTTGGTAGCAGATGTCAGTGAAGATAAGCACCACAAAAAAGTCCCTGCTGATCCTTCCAATAAAGTCATGATGGAATATTTTCTACCTTATTTTGGGTATGTTGTGATTAAAATTCTAGGTTTTTCAGTATTTGACTATCTTATCACTACTTCAGATGTATTAACTCTAATCTGCCTTTGGCATCATACTGAAAACTTGTTGTGCCCTATTATGCACTGTGCTTCAGTAGACATCAGCTGCAGACATCTCCATACTCGGTAATTACATAAATACCAAAATAATCTAATCTCTGAATTGCTCTGTACTCTAACTCAGCAACACTGGATATAGAAAGTGCAGTTCTCCTTTTCTCTCCTGTGATACAGCAGTTCCCAGCTGTATGTTCTGACATTTGGGTAGGTACTTCAGGTAACAACAAAAAAGGCTTTTACAGTCAGGGTGATGAGGCACTGGCACAGGCTGACCAGAGATGTGGATGATGCCTTGTCCCTGGAGACTTTAAAGACAAGGCTGGAAAAGGCCCTAGGCAACCTGATCAGTCTGTGCATGTCCCTTTTCAATGCAGGGGAGTTGTACTAGATGACCTATAAATGTCATTTTAAACCACTTAGTATAAGGGTCAATTTGGTGGTTATGGAAATTGCAATTACTCTACCATCTAAAAAAAGGGGTGCACCAGGCTGACAAGTCACTGGTGACTAAATGCTAAGACTCACTATACTTCATTAATGAATGCAGAACAGAAGTGTATGACACACATGTAGGGCAATGTACTTTGGAAGAATCTCTGTAAAAAAACAGGTCAGCTAATAAGACAAGATCAGCAATTCTTTTTCATGGAGTTTAAAAGTATTGTTCTTATAATGTTCAGAACATGAATTTGTGAATGAGCACTCTTGCTTAAATAGCAAGGGAGGATGAGCTATTTTTCTGTTTTCCATGAACTATTTGGATGTGTGATGCTATTATTCATAGCAGAATATTATATATCCATCATAGAAAAGCAATGCTTTCACATGAGCATGGAATCCTGAGGTAACATCTCGGTGCCTTAGAACAAAATCAGTGATAGTCAGGTTATTTCTCAGATTGGAATAAATACTGTGAATCTGTTAATTGCTTTTGATGATGCAGAAAAGAATCCCTAGGAAAAAAAAAAAAAAGTTTTTACATAAAATTACAGAAACTTTCCAAAACATTTTAAATGGTAACTGTTTTGTTTCTGTAACAGAATTCACATTTAACTATTTATTTTAAAATAGCTTCTGTAGAGTTGGAAATGCAAAACTTCACCTAGAAAATGCAAAACACATCAGTAAGATGTTAACAGAGATTGCAAAGGCAAGAGCAACCTTTCCAGTCCGTGGAGATTACTTTTCTCAGTTGACGTTAACTTATACAGGCAAATAAGTAGAATCTGAGGGTTCTCTTCATCTTTCCTTTTTTATTTTAACATATGCAGTCTCATTCTAGATGTCTAGACAGACAACGCATATTTAAGCACCTGAACAACAATCATTACTTTCAGATACTCTGGTCATTTGTAGCTCCCTTATTATGGCAGTGTAAGATAGACATGTTCAGCAGTCCACCAGTATCCAGGACAGATGTGATAAAGGTACACTGAGTATGCTGTCCCACTCCTTTTTGTTTAGACGGATTTTTCCATTTTGGAAAACACATATACCATTTCGAAACGATGCCTCACTTGCTGAAAAGATACTTCACATAGCCCTATGTAAAATAACCATTTTAAAATAAACAAATTATTTTGTTCCTTCACTACACTGTAGAAGGACCAGAGGAGCCAGTGGGTGGCAGTGCAGTCCATCACTGGGTAGGAATCAAGCAACATAGAAGAGAAACGGGAAACAGGCTTAAGGCGGAAAATTCCATGTGAAACACGAATGTGAAGTTCATCTCTATGTTCGAGATTCAGAGAAAACAACACTTTGTGCCGTGCTTCCTGTCTGTTTTATCGTTATTTGAAACTAATACTGCCGTTTTAAGTAAATAGCTTAAAATTATTTAAACATGATCTGTGATAAAGTAATTTCTTCTAGATTAGCTTTAGAGTTCCCTGACATTCTGTGAATCAAAAATAAATTAATTAATCTTATTAAATTAAGATCATAGTTCCCTTAAATAAACTCATTTTTTGTATTAGGTGCCAAAAATGTTGGTTTTCCTACATTCTCATCTGAATACTTGAAGGAATAATCTTTATTCATATTATTCATTGACCCAAAAACAAGCAAACAAAAAAGACTGTTCTGGCTCTGAAACTTATGAACCTCTTTTTCATATCTTTACCACAGATGACTTTCTGAACTTCCCTATTTCCATAGAAGATAGTAGCTTAAGTTACATTCTTTGCCTTTCTTTCTACTTCCTTAGTAGACACTTGCTTAGTGTTTTTAATTGTTCTTCCTACTCTTCTTTATCTCCAAATTAATTAACTACATTTCATCATGTATGCCCAATTATTTCTTTTAGTAGTGAATATAGAACATGATTTGGTTCACAAATCTGTATTATCAAATGTAGATGCTACTGAACATCACTGTTAGTTTGGTTTGGCTTTTTTCCTAATAGATTTCTCTGAAGTTCAGTATACACAGTCCAAATAGTCATACCTGTTTGACAAAAAGCTAAAAGCATAACAAAAATGTAGCTCATGGTAGTGGGATGGCTTTGGTATAAATTACGTCAGAAGCAGTAGGATTGTAACTCTTGGTTATAGATGTCTGAGGTCAACACAGCATAAGCAATCCTCATTTAGGGCAAAGTGAGCTAGGTGCAAAAAAAAATCAATAGCTGGTGATTGCATATTATTCTTTGAAGTAGCAACAGAAGCTAAAGTTCAATGTAAGCATGCATAATGAAGTAATATTCAAAACATAGAATTCATTGTTGAGGTACACAAAAATCAAGCCAGCTTTCCCACCAGAGAATGTAATCTCATGTTCACATCTAGTGTAAATTGAGTACAGCTGAATGGATACTTACTGAATCCCAAACAGTTTCCATAGCACTGTTAACAGCTCTCAGCACAGCACAGCAGTATTCACCTCCCTTCACATGTAGTTCTTCCTTAAAATGAAATGCTATCAGTTGGGAAGAACCAAGGAAACCGAAACTGTAATTTCCTTCTTGGAAGCTGATACTACCATCAGATATCTGCACAATGCACTGTTGATTTCACGAATGCTAACTGAATCCAGCAAGTAGAACTGTTTATCTTATTGCTAGAACTAAAACCCAGTTTGCCTGTACTTCAGTATTCTAGGAGAGCCTTTTGCATACTGTTTGTAGAAGCGTGTGGTATCAGTCAGGGTGCTTTAATACAGAGGAGAGGAAGCAGCTCAGGAGAAGGCTGAACTGGTTGCACATTATCAGCCTGCAAGACCTTTTACATGAATGAGGAAAACCTCCTTGTATTTCCATAGATTATTTTAAAATACAATTTTAAAAAAGACCATTTAACTGAGAAGTTTGCTCTGTTTTGAAGATAAAACAGTACTTAAGGAACAGATTGAGATTTCTCAGGATCAGTATTCTGATGTTGTCTTGTACTCTTTAAAATAGCCTTCACAGAATATTTCTGTGTAAAATTCCCCATCTAGAAAATCACCTTTGCCTTACATAGGTATGTAGACAACAGCATTACAAAGCTTTCAGAGCAACACTGCCCAGCTGCAAGTGAAAAACTCTAGAGAAATTTCATTTGTCAACATAAATCATCAATGGAAACATACCTTTGTGAAATAACTTCAGTAATGCTAAGTGACTTTTACCCAGGATTCGTTTCTCAAGGGTGTTCCAGAAGGCACTGAACAAGGATGCAGTTTTTTCTCCGCCAGTGCTGGAAAGTATAAATTTTTAGTAATACATACACTGAGAAATCTACTTACGGAGATCATCATGAGCAAAATGTACAAATGTTCTTGGAAAGCAGCTAAGATATGTAGATACGTATGGTATACATTTAGGTCAAATAATAATAGGAATTTTTAGTTTCACTGAAGTTCATCCAGAAAACATCATGAAATTTGCAAACAGACTTTTTCTCATTTGTTATAAGCAAAAAATATACATACATATCATCAGACAGGAAATAGCGAAATAAAGATTACTAATAATTTTATCATAAAGTTATGAGACCTTAATAAGAAAAATGTGTATATATCATGTCACATATTATATCATATCCTACCATACACTGTGTTCATGATCTGAAAGCATACTTTGTACCAAATGACTTTGCCAGCTCCCACCAGCTAGTGAGGCAATGACTCAAATCAGTGATCACTCTGAGAGCAGCATCACTGTGGGAGATCCTGTATGTTGACAGACTTACTAATGGCCAACTCTTTTTAAAGCGGACAACCTAGAAAACAGAAGTCTCATTATTACAACTGAGACAAATCAAATGCACTAAGGTGCAGCTAACTTCAGCCCAGGGGGAGACAACAGTCTGTGATCTATCAACAAATCCACACTTTGAAACTAAGAACTCTCAAGTTTGTGTATCTATGTCTGGAGGCAGGTAACTAATCCCAAAACCTGGATTTTACTTGCCAGAACTTGCCCTTTTTTTCCACAATTCATTAAATAAGATTTTGATCTTTGATATTCAAGTTACATACAGATTCACTGAAGTCTCATGAGGAGGAGGTGCAATTTGCTGGTGAAAGGGCTATATGGTATGACCTACAGTTTGGCTAAAGCATTTTATACAACCCACTTTAATACTGTAACAACACAATTAGCACACCATACAATAAAGAACATACAGAAAGACTATAACATGAAGTCAGAGAAACTAAGAATGCTATCTAAAAATAGACATTTATTGAGGAGTGCAGGCCCATTTAAAAGACTGATGTAATAGAAATGGACCCTTCCTGTAATACTGTGGTTTAAAGATTATTTGCATACCATCACGCACCATTACCAATAGTTATATTATGTTGTCACAGCATTTCATTTGTACTTTTTCATTCCCATGCTGTGTTTTGGCCACTTAAGGAGTCTTCAGTATGCAATGAAACAACAGTTAGGAGCTTTGGCCCATATAATAACATGCTACACTCTGTAAATATTATACAAATATTTTTTGACTAACCCATACAGGAGAATTCAGAGGCAAGTAATTATGAACATAATTTGTTATTCAAGAGTTCAGAAAATCTGAGCAGGTCATTTTAATTTGTGTCTGGTTTCCAATCTGCAGGTTTAGTGTTGTATATCCAATTTGTTGTGGATGGAGGTACTCCTACAAATGTTACTCACATTAAATGACAAAAACTTCAGAAATTCTGCCTGTAAAGCAATAGATATATCTGCAGGACTGCTTCTGACTCTCCCTAAGTCTAAAAAATGAAAGGCAAGATATTGCATTCTTGTGTGTATTTCATTATTTGTTTGAGCTGACAAGCATTTTAAACCATATTTTTCAAACTGAAAAAAGAACTCTGTCCTCTCCAAAAAACAACAGTTAAAAACAGTGATTCTATAAAGGGAAAAATATCAGATGTAAATAGTCTGAAAGGCTGTTCACCTCCAGTTGCAACCCCGATCATCAGCACATACCACTCTTCACCTTTTCTGCTCTCTGCCATGTGAAGTGAACAGGATAAACAAAAATGCCTTTATATTATGTTTCAGGAAGTTTGCAGTAAGATTACCCAAGGCTGTTGGCTAGCCAGCCTAGAATATAAAAAACAAGCCACCATGTAACACGTAGACTAATTCCTGTCAGCTGTAGAACAGGCTGTGACTAAAGCCTGCTGCAAGGATCCTGTTAGAGGAGTGGCAGAAGGTTTTACTTGGTGCTGGGCAGGAGCATTAGAAGAGGGAAAACACTGGAAGGGAGAGCAGTTCACAAAATGGTAGCTGAGCTGGTTTTTACTTTGTCTAACCAAGCCTTGTTTACTTCTATACTACAGCCAGGCATAATCCTCTGGCCTTGCAGACAACAGGCAAAGCTTGGCTCCAATTCTTACAGCTAAACACTCTTACCCTCTGGAGTAGTTTATCTTTGCATGACCCACTAAGAACAGCTTACGTTCTCTGGCATTTCAAGACATCCCAGGTTACTGCTTTGGAGAGGGTTAATCAGTGTAGGTCCAAACAGTGCTCTGGATCTCATGCCCTGTTTTCTGTACTAACACAGGGTAACCTGTTTGACTCCAGCCCTTTCCTCTGTGAATACTGCACATGCAGTGGATGCAGTATATACACACCAAATAAAATATATAGTTGTTTTTTTTTTCAACCTTTAAGTTTTTTTATATTTTTTGAAAATGTAATCTAAAATATAAGAGTGAAACACCTGCTAGTCCTTCCATGGAATCTTTATAGTCAGACAGGACGTCATAAGATTAGTTAAAAGGGCTTTTCAAAATATTTCCCCAGGGTAGGATCTGTTTGTCTTTGAAAGAGTAAAAGCAGATAACTTTCTCTGTTGAAAATCCTCTTTTACCCCCACAGCCATGATGAGTTCAAGCTGGGCTTCTGCCTTTCTAATTTTCTCCCTGCACAGCCTAACAATGTCTTTGTACTGTCCCCGAGTTGCCAGTCCCTTCCTCCACAGGAGGTAGATTCTCTTTCTCTCCTGGTGCCTCTGGAAAACCTTGTTCATCCACACTAGTCTTCCTCCGCACCGGCTCATCATGAAACATGTGACTACAGTGCACTGACTTTTTAAATGTATTTTCCTGAATCAGCAGAATTCATAAAAACAAGGAAAGAGTCGTAAATTTACCACCCATCATGTGTTTTTCTCTCTTAAAGTTGTGCTGGGAGGGATATCTAGCAATATTTTTCTTAACATGCTTAACATTGGCGTGCTTTTCTTTCTTAAGGACCTATTTAGCATCTGACTGTCCTTGTATGTTTTAATCTGTATTACTTATCAAACAGAAGCTCACAGCCAATCTGAACGGTCACAAGAATTTTTCTGGGGCTCCTGGTACTGAAAGAAGGAGGTAGTATGTGTCTGTGTGATGCAAGAATGTACATCAGTTGCTTTGATCTCAGGCATAAACACATATTTGAAGAAAAGAAAAAGGTCTTCTCCCATGAACTAACAGAAAAGGCTTTTGAGCACTATCAGAGGGCTTCCTTCAATGGTACTGTTCTCCCTGCTTCCTTTACCTTTTTTATCAAGCTGTCAGGATAGGGCAGGTTCTCAGATTTTCCTTTCAGAGTAAAATACTTGTTCTCCTACACAGCTATCACCTGCAAAGTAAATTCCCTTACTGAAGGCAGGAGATCATTAAGCTACTGTTGAAAGAAAGGCTTAAAAGCATAAGTAACAGTTTATGTTATGTCACTCTGACCAACATAGTAGAAGGTTCTGGCAAAATTTCAATAGCATACCATTGCACCTAGTATATTCCATTGTATTTAAAAGAGATATTATTCACCACAGTGCAGCAAGAGATGGGAATTCATTTCAGTAAATAAGGTCAAGACATTTTTCAGGTCCTGTGTAGTTTGTTCTTAAGTCTCACTGCAAGGATTATGTTACGTGGACCCAGTAAAATCCTGAGACCCCAATATCATGTTTAATTTTGGTAAAGAATATAACAGGGATCAATGCATCAATGACTTAAGTATGCATGTGGTAAAAACAAGGTATTCCCTAATTTTGATCTTCTGATGATCTGTTTTCTCTCTTTGCTATGTTGCTGAATGTTTTAAGCTAATGAATGTTCAAAGTACTGCTCTTTTACTGGTTGCTCCCCAGCTTTCTCTTTTTAACCTAAGCTCTTCTGATAAATACATCTTCTGCTCTGAGACACATCATGTGCATGAAATGAAGAGCTATACGTCAACCTGTGCTCTCTAGTGGGACCAGTGTGAGCATAGCTCCTGGTCAGCCTTTCAGAGCTTCAAGGCACAGCGTGTTCCTGTTCTCTTTAACCCAGGATAGCTAGGCTGCCTTGAAGGTCTGTCTACTGACTGGTTTTCAAGGCCAGGTTGGATGGGGCACTGGGCAACCTGATCCAGTGCTTCATCTGGTGGTTGGCAACATTGTCTGTAGCAGACGATCTGTAAGGTCCCTTTCAATCCAAGTTATTCTATGACTCTTTGTACGGAATATGTATGTATGTCTGAGATGACCTCACGTATATAAACTGAAGGCCTTTTTGTGCAAGGTATGTGTGACAGGAGGAGAGTATCTCCCACACATCCAGTGCTGTAATTAAAGAATACTTACTTTCTAACTCTCCAACTTGAGTCTCAGTTTCTTGATTGACTGCTTTACGTTAACAGTGTGGGATACAGGGAACCAGTTTTGTAAATAGAAAATAGCAAGGTTCTAGAAATGGTGATGACAGATATCATGTGCTCAGCTTCAGAAGTATAGCATATGGAGCAGGAAATATAAAAAAAATGGAAAAATAAAAATGTGTGGTTTAGAATTAGAATTACTGTTTATAGAACAAAGGAAAAGATTACGGGTAAGACTACGAAGCCTGAGGCCAAATTCTTAGTTTGAGATACAGCTTATGTAGTTAAGGATGATACACTATGTGTACTTTTTTTTTTTTTTAACAAATATTTGGGCCCATTATTTGGTTTGTTTATTAGCGCAGAAGTAGTCCTTGAGTTGATTTTGCTCCCATGAGGTTTTGTCTGATCTTTTTCCCATAGCCAATGACCCAAATAATCAGGAGAGATGATGGTCACCACAGCATGAAGTCCTGTGAAAACACTGGTTCTTTATAAGGAATTATCTAAAAATGTAAAAATAGAACAGTGACAGTACACATAGAACATAAAGTTGTTTTATCTGTATGGATATGAGTTCACACTCAAACTACATGTTCAGCAGAAAAAGTAATTTGTACCAGATAAAAGGGAAGTGCTTGTGATGAAAGAAAATTATTTATACGGTTTTCATCTCTCTGCAACATCAGACATTTTATTGCACTTAGGTCACCTTGCTCTTGTGAATTATTTTCTGTCCAGTAGGGTTTTTTTCCAGAGCAGATCTGCATTTGTATTGAGGTGATTGTACAAAGAATAACTACTGTGATACTATCTCCTTGAGCCACAGCACTCAGAACATTTTTTTCCTCTTAGATTTTTAGCTTAATATAATGCTGGCGAGAAGTATGAAACTCGTAGATCTTTAAGAGAGAAATCTCTAACCCAGTGAACTCTTTAGATCTTGCATGTATCAAGTAAACAATGAATTATAACTTGAGTAGCAGCTTGTGGTTGTTCACAGATGAAGATCTCTTACAGAATATGCTTTGGAAACATACAGATGACATACAGAACAATGCAACTCCACGTGCAATTTTATAAAGCAATCAGGCCAAAATACCTACCCAAGAGACAGGCAGATCTGTGACTGAGGCAAGTGTTCACTCTGAAATTGGACAGGTTAAATCTGGGTTAAAGCTGAGTGGTGATAAGGCAAGGCCTCAGTCACCACTGCCATTGTCTGTTCCACCCTCATGGCAAGCGATTTTAAGACATCCACTCCTTCTGACAGGCCACATTGAGTGGATGAAGGGCTGCTGCAGCTCTTGTGATGCTGCCTGCTGCAAGCCTCTGGCAGCTTGATTTCTTCTCTGTGTCTCCTAGCTAGCAAAGTGATATATTTCCATATGGCCTGCTGTCATTTTGTGATGCCACCTGGTGCTCAACAGCAGTTTCCCTCCTGTTGTCTGCTTCTTGGTCAAGCATCATCTAGGTTTGACTAAGCTAGTGTGCAGCAACCTTGACAGGAAAGAGATCCAGGCAGGAACATCCACATGGCCAAACACTTATGCAAAGATTGAGGAGTGAGTCTGTGAGTGGATGCTGTTGCCTAGGGTCATGGACACCCACTCAGATGTCTCTGCACTGCCCCTGCCATGGTTCAGGTCATGGCTCCCCAGCATATGCACAAACAGTTGCGCCGGACTGAGCTCTGGGTTTGAAGCAGTCTGTAATTTTGGGCTTTCCTGTCTTCCAGAGGACAGGCAGGAAGGCCTGAGGTTTCACTAAGTCATTCCTCTGAGTTCTTAAGAGAAGGTTGTTCTTCCTTGTTCATTTTCAGAAGTCAGCAATGTCTGGAAATATTAATAAAGTGAATATATCTTCTATTCCCACATCTTAATGAGGTGTGACAGCATCCTTACTATGGACGGATGCTGCCCAGAATGCAAGCTGCTAGTGAATAGAAGTTTCAGCAATGGGAATCAGACAAAGTATTAGATACAAGGTGCCCAAACTTCAATTCATGTGGTATTACTTCCTGGATCCTCTATAGAGCTGGCACCACATAACAGAATTAATCTGTAGCACAGCACCTTTTGTTTAATCATATACATGAATGAAAATGCTCATTAGCAAGCCACAAACACTTCTTTGAACAGAAGAGAAAGGCTGAGAAGGTTGTGAGATTAATTTGGGTGGGTAAGCAGAAGTAATTTACCCAGTCAGACACCTAATAACCTTGCATTTGCAGAAACTAATGGGAAGGAACTGCATGGAAAGAAAGCAAGATCCTCTTCTCTTCTGGTATCAGCATGCAAAGCTGAGCAGGTTCATTGCAAAACAATTTTTTTTCCTTTTTCTTTTTTCTAAATATGTATTATAGAATTGTAGAATGGCTTACAGCCATTCCAAAACCCATCCAATTACAATTCTCCACCTTTGGCAGGCTTGCCATACATCAGACGTGGCTTCCCAAGGCCCTATCCAATCTGCCCTTGAATGCCTCCAGGGAAGGGGCATACGCAGCTTCTCTGAGCAAACTCTGCCAATGCCTCACCACCCTCTGTCTAAATTACAACTTGCTCATCTAAAATTTTTCTGACTTTTTTTGCTCTATATAAATAAACAGAACCCTGGAGATAAAATCAATGTTTCTGATATCTTGGATGATAAGACTGAAATTCTTGTTATAAACTGAAATCAAGCAAAATGATGAGAAAGTATTTTTTTCTGACTTCTTGGGTCATAAATACTGTTCCCAATATGGCTGTTAAAACAGCCATCATTACTCTGTATCCTCTGGTAGACCTGCAGGCTACAGAAGGGTGGTTGAGTACAGGAAGGATTCCTGGAAGAGAAGGCACCAAATGTCTGGAGCATGGATTCTGCTGTATGCAACAGCACGTGCATATACCCAAATGTGCTGCTGCATCAGTGGTGCCTGTCGCAGCTGCTGACATGCCTCTCTCTGTTAGCTTGCAAAGAGAATAACTTGTCTTTCATAATCTGGAAGATTATGAAAAATGTCTCTGCCTGCATTAATTATGTATGATATCTTAAAATTAGCTGATGTCTTTGATTACTGTACAGGATAATGTTTTCAGGAGAAAGAAATTAAAATGTCTTTAAAACTAAGTTTGGTAATAATAAGGAAAAACGAAGCTCTAAATGAGCCCTAGTGCACTATTACATTTTGTAAGAAAATTATGTAGGAAATACACCAGCATTTCAATTGATGGGAAATACTTTTCCTGACAAAAGCAGCTGCACCATATTCACTTACAGATCAAAAGTACTTACTTTTTAGTGTTAAGAGATTCTACCAGCCTCATTTTTCATGAAAATTTATCTTACCTGAGCAGGTAAAATGTATTTTCTCTCAAATATTTCACTTTTTACCATCAAAATATGCTGTATTATTTGAACATATGTAAAATGCCTCAGCTAAAACTTTTTTGAAAAACTGTAATTGGTGCATCCCAGTAGAGAATTAAGAGGCTAGAAATCCTGTCAAATGATACAAATTAATAAGCACTCCTAAATGCTAGCATAGATACAGTACTACTCTGTTTTTAGTGTGGCAATCGGAATGCAGAGTCAAAGCATTTTCTTCATTTTATTGGAACACAGCTTGTCAGTGTCAACTACACAGCAGAGAAAACAGAAGTGCTTGGCTGTGAACTTCATTCTTACTCAGTTATCCTTTTGAAAAGGATAAATTGATGACTTAGAATTCTGAGATCAATAGTTTAAATCTAAATTAGCTTGGTCTCAACCTCTTCAATTTTAGGAATGAGTTTGATACAATTAATTCAATATTCACATTCCAAAGCAAGGACATGTGAAGAGACATGAAGGAATGAATTTCAGTGAAGACTAATGGAATTCAAAGCATTTTCTCTGATCATCCTACCATCTTTAATGGAGTGGCTATGCACAGGTTAAAATTGCGTAACCAATACCTTATAATAACAGACAAACTGAATCACCAGGGATCAGATAACCCCCATTTACAGAAGCAGGGCCCAAACATGAAGAGAAACAAAAGCTGCCTGACATCTTTCTAGTCAGCATGCTTTCAAAAAGGATTCTTAAGTCTGTGGACTCAAAAGAGACACGTTGAGAATTGATGCTCCAGGTTGTCTTCTTCCTTCTAAGCAACAGACTGTGTACGCAACACTGACAGAGACCAAGGGACCATCCATTACACTGGCAGGAAGGAGTAAGACATACTTACTGGGAACAGATAGAAGGCGGCAGAGTGAGTGGAAAATATAGCACAGACAGAAATAGGTATTCAGATGTACTGAAGAGAAGTACTTCAGAGCAAGGGCTTAGGAGTGTTGCAGACCATTACTCTAGTGCATCCATCTCACTTTTTAATCCATGATGTCAAAATATGGCTTTCATATGAGCAAATATTCCATCTCCAGTAAATTGTGTTTCAGGCAAAATCTCGGGATTTTATGAATTCAGACAATAAGAAATAAATCTATGCTTATATTGAAGTTTCCTGGTTTTATGCAAGGCTTATTAAACAAATGCTCTTTTTGCCAAGCTCAGCAAATACACACCTAAAATCCTCTACGTGATAAAGATCAACCTCTCTTTGTCCTTACTTGTCCCTCCTATTTGTTCGCTCTGACTTCTGCTTAGTTATGTTACTTTCAGATTAACAGTTCATATAGTTCATACAGTGCAACACAATACAGCAGTGCAGAAAAATGTAGTATTTGTATGTACATAGTTATTCGTAAATAGCATACAGTATTTTCAGGAAGAGCCCAGGTAAGCATAAAGCAGCTTGTAATATAGTATAGTAAGTATCTAGACTGCATTCATCTACCAAATAATCATCCTAAAATGACAGTAAACAGACTATTGAAACCATTTATTTTCAGCATATACATCTTAAGTCTTGTCTGAATTGGATTGTTTTGTGGTGAGCAGTGTTTTTGTCATACTCCAAATCTTTCTTTAGGTTTTTCAAATAAACAGCCTGAAATCACAGCACAAAATAATCAAACAGAAGTTTCCACTGCATGCTAGTCCAACCACAGTTTTATATCTTTCGCATCAATGGTACTATAGAGAATCTTTTTTGACTTAACACTTATTTTTGATGAGTTTCTTACACTTTGAGAACAGTGCAGTGTGATTAATACGTACCTTTACACAGTACTATACAGTGGTCCACAGAAGAACACAACTGCTTTAAATTTCCAAGATAAATCTTCATTCAAGGATTTGTGTGGTTGTCTTGCACAACTTGCCCATGTGTTTTGCTATCCACCTGATCTTTTTTAGCCTGTTAAGCTGACAGTGGGATCCACCTGCCTTGCACAGCTATGACCATTTGCTAAGAAAGGAAACACTTTCTGAGACCTGCTGAGACAGTTAAATGGAAGCTAACTGTCAGGTTTGGACTAATGAAAGATTTTCTCTTTTTTTCAGTGGCAGGACCTTTAAGGAAAGTATGTTATATTGTTGTGCCTTGCTTCTAAAGAACATTGGGGTAACAACTGCCCCCTTACCATGCATCCGTCTGGATGCACAGGGCAGTCATTTCTGTTAGAGGCAGCTCCTCCTATTCCTTTCACCCAGGGAGACTTGGGAGCGCCTCTTTGCAAATGTCAAGGGAAACATATGGGCAGACTCTTCACACATGGTAAGACTTATTTTTTAACTAGCAGTGAAGCTCTGCTGGCCAGGTTTAACCATAGAATGACAGAATCATAGAATCTTAGAATGATAAAGGTTGGAAAAGATCTCTAAGATTACCTAGTCCATCCATCAGACCATTCCTCCCACGTCCACTAGCCATGCCACATCTACACATGTCATGAATACCTCCAGGGATATGACTCCACTATCTCCCTGGGCAGCCTGCTCCAAATATCCCACCACTCTTTCAAAAAACAAATGTTTCCTAATATCCAACCTGGAGCTCACTTGTGTAAGAATGTGCAAAAAGCAAATTCTGATCCACTTTCATCTGTGCCCTGAGCTACCAAACAACCCATGCAGAGTTTTTCAGAAACACGGAACAGTATTTCATAAAAGGCGTGTCTCAAGATGTCAGAAGATCTTAGGAAACATTTAGTGAGCAGTTTATTTCTGCCTGCCTACATAAAAGAACTGCATTCAGTGCTAAGCTTTACATTCTCTCAGATCTGTACAAGCACAGTGGGGATTTTTCTTATCAAAGGAAGTACAGATTCAATACCAGCTTTTAAACTGTAGGCTTTAGGCCATGACAATTTCTGAAACATATTGTGAATTGTACCAACAAAAAATATAAGGTCTTTTCCTCCCTGCAAACTTGAGTTCAAATCTTTCTCTGGGCTACAAGAAAATGTAAGCATGGGGCTCTGATCCTATTTTTCCTCTTTTGCATACATCACTTAGGCATTGCAAATCAGCATGACTTGCAACTTCTATTAAAGGGACCAAATGTCAGAAAAGGAGTTTGTGAATGGCAGGATGCAGCTGAAGTCTGCACTGGGAAAGGGAGCACGGAATAGTGGGGAGGGTGGAAGTACCTTCCTGAGATGCATAAAGTAATTCCTGTTCTGTACCTTCCAAAGTAAGCCTTTCACTAGTGAAAATCACACTGGTTGTGTTTTTCAGTCTTCCAGACAACAAACAAATCTGAACAATCTGTCCTGGCAAAACGTACGCAAATTGTTTGGATGACAGAAACTATGTAGTTTCCTTCCAAACTCTGCCTGATAGCATATAACTATTGCAAACATGACACTGAGTGTTCTTTCTGCAGCTGGATACTAATGCAATCTTGTTAACAACGCTTGAGAGCAACAGCGCTTTGTCTTGACTCATGGTGTGCTGAGCAGCTATAGAATTAGGATTCACATCTGGCCATCCAGAAGCTACTGTATGTGTGCACTGCTGCATAGATGACTGTAGCCTTAAAAAAAATAATAATAAAATGAAAATAAAAAAAAAAAAAACAGAAGGAAGGGAAGGGAAAGGGAAGGGAAGAGAGAATAAAAAGGAAAAGTTCTGCATTTCAAACTTCATTTTCTCTTGATCCTGTTTTCTGGAAAGACCTAGAATTGAGGACATATGTATTCATGTAACTATTAAGGATACACATGTCATTATTAGGTCGAACATTCAAAAGATTTTAGGTTTCTACCTCCAACCTAATTTCAGTTATGTACCTGAAATATGTTAGAATGTGAATTTGGAACCCATCGGAACGAAGTAATTCTGGTGAGGAGTAAATGATACTATATGGAAAGGTGAAGGGGAAAAAAAAAAGAAGACACCACAATAAGCAATGTTTATCCACGTCAACCATTAAAACACTCCCTCTAAGAATATATATATTATGATAGCCATTGGAGAGCAAGCTGCATTCACAGGGATGGTTCTTCTCCTTACTTCTTACTCACCAAGCTGGATTAGAAACTGCTATAAATGTTCTATTATTTCCTAACATGTTTCCAAGGAATTACTGCTGTTGCCTTTCTGTACAGCCACCATTTGTCTATGAAAAGCTAAAGCAACTGCAGGATTACATCTTGTGTTAATCGCTAACAGTAACAGAACATGCCTGATTATTTCTTTAATAGACTGTTATCCTGAACTGAGTAACAACTTTGATGGTGAAACCCTACAGTCAACATGGAAGCTACGGGTGGGAGGAAGACCTGGCATTTAGGGAAACTGCCACTTTCTTTGTGATTCACAACCTCATCTGGACTTGACATCTGGAGTAAAGTTTATTGGAATTCACACCAGTTACAGCTCATAACAGCCCCATAGGCAGGAGGGGAGTCATATTCTTCACACTAGCACCTATTAACCTTTGCTAGCCTAGAGGCTGATGCCATATGTAATTTTCACTGGGAATTTCTTCTCCTCCTGCTATTAGTTCTTCAGACAGTATTGCTGTATTGCTTCCCTGAATCTGGAAGAACACATAAATAACTCAAACACAAAACAAAGTAGCATCTAATGAAGCTCAGACATAAACAGAGATTTGAACAAAACTTTAAATGAAGTTGATATATCCTGCTGTAACTTAGAACCTCAGCAGCCAATTGTTTTATTACCCTATCTTATTTTCTATTGCGCTTTCTCAAATCAGTCTCATTTCCCACTGCAGGGGCAGAAATGCTCCTCAGTCACTGCTAGTTTTCCCAACAGGATGTGAAACTTTTGTGATACACAGGGTTATCTCTATTTATGCAGTCATACAATTTACTTAATGTCTACAACAGCATTTCTTTCCAACGTTTGCCTCTCTTACATAGATCTCCCTTCTTCATCAGGGGGATGTTATGCTATGTGTTAAGAGGTCTTAACCGTGGACATAGGACTTCTTGAGCATGAAAAGCATAAGACTAGTTCCACAGCTTATTCCTCCATCTTCTCAGAAACAAACATATACCTCTGAGGATTTCTATGGAGGATTGTTATATTGCCCTTTCCCATTTCTCTTCTAGTATCACAGTTTTTTTCTCAAGCCTTTTTCAGCACAGAAGGGTACAGTGCCATCCCCTGTGAATCTGTGAAGTTCAGATCTATCACAAGACAACAGAACGTGGGAAGTTTGCTGTAAATAGAAATGCATTGAGTTCATTGCTAGTGAATAACTCTGCAGTTGTAAAGTATTTGTCCCAAAACAACAACTAAGATTAGCCTTAACAGGAGGAAAGAACAGAGTGACTCACTGATGAAAGGCAAAGGTACTAATCAAAGGCAGCTTTAGCAGCCCTGAAATCCAGCTTCCTCACCAAGTGAAGTACTCTCCCGCTGGGAAAGAAGGATATTACCTAACATACTTCAGCTCATTTGGAAGTAAAACTGCCTCCCAGCATGCACCATACAGATGGCAGAAGAAAACATAATGTAAGAAATATTGTCTAGCTGAAAGGAGATAGGAGGTGTGTGATGTCCTGAAGATGCTGAGCTCTGAACTGATCTGTTCACAGTGACAGTTCCTCGACTCCTCAGTACTCTGATTCAAACCTGAAAGAACTTTTCTGACAAAGGAACTGCAAAGAGAGGAGCTCTGTCCCAAGAGCCATGTGAACAGACAGCAGGGGTCTGTTACCAGCATGCCTCTTCCTGCAGGCTAAAAGGATTTTATGGAGATTTAGGTCTGGAGGCAAGCAAAAACTGCTGTCTCATCCTGAAAAAGTGAAATGAAATGAAATGAAATAAAATGAAATGAAATAAAATAAAATAAAATAAAATAAAATAAAATAAAATAAAATAAAATAAAACGAAACACTGAAAGATTGCTCAGCTCCATCCTTTTCCCATCCTCATCCCACATAACAGATGAAAGTGGTTTTACCTGTTTTATTGGGGCAGGGCTAGTCAGCTCTTTCATAAATGTTGAAACAAGATTTGTGCCTTGCTTCTGGAGAACACTGGGGTAACAACTGCCTCCTTATTTCTGTTACTGCAGCCATTAGCTGCACTCACCATGAGCAGCTCCTTACAGTGTCCTAGAAAGGCAAATGTCTGAGTTAGAAAGAACCGGAGGTGGAGAGTATCATACTTTTTTTAATTACAGAAGGTCCAATGTGGCTTTTAAGACATGTGCACTGGAGAAGGCTCAGGTGAGGGCTATGGTAACTAAAGGAGCCCTGAGTTGAATGATGTGTCTATCAGTACCACGGTTTCTACATCTGTTCTCATGTCATTTTATCTGCAGTCTATATGGGAACCCACTGTCTTTTTTATGGTCTGTAGCGTGCTCCAGGAAACATAGAAATGCTTCTGCTCCTGTAGCAACTCATACATGAACATACCCAGAGCTCTGTGATGCAAATGTGTCCACTTAATGTATACACCAGAAATAATCTATTTTGCCAGAGATAGCATGTGAGTTATTGAACTTTTCTTACATTGAAGACTACAGCTTCATTCTTACATGAACAATCTAATGAAAATATGAGGTTCCATTTTCTAATTAATCTGTGAATCCTCAATTGAGATGTATCTTTTCATCTTTTCTGGTTACACCTGAGGCAAGAATTTCCTCCAAAACAATTTTGCTCTCAAAATATACATAATTGCTCTGGAACTCTACCTCATTTGATGGACTGGTTGTTATTGCTAGCTTCCTGGAAACCATCTACATTTCTCATGACACAACAATTTTCCATGGACTCACTTTATTGAGCAGCACCATTTTACATATCTGCCTGACTCCCATTTATCTGTCAGTAGTGCTGTTCCTTTGTTTCCCCCTGAAATCATAAAGAACCAGCTGCTATAATGTATTCTGCATTTGTGGTCAAGGACACTGGCTTCTAAAGAGGTAAATAGGTTTCCAAAAGCTGTGAACAGTTTAGAGCTTTACAGTGACTATTAAATGTCAGGAAAAACAGAGGTCAGGTATCTGGAATGCCAGGCTCTGCAAGGTCATTCTGATGAGCCCTTCTAACAGAGGAAACCAGAGATCAGGAATTCATCAATGTTTTGTGCAAAGAATGACTAGAATGGCAGAACTGAAATAGGAAAAGGTACAACACACTTTACATCAGGATTTTGGAGGATTCAGCCAGACATTCTCAATCTACCTTCTCATTTATAAGGTAGTTGGAAAAAGGACTGCAGGCCAAGAGAGCGAGCTGTTTTATCCTAGATGTGGAAGATCAAGTACAGCCTGGAACTGAGGGTCTCAGCCCAATGGAAGACAGCAGAAGGCCCTACTAGCACAGAGCTCTGCCTCTGAGGGACATGGCCACTACTGGAAAGTAATGGAAAGTCTCTAACAACCAAAAGTAGGAAGGGGAACAGAGACAAAATATGCTGTAGAAATAAAAGAACGAAGTTTAAAATGAAGGAGAATTGCATAGCTTAGGCTTCTCTCAGTAGCAAAGATGAAATTCTACAGTGAAGAAATCCCAATGCACTTGGGGAATGCATGTGTTCCTCCATGGAAGAGCTCTGATAGATACCTCAGTACGTCTCTGCTTTGTTGAGAGACAAGAGAGGTAGTTTAGACTATAAGCAAACACAGCTTAACAGCCATAGCTAACTCAGTCTGCAATATTTAATAAATATAACTGATGCTGCAGATGTAACAGACACTCCACTGCATACAAATCTGTGTGAGCAAAATGATTCTTTTATCAGTTTTGCATTGGCATGAGGGAAAAAGAAAAGGAAGCAAGAGTTTTTACACTTCAGGAGAAAAAAAAAAAAAGCATGGAAAAACAAACAAACAAACAAACAAACAAAAAACAGCTGTGACCACACCAGTGCTTGGCCAGTGAAGTATACTTGTTTTTCCCTGGAAGCAAAACACTTTCTGTACAGATCAGCTACCACGTTACTCACATTTTCGGCCCCACTGTGAACACCACAAATACAAGTGTGAACTGTGGAGGTGGTTTGCATTCCGCATAATGCCAAGACTAATATTTGTCTTCCCAGAAGCCAATCAGATCAAAATCCTGGAACTAAGGTTAATGCATGCATACTAGGAGACACTACCTATGCACAAGAAGAATTTTTTCTTACAGCACTGGGAAGAATATTTACATTTCTTTTCAGGTTCTGATCTGAAATATTTGTTTTCTCTTAGAGTGACGTTCTGTCTGATCTTAAATATTACAGTTCATTTGAACTCTCATGGTTTCGTTCTTCTTTTTTCAACACTGAAGGTAGGTTACTGTCAAAAGGCTGCATTTTGACTCAAGACTGCAAATATTCAAGTTCCCAGCAGCCCAGAAAAGGTTCTACATCTGGGGCATAAAGTATAAACAACCTCTGAGGCTTTTTAATAACTACCATAGTTATGGTCTGGTAAAATTTTGAACTTTTAAGTTATTAATATTTTTATTTTTGCTATAGTATCTATGTTGCCTTTTATCAGAAACACTAACTGAAGCTTAAAAATTACTGCCTTACGAAATTTTATACGATATTTAATGCAGTAATAAAGACAGTCATTCTACTAATTTTATTTTTCAAAAGTCAGTGTGGTTTTACTGCCTTACACAGGACTTTGAGAGTTTAATGGATGACTTTTCAGGGCAATACTGTCTAGTTGCAGTGGCTTTAAGAGCTGGCTATATTTTTCAACAAATGCACGAATTAATTTAATACCAATGACACCAGAGAAAATGTGTAGAAATGTGTATCTAGCCAGCCTTATTCTGTTTGGTCAGAGTGATGATTCACTATTTTTCTCCTTCGTTCCCTTTCTGTTTAATGCTTGCCGACACTGGGGTGGAGTATCTTTTCTTAGGGAAATTCTTTATGAAAAAAAGAGTTTTTCTCTTTCTCAGGAATTTTATGAATACAATAACTCAAACAAAACTTATAAGCATAAGGACTTGCACTGCAGTTATTTCTCTTCTTGGCACTGTTTTTCTGTATTCCCACGTAGGAGCAAATCCCAGCACCACCTTCGTTGTGTTTATCAGGCAAAGCAGAGGGCAAAGAGGCCTCAGGATATCAATGTCACTTCTTCGCTTGCTTGTTTATTAGGCCTGACTTGAAGCCAAGTGTTCATTCCCTAAGTCTACCACAAATGGCAGGGAAAGAGGAAGTGTGAAGCCCAGTGAGAAATGTGCAGATCAGAGATCCCCTTCCTTTGCCCACTAAAGAAAATGACAGTGAACAAGAGCAAAGCAAGTCACTTAACTGTCACTCACTGAAGGAATTTTACTTCCTCTTGAGTCACCTCTTTCTCCACGCCAAGTGCACCGTGGCTCAGTGAGATCAAAGAGGAAGGCCAGAATTACTCTGCGCAAGCAGAATAACTCTATACATTACTTTATTTGTTTATTTATTTATTTTAGATTAATATAGTTTGGAATAATTGTTTCAAGTGATATTTCCTTCTTCTCTGTGCAATTGCAAAAATTAGCTTTTTAATAATTGCCATAAACTCAGTGGGTAACAATCCCTTTGCAGACACATGGCATGAAACAGCTCCTGCTGCAGAGAAAACAGTACAAAAGGAGCCGATTCTTCCACTGTGACTCATGCTAAAGCTGGTGGGACAACTCCTGCAGCCCTTCTGTTCACTTCAGTGCAAAGTGGAAGGCCAGGCCCAAAGCCAGACTTGTTTTTTTTTATAAAGTCAAGTCACAGATAAACAAAGATAGTGATTCATGGAGGTTGCTATGATACCTGAATCACGCCAGCTCAGTGCCATTCACAGGAGTGCAATCTCTGAATGTACAATAGGATTTCCTGCAGCTCACAGGCAGGAACAATTCCAGCACTTACACTACAGAGAGCATAAAACCCCAGCCATCTAATAACATATTCATTTGCTGACCTCTGAATGGTGCCAAGCACTGCAGCAGTGTTGCTGCACCATATAGTGTAGATCACATAGTCACATTCCTTAATCTGGAGGAAAAAGTAAGAATGAGGATCTCATTTCACTTTTCTGTCAGGGCAGAGCTGCAATGAATACTACTCAATACAATGGCAACGCTGGCTAACTGCACCACTTTAATATCACTCAGTTTTAGATTGCACTGCTGTCCCTGAGGAACGATTGAGATGTAAGAAATAAATGATATGTATATTTTTTGTAGTCCAGCAAATGGATTGTGCTCCTTAACCCCTGCGGTCTATTTCTTCCAGCGCCTATATCTTAAAAAACATCATTAATGGAAAAATGTCTATGAAGATTAAAAGGTGGGAGCTGAGCTTTCTGTAGAATGCTTAGAACAACCAAAAGAGTGCTACTGCAGAGTTAAAATTCTCCATGCAAACCTATTAGCTGCTAAATTTCTTTGGAATCATTTAATGATTTCTTCCCTGTTCAATTCAGTAACGCTTTTCTATAGAACAACTGAACTTTTGTTGCAGCCTACACAGATACAAGACAAATTAAATATGTATTGTTTAAAAGGAAGTAAAATTGCTACTTTCCTGTTCTGCTAAGTACAAACGAGATGTCGCTGCTTCATAACTTCCAAGCTTGTGATACACAACAAAACTCAATTCATATTAAACACAGCTTTTTCAAAAAAATATTGTAAACTAGGTTGAATTAACAGCAAAATAAAAATACTGCAATATTCACAGATGACTCTCCAATAAATATCAGCACTAGAACACAGAGGGTAGACTTATGTCTGCCACAAGGTTACTCCTTACAGTACGGCAACAATGAATTTAGCTCCTACCAATTAATGTTAAAAAAATTCATACAAAAAGTCAGTCATTATGGAGTTACTAGCTAAACACATGGGAATGCTGCATTCACCTTATGCTCCATTAGCAACAGGAAAGAGAGAAGAAGCCGGCAGCATCCTGTTGCCACTGGCAGTGGTGCCAAGGCTCCAGTTCACCCGGGAGAGGTCATGTCTCCTGCCCGCAGAAGAACTGGGTATGTTGTGAAAACAAGTATAGCAAGTAGGGATTAAAAGCACATACCAGACTAGAAAGGTGCATGAGAGCAGTCCTGCTCTTTGTAAGACCAATCTGCACTCCTTCAGTGTCATAAAAGTGTAATTCAGTCACTTGCTATCCAGACACAAGCACAGCGGTTCACATGAGCAGTAATTGCATGGCAGAAGTTTTGTCTACTGGAAAGACTTCTTTATTGCATATTTGTAATTTATAGGCAAGACACTTAAGGAGATAAATAAGAATTAGTCTCGGAAGGCTTTTCAGCATAACAACTCCTCTCAGGCTGCTCTGCCAATCAGACTGACACATTTCAGTATATCCTAGGAAGACTTCCCTCTTTCCTGGATTTTCTCATCTTAGGACACCCAACACATGCTGAGGTTTGACTGCAGCCTTGTTTGGCAGCAATGACGAAGAAGGGGGTGCTGCTGAGCTGCCTGTGCAAGGTCAGTGCCAACCTCAGACTGTCACATTCAATAGAGATCCCCGGACAGCTTCCCAAAGTGGTCCAAAGGTGAACACGAACCTGGCAATGTAATTTTCTAAAAGCGTATGCTAAATATAGTGACAATAGAGACATCAGCATTTAAGTACCTAACAGACAAACTTATGTGGCTTCTAAAGTGAATTTTAAACAGAATAGCATACTTGCCTCCTCCCATCTGCGTGTTAGAGGGAAGTGCTTACCAGTTGAATTCTGTCAAAATCAGTCCATGGTCCTCTTTATTTTCTTCTCTGTTTCTTGTTTTACTTCTGAGTTTGGTTTGTTTGCACTTCTGTTGTGCAAAACGGTCAGGACTACTTTGCTTGGATCGATTCCTCTTACTGTAGGCGCGCTGCCTTTCTTCACCACAGTTCTGATTTGACTGCTGCTGTGACTGATGCTCCCAGAGGATCCTGTGCATGAAGATCAGGGCATTCCATGGCAGCAGAATTCCATGTTCTAATTTGGAAAAATAAAAAGATGTGGGGGAAAAGTGTATCAAGCAATTATAGGAATAGCCTGCAGATACTGTAAAATACATGAATGATATAAAGAAAACCATTGTTACTTCTGTCGTAGCACTAAAATAGTGTAAACATGAATGTGTAATTCAAATGGACATCATGTCTGAGCAGGGAAATAGCAAATGTGATTAGCATAGCGAAAACCTAAGGAAAACAGGATAGGATGACGCCTGAAAGGACAAAATGAAGGCAAAGTCTCAAGAGGAATCAGAAGAGAAGAGCATGCGTAGGGGCTAATCCTTGGCTCATCAAGCAAGCAGCTCCAATTTCTCACTGAAAACCCATGGAGGGTAAGAAGCTGAATTGACCACTGCTTCCTGTGTTATGGCTCGCTGACTGGCACAGAGCTTCATAGCACACCCCTGGCTCTTGGGCATCCTCCTTGTCTTCTGACCAAAGGCTTGGCTGTCTCCTGCAGAGATGTGGTCAGCTCTGTTGTACTTTAGCCACTTCAGGGCTTCACTTCTCACACAAACAAGGTAAAATTGCTACAGGTATCCTTGCTGGCTATCTTGCCCCGACCTCTTTAAGCACTAATGGGAGGGAAATGCAGCTAGCAGCACACCTTCGTGTGACCACCAGTGGCTGCTGCACAGGCTGCTCGAAAAAGTAATCACATCTCTAATCTTTTATGTCCACAAAACAAAAAATGACGTGTGCTGAACCCTGACCTCAGCTACATCTCTTTAATCCAGGAGGAACAGTTTAAATGCTGGAAATTGAATGTAAACTGTAAAAGATCTGCAGCTGAAAATCAAGCACAGTGCAAAGAAATTTTTAGTGTGGCTGCAAATCAAGGAAATAAAAATAAAATATCAACACTTGATTTCATTCAGAGGAAATTTTGTGAGTCACAACAACTTATTCTTTTATGTTTATAAACACTTCAGCAATCATGAAAATGAATACAGCAAGCAAAGAAGAGAAGTTCATCTGAAACAACCTCTGGTTTTAGGACACTTTTGTACTGAACTGTATTTTTCAAAAAAAAAATAATCTATTCTTTGTTGCCATAGCAATAGATTCCCAGGGTGAAATTATATCATACCTGCCTTTCTCTTATCCTTCTGCAGTATGCAGTCACCACCCACTCTCCTAGCCATCAATAATCAGCAAGCTCTCCCTTCCCACCCCCTCAAGTTCTGGGCACACATTTCAGGGCGGGGGACACAGCAGTTGTCATGCTGGCAGGTGCACAGAGCCAAGAGGGTCCTCACCATGCTGAGGATGTGCAGGGCTCACTGACACCACATCCCCTGCTCAGGTCCCTCCACCTGTGGGGTGCTCCTCCTGCAGCAATCCTAGGCCTCCACGTGTGCTCTCTGCCTGAAAATTGTGCTGAGAGTGCTGAGAAGGCTGGGAGCAGGTCCCAGCACAGGGCTGGCACTGACAGAGCAATTTCAGGTCTGGAACAGAAGCCTGATTTCCTGAGGTTAAGCGTTACTGCATTAATTAATCCAGCATGCTACCACAGAGATTCAAAACCGTCTCCTTTGCAGCAGTCTGCAGGGCCACCAAGATGCACAGAGCACGCGGCACAGCCTGGGGGTCATGTGATTTTTTTTGAAGCCATGTCCAGTCACCACTTGAGCACCCAGCTCTGAGTTTAACTGTATGAGTATTTTCCCACATTTTAATTCCTACATGACCTTCTAACACTAAATCTCCAAAATCAAACTGAGTGGTTAAATTAAGCAGATAATTCACGCTAAAAACTGACCTTGTGGGAATTATCCCAGGTCCCATTACTTCAGGGAAGCATGACTGTTTATCGTACTGATTTACACTAGTTCAGGAAATAGCCCAGAACAATTAAAAAGGGGCTAGAACAGTGCAGTTCTTGATTTACAGGACAGATAGGAGCTCCTTCCTGCTGCCTCCACCAAATTCACCGCCGTCAGCACTGCTCCTTCTCTGGCCACAGGACAAGACTCCAGCCTGCTCACAGCTGAGATCCCTTCTCCCCACAGTCAACATGCACCAGGCTTTCAGTAGTCATCCCCAGTCTATAGTATAAATCTCTTAATGCGTCTGATTTTTTAGTTCAGAACAGCCTGACTACATTTTTCCCTGGCTGGCCTGCTTATAAAATATTTATTCTATTTATTGGAACTTCCTTGCAGAGACATTATTTTTAATAAATACAAAAGTTTCTCATTGGTTATACGGAATATACTGCAAAATACGTGCATAGTATTATGTGTCAAAAGGAAAAAAAGCAGCAAGACAGAACTCTTTCTCCTTGACTGTCAGTTAAATTAGTTGCTAAATATGGTTTCAGGTACATGAGAGCGTTGCTAATGCATGCCTTTGTTAATCCAAGAACAAGATTATTTGATAGCTCACGGACCACTCAGTAATTCCTTATGGACACAACAATACCTATTTAAGCAATATGCACGTAAATAATGCATGATTATTGTAATTATAACTGAGGCATGATGCTACTTTTATGCTGGGAATACTAAAATTGCATTCTTCATTCTAACAGTGGACTAAACAAAGCTCCTCCTTATGTCTGAAAGCCAAAAGACTCAGCATTCGAACAGAAATACATTTATTCTGGCACATTAACAAGAATTTAAGGGCTTCATCCCTCAACACGCTGCACTGCTCACTCAGCAGCATGGTTACAAGCTCTCCAGCCCTTGCCTGTGAAAGCAGTGGCCTTGCTCTGACAGATTTAGTCCTCAGTGTTCAGTGCTCAGTTTGGCAGCCAGACCTCCAGACCTGCTTTGCAGAACCTAGAGATTCCCACAACTTTCTACCATTGTAGTCAAATGTGACAATAACTGAGAAAAAAAATACATTATTTTCAACACTGACAGCAAGAACACTGCTTGTCACATATATTCTATTGCAGCTGAGGATCCTCCGGGGTATTAGCAGTGGGAAAACCCCTGCAAGACTAAGGATTTGGAAGTCTAATTGGACAACTGGGTACGTGGGCATGCAGTAGCTGCCTCTTCTCTGAAAGCTGTGCAAGGAAAAATCATCACCGACACACTGAACAAAAAACTGATCCATCTCAGACACTGCATTCACAACAGAGCTCAGATTTATCTGATACAGTAATAAATCAATTAGAAGACTGCAGTGATAAATCAATTGTGTGCATGCTGGCAGGGATTATCTCACCTGGAAAAAACAGGTCCTAGCCCCTGTGAGCGTGCTCTGCATGCCATGGCAAGGAAGGTGCTGCTGGTCCCACACCAGCACTACACCCTGACTGCCAGCACAGAGGAGCAGTCAAGCAAACTGCTGCAACCACTTGGTTCTCGGCAGCCATCTGCAGTGAAGTGGAACATAGTTTGCATGATCTCAAGCTAACAGTGAAGCCAGACAAATAAAGATGATAGAGCGAACCAGGCAACATCAAGCATCACCACCTCCTATTGCCCTTCTCCCAGGTGCAGCTAGAGACCAGCCCCAAAAGCCAGCATTTCAGCAGGACAGTGGGCTTTTTCTGTAGTACACGGAACTTCAACTGACCTGATTAGCATACATACCTGAACAATATACACTATCTTTTAATCGACCCACCAAGATCAAATGTCACCTGCACAACAGAAGACTCTTGTGCTTTTTTTCCAGCTCTCTTTGTCTGGCGGATTCAACTCTTCACATTTAGTAATGCTCCAACTTTGCTATCTTCCTGGCATGACACAAATCCACTGAAGGATTCCAGTTTGTTTTTGGCAGTGCTTGGGCAAAGGAACTGCACACAAAAAGATGGACTGCAAACTTAGTTTCTCTCTGCAGAAACTGCAGCACAAATGTTTCATTCTCTGCTGTACAAACAGGCAAGACAGGCAAATGAAGTGCATAGGTATGAAAAGTCAAATGTGATTACTCCATCTCCCAAACACCTTGATGACAACTTCATGCAGACATAATCTGTTACGGATTTGTGTTTAGGGATCTTTAGCTTTAGGAAATGCCCAGATATGTAAAGCAAATGCTGCAAAACAATCAAACAGGAATTTCTTCCGATGTTCATGATTTTGCACACAACCATTTCACTAAAAGATGGGGAGTGCTCCACGCCATGCATTTCCATTGCAGGTCAGGGTGCCAGGCAGTAGGTAACCTCACTCCACTCCATGAGTTCCAAACCACTGCCTATGGCTCCTCAGCATCTCAAAACTGGTGCGTCGTCCAGCAAAAGAGTCTCCCACAGCTTCTCCAAGAAATAACACCTACTTCATCTATTCTGGCTCAGCAGTAGCTAGGCTACAACAAAAGGGGTGACAGCCACATAACAGCACCAGCGTGAAGAAACAGCCCCTGACTGACACAGTGTACAGATTTTGAAGCTCCCTTGGCAAATGTTGCTTCACAATAAAGACAGTAATGCAGCTGAGAATTTAACATGGACTCCTCAGCAGTGTATTGGCCACGCCAGCCCCATGGAAATGAGAAAATGTGGGGAAGCTGTTGGAAGCATTAATGATTTTGCAGCCAGACTGTCACAACTCATCCTCACAGGCAGCACTCCCAGGTAGGTGTCTGGGCTCACAGAAGCTGTCGGGGCAGTCTCTGTGACTAAAGGGAAAAAGGAGCTAAGCTTCAGGGTAGTGTTTTTGTACAGTTATCATCGCTCACCTCAGGTGCGACATTGTGCAAGTCAGACTGCTTCTACAGAAATTCTGCATGCTCAGTTTAACTGTGTTAATCTGAAAAAACAAAAACAAACAAACAAACAAAAAAAAACACCAAACGAACAACAACAACAACAAATCTAAACAAAAATATACATACATGCATTTGGGGTTATGCCCCACATCTAGCCTGCATTTCCAATGTCTCATCTGTAACCAGATCACATTAAATACTTCTCAGCATTTACTTCTAGGTATAAAGCAATGACTGCATGTAGCGGAAATGCTAAGTCACAGCTTGAAATGGTGATTGAGCACCTTGTGGAAAGGCAGGACCAACTCAGGGGAGGTCAAGTGCATACAGTGCACCTGCGTGACTAAAATGAGTGGAACCAAGTTTCATCCCTTCCCAGACCTCATTTAAGAGCTGGCAGTGGAGGCAAAGGTATCTTGCTGGAGATCCCTGCATAACTAAGGCCTTCTGAAGGTAAGTAGCTTCTTTCCTTTATTTCTGTGCCCAGGGCTGTTGCATTTGAGCTAATTATTTAAGAAGATGGCTGGTCATTGGGACCCCTAATACCCCCAAGAAGGAACTGTTGGGGGAAACCCTACAGTTCCTTGGTTTCCCCTAGCTGAGTGCTGCATGGATTACTGAAGAATGGGGACCTATAAGGGACAACGGTCCCATTATTAAATCCCCTTGCAAGATGGCAGAATTTTTGAATAAATTGGAATAAACTTTCTTAACAACTGAGGAAAGTAATAGCAGCATCTGCTGTGGCATGGCTGCTGCTACTACTTTTAATGCATATTGTTCCTTTGAGTAGAGATTGAAAGATGAAAAGGAGCTTTTAAAAGCCCACATCAGATGACTGGAAAACAATATTACACTTTTGGTGGGGCTAAATGCCTCATCTTTGAATGGCATTTCCCCTCTATAATTAAGGACTACCTCATTAGAAAGGAAAAAGGACTTAGATCAACAGGATCCTTGGATACCAGTTGAATCTAAATATAGAAAGAAAATAAGGAAGACTAAAATGCGGATCCAGGGACCTCAGATCCCCTTGAAATAAGACCAGTAATTACTCAAAAGACAAAGAAAGTCCACAGTAAACTGATGGGGTTGTTACCCAAGCAGTGGCCCCCTGTACACACCACATTACATGTGACAGCATCCCCATACATGGACGCTGATCTCATGGATTTATTACAATTTAAACAGAAACGACAAGAGAACATACCAGCCTGCCTGTTAAGATTATGGGGCATGGGGGCCTAAAGTGTAGTTATTAATGCACCAGAGATTTCTAAACTTGCATCCATTGCCACACATTCAGACTATATGCAACTGCAATGCATTAAGGAGGAAAATAATACTCTAATTCAATGGACAGTGGCAGGATAAAGAATCGTGGCCAAATAAAAGTGATGGCCCAGTAAATACTTGTCTATGGACTTTGATGAAAGAACTTCAAAATTATATCAGAGAACGGCAAATGAAGAAGGCAATTTATGATGAGACTTTTGTGAGTCCAGACCTGGTTAAGTTCTCAGCAGGGATGAGGGACCTCATCTTACAATAAGCTCCTCCCCACCAGTATGGCACACTGGTGTCCATACTAAACCCTCTGGTAGGCACAGAGTTCAGTGTCCAGCAAGCTGCCCTGCTGGAGAAACAGGGAGCCTTTAGGCCAGATGCAATATCTGGATATTGGAAGGGGAAAAGGTCCTACTTATAACTAAAACAAGGAGACCCACTCTATGGACTTCTTGACCATGGCCCATACAGGTAACCCAAAAACAGATGTTTAATGATTTTTGCCAAGCTGTGTTAGTTCTTAACAAAAGGAAAATGCCTCCTCGAGTGACCTAGGCCACTATGCCCGAGCCAGCTGAGTAATAAGAACTGGCAACTGCACAGTTACTTGCATGATGGGGTATGCCAGCCCTCCTGCACCTAGGGCCCCCAGATTGGAACGGAGGCTCCGTGTTGAATTAACTATTTTTCAGTCCCACAGGAACATAGAGCAAGTGATTCTATTAGTAGACATGGATGCAGAAACATCAATTATTTATGGTGATCCAACTAAATCCCATGGAGATAGGGTAATGATTGGTGGGTTTAAGGGACAGACCATCCCTGTAACCCAGACATGATGAAGCTGGGGGTTGGGTGTTTTCCCCACCCTGGGAGTATAATGTGTCTATTACCCCAGTCTTGGCGTATATACTAGGCATAGATATACTATGTAGTCTGACTCTCCAGATGGTTGTATTCAGAACATATCTGGGTACTGCAGTTGATATTAAGAGGGCGTATGAAACATGAAGCCGTTCACCTGCCAGATCTGTGATGGATTACTAATACCGAACAGTATAGACTCTGGAGGGGGGGGGGGGGGGAAGAAAGAGGGGAAGGAAATCTCAATAACAGTGTAAACTAGAGAAAACAGGAATCATAAGGCATATGCACATAGCCTGTATAATTCCCCCCATATGGCCAGCACAAAAGTCAGACAGCACATGGAGAATGACAGTGAATTACAGAGAATTAAATAAGGTCACACTACCCATTCATACGGCTGTACCCAGTACTGCCTCCCTGATGGACACACTAAGCAGGGAGCTAGAAACATACCATTGTGTCTTAGACTTGCCAAATGCATTCTTCAGTATTCCTATCAATGAAGAATTGCAAGATCAGTTTGCATTTACATGGGGAGATGGGAAGCAGGCCTTTGAGGTTCTGACAGAACAGTATGTGCACTCACCTAGGCACTGTCGTAACTTAGTGGTATGTGACATAGCAGATTTGAATAATCCCAATAACATCAAACTGTACCATTATATTGATGATCTCACATGACATCTGACTCACTGGAGGTGAGGAAAGGCAGTAGATTTATTGACTACCTATCTACATGAGAAAGAATGTTCAAGGACCAGGCCTGTCAGTGAAATTCCTGGGTGTAGTTTGCTCAGGAAAGACCTATGTACTACCTAGTGTGATAACGGACAAGGTTCAGGTGTTCCCAGTCCCTACTGTGCCAAGGCAGCTGCAAGAATTTTTGGTTATACTGGAATACTGGCATTTCTTTATACCCCACTTAGAGCAGCTGCTGAGGCCTTTATACCAACTCACAAAGAAAGGTCAAAAATGGGACAGGAGGAGAACTAAACAAGAGGTCTTCCAGCAAGCAAAACTAGCTGTTCAACAGGCCCAGGCACTGTGTATATTCATAGACTCATAGATTCATAGATTCATTAGGTTGGAAAGGACCTACAAGATCATCTAGTCCAACCATCCTCACACCACCATCCCTACCCACCAAGCTACTAAATCAAATCCCTTAGCACCTCATCTAAACGCTTCTTGAACAGCGCTAGGGACGGTGCCTCAACCACCTCCCTAGGCAGGCCATTCCAGTGCCTGACCATTCTTTCAGAAAAAAATTTTTTTCTCAAATCTAATCTAAATCTTCCCCGGCGCAACTTGTGGCCATTCCCTCTCGTCCTGTCATTAGTTGTCTGGGAGAAGAGGCTGACCCCCTCCTCACCACAGCCTCCCTTCAGGAAGTGGTAGAGTGCGATGAGGTCTCCTCTGAGCCTCCTTTTCTCCAGACTAAACAATCCCAGCTCCCTCAGCCGCTCCTCGTAAGACTTGTGCTCCAGACCCCTCACCAGTTTTGTTGCCCTTCTCTGAACATGCTCCAGTGCCTCGCTGTCTCTCTTGTAGTGAGGGGCCCAAAACTGAACACAGTACTCGAGGTGCGGCCGCACCAGAGCTGAGTACAGGGGGATGATCACCTCCCTGCTCCTGCTGGCCACACTATTCCTGATACAGGCCAGGATGCCATTGGCCTTCTTGGCCACCTGGGCACACTGCCGGCTCATGTTGAGCCGAGCATCAACCAACACCCCCAGGTCCTTTTCCTCTATACACTCCTCAAGCCATTCTGCCCCAAGCCTATAGCATTGCATGGGGTTATTGTGGCCAAAGTGCAGGACCCGGCACTTGGCCTTATTGAACCTCATCCCATTGACCTCAGCCCAGCTGTCCAGCCTATCCAGATCCCTCTGAAGGGCCTCCCTGCCCTCAGGCAGATCGACACATCCTCCCAACTTGGTGTCATCCGCAAACTTACTGAGGGTACACTTAATCCCCTCATCCAGGTCATCAATAAAGATATTAAACAGTATGGGCCCCAATACCGACCCCTGGGGTACACCACTCGTGACAGGACGCCAGCTGGACTTGACTCCATTAACCACTACCCGCTGGGCACGGCCCTCTAGCCAATTCTCAACCCAGAGAAGAGTGAACCTGTCCACACCACGGGCTGCCAGTTTCCCCAGGAGAATACTGTGGGAGACCGTGTCAAAGGCTTTGCTGAAGTCCAGGTAGACTACATCAACAGCCTTTCCCTCATCTACCAGTCTGGTCACCCAGTCGTAGAAGGAGATGAGGTTGGACAAGCACGACCTGACTTTGTGAACCCGTGCTGGCTGGGTCTGATCCCCTGATTGCCATGCACGTGCCGTGTCATCTCCCTCAAGATCAATTGCTCCATAACTTTCCCTGATACTGAGGTCAGGCTGACAGGCCTGTAGTTCCCCGGATCTTCCTTATGGCCTTTCTTGTAGATGGGAGTCACATCGGCAAGCCTCCAATCTCGTGGGACCTCTCCAGACAACCAGGAATGCTGATAGATGGCAGAAAGCGGCTTGGCAATCACCTCTGCCAGCTCCCTCAGCACCCTTGGGTGGATCCCATCTGGCCCCATGGACTTGTGGCAGTTCAGATGGAGGAGCAGGTCTCTGACTGTCTCTGCTGGGATCACAGGGGGTGTATGATGCGCTTTGTCCCAGACTTCCGGGTCAGGGCGAAAAGTATCCTGAGGATAACTGGTCTGTCTATTAAAGACAGACGTGAAGAAGGCATTGAGAACCTCAGCCTTTTCCTTATCCTCTGTGGTTACATTCCCTGCCGCATCAAGTAAAGTAGGGAAATTCTCCTTGGTTCTTCTTTTACTGTTAATATATTTATAAAAGGGTTTTTTGTTCTCCTTTACTGCAGTAGCCAGTCTAAGTTCAAGCAGGGCTTTTGCATTTCTAACTTCCTGCCTGCAAATCTTGGCAAGTTCGATTCGATTCCACCCTTCCAGCTGAAGTAGGTGTTCAAGTAACTCAGGACAGGTTTTGCTGGGGCCTGCTGCAGTGCTAGAATTCTGTTCAGACCCCAGCTGATCTGGTCTCAGGTCTGTCATGGAGCAGGAGAGAGTTACAGTATGATTGAAACACAGTTATTGGCTGCCTACTCTGCATTACAGGCAGTACAGCCAATAACCCAAACAGTTGAAGTTATAGTTAAGATGACCTTGTCAATTCAGGGGTGGGTGAAGGATCTGATCCCCCCTCCTAAGATAGCGTGGCCCCAGCACAGACAGCGGCACAATGCATCACCTATCTCAGCCAGAGGAGTAGTCTGTCATCAGTGAAATAAGTGCTTCAGAAGAACCTGGAGCTTCAGAAGGCCTGGTGATATGTTACAGTGATGTGCCAGAAGAGATGATGGTCTCTCCACTAGAGAAAAGACCTGTTCAGGAAGAGAAATACCTAATTCCTGAAGATTCCTGGTATACGGAGGTTTGCAGGAATGCAACACCAAGCCCTCACTGCTGACACCTCCATCCATAGCATGGCTCTGGTCCCAGTTGCTGTGAAGCACAGATGTGCACAAATGTGACTTAATAGTCATCACCTTACAGAGGTGTAGTGAAGGACAATCAAAGCTACTGATATTTGTAAAACATTTAGAGTCATCGAGTGAAGACTTTTAGAGAGATTACATTATCCACATTATTTATTTTTTTATTCCTTTACACATACGTATGATTAATTTTTCTTTTGGTTCATGATTGAGATTCTGTGATAACAGACTAGAGCAGTAAGAACTAAGAGTAAACTGAAATCAACTTCCCTTCATTCATCCTGGCCCTGGAGAATAAGAGCTGCAATCAGTACACAATGCTTTGTCATCTGCAGCTAATTCATGGTCATTCTTCCCTATCCTCAATTTGGGGTCTGTCTCATAGGATGCAGTCATTCACAAACTGATTCAACATGAGTTTCCCACAGGCTACAGCTCTTCAGAAGCTGCTCCAATTTGGATCTATACCATGAGGTCGATTCTCCAAGAGCAGATTGATCCAGCATGTTGCCCCATAGGTGACAGCTCTGACCTGGAGCTTGTTTTTGTGGGGGTTCCCTAAGGGCTCTGGCATCCTTAAGACCAAGTGGGTCTGCTCAACTGTGGGCTCCTCCATGGATCCTCATGGAGATCTGCTCCACATGGTGTCTCATGCCTTGCAGGGTGACAGCCCACTCCACCATGCGCTGCTCCACAGGCTTCATGGGAGCTTCTCTTCTGTGTCTGGAGCACACTGTACCCTCCTTCTGCACTGATTTCACTGCCTACATAGTTATCCCTCTCTACAACTGCGGTGATCTTGACCAGCGATAGGACCGGAGGAAATGGCATTAAGCTCCTTTTTGGGAAGTTCAGGATGCCTACTAGGAAAATTTTCTTCATGGTGAGAGTAACAGAACACTGGAACATGCTGCCCAGACAGGTTGTTGGGCCTCCTCTGGAGACATTCAAAACCCACTTGGATGCATTCCTATGTGACCTAATCTAGAGCAGGGAGATTGGACTAGATTAGCTTTTGAGGTCCCTTCCAATCGCTGACATTCTGTGAGACAGTAGAGATTTCTTAGAAAGGACAAGGAGGAAACAGACATGAAAGCAGGGCAGAACATGCTGCCTTATGCATACTGAGGAACAAGTCAATATAAAGCCTATCATTTTACTACAGCAATACTGATTGTTGTTAATTTTAAGCATGTACATTTAGATATCAAGATGTCATCCAAATTCAAGTTTTACTGCACAGTGTGCTGGACAAACTGGATCCTCAATTTCCTTGCAGAGTTCCTAAGTAGACTGAGCATTGTCGAGGACTTGCAGAAGAAGCTTTCTTGGTTTCTTCTTTCCAATGTAGCTTTACTCTTCCCTAACAGTAAAATTTCCTGTAAAATTTAACAAACGCTGTTATGTAATTGATGGGTCTTTTCTCACAGGGAAGTAACCTCTTTGAGCTCAAAGTCAAAACTCCAAAGGACATCCTCATGCTACTTTGGGACAAATATTTTGTCTCAGAATACCATATGCAAGATTATTATATCATTCTACTAAGAGCGATAATTTAACTAAATGCAACTACAAATTACACATTTTTACCTTGCTGAAACAGCTTGTTAAAAAATCTTTGTCAAAATGTTTTGAGTAAACCTTTTCAGAAAGACATGGTTCTGGCAAAAAAAAAAAAATTATATTAAATAAATACACAATAGCACAAATTTACATAGAAGAATAGTTGCAAAGAAGCTAAGCCAAAGAAATGTAATTTCTGGTTAGTTCTTATCGCCATCGCTGGTTATCCTAGGGTCATTTGGAAGAGGTTTTTGTAGTCTTAATTCAGCATCATGGAAAGACACGACTACTGTGGATGCAAGCCTACAATTTTCAATTAGCACCTTCTTTTTTCCACTGGAGAAGAACTGTTGTCAAGGGCATCATTGCACAGGGAACAGCATTCAGCTTTTGGACAACCAAACCCCAGAGCGCTCTGCCAGAGTCAGAGCTTTGGCACAGGGAGACGCTGACACATGTGCAGTCAGACCCTCGAGTAGCTCAGCTGATCTGCTACTTGCGGCTCAAGTCAGGCATTCAATTAATCATCTTGTCAAGGAGCTGCTTTATGGAGATGTATGTGATACAGCCCCTTATGAATAAACACGTGAATTAGCAGATCCTAGATTAGCTGCAACTCTCTGGGGAGATGGAGCACATTTCTTTGTATGAGGAACTGATATAAATACCTAGAAATTACAGGAGGCATTAATCTTTCCAGAGTGCTTGTGGAGGAGCAAAGCCCATCATTCTCATTATGTTATGTTGTTGTCTTTGTGGTTTTCAAAACATAGCAATGAGACAAATTTTAACAAAATGGTATTTTATTGACAGAATCACTAAGGAGTGATTATTGCAGCCTGTCCAGTTTACCCTGCACCCTGACACGAGTGCAGTGACAGTGCTGAATACTGCCAGGTGAATCCATTTTCTTTGTCAGCTACGTGGTTTTTTTGTTTGTTTGTTTGTTGTTGGTTTTTTTTTTCCTTCTTTTTCCACTATTCTGTGACATCTGTAAAAGGAATACTTGGCATACCTGGAGCTCCTTTTGTAATAGCAATGCTCTGGGTTTACACAAACTGAGTGTCTCAGTTATACAGTGCATACAGAACAGCAAATTTCTGGGGCTGACATAGTGTGCGTTGTGAAAAATGAAAATAGGTATGGAAAACACCATAGAATCAGCAGAGAGAACATCACACATTACCCAAGAAATTGCTGTTAGTGTCGAGTCAGAAGCAAACACTGATCTCTTAAAAAGAAAACTATATGCAAAAGAAACAATAGCCCTTCTAAGTGACTCACATTTTTCACTGTCAATTCCATCTTAGGTTATAAGGAGAGGGATCGTGCCTGGATAATGGAAACAGACCACCCAGTAATCTTGAAAACCTTATTGTACAGCAATGTACTTAACACACCTCCTTATCTGTTGCTGATGGTGGTGTTTTTTTGTTTGTTTGTTTGTTTTGTATTTGTTTCTGTTTGTTTGAATGTAGAAATGAGTGCCAAGATGGAGTGGGAAAGTGGCTGAGGAGTGCTGTGAATCACAGGGCTTGCAGAAATACTGTAGCTTTCACTAAACAGTGCTTGGAGATACAGGGGCTCCCTACAAATCTGAATTCCTTATAAAAGAACACTCATCTTCTACATAGCAAAATACATGCACACCAGTTGACACAGTAAGCTGGCAGGCACAATCCAGCCCTTTGCAAATACACTTTTGTTATTAATCTCTGTACCTGATCTTCTTTGATTTAAAGGTAATCTTACTGAAGTCAGTACCACTCCTAATTCACAGCAACATAAGAAGTTACTTTCACTTTTTCAGTTCTGTTAACAAGGTGTGGCCTCAACAGTGCCAAGTACAAGGAGACACCTCCCTGCTCCCGCTGACTACAAATTTCTGATACAAGCCAGGATGCCTCTGGCTTTATTGGCCATCTAGGCACACTGCTGGTTCATGTTTGGCTTGCAGTCAGCTGACACTCCCAGATCCTTTTCCTTTACACAGCCTTTCAGACTGCAGTGCTGCACAAGGCTGTTGTGACCAAAGTGTAAAGCCCGGCACTTGGCCTTGCTGAACTTCATCCTGTTGGCCTCAGCCCAGCTATCTACCCTGTCCAGATTACTCTGAAGGCCCTTCCTACCCCCTGGCAGATTGACACTACCTCCCAGCTTGGTGTCATTTGCAAACCTGCTGAGGGTGCACTTAATCTCTTTAGGTCATCAATACAGATATTGAACAGGACAGGCCCCAGTACCAACCCCTGGGAAACACCACTCATGACCAATTACAGCTGCATGTAACTTCCATTCACCACCCCTCTCAGGGCCTGACACTTGAGCCAGTTCTTTACCCAGCAAAGAGTGCATCTATTCAAGCCACTTCAAGCTGCTAGCTTCTCCAGAAGAATACTGTAGGAGACAGTATCAAAGGCTTTGCTAAAGCCTAGATAGACTGCAGTTCACAGAGTCACAGCATTGCAGGGGTTTGAAGGGACTTTCAGAGATCACTAAGTCCAACCCCCCTGCCAAACATCAGGTTGCACCAGCAGGTGTCCAGATAGGTCTTGAGTTGAGACCTTGTGGTCTCAGCTCAAGGAGACATCTTCTCCAGAGAAGGAGACTCCACAACCGCACCTGTTGAGTACCTCCCTAAAGATGCAGAGATGGTGCTTTGAGTGACAAAAGTCTCCCTTGCACCCACATGTGCCCTTGTCACAGCCTTGCCACCTGGGCCACATGCACCATGCGGACCACAGCTGGTGCGCTAATGCTCAAGCAGCATTCAGACACAGCTTCTTCTGCAAACAAAGGGCCTGAGTGTGAACAAAACCCAGGCCTAGCCCTCTATAGAGCTATTAAATAAATGAGACAAACACTGAGCAATGCATTTTTTCTGTTGATGCTATGTGTCCAGTTAATTATCTCAGAAACAGCGCACTGACTCCAGAGTACACTCATCTGGACCAACACTGAGATTCCAATTGCTTCACTTGGCGCAGGGCTGGGTCACAAGGAACACCCGAGCTGCATACACGAGTGGTGCTGGTAGCGCAAAATACATGTGTGACAACAGGTGCTATTCCTGTGTGTGCCCAGGGCCATCACAAATACAAGAAAGGGGAAAAATGTGAAGATTAATAACGAAGAATTCTTTGGCTAACTGCAGCGATGCCTTTTTGCGCCCATCAAAGAAACTTCCAAAGCCAAAAGAAACTTTTCTGAACTTTTACCCAATGCTTGCCAAAATGCTTGAGCTGTACAAACACTGCAACCACCTCAAATGTGTGAGTCGTGACTTGAAAACCCATTAGAAACAAACGCACAGAAGACGGGCCGCGCGCAGCTCTGCTCTCCTCGCTCCTATCTAACAGCAGGGGAGGGCAGTGCCGCTCCGACAGCTCCCACACCGCCGGTGCGGTGCCTGCTGTGCGCTCCTTGGAGGCAGCACGATGGAACTGCACCTCACAGCCCCTCTGCCTATGCCTCCATTTCATGGAGGACATGGTTGGGGCCATAGAAAATTCAGGCACGCATCCGAGGTCGCATCATGACTCCCTCAGGAGATTTCAGGGCTTTTCACGCCTGGTGCTGAGCTCAGAGGAGGCTAGGCTCTCTCAAGAGCTAAATGGAGCGAGCATGACACCGCATGGCTGTGCTGAACTCTTCACCTCTGATGAGCAATCCTCTTTCTGAGAATCACAGAGCTCAGACGGGTGCTGCAAGCTGCCCGGTGACCCGACGTCACACAATCCCTCAGGGCTCTGCAGCGCGGATGAAGGGAATAGAGCAGCTTAATACACGCGGCTAACTTCCACCCCAGCACTGGGCCACGTGCTCCAGAACAGGCCGATACCGCGCCGCCACAGAGCACAGCGATCCAAGGAAAGGCCAACGGGCAGAAAGCACACAGCACGGCAGCAACAACGCGGTGGGCTTCCCGCGGCCCAGCGACACGCCGCCCCACGCCGGGAACAGCCCTCCGGAGAACGGCCACGCGCCCGGCCCGGGGAGAGTTCCCCCTCCCGGGGTAGCGGGGAACCGACGGGCCGCGGCCTCCATCCCCCACACACACGCACACAATGGCGGCCGCGCCCGCCCGCCGCCGACCCAGGGCGGCGCCACCGCCATCCGCCGCGGCCGGGCAGCGCCGCGGCCGCCGCCCGCTCTCCCCGGCGGGGCCGGGGGCGGGGCGGCGGCGCTTTCCCATTGGCGGAGCGGAGGCGGCCTTGTGCGGTGCCTGAGCCGGCCGGCGGCGACCGCGGACGAGCGGGCAGAGCGAGCGAGCGAACTCTGACAGAGCGGCCGCGTCCCAGCGCGGCAGCGGGCAGGAGGACCCGTCCCCGCTTCGGCTCGCCGGGCTCAGGTGCGGGGAGGCCGGGTACCCCGTACGGGTAGCGGAACCGCGGTGGAATGCGGCGGGCGGGCGGCGCCCCGGGGAAGAAGGGGCGGGGGTCTCGGGAGGCGGCGGCGCTGCCGAGGGCGGGCGTTCACCTCCGCGCTCCTCCGCAGGGCGTGGGGCGGCCCCGGCGTGGCGGTGATGAGGGCGCCGAGCAGGGGCTGAAGGCGGCGGTCAGCGGCGCGACGCTACCATGATGGTGTTCCGGCAGGAGAACCTGGACGAGCACTATGAGACCGGCGAGGACCTCGGCAGGTGGGTGCGGGGCGGCGGGGACAGAAGTTCTCATTGTGCCGTTCTGGCGAGGCGGGGAGGGGAAGGGAAGGGAGGGGAGCGGTGCCGGGGCTCGTTGTCGTCCTCCCCGCTCCTATAGGAGAGGGCTGCGGCATGTCGGGATAGCACGGGGCCGAATCTGTGACCGGCGGTGATGTCAGTGATTGCAAAGCTCGGACGGTGTCTGATTTCCGCAGGGCAGTGCCGAGGGCAGGGGATGCCCTGTTGCCCCCGGAGGCGACGGTCTGGCAGTGTCGGCCCGGCTGCGCGGTGTAGCGGGGCTCTGAGCTGTGGGACTGCTGGTAGAAGGAAGCAGCGCGTTGTTAGAGACGTTTAAAGCAACAGAAACGTGCTCGTTGAGCAGAACCTTTTCCTACGTCTCAGGCGACAGGCTGTTGGTTAGCCTCGTCATACTGATTTGTTGGGTGTCGTGGTAGAACAATGTGTGGTCACGCTGAACCATAGATTTCAAGTGTGTAGTTCAAATAATTCATTTGGACGTGAAAAAATAAAAAAAAAATTGGGAAGAATGTGTGAAGTGTTATAGAATTCAGTTTTCAGTCTGTGGACTGCTAAAACTGATACCGTGCTTGTGCTTAATTTATTAAGCACATAATTTATCTTAGAAGAAAATAAAGACAGAGTCAGAAATTATCTTATTGTGTTTTCTTAAAATTCTTCACAGAAAAAAAAAAAACCTGTTCCAGCCTGCTAGTTTAGGAAATGCTAAGGTTTATATAACCCGTCATGTATTTGTTTTAGAGGGAAGGTGTCTATGCAGCCCTTTCCCCAACACCTATTTGTGAAGACGAGCCAGTTCTGTAATGATGCTCACCTACAGAAAAGGTTTCATAAGGACACTCGCATAGACAGCGTGTAAAAATGTGGGGATTTTCCCACACAAGTGTGCTTGAGAAGTCTTGTGTTAGCTCCAGAATGTAGCCCTGAAGATGGAGGATTTCATTTTTAAAGCATGGGGAAGTGCAAATACTGAATGATGTTACACAGTATTAAAAAAATAAATAAAACAAAAAGCAAGTGGAGCTTTTACGATTGTCTGAATATAATGTAATCAAATTCATTAAAAACCAAAAATTGTTATATTAATGTGATCAGGTAGCAACAGGGTGTTACAGTACTTGAGGCAGTTTGCTTTTCTTCATTTTAGTGGTTTATAACCTTGGCGTGCAGTTTAAACCTATAACATATAAGAGAATTAAAAGAATTAGTTGGACTCCATTTTTTTTCCCTTAAAAAAAAAAAGTAAATATTAACAAAGAACCTCACTTATTTTTAGTGACTGTTGTGAGAAAATGCAGATTAATGGTAAATTTACCCAAATTTGTAGGTTTTGCTTTAAAAATAAAAAAGCCCAAAGAGTTCACTTCAGTCTCACTTTGAGAAACGCACATCATCCCACCACTAAGTGCTGTCAGTAGTAGGGGTGAAGAAATCTCAGCACAGTTGTTGAGCTGTTTAGTTTAGTGATGCTTTTAACTTGTTTTTGGACTTAAGCTTCTATGGTTGCTTGAAATACTCTTATAAATCCTGTTTCTTTCCCTTCCTTCTGTCCCCCTTAGCCTCATCACCTTCATTGTTTGCATATAATCGTACTTGGAAATGTCAACCCTGAGTGAGGCTTACAACCGAAGAATCAAATAACTATTAAAAACACCTTTGACTTGAAATTTTTTTTTTTGTATTTGTACGAGAACCTGAGTAATGATCTGAGCACTGATGAAAGGTTCTTTTTTTGTTAAGTCGGCCTATTTTTCCCTTATTAGGGATGAATTCATTTGCTTCCACTTACTTAACAGCAGCAAAACAAACAAGTGAGTAGGCAAACAGATCAGTCCTGTGTTGTTTTGTTGTTGCTGTCTTTTTCAATACGGAATATTTGCATGTATGGATCCTGAAGCTTCTGGGACCATCGGAGTTTTGAGAAATCTTTGTGAAGATGCAAATACTCTGACATTTTAATCTGTTTTCACTGTTTTTCCTTGTGAAATATCACAAGGAAATATCACTATCTTTATCGCCTTACAATACTTCTGGCAGTAACTAGAATAAAAAGTACCTTTGCTGTTCTAGCAAAACTCTCTTGCAGAAAATATGTGGACTGTGTAAATGAAATTTCTGATCAAAGCTAGTGAAGGAGGCTTAAACACTGCTTACACAAAACCTGCAGGTGGCTGAAACAAGGAGAAGAGGTAGTGATGTGCCTAGCCTGAAAAATTATGCACTTCTCAGTTTTATGTTATTTCTCGGTGCGATTTCAAAAGCAATAAACAGTCCTTCTTTTGCCAAAGTGTTACGAGTTTTATTCCATTCTTTGGTTTGCTTTTATTTACCACTGTAGAAAGTAAGAGTAAAGGAGTTGAGAAAAGTGAATACTGGTGGGATCGTTATTTTTTTTTTTTCCATCTTGCTTGTACATGAATTGGGCAGATAACATTATAACTGTTGAAGTGGGTTTACTTCTTTTTTTCATGTTAAGCTTTTTGTAGTGAGTGTCCTGAGACTTGCTGATCAAATGCTGTCTTCAAGACAGAACCTCATACGTGGAGACTGTGCTCTTGACCATTGTACATGTTGCTTTATGCATGCTTTTTTGCATCTTACAGATTTTTACAAGTATGTATCAGTGTATTGTTAGGTGTATGTTACTTACAGATGTGTTATATAATCATGTAACCATGACATTTCAAAGAGTGTTGGAGATTCTGATCCTGCTGGGTTAGAGATTATCATGAAACAGCAACAAATTTACTAAAGCTGGTTTATTCATTTTAATTCTGCCTGCAATTGCAAGCTGTCTGACTGTGCATTTTAAATACCCTGCTGCAGTGCCTCTGCTTCAGTTTGCCCAAAAGACAGGAATTAAAGTTCATCAGTATTGGAAACCTTACCATGGGGAGAACACAAGGAAAGACCTTGAAACCAGATCAGACTAATAATTTTTTTTTTCTTTTTCTTTTTTTTTTCTTACTCTTCCATGATTGACTTTGTCTGGAAGTTGTTACTGTGAGAAATGATGCATTGCTCAGGAAATTATTGTGAGTGGTACCCAAGTGAAGCTACACTATATACATTGTTCGTTTATATGGATTGAAGTTACTTAGTTCTTAGTCTTAAATACTGACCTTCTGACTCTGCTTTTCCTCCCTTTTTTTTTTTTATCATTAAACTTTTGAGTTGTTCCTAAATGACCTGCAGATTGATGAAATAATATTTTGGAATTGAATAATGGTATTTGTGTTGCACTTTGGTTTGCCACTTGTTAATAGAAGACCCCTGTTATTTCAAAAAGTAGGAAGAGCTATCAAACAAGTTTAAACTTCACTTGTTTGGATCTGTTGAATTCATGAGAGAAACACTTTCAACAGTTGTTGAAGAAAACCCATAATGAATCTCAACGGCTCTAGAAGTCTGTGTGCTTCTCCTTGGTAGCTCACTGAGCTGAGGAGCAAGCAGGGTTAGCTTACTGCTTTCTGCTGTTAGCTAAGGTATCTAATCACTTTATCAGTTCAGAGAGGAAAATGCATAGGGTAATGTGATGAAGGTGCTGATAAGAGGGGATAGGCATTTGTGGAAGCATATACTTGTGATTTGAAAAATGTTCTTTTCCTTTTGAGCATTCAGTTAGAAATCATTTTTTAGGCCATGTGTGATCTGATTTCAGTAGTAAGCAGTGAGTACGTAGGCAGGACATATATATATATATTTTTTTTTTGGTTATTCACACTTCCGTTTTCAGAAATGCTCATTTTTAGGACTACAGAGGCTGTCCCACACCTATCAGTACACTGGAATTGTAACTACATTGCACTCTGATGTTGAGAGGAAAGAGAAAACGTTGGACAAAAAATGCTTGGATGACAACTGCAACGTAACCGTCATGGTGCTTTTCAGTCTTGACAACTTAAACAACTCGTATGCTGATGTGCAGAAATTGTGCACGTATTGTTAGTAGAGATGTACAGCATGTGAAATTCCTTCAAGGTGATGCTTCATCCCAGAATGGCCAAGCTGAGAACCATGCTAATTATCTTTTTAATACTGCTGGAGTGTGACTTTTTTTTCCCTTATCAGATTAGAAAGTCATGGTAAGAAGGGGGGGGGGGGGGGGGAGTTGGGTTCAGGGAAGGAGCAGTTTGAAGGATGGTCTGTTAAAGCTAAAAGCACTACGTAAGTCTAAATTTTTTAACTGTGCCTGTGGAAATTTCCAATTTCTGCTTCACTGCATAATCCTACCAAAACTGCAGCTCAGTTTGCTCCCTTGAAGGACATGCTAACCTTCATTTTTGTGTGGAGACAAAACTGCTGAATATTGATGATGGGTAACGAGCAAACCTCTGGAGCAGTGTTTCCCAAGTTACTCATGTAGGCTTTGCAAGTATGGAATTCAGAACTTTTGTAATTACGTCTATGCAAACTCCAGTAATATGTGAAAGTGAATGCATTAAATTGAATGGGCTGAAAATTCTGGCCTCAGAGCTGCTACCTGTGTAGGGCACCTGAGTGGATGATGAAACCCAGCTTGCAGCAAACAGCAATTTCAGTGCTGTCTGTGAGCTGTGTGTATGTTGTGTCAATATTGTAAGCTTTGAGAAGCTGAATATTTAATGCTTACCTTGATAACATGAAGTGGAGCAAGTCTTAGCCCTAGTAGTTGTGTGGGGACTGAAAAAATAATTCTCTAGCTGTGAAGTATGGTGTTAAGAGTTACTCTTTTGGATCTCATCTCACTTTACCTCAAAGTCATGCCTCAAAATGCCTCTATTTGGAAATGTGTAATAAACTCTGAGCTGCTGATCATGCAGACTGCACACAGCACAGCCAGTGACAACTATTGTCTTTTAAAATGTGTCAAGAAGCGTTGCTGCAGGAAACCATGAGAAGTGCAGCTGTTTTTTGGTGTAAGAGCTTCATTCTTAGTGCAGTTCTCCTCTGAACAGGGAAGTGTCTGTTTTATAGGACTTCTGAAACAAACTGTAATTAAATCTACAGCTTGATGATTATTATTCATCTAAATGCAGAAATTTTCATCAGGAAGTAGATAAATATGTTTGTCGTTGATTTCTTTGCTAGCTGGGCTCAGTGAAATACAGACAGCTCCTGAAATGGTGTGCTGAGGGTGTGTTTAAACTTTAATTTGTTCTCTCTGGATTTGCTTTTTTGTTTTTCTGTGAGTGTGAGTTTTTTGTTTTGTTTTTTTTTTGGTGGACTTTTTTTCTCATCTCTGTTATCCGGCTTTACAGATGTTCCTCTGTCAGAACTGTGTGTACTGAACAGAATTTGGCATGTTTGGCTCAGGAGGAGGCTGAGGCTGCATTTCCCTGAGAACTGTACGCAAGGCCCAGTCCAGGCTGATTGTAGCTGACAGGAGTAGTATCACTTTCCCCTGCTGTAAGTTTCTACCCTTTTCTTTGATGCAAAGATGCTGTCAAAGAGAAGAAACGCCTCATATCTAATTTATGGCCACAGTTCATGCTCAGATCAGCTGTAAGCCCTTTGAAATCTCAACCTGTGAGGGGGCCTCTACAAATCTGCGTCATGTTAAACACCTGGGAGGGACAGAGGTAAAGAACCATGGTACAAAGGCAGAAGAACATAAGCTGTCAACCAGGAAATAAAGCTGAAAATAATGAGAACAGTGCAGGGTACTGAGGTTGCAAGGTAACCTTGCCAGATAGTTGTTACAGTTGGTAATGCATTAAAAGGCGTGTCAGTTTTTGGAGGAAATTACATATTTCCTGTGAGAGTCGCAGCTGGTCTTAATGACCAAGTGTCCTCTTTGTGCCTGATTTTGTTAGCCTTACAGCAAACACACAACTTGTTGGTATAGATATATGTTAGGGAGGGAGCAATGTCTGTTAAAGCAGTGGTTTAGTAATTTCTATTTCCTGAATGATATTGTCTTGCATAGTAGTCTTGTTTCAGGTAAGACTTCTCTTGAACTGTGTTTTGACCCCATTGCAGAAAGATGGGTTACCCAAAGGAGTACTACCCATCAGACGTGAAAAGCGTTGATCACCAGAACACTAGATCTTACTTAAACAGCAGTAGCTTACAGCAGGAACAGAGGTGGACAATGAAAGTTTGCCCTTCAAGATCCAGGAGCTGAAATACTTGCTTGTGTATCTTCATTATGCAGTACATAAAGAGTAATGTAAATGGTGTGAAAGTTAGTGGAGCAGTCTGCAAGAGCCTCTGCCATGGAGCCTAATGTATGTAATTCTACTGTACTCAGATCTCATAACTCGCGCTGATATAACAAGAGTGGAGCCTGCCTGTCCTGGTTGGCTGTTGGATAACATTCCTGTCACAGTGCAGAAGGGTGTGATTCTTCTGAGTATGCTGAAAGAAAGAAAATGTTTGTGGAAATGGAGAAAGGTTGAACTTGAAAGATCAAAATTAGATTTACACTTTAACATTCACAAGTAAGTGAACAGGCTGGAAAATGAAATGCTACTGCCCTCCAGTAGAATGAACTTCAGGATTTCTCTTTGAAACAAACGCAGTTTGAACAGGGGACCTTAATTGTTTAAAGGCTGAGCTTGTTGAATTAATGGAGAGTTTAGGTTGACACTATTGTGGGTCTTTACCTCTTTAGGAGGCTGATAAGGATTTATTTTTTGTAGATAACTTAAGTCAGCTTTAAATCTCCCTTCTATCCAGGCATGTTATAGTCCTTGAGGATGTTTCATTCTTTACTGAAGGTATTAAATTTTGGGCATGTTAGAATAGTCTTATTTGTTCTTTTGGTTGTTACACACATTGATGTCATGGAGAATGTCTTCTGGCCGGTGCTTTTCATCTAAATCCAGAACAGTTTACGCAGTTTAGCATTGCTGTGAAACACCACACTGAGTAATCCATTTAGTGGTTTGCAGTCTTATGCTCATGGTTTTGATATTTTATCCCCTTTCCCCTTGTTCTCTATTGATTATATAACCAGATGTGACAGATGACTAACTCTTCTTGCAGGTGCAGTAGTGCTGAGGAGGAAGCATTGCTGTGTGGTTGCCCAGACCACGAGAATACATTCTCCACCACCAGCATGGAACCTGCTTGGCAGTAGTATGCCTCTTCTTAAAGGAGCAAGTCTCTCCCTGAATAGCTTGCCTGCAGATTTAAGATGCTGCAGGTGTTTAGAGCGTGTTGTGTGTACTTCTCTGAAAGAAAACTAGCACTTACCAGGTGATTGCAAGCGTAGGAGGGTATATCCACACCTTTGGAGAGTTTGCAGTCAGTGTAAATTATAACCATGCTTACAGTCTGATTGACAGGTATAGTTTTATTGAATTCATTGCTGAGCTGTGCAGGGGTGTGAGCTGTTGGGAAGGAAAAAAACCAACACATTGCTTTGTGCAGTGCCCTGCTGTTTGTGCATTTCTTGCTTTAGCTGAATGGTAGGACTGTGTTTAACTGAAGCAGTGTACTATAAATATTTGCTTTCTGCTGTATCTTTATGTCTCTTTGTTAGGGAGCAATCCATGTTGTTTATAAGTTTTTTCCAGTTACCTGAGGAGGCCCTGCTTTTGGTCTGGTATGTCACTTGGCTTCTGGGCTCAGCTTTATCAAAAAGACCATCTCTCAGAGGCCCACTGTAAGGCTTGAGGTGCAGGGTGGTGTGTGTGCGCCTCTGAAAGTGCTCACTGAGAGTGCATTGCTTGTGAGCATGCCTGTGGGGCTGGGGATCAGGAGGACTGTGATCTGGAGCTACAGTGTTTTGAAGTTACAACCCTTACAAAAGAAAAGAGGAAAGGGATTCATTTTCTGGAGTCTGTGGTGACTTTCAAGACATGAAAGGCACTCTGTAATCATCTCTTCGGTCTCAGCTGAAATTTTTTGTCTTGATTTGTATTGCAAGTTGTCTGCAGTTTAAGAGGACTGTATTTTGTTTCTGAAATGGTGCCTTGTAGTCTTGCTTTTGTAAATGAGAAGAAGAAAAACAGTGTTAAAAAATTAAAATACTGAGATCCTATGTTCTCTTGAGTGCGCATTGTTGTTTAGCATTTACCGTGCTTAGATATGTAGGTATCACTAGGCACATGTAACTCTTACATTACTTGGCTGTATTGTATTCTCTTCTGGCACTTCTTGCAGTTAAATTATTTTGCTGATTTTAATGGAGATTTAGTGGTGTGGAATTTGCTTATCCTTGTCCAGACAGGGAAGTAATATTGCTGGATATTTTACTTGTGTCTAACAAGTTCTTGGCCAAGATCCCATCACTTCCAGTAGCTCCGTCAAATAAACTGTCGGCTTATTACTTCCTAGGAAAATTACATATATGTAGTTACTACATACATGGGTTACTTCCATTGGTGCAGATTTTTACAAGCATGGCACGCAGGCTCTTGTTCATAGCTGGTCAGAATGCTAATGGTGCTAACTGTTGAAAAATGGTGTTTTTTTTTTTTTAGCTGAGAACTTGCTCTATCAAATATGTCATCATGCTCTTTGTAACTGTTGTAGTTTCCATGGAAATAGGAGGCATTACTTTTGGAGCAACGTGTGCTGCATGAGCTGAGCTATTTGCATAGATCTGCTCTCTGTTCCATGGGGAAAGGAAGGCGTGCCAGGGAACAGCTTATTCCATGGTGTTTTTGTTATTCTTGTTTTCTATTTGAAAGGTCTTCTTACACTATTTACTTCACGTTCCTGCCTTAAAGAAGCATTGCTTTTTCCGCTTTTGTTACTAGCTACATTAATTGAGGAACAGATAGTTCCAGATCACATCTTATAAAGCTGATCCATTTCTGGTTCCTTTCTTTCCTTCAGAAAGGCTTTGCATCATGGGTTCCTGTATGAATGAGTAAGCTGCTGTCAGGTAGCTCCTGGTGGGTGCTGCAGTGCCTCCCTCTTAGCCTGCGCAGGTGCCCTTACAACTTGGCCAAAACTGTCCAGGGAGAGACCACTGAAGGCAGTGCTCTTTGTCCTCACCTGCCATCCTGTCCCTGCAAGCACCAGAACCTTACAGTGGCGTGATGAGTGGCGGGGCAGTTTGTGGACCTCCATGGCATTTCATGGAAATACTGCTCTGAGCAGGGAGGGAAGCTTGTCTGCTGATTAATCTAAGGTAACAAGGACTGTCTGTGGCTGAGCGGGCTGTGACTGTGTGGTCTGGGTGCTTTCCCATCACAGAAACTGTAGAGCAGACAGACAGGTCTTCCTTTTCATAGAGGTCAGAGGGGGCAATTTGCAATATATATATTTTTTAAATGTTCTGAATTCCTAAGTGCTCCAGCTCATCTGTGAGTGTGAACAGATGTAAATAAAGACTAAAGAGCAGGGGAAGCAGACAATTACTTGGCTGTAAATAGCAGCTCATAAAACCGTAATGTATACAGACAGTTACTAAGACTTTTGGTATGAGGTTTGAATATGTGACAGAAACTGTGCTTTGTTTGCAGTTCTTGTAGTAACAGGTCTTGATGTCTTCCTGAAAAGCTTACTGCAGTCAAGGAGAGGCAATATGTTCACCAATGCTGATTTTCTGGAAAAACATCAACAGATGATGCACTTATGGATTACATTTCTTGTTGAGTTTCTAGTGTATCTAGCTAACACCAAATTAATAACTGAAATGAGAAAACTAAAGATATTTCTCAGCCAAATACAAACTTGTGATTTTATGCTTTTATTTGTGCTCTGGTACTGGAATGTTAGTAAAATCTATGGATTTTACAGTGATTATTCATTCCCAATGGAAAGTAAATGTGATAAAATCTGTACTGTACCTTTAACTATATCCTTTCTTAGGAAAGCGTAACCAGTTGGGGGGCTTTGCAATCTGTCTTAATTTCTGCTTACTGTTTTTCTAACAAGTGTTTGCTGAATAGTCAATGCCCTGTCTTAGTATTGAATTACTTTTTCGAAGACGATGGAAGAACGCTTTCTTAAATTAGCCCTGTTTTATATATCTAACAACTGTTTCTCTGCTGTGAATGCCATGCATTTGGATGTTTGGGTTTGTGACTGCTGTGTAGACAGCCTCTGGAGCTGGAGCATAGAAATGTTTTCTGGATGCTGATTACTATTGTTCATTAAGATCATAGGTTGTATGTCATAAAACAGGGAGGCTCTTAAAGGTGAAATAGAGGGAAGTTATGCATTATAACGAAGGAGGGGATGGCATAACTGAGATATAGTAAGCATTATCATTAGACTCTTCCTTCCCAAGCTGCCAGACAAGCACATTTATCAGATAAGCTTCAGAATCCTTTGCTATAGAAGAGAAGCAAAGCAGGAAACTTAGCCTTTTCTGTTTGTGAAATTGCAACAATAGTATTTGTGCTTAGCATCACCAAAATCAGCTGTTTCTTCTGATAATATACTTTAACAGCACAGGTTCCTAGTTTAAGAATTTCTGAAAAACATAGGACTGATCTGTTGTCTTTAATTCTGAGCTAGGTGTACCTCATAAATCCTTATAACATGTAGACAGGCTAACTTACGAAATAATGTTAATTTCTGAGCTGGTTTACAAATTTCATGAAAAGTCTGAAAGGAAAAATAAAGTCCTAAGGAACAACAGTAGCATTAAGACTCAAATTCTGGCATTAAGAACTGGCACAGTAAATTATGTTCTTTATTTATATGGTTATTTACTTAGGCATTGATCCTGTAAGTACTTGTAAGCTCCTTTTTATTATTGTAAATGATGGTTAGTGTAGTGCTTAAAAAAAAAAAATCACTGCACTTCATCTTCTTGCCTTATTTCTGGCTTTTTCATTTCCATCAGAGACATAGCTATTATTTGAACTATTTGCAAGTGTGAATACCCTGTTTTTCATATGATAAGATCATTTCTGAAAAGGCTGTAACAGATGTACATATATTCAGACCAAATGAATTCCAGCAAGCTCCAGCACAGGCATCATTATTACAAAATGGCTGGTATCCAGCTGGCTTGGAAGTTTTACAGCCATACGTATTCCCCTATCTTATACAGTAGCTACTGCTATGCTACATCTAGGCATGGATTCACGTCAGTATTTTAAACCACTGTATATATGAGTAGACTTCTGTCTTGGAGCATTTTCTTGAGCCCTTACTTGTGCAACTGAAATAATACTTGCTTCTTCCTGTTCCGGAATTTGATAATTGCTAAGTGCAAATATTAAGGGACTTGTCATACAAGACCTTTTCTTTGAGTGTTATTTTTAACATCTTCAAGCTTTACAAGAGCGATAAACATGTAAAGAATGATATATCTGCTTATGCTCACAAAGGAATATCTATCAATATGATGTTCCTTGCACCCCCTCCCTCCAAAAACATTGCAGTTGTTATTCACATCTAGGCAATAATTTGATCAGGAAAAAGAAATGTTTTGGCATTGCTCAGCCTCTTGTATGGAGTTTCATTGATGTTGATAACTTGCATTTCTTGTCTACTGGCACAATGACAAGCATGCTTGTCTGGCATTATACAGGCTGCATAAGTGAATGCTACATAGATAGTACGGAACTGAAGACAGAGCTGAATTGTTTGTGTGTGTATACAGGAAATGAGGAAGGTTTTGTCTGTGCCTGTTTGGTGTGTGCCTCACACCCACCTATGCTAATAATTCTAACAATTTGAAAACGCTAAAAAGCAGGAAAGAATTTAATCCTTAATTGGCTACTTTAGTATTTAAAAAATTCAGTGAACATCTTATAGCTATCAGGAAAGTTTTCTTTGTACGTCTTTGTTTTGTATCTGCATTAATTTATAGGTTTCCAGCAGGACAGAACCATCAGACATTCAGTAATGCTGCTTGATTTTTTCAGTGCACCTTCTCTTCCAAACAGCTGCTGCCAGCACAGATCCTGAGTACTTTTATTCAGTTCCATTTGCATTCCAAAACCCAAATGTGAATGGGGAAGAAAAAAATCTGACATCAGAATTCCTGCTTAAGCAAGGGAACCTGTTTAAGAAACATCGCATAACTCCGTATCAGCATGCAGTATCTCTTTGTTCTGATTATCAACAACAACGCAGATTGGCTTATTTATCTGCCACGTTGATCCATTGACAAAAGTCTGATTTATATTAATCCATGCAGTACTAGTGAACTGATTGATGTAAAGGAGTTTCTCTTTTTTTTTTTTTTTTGTGAAGCTTGGGCCTTGGAAAACACTTCCTCTATTTGCACACAGATGCCAGTTTGCCTGTGCCAAGAATGTTCCTTTTATACACTAAAAAGTTCTAGCAACAGTGCAACTCCTCTTTCTGGCAAGGACTTTATTAGTGCTTGAGAGAGAAAATAAATCTTTCTGCTCCTTTTTTAACCTCCTCTCTTTCCCCATATGCTTTCTTTCCTTGACCTTCAGCTGTGTTAAACTAATTTTAAAGGGCACAGCTTGGCCTAATTGCTTAACAGAGTATGATTGTGGAGAAATCCTATATATTGTCCGCTAACCCCGCGGTCATAATTTCTTTAAAATCATGTGCTCTTTTGAAAGAACATGCTGGTGGGAGAGCTGTGTGCTGACACTGTCTGTGGAGGATTTAGCAGCTGCACGATCTTTCCTTTTCTTCATTGTTTGAAGCACCATTGACAGTGCCACCTTTTCTGCTTGGAAACCGCTTATCCTTCATTCTTCAAGGCACTTTTTTTGAGAAAATTGGTGTCCGGCTGAATCACAAATCTCTGCTTTGCTTTTCTACCCAAATGAAAAGTGCGTGGGTGTAAGTTCTTGTGTGATCTTCCCTTGAAAACTTAAGACAACTTAGGTGTGAGTGCAGTGTGAATTTGAACGCATGCAATTAAAGATAATTACTGTCAGCCCCCTCATTCCCAAACCCCTCCAGTGAGAGTGTATGCAGCCCAGGGGGCTTTGCCTCGCTCTTGGTCTGTGGGTGCTGGCTGCCAGGCCTGTCATGGCACTTGCCCCAACCTGAGTGACAAGTGGAGAATCGGGCAGATAGCTGTGTGCAGACAGGTTGGAAGTTATACTTCTGTTTGTGATAAGTGAAGTCAGATTAACTGAGGATGCAGAGTTTTTTCTGGTTCATAGAATAACTTAGTGACAGAAAACTAGTCGATGCTGAACCTAGTGGTCTGAAAAGTATGGCACAAATAAAAGCCTGCGTTTCCTAGCTATGTTTGAATTCCTTAGATAAACTGATTGCATGCTATCAGTTTTAAGCTGTTTCTGAGAGCTGATTGTGATTCTTGTGTTCTTGCATGGAGCCTGCTGGCTCTTACTCCCCTGCTGAAATGCTGGGTAGGTCTTGGTGCCATCACCACACTCTTTCAGGGGAGAAAGAAAGCTGATGTTGGAGGGCACTTGGAGCTCTCACTTTTGGCCAAAAATAGGGATGCAAACTGATTTTCCATGAGCGGTATTTCTTGTGTTAGTTCCAGTATTAGTTGTCCCACTTAAATATTTGATTCTTCTTTATTTTGTAACATCAAAAGAGCAAGTTTAGAAAAGTGTGACCTCTTACTTTTTTTTCTGTCATGTGTATTGCATACCCTGTGATGTAAAAGGGTAACTTTGCAAATTAATATTATTCCTTCTGTGCATTTCTGTTCATCTCTGGTTTATGTGGCATGCTCTTAAGGTCCAGTTTTATCAACCATACATCCATAGGCATTTTTGATCTTGCTGGTAGTTACAACAGAAGCTGCTGGGGCTCGCTCTCCTTGAGAAACATGGGAAAAACAAAGGCTCCATATGGTAGGGTAGGATTTGTGAGAAGAGATGCAGCCCATTCTTGTTGTGATAAGCAACACATCAGGTTTGGTGTTCCTCTGTGAAACAGAGCTCTGTTAGTACTTGGGTGATGAGGCAGTGACTCAGATGAGAGTGTTTTTGGGGGGAATTTTTTGCCAGAATGCTAGTGAGAGTGTGAAGCAAGTACCTGAAGTGTGCCTGAAAGTGTTACTTAACTTTTCTGTAGAAGTAACTGTTCATTTGTTCATTTTTTTTAGCCCGGGAGCTCTCCTAGCAGAATCTAAAATGTGTTCCTGAAACCTGCATCTGCACCTTCAGTTTGCTACCTTAAACCAAATTATGCCTAAATACACTTTAGCCTCTTAAAATTTTGCTGCTGTCTTTTCTTCTGTGGTGTCCAACCAAGTTTAGCCAACCAGTAACGCCAGGTGAAGTAAGAGAGCTTTGTGGGTTTTATCTTAAAAACAAGGGTGGAGGAGGAGAGGAAAGAGGCCGTGTCTGTGTGGATGTACAGGATGTACAGTATTTGGTTTTCTTTGCATGTTTTTTACTCTATTTTTACTTCACACATGAACTATATTGTCGCTGGTGTGTTTTGAGAGGTCCTGTGTTTAGTCAGCTGTATAGAATGGTCTAATAATAACAATTCTTTTCCTGCAGCCAGTTTGGTTCACTTTTTTGGGACTAAGAAGTTCAGAAGCATTTTGAGCTGCCTCATTTAAACACACCTTTCTTAATCCTGACCAATAATGTTATATTTTAACAGTATTTATGTGATGGTAGCTTTTAGTAAGGATGACAGCCTGTACTGATCTAGAGAAAAAGAGGCCTTTTTGACACTGTTTCTTGCTTACAGTCTTTGCTGACATACTCAGTGGAAAAAGCCAACTTTGTAACAGATTGCTTTTTGAAGTAAAAATTGAATCCATCCTTTCAGCAAAGGGATGAGCCTTGTGGGTGTGGTCAATTGATCTGTATCAGTGTTTGCAGAGTGCATATGCAAGTGGCTGGGCAGGTGGTGCCTTGAGGCAGCAGGTAGAGGGCATTTATTCATCCAGGGTAGTCTTGTACTGGGATAAGGGTAGGTGGGCTCTACCTAGCCTGGCCTTTGGAATCCTGTGGTTGTGAAGTGGCAGCTCCAGTGAAGAATTACTGCCTGTGGTTGCTGCTGCTGCTTACCTCATCCTCTTAGGCAGCTTCCATGCTGCCCAGGGTGCACTAATGCACTAATCCATATAAAAATTGTACTAGTTTGCAGAGTGTATTGGAAATATATTCACTTTGTTTGTGTGTAGCTTTGTTCAGAGTGCTTATCGACTCTGTATTTTCCTGACTCTTTCATCATCATTGTGTCAAGGTTCAGTTGCTTCTATATCCCAACAAAAACGACGCATCACTGTGTTCTGGGTTGTCTTGGGTGTTTATCTTTGTTCACGGTTGCTTTTTGTCCTTTGCACTTTACCTGCTGTTTAGCCTCAACTGAGCACTTGCTTCCTGATTGCTGCAGGATTTTTTTCTTTGACTTAAGCATGTCAGAATGCACCAACCTGGTCTTAGTACCTGAATATCTGGACAGCAGTTGAAATTTTTCAGAATGTTTATGGTTATGAAAGGGTGGAAATGTGTTAAGCCTTAGTCTAAAATAATCAGTTTTCCTGTAAGTGATTCCCTTTTAGCCTTTGTCCAGCATCCAGACTGTAACACCTACGTCAGAAAGTTGTCTTCTGTGATAACGAGCTCACCTTGATACTTTGTGAATCAGCAGAAGTTTTATTTTTTATTTACGCAGTCATGACTGCTTTCATTGGAAATTTCTGGAACAATGTGAACTCAGTTGATGACTTTTTTTGTTTGTTTTTATTGGGAGGCACCAGTGTCAGTGCTGTGTACACCCTAACCTCACTGTCAATATGGATTCCTAGCTGAAATTCCCAAGTGGCCAGGCCAATCAGTTCTTTTCTGGGAAGACTAAGTGGTAAAGGAGTATATGGGAAATAAATGTTTTCCTTTTGCACTGAATTTCACATTACAAAGACAGCTATGTTTTTTGACTGCTTAAGATTTGAAATGGCCTCTCCAACCATTGCAGTGTAGCCCTTCTGTTCGTACTGGATTTTGAATGTTGTTTACCAGCAGTTGTGTTTGGTGTTACCTTTACATTTTTCAGCATAGGTGATCTGATGCTACTGTTGGTCAAATTAAGAGTGTTGAAGTGTTAGTCTTCTGTATTCTGTCCTCTCTACTTCCTAATTGAGGGAGGAAATCATCTACAGGGGAAACTTTCTGACCTATCTTCTTTTTGTTTTGTCTGTATTATTTCAAACAGTGAACTTATGTTTCGCGTTAGGTAATCCATCTGTAATTGTCCTATACAAAATCAAATTTGATGTTTCCAGAATAGTATCCTAAATGTAGTGAACTATCTAGAGTTTAATTCAGTTTGGTTTCTTAACTTGACAGTAGTAGGCTTTCTGTATTTGAGAGAAGCTGTGCACTGTGGAAAAATACTGGGGTTCTCGACTGGTCAAAAGTGGTAACACATTGCTTCTTGGTAATATCGTGTTGCATCGGTAGTAACCTCACCTTTATTTTCAGTAGACCAATTTAAAGGAAACTTGTTGCTGGACCAAACAGCAACAAAAAAACAGGTTCTTATCTGACACCCCAAATATGTATTTTCTCTAGGGTTTCTCTGGCTGATGTGAATTATTAGTATGTGGCTGGCAAAGCAGAAGATTTAATTTAAGGCAGAGGTTTTGCCCTCATAAATGAAATCTGAGGGAGCAGAAAATAAAAGTGCTGAAAGTTTTGGAAGGCATTTCTTGCTTAAAGAACAGCTGTGTAAATAAAGTTGAAAACAATCTCAGATGTACTTATTTTCTAGTTTGCTTTCTTATTTGTAGTCTCCTTTGCCTATTTTAGGGTACTGTCTTCCCAAATCTGTAAGGGACAGTGTAGCCTTGAAAAAGCTTCAGTCTGTTGGACTTAGGACCTTACGATCCTAAGATCGTATGGTACCTTTTTTCCTCCATGATGTATGTGAATGCTATGTTTTTACAATGTTAAAGCACTAATAGCTAGAAACAAGTTTTGATTTTTTGAGATCAGTTGGAGGTGAAATGTGACAGCAGGAACAAGTGGTTGAGAGTGCGGGAGTGTAGGTAAATGTGTGCATAGACATTGCCAACCCTTTGCTGAGGCAGAGGAGGTGTTATAGAGGAAATCCTTCCCACTGGTGTACTCTGTAGAGCTGCAACTGTGCTAACCATCCAGCATATAATAAACCTGTGTGTAATGCATATGATGTATTAACTGATTTTTCACATCAATGAATTAAAAAAGAACAAATTTGAGGAAAATTGTGAGGGGAAAAATTACAAGTTCTTAGTAAACTGCATAGACAAAACTATTCCTCAGCTTCATAGTACAAATTTTTAAACTTGTCCAATGTGCTATCCCAGTTTATTTCATGCGTTTCTTAATATGTGGCATATGCAGGCTCTAACTTCAGAGAAGAGCTTTAGACTGAGTAAGGAACTGGCTGGAGGGCCAGGCCCAGAGTGGTGGTGAATGGGGTCACATCCAACTGGTGATGGGTCACAAGTGGTGTTCCCCAGGGGTTGATGCTGGGGCCCGTCCTCTTCAATAACTTTATTAGTGGCCTGGATGAGGGCATTGAGTGCGCCCTTAGTAAGTTTGCAGGTGTCACCAAGATGGCTGGAAGTGTTAGTCTGCCTGGGGGTAGCAAGGCCCTACAGAGGGATCTGGACAGGCTGGAGAGCTGGGCTGAAGTCAATGGGATGAGGTTCAGCAAGACCAAGTGCTGGGTCCTGCACTTTGGTCACAACAGCTCCAGGCAGTGCTACAGGTTTGGGGCAGAGTGGCTGGAAGACTGTGTAGAAGAAACAAATGTGGAGGTATTAGTCAATGCTTGGCTGAACGTGAGTCAGGAGTGTGTCCAGATAGCCAGGAAGGCCAGTGGCATCCTAGTTTGTATCAGAAGTAGTGTTGCCAGCAGAAGCAGGGAAGTAATTGTCCCCCTGTACTCAGCACTGGTGAGGCTGCACCTTGAATATTCAGTTTTGGGTCCGTCACTGCGAAGAAAGATATTGAGGCCCTGGAGTGTGCCCAGAGAAGGGCAACAAAGCTGTAAAGGTCTGGAGCGCAGGCCTTATGAGGAGAGGCTGAGGGAGCTGGGACTGTTCAGTCTGGAGAAGAGGAGGCTCAGGGGAGACCTTTATTGCTCTCCATACCTGAAGGGAGGTTGTGGTGAGCGGGGGGTCAGCCTCTTCTCTCATGTAACTAGTGATAGGACCGGAGGGGATGGCTTCAAGTTGCACCAGGGGAGGTTCAGGCTGGGTGTTAGGAAATACTGCTTCTCCAAGAGTGGTCAGGTACTGGAATGGGCTGCCCAGGAAGGAGGTGGTGGGAGTCACTGACCCTGGAGGTATTCAAGGAGTGTTTGAATGTTGTGTTGAGGGACGTGGTTTAGTGAGAGCAATTGGTGATGGGTAGTCGGTTGGACTGGATGGTCTTGTATGTCTTCTCCAACCTTGGTGATTCTATGATTCCTTTGCTTATATTTTTGAGTTCCAGTGCTGAGATTTTTCATTTTAGTCTAACAAGGTTTATTGCATTTACTAGTAGTCTGGCATATGAGGAGAAGAGTTTCAGCATCACAGCAAGAAAAATGATGTAAGGCTAGAAGAAGCACAATTTTTTCTAGCTGTCAGTGTTATTTCTTCATGATAGCGGTTTTCCTGTGGTGTCTTTGGAAGTGGGTGTTGTCCTGTATGCTTACTTTAACCCTGATATCCGCTCTTTTTGCAGTTATGAAAAAGTGATGTTTATGCTCAAGTAGTTAGTCATAGTAACATCATCTCTGCTGAGCAGGCTGTAGATACCTTTCATGTGGGTGACATTTTAAGTCATTCTGTCATTTAGTTGCATCTTGCAGTCATTTCATGTCTCTAATAAAACTACCTTCTATCAGTCTCTGTGAAATGGTATTGTGCAGGCTTGTTTACAGCTACAAACTAACTTTCTTTTTCCCCTTGCAACTTGAATATAAACTGTCAGTTAAATTATTATTAGTTCCTGTTCCTGGTTCTATGGCATCCTAGATCTAGGTTTAGAAATAACTTCTTTTTTTTTTTTTTTCATTATATGGTATTTTGACTGCTTCTCTCTGCTGCCCTGTGCCACTTTGTGTCACTGTTGCCTGTAGGCCATGGTTTTTAAGAAACCTTTGTTGGAAGGAGTTTGTACAGTGTGGAGTTCATTTATTTCTGTGTCACTGATACAGTTATGTCTAAAGCAGTGCCTGTAATCATTCACTGTCTTCTGGAAGTCTGAATCCATACATCTAACAGGGTTTCAACTTGTTTACTCAAAATGTTCTTTACAACAGAGCTTGAGATGGACTTTCTTTGTTGATAAAGGTTTTTTTCATTTCTATTTTTTGAGAAAGCTTTCAAAAACAAGCAATAAATATCTTAAACTGTATGCAGTGAGTGTACTGAGAGTGACAGTGAGTTCAGGTCTGACAAATGCTCCAAAACAGCTCAGGCTTGCTGATATCTATATTTTGGTTATTATTGTTGCCAATATAATGAAAAGTAATTCAGAAGCTTTTCTGTCTCAAGGTGTGACTGTATGATTTTAAACTAGGAAGTATTTGGGGATTCTGTGTTCTATTTCACAGATGTCTGCATCAGATTTTCAGGCTGATTTTTGTCTGCCAAATCTGCCGAAGCTGTTATGCATTATGGCAACTGATCTGTGTTCTTTCCTCTGTCATCACCAACAAGCTATCACTTCAGCTATGTTTCTGCCAGCTAGGCAGTCTGAAGGTTATGCTTGGAGTAACGCTTGTGCAAACTCATTGTGAGGGGAGTTTTGCTGGTGTCACTGTGGGAAATATGGAGAAAAGTTGTCTTCGTTTGAACTCACATTTTTCCACTTCTTGCAATTCTGTTTAAGTTGTTACAAAACTTCTGTTCACACCAGCAAGCAGCCACCCTTCAGCCGTGCTGAAGCTGTGAGGCTGTAGCAGTTATTTTTGTGAGTATGGGAGAAGCCCCCAGTTTTGAGAGGAAAGGGGAACTCTGACACATGGCTGCTACTCTGCAGATTTAAACTTGCGTGCCACCGCGTTTTCTGGATAGGCTGACGAGGCCACAAGCAGCTTCTGTTATTTTTTTTAGTCACTGCTGAGGACTGTAACAAATATGGTTGTTCCTGGTGGTTAACACTGGGTGCATCCTCCAGGTTTTCATAACAAAACTGTCTTTACGGAGTGAAAAGCGGACTACTTCTGGTGAGCTGCTGTGTGCTGATATTTTCTTTCCTGTGTTACCTGAGCTGTCTCTGCTCTGTGAGTGGAAGAGGAAAGCAGCCAGTTGTAGAAACATAGAATATCCCAAGAATATCTCGAGTATCATTGAGACCAACACAAGACAACCAAAAATCCAAACCCTGTATCTGAAAGCATTGCCCAGAGTCTTCTTGAATGCTGGTAGCCTGGGACCCTGTTTCATGCCACTCACCCTCCGGTGCAGACCCTGTCCCTGACCCCCAGCTGCCCCTCCCCTGACACAGCTCCATGCCGTTCCCTCGGGCCCTGTCGCTGTCACACAGAGCAGAGCTCAGCGCTGCCCTCTGCTCCCTGTGAGTTCTGCAGTCGCTATCAGGACTCCCCTCAGCCTGCCCTGCTGTGGGATGGACAGACCCAGTGACCTCAGCTGTTTCCTCCTGCGTCCTTCACCATCTCAGTGGCCCTCAGTAGTTGTGTGGACCATGGTGGAGGCTCAGAGGTCAGAGAGGAGAAAAAGAGAATCTTTCTTTTTGGGCAGATTGAGTTTGTTTTTCATCTGTGTACTACGTACCGATAGAGCATCCCCCCATTTTGTGAAATACACAGTGTGCTGTTCTCTGCTCTTGTGCTGAATACCATTGTCTCACATGGCAGCCACAGGCACAAGGTCTGCTATGAGACAGGCGCAGGCAGCTTGTTATGTGGGTTGGTTAGAGCTTCTCTTTAGCTGTGCAGTATGCACTTGCTCCTAGGCTTCTAAAGGCAGCATGGAACTGGCATCACTATCCACACGGTTACGTCTGAATGCTGATGTCATGAGGAATGGCAGTGGCTGATTTGTGTGTTGGGGTGCAGGACCCTTGTGCTAGGCAAAGTGAGGGTCTGCTTCTGTCCAGACCCTGTCCCTGACATGATGTGTTCTCAAGCAGTCCTGAGTCCTTAAAGGATCTGTTTCTCAAAATGAAAAAGGGCAATTACAATTTATTCTTTATCCAGCGCTTCTGTAAGGTGAAATGTAGCAAATTCTATTTCCCCTTTGACGTTTTCTCTTTCATTTAAAGTGAGCAGGGAGAAGCTGCCCGCCAATCACAGTGATTTTTTTCTTTTTCATGTTAAAGTGTCAGATAAACTAAAAATGAAGCATGACGCTGAGGGGAGAGGCCATTGTGTTGCTCTCCCTGAGACAATTTGTGTTGAATTGAAAAGATGGGGCTGGCCAGCTTCTAGAAAAGGCAGGGTACTTGCTACTGCATTTATACAAGACGTGCATGCTGAGGAGCAGGTGGTAATCTCAAACAAAAACTGTTACATGAAATTATTGCTTCTATGAAAGAAACTCTAGCAGACCTTCCTAAAGGGAACCCTGATTCAGGTGGCATTTCACATACAGGAATGATTCTTTATGTCAGAAAAGGAAAGGAAATGCATAAATAGAGTTTGCATTCTTGAAGCTGAAAAGAAATGTCTCGGTGGATTTTTTTGTAACAAAAATGCAAGGAAAATTAGTTGGAACTTTGCTTGCACTGTGAGAGCTTAAGTCATTACTGTCTGGTTCCATTTGCATTCCGCGTGGGAATATCATATTTTTTAAGCAGGTGATACATAGGAGAAGAGCTCAGTAATTACTTCTGTTTAATATTTTAGGCATTTACATGAGAATTATTTATGTAGAAAATCAAAGATTAAAGCCAGCTATGGTTTCTGAAGGGAAATACTTCAGGGTTGTTTGTAATTTATTTCTGCATGCCATAATAAGTAGCAGCTCAATCATATGTATTTTTGATAAAGCAGACTGTCATTTGTATTCAACTTTGTTTTAATTATTATTATCATGTTCAGAAACATCTGACCAAATCTTCAGAAGAGTGTTTTATGCATAGTTAGAACTAATGAAGTGTCCTTTGTACCCTTGCAAAATGTCAAGAGGAGTTCTCCCTAACTTTCTGAAATCTCTGAAAAATTGATCTGTAAGAATAATGACTGAAAGAGTAAATGCATTTAGTGAGTTTTTTTAATTTTTTTGAGGAAGTCATAACAGCGAAGAAGGCATAGCGGAATCTCTTATGAAAGTGGAAGTGGTGAACAGAAAAAGTTTACTGAAAATGCTGAAGGGCTCTCGGGTGAGCTATTTCTATTTTTCGTCTGGGTTCTGATGATGGCAGTGGGGAAGAGGCCTGCATCCCCAGCTTGCCTGCGCTCATCTGTTTGCAGCAGAGGTGGTCTTGGATGCTTTCTATAGGGATGCTGTTTTTGCCAAGTATAACCGGAGAATGCCAACTTGCAGGAAGAAAATGTTACTGTTAAAACTTGGATTACAAAGTCACTTGTGAATCCAAAAACTATTGGTTTAATTTGGAGCTGCGATGAAACACGCTTTCTCTCTTAACCAAGTGGTTAAGAGATTAACCAATAACAAGTCATTCCACTTGTTCTCTTTGTGCTGTAATGTAGTGTATCTGCAATATATGGACTGCTCTGAAAGTAATACCTCCTATGTTACTGTGTTGGCCCATGATGTCAGAAGCAGATGTTGGTGACATGGCAGTAGAGGCTGAACCTTTCCACTAATATTGCATTACACGTTCCTGCCATGTGGCAGTTGGCAGCAGAGGGGCAGTCTCACAGAATGGCATCTGACTTGGAAGAGTATACTTAGCAAAGGTGTGTGATTGACTTCCTCCCTGTGGAAAGGTGGTACCCACTGACATTCGGTGATGCTTGCTGATTGTTTATAGAGACCAAACAGTGGATACGACCACAATTAAAGCTGGACTGTGTGGGCAACATTTTCCTAGCAGCTATAGTGTTATTGCATCTGCGAAACAGTGCATCACCTCTACTGGTGCAGGTTTTTGTGAGCATCATGTGCAGGCTCTTGTTCATCACTGGCAGAAACGCGTAACTGATGGTGGTGACTACAGAAAAGTAGTGCTTTGTAGCTAAAAATGTACTCTTGTCAAGTAGCATCATCGTGCTCTTTGTATCTGATAGTTTCAGTGGAAATAACTAGAAGACATTAGTTTTGGAGCAACTTGTAGGAAGCTGGGGGAGGTAGGGAAGATAGAGTGAAACAGGACCAAGTTTTGAATAACAATTCTACAGTGGAAAAATTTACAAAAATGCCCTGTGGTGGAGATTGAGGTTTCTGGAATGAATTTTGTAGTTTATGCTCTCCTTTGCTCATCCCTTGTCATGGGCGGAGGAAAAGATTCTGTTTGCAGCTTGGAGTGGTTGTTATGCTGATGTTTCTATGGCTACATTTTTGTTCCAAGGTCTAGTTCTTATTCTGAGTAGAAGGAGCTGCACCACTGAAAGCTGGGGCTGATATGTGTGAGCCTTTTGTAGACTGGCTGAATTACTGTAGAAAGTGAGACTTTTACTCTGCAGTGTTACTGATTATAAATATGCAACTGTTTTGAATGACAGGTCTCCTAGCATTCTGTTATTAAAAACCAAACTTAGAAAAACTCTTTATTTTTTGGCACAGAATCTGAATTTTAGTGCACAACTCTTTTTAGCAAGGCTGATATGAACTTGACACACTTTTGACTTTTATTTATTGTCACTTGTTATTTACTGAACATAAATTGTGCATGACTTAATGAAAGTACATATATGTTGCTTACACTGGTCCCCAATTTTTCTTTTATATATTTACATATTCCTTTGCTGTTACCAACAAAATAGTTTTCATGGTGTTCAAAAATGTCATTGAAGTATGCTTGTATATTTTGGATTGCTTCATAATACCCACCATCAGAGTTGTTACGTCAGAGCTGCCCAAAGGTTGTTTCTCTGCAGTGTGTGTGCTTGCAGAAATGCAGCTGGAGTGGAGCTGAGATTCAGAGGATGTGTTCATTGCCAATGGAAATACTGTGAGACAGCTGTGGCTCCAGACAGCCGGCTGTCCGTGCACATACTGCCTTGCAGCATAACCCCAGTCCTGCTGTGCATAATCAAGTGACTGTCTCTGGCTTGCTGAATTTTTAAGAGCTATGTAGCACACTGATCTTTCATCCCAGTACGGCTTACACTAGTTTTCTGGAAATTAAGCAACAGTTTACCACTATAAGTGCATTATGTTAATACTGGAAGTATAATAGCCTGATTTCCAGTTAGAGTGCAGAGATTCAGGTGAGATCTGGATGTTGTAGAGTGCTAGTGTTTCTGGAGGTCCTTTTTGTTCACATCACCTCAAATGTGTGTTACTGTCTTATCTTTCTTGAAGCGTGGTAATTTTTCTACTTACAAGCATTAAGCAATGCCTCAAAGGAAGATCAGCTTGAATGCCTGCAAGTATGGAAAAAATACCATTTTCTGGGTTGCAGCACTAATGCTGAGAATTGAAGCTTTTAATATTCTTTTATCATCTAAATGGATATTACTCTTTTTGATCATGGGTCAAAGCAAGTGCTTATTGGCAAAAAGCATGTGTTAAAAACCACTCAAGAAAAATAGTATAATTTTGCAGAGCAAGTGGATACCATTAAAAGCCTGGAACACAAATTGATTCAGCCCCAAAGGATGGTGGGAGGGTTGTTATTTTTATTCGGGCAATTAAATTGAGCCAGTGGATGAATAAAATGGCAGTGCACTTAATTGGATACAAGCTGTTTCAATTTTCAGTGATTTACTATTATTTATCATTTTTTGATTCCGGAAGAGCTAACCAGTCAGCCTCTGAAGAAATGGTATTCTCTTCTTTTCTCTGATTGCAGCTGAAATTCTTACTGGAAGCCTCATTCTTGTTCTACAAGGAGCACTCATGCAAGAAAAGTGTGTACTTAACCTGAGCCTATCTGATTATTCTGCAGTCGTGCTCCAAATTTGCTGCCTCTTCTAGTGCTTCACAACAACATTTTCAAGTCCTATCAGAGGATAAGAACACTTTTAAATGAAAGGGCTGTTTTTGGCACAAGTGTTTATTTTTCAGTCCATTACTTTTGCTGGTACACTATGACTGTTTCTTTTATAATACTCTGAAATCATCTTGAGTGCTAAACAAAACCACTGTCAAAGTTTCAAGGAGCACTAGTCTTTAATTCAGTATGTTTCAGCATTGTGCATTTGAATGTAAAAATGTATAGGCTGAGTTGTTAGGTTGCAGTCTGTTTTTTGCTGGAAGGAACAAGGCTAGAGAGTTGCATTATGTTAAGAGTTATGGGTGTTTTGTATTGTTGTTTTTAAACAAAGATAACAGTACTCCTGCCCTTGTTATTCCAGCTATTGAATCTGTTCATGTACTTAGACTGGAGAAAGTGTGAATGTGCCTGAGTCCTTTCTGTCTTTGCAAAAACTTTTACAGAGTGATACAGGTGTTGTAAGTTAGGGCTTGTATGGAGTAAGCCCAAGGAAAATAAATGTGCTGTGTTCTAGGATAGGATGTTCCATTTAGTTCTGTTGTGGGGAGACTGTTGATCCTGATTCTTATAATGCAAATAGGAAAAAAGATGGAAGAGGTTTCCTTTTTTACTTTTATTTTTTAAGAAGGAGAAACTATCTTTACATTCTTGGAAGAGTAGTCATTTGGAATTAAAAAAAGATGTGAAACTTCATATGTAGCAGAATTCCTGGAAGTGAAAGCATTTTGGCAAGTATAGGAACTTCAAATGGTTGTGCTTTAAATGGGGTGCACTAAAAAATTGACTGGCCTTGGGCACGAAAGCGGGTGGAGTAAACATCTGCGAACTTCCTGCTGAAATACTGTTGCCTAATGAAGAAAATTTTTTGTGTGTATGTGAGATAGGTACATGGGGAGAACACAGCAAGTGAGGGGAAAAAAAGGGCAGATACTACCCGTATCGGTTCTGGTTAAACAGCAAGACTTGTAGATTAATCTTTTTGCCAGTGCTGCAGATTGGTGGGTAACCACATGATGTGCCATCTGCCATCTAGCTGATCTATTAAATTTAGATGTTGTGCATAGATGTTTTTATTTTTCATTTATCTTTTAAGACACTTGTTACAGGAGTTACTATGCTATCAAATAAGAGAGGAAATAACTTCAGAAAGTAAGAATTAAAAGGTTCTACATACCTCATTAGAAAAATTAAGTCCTTTATTTACAATTTACTCTCAGTTCTTTTGTTTAGGTTACAGTAAATAATTTGTTTAAAATGTGTTTTAACTACACATGCTATGAATCCATCTGTTTAAGTCTGTAGTTGAGAAAGTAATAGGTTCAGACTCTGTTCTTCTCAGTGTAACAGGTAAGCAAGTTTCTCTCTATGTAACAAGTTTAATGTACTGGGTGAGTATGAAAGTCACATTTGGGGTGCAATTCTGTACTTAGACTGAGGGAAATGGGAAACTCTGGATCAGACAGCACTTCATTTAATCTAGAAATAAGGCATGATTGTTTGCTTTTTCTGGTATTTGTTAAAGAATGTTTCTCTGATGTGCCCTACCATTTTTTTGAGCAGACACGATAGACAGGTTGGAAGGAATCCAGGTGGTGCTCAGAACACAGCGCCATGTTCACAGCAAGAAAACAGTTGTGAAGATCTCTCTCCTACAAGGGAGAGAGTTCCAATTCATGCCTTTAGCATGGGGAGGGGACATTAGTGCCTGGCTGTCCTGCTGGTATTGGGTATGCTTGTCAGCACAGGGAGAAGGAGAGGAGAGAGGGCCAGAAAGAATGGGGAGGAACTTCTCACATTTTCAAGTTTTTGATGCTATAGCTTTATTATCTGCTTAGATCAGACAGGGATCAGAGAAGTGGACTTGAGGCTGGAGAGGGAGGTAGAGATTTCAGAATTCTTGAATTAAGAGGACTTAGTGAGGAAAATAAGTAGAGTGGGCTGACAGCTCTTGGAAGAGTAAGGAGAAAACCTTTCAGTTGTGTTATGGAAGCACAGCAGTGGGACCAGGAAGAAAGTGAAGGTGGTGAATACTGGAGATAAGCAGAAAGCTTTTGCAACTGTGCCTCTTGTTCAAAAATCTTTGTTCAGCAGACGCAAAGGGTCAACAAATGGTATTTTACATGTATTGCAAGCCTTTTTCTTAGCCTACTGCTTGGTCAATTTTAAGTTTGTCTGAGAAAACAGAAATTAACTTCATTTTTACAGTTACCTAAATTGAGGGAAGTAAGCATATAGGAATCTTGTCAAAATGTTCAGCTGAATTTAAGACTAGGTGTTAGATCGCACAAGAGGCAGGACTTCCAGCTTAAACTCTGAAAGCAGCTAAGGACAGTGTAGAAGTTTTAAGATGCATCTTGCAAAGTGTTTTCTCCTGAGCAGGCAACTTTTGAAGAGCTTACTGAAATCTCTCTTATACTATTGAGTTGTCATCTGCCAGTTTGTGTTTGAGTGCTAACTTATTTTGAGTCCTAGGTAAATTTCAGTATTTATTTATTTTCAAACCGTGATGAAATGCCCTTTTAGACCTTGAGTAAGGCTTTGTGTGTCAGTTTAGATCATATTTATTGAAGAATCTATTGTATATATGCAGTATTTGCTTTGTCAGAGCTTTCTTTTCTGTGCTGTATTTCCTCTGCTATTCTGTTTTTCTTGTGTTTTTTTTAACAGACCAGTGACATCTTTCAGTAATCCTATTTGTTTTCAGTACAGAAAGTATTCAGATGTAGTATTCCTTAAGTAATAAATTTGCTATTTGAATTCCTGATTTAAGATTTACATATAACGTCTGCCTATATTTTGTATGATGATCTTGAACAATTTATATATACCTAGTTAATACTGTATAACAAATAAATATGTAAATATTCCTTTAATAAAGTATAGTTCACTAACATCTAATCATATGTCAGGGGGATGGTGTGCATAAAGAAAATATAAATAGTTCTGTATTCTAAGGAGTACATATGCTGCTATTCTTTCAGGTGTTTTCATAACTGCTTCCACACTGAATTGCACAATAAAGTGTCTACAACTTTGAGTTTTACAATTCCTTCCACAGATCCATACAAAGTAACATGCTGATCCTCAGCAATAGCTCTGAACAAGAATATTTGCAACTTCACAGGGAGATCCGATGTTATTCAGACAGAGCACATTCTGCAAACTGCAGTCCAGTTTAAAACTCTGGCTGGAAACAGAGCCTTGCATACAGGAAGAAAATGCTGGGGCTCTGTTATCAGATGAAAGAGAGAACTGCGCTCTAATTTAGTTAGTAGCAGCTACACTTGGCATGGGTTCTGCATCAGCCATCAGAGAAAGATGTCAGCGGGAAGCAATATTGCAGGCTTTTTGACTTTTTTTTTTTTTTTTTTGTCTAATTCCATGTTTCTAGTTAAACCTTTCCCAGGACAGTAACACAGTTACTGCATACCAAGAGGTTGTATTCTGAATATCTAGATATTCACTCCACAATGTAGTGTAGTATGTATAAGATAAACTATCAACAGCATGTCATACAGTTGTATTTTATTTTTTGTCTTGGTTCTGCAGCACTCTTGTTGTAACATACTGAGATTCTGGCATTTACATGTACATAAAGAAGAAGTAGAAGTGTTTACATGTGCTGGATGTGAACAGGAGGGAACAAGCTGAGCATTTTTTTTTAGTGGTTGTCCTCTGTTCCACTCCATAAAATTAAGGCTAGTCATCACAGGACTACATCTTTACCTTTAGCTCCTTATTTGAGATGTGAGCAATTCACTGTTCATCTACAATTGAAGTTTACTGTCAAACTACTGATACTTAGAATCTACTTTTCGCTCTCTGCCTGATGGTCTGTATTAGTTAATAAGTGCTTTTGCTGCAGTAATTGTATGCACAGGTGTGTGCATGCATGCCTAAACAAGTTTTAACTTGTTTTTTATTAGCTATGTTGGTAAAATGGTATCGTTGTTCTGAGACTAGAAGGAGAAAATCCTAAGCAGATCAGCTTCTTTCTTTTGTGTGATGTTGAGCCAGGGGAAGGTGTATTATTTTTACTTTCAACATGTGGGTAAAAAATATGTGAAAGATATATTGCAAATACTTCAAATTTAGCTTTTTCTACATGGCAGTCAGGTGAAGTCCCTGTTGACAGGGAAAAAAGCAATGTCACACAGTTTTCAAGAAGGGTGGAAAGGATGACCAAAGGAACTACTGACCTGTCAGTCTCACCTCTGTGCTGGGGGACATTGAAGAACAGATCCTCCTGGACACTGTTCTGAGGCACATGGAAGAGTGGGAGGTGATGTGAGAAAACCAGCATGGGTTTTCTAATGACAGGTCCTTCCTGACCAGCCTACAGGCCTTCTGAACTGCATCAGTAGACAAGGGAGAACTCGCTAATGTCATCAGTCTGAACCTCAGTAACTGAACCTTATCTTAATGATACTATATGATGTTCAGCTCCTCTTCTGGCTCTTTTCTGAAGTACTTTTTTTCCAAGTGTCTCCTGAATTTACTTCTGGCTTTGTGCTGATACTAGTGTACCCTTTTTCGGAACAAGTTTTTCTATGCTGCAGAAATGTGCTTATGGTGATGGGGTGCTGCTCCTTCTTATTAGAAAGTAGCCAAGTACTTCAAGCACTGCCAGCTTAGGCTTGGGGCAGTCTTTGGAGGCTCTTGTCTCAACGAGAGACACAAAGTAGACAACTGCACTGTCAAATGGGAGATTTGTGTCTCTGGGTTGAAGTGTAAACTTGTTACTTGTGAAGACTGTTTAGCCTGATCTGTTTTCTTTTTTGTTTGTTTGTTTGTTTGTTTTGTCTTCAATAAAAAGTTTTCGGTTTTTTTTCTATTAAAAAAAAAAAAAGGGTCCTAATCATTTTTCCAGCATCTTTCAAATACAAACATCCTGCAGTGCTCTCCTCTTTTTTTTTCATTTGCCATCTCTGTTCTAAGCTCTGCTGTTCAGGAGGTTGAATGCAATTGCCATTTTCTGTTTCCCTACCAGTGAATTAACTATTTCAGAACAGGGGAGGGAACGTGAACATTTTGAGCACTGCATGAGGGCTTCCACCCTTCAGAGCCTACGCAAATGGAGTATGAGCAAGTTATCCTGTCCTGCATTAATTCCCTGCATTGCTGCAAAATTTAAATGTGATTTGAAGGTAGAGCAGGGGAATTGTGCCCTTCCCCCCCTGCACTGCTCTCTGTGTGTCCGTGAACGTGTATCAGTTTCTTGATCCATCAAGATTAGTGAAGGTTGTGCACTGAGGCCTAAAACTATTAGTGAGCACAGTTGTCTTTGAGTGTGGTGAGTGGAGATTGCCACCACCATTTCCCTATGGTAATTGCCAGGAGTGTTTTATTAAGCAAGTGACTTACCCTACCCGGTAATTGTTGATAGTAGCTTATCTCTTCAGTTGGGCAATCTGGCACTTTGTGCCAGTGACTCTTAAGCATACATGCAAGACAAGCTTTCAAGTGCCTCTTAGTGCACCCTGTTGTGCAAGACTGCAAAGAAGTGGTGATGGGGAGGGAGCAGTTGGATTCCAGTTTGGCACTGTAATGGAACTAAAAGCATAAACATTATTCGCAAGATTTTGAAGATGGGGAGGGATTTAATGCACCAGTACAGTTTCTAGGTGAACTGTCATTTCCTTTGGAAAAAGTTCACTTAGGTGCTGATAGCTTCCTGAGAGTTTGGTGAGAATTAACACTTGCAACAGGAAAAACTCAGATCCTCTCTGCCGTGATCAGGAGTGGCACGTGAGTGCTAGTGCTGACTGATGGACTGAGCTGACAAAGAGATGTGAAAGTGGCTGCTGTTATCGAGAGCAAGTGAGGGATGAGTTTTCTTGCTCAGTTATACATCTTCCTTAGTCTCTTGTCATCTTCCATGCAGCTTATTTTGAGTAGAAGCTTTGGAGAACATTAAGCCATTAAAGCAAACACAATTATAAAAATATATTTTAATAAAAAAAAAGACCAAACAGTTTGAAACGTGTGATGTCTGTATGGGTTGTAAAACATGAGGAATCTAGGCAGATAACTGAAAGCTGAAAGTATGGAATAAGTCCCCCCAGTTCAGGAGGCAGTATGATTCCAGATGTCCCCTATGACATCCTTATAACAAAGCTAAGGAAGTGTGGGATAGATGAGTGGACAGTGAAGTGGGTTGAGAACTGACTGACTGGCAGAGCACGGTGGGTCGTCGTTGGCGGTGCAGAGTCCGGTTGGAGGTCTGTAACCAGCCGTGTCTCCCAGGGGTCTGTGCTGGGTCCAGTCTTGTTCAGCATCTTCATCAAAGACCTTGATGAGGGGATAGTGGCCACCCTCAGCAAGTTTGCTGATGATACGAAGTTGGGAGGATAGGCTGACACGTCTGAAGGCTGTGCTGCCATTCAGCAAGACCTGGACAGGCTGGAGAGCTGGGCAGTCAGAAACCGGATGGAATTTAACCAAAGCAAGTGTAGAGTCTTGCACCTAGGGAGGAATAATTGTGTGCACCAGTAGAGGCTGGGGGATGACCTGCTGGAGAGGAGCTCTGTAGAGAGGGACCTGGGTGTCCTGGTGGGCGACAGGTTGACCATGAGCCAGCAGTGTGCCCTCGTGGCCAAGAGGGCCAATGGCATTCTGGGATGCATTAAAAAGAGCGTGGCCAGCAGGTCAAGGGAGGTGATCCTCCCCCTCTACTCTGCCCTGGTGAGGCCTCATCTGGAGTACTGTGTCCAGTTCTGGGCTCCTCAGTATAAAGAAGACAGGGATCTCTTGGAAAGAGTCCAGTGCAGGACCACAAAGATGGTGAAGGGCCTGGAGGATCTCCCCTATGAAGAAAGGCTAAGTGACCTGGGTCTCTTTAGCCTTGAGAAAAGAAGACTGAGAGGGGACCTGATCCAGGTTTATAAATATCTGAGGTGTGGGGGACAAAGTGGCGAGGCCAGACTCTTTTCAGAAGTGTGTGGAGACAGGACAAGGGGAAACGGACAGAAAGTGCAGCACAGGAGGTTCTGCGCAAATGTGTGCAAGAACTTCCTTATGGTGAGGGTGACGGAGCACTGGCACAGGCTGCCCAGGGGGGTTGTGGAATCTTCTCAGGAGATGAATATTCAAGACCTTCCTGGATGCCTACCTGTGCGACCTGGTGTAGGGAACCTGCTTTGGCAGGGGGGTTGGACTTGATCTCTTGAGGTCTCTTCCAACCCCTGTGATTCTACGATTCTGCCAGATTTGTGTAACGTATCTGTTTTCATTTCAGTCTGTAATGAAGCAGTAAACCTTCTTTTTCACGGGTCCACAGTATAATGTCTTTAAAGCCTGCATCTTCTCAGTACAGACACTTTTTGCACAGGGAACAGCATATTGGAAAAGTATTTGGCATGGTACAAATCACAGGATTTTCAAAATAGAGTGTGTATCCACATCACAAAAGGTCTCAAATTACAGAGAGTTATACGGGTAGGTGATTATTTCAGTCACAGTAGTGAGAATCCACAGAAATGCAATTACTGGGGATTTTTAGCAGCAGATATAATCCAGTGCTGAAGAAACTGGAAGAAGTAACTCACCACATGAAAATATAATGTGCAGCATCCCTAGATTTAAATCCAGTGGAGATGATTTTGTATGCTTCAAATGCTATAGTGGTTTTACTTATATACCTGCAAAAGAAGGAGGCCGTTTCTAATAAAAGGTATCTACTACCAAGACACTTGCTTTATCTGAGGTACCTGTTTAGTGCTACTTTAGTGTCCTTTCACTGAAGCAATATGAGCAGATTCACTGATCCCTTCAAGGGTGACCTCTCGTTTTTTCACATTACCTTCAGTTCTTCGGAGATGAAGATGGGGGAGTTAGAAACCAATCACCTGCTCTGCTGGCCTTCCCTGCTGCAGTCCTCTGAGAGAAACTGCCTGCTGTGTTTTGGATTTGTGGATTGGTACTTCAGCACAAGTAGTGTATCAGCTTTCCAGGAACAGGACATCAAAATTGGGGAGAAGGTGTTTGCTCTTCTACTTTTGAAAACTTCTGAAGTAGAGATCAAGAAGGGTTCAGGAAAGAGAGGAGGTGTGAGGGTGTTCGTAGTGTACTAGCAGCTGTGAGGGGAAGCAAGTAGCTGTGTGGTTTTGCAGTGTAATAGTATTATTTGAGTGTCTTTGCATTGGATAAGAATGATTTTAAAAAGGAGAGCAGTCAAATAGTAAAACCAGTAATACTTGAATCTTAATACATCACAGTGTCAGAGCTGTGTAACGAATACCAAGTTTTTAAAATACTATTTGCAAAAAAGTAGTAAATATTAGAAATGTACTGAGACATCTTGTTACTGTTACTAGTACGATGTCCCTGCTTTATTCTCTTTCTCAGCTACCGTTAGTGTAGTCCATCTCAGTAAGTTGCATGAGTAATTCCCCTACACTTGCACATCTGTGGCAATAAATACAAAAAACTGGTCCCTGGGGCTTGCTTCAGCACCTTCTTGTTCAGTTTTCAGTTTCACCTCTCTTGGGAGGTTCTTATTCCAAGAATTTTTCTCATTATAGAAGCAGCTAATTGGGTAAATGTAGTACTGCAGGCTGAGTCTGGGCAGGAGCACAGGATTTAGAACAGGTTATGAGTCTGCCATCCCTAATCACTATGATCACCCCTCTGAAAGGGAAGGCACACAGAATAGTGAACCTCCTTCTAAGTAAAATAGATTCTAAAACATCTGCGTCTGTAGCTGAAACTGTTCATAAATCATGCTAATGATTAGCTGTTCTGTGATCCCACTAATCTATGACCAATAAAGAGTGGAGTGTGCATTGAGGATTTTGTCACTTCTTTCCATAATTTTTGCACTTATCTTTATGTATTATAAAGCTCAGCACACGTTGTCTTTATTGATATAAAAATGACAGAGAAATGTAATGATTAATAGGCTAATAGGATAAGTATTTGTTCAAAAGCAAGTCAGAAAATTCACTGGATGTGGAAGCTTCATGCCAAGTGTCCTGAAAAGAGTGGATTCAGGCTAGCAATTAGCTGCTGGTTGAGTAAGAATTACAAAATCACGAAACAAATTACTGTTATTAGCAGGAGTATTTGTTCTCATATCAAGCTGTCATCATCACTGTTGAACCTGCTTCTGCCATGTGGAAGAAAATGTCACACACTTCATTTATGAGGCCTTATGTTTCTTGAATGTAATTCTCTCCTATACTGACAATGATTTTTGTGACCTGGCCACTTCATATCAAACCTGCAAAAGCAAGAGAGACTGTAAATACGTAGTTTTTTTCCTGTCTTTGAAGAAGCTGAATGAATAATGCTGGATCTGAAATAAAAGATCAGTAGGAGAATGTGTAGGAATATAAATATGGTAGCCTATACAGGGCTGATTTACACCAGCTCCATTGCTGCAGTTCTACAGGTTAAAGTCCAGTAAATACCCTTTGATTTACACCTCTTCTTTGCTTTTGAATCAGAAGTTTAGAGGGAGCTGTAAAACAGCAGGGCTTAGAGATCTCTGGAGTGAAATAGCCCCTTTGATTGCAGCTTAAAAGTGATCTGCAAGTACAGCATTTAATAACAAACAACCAATTGTGGGGTTATGTCCTGAATACCACCACAACAGCAGCAATAAGAAGGTTGTTTGTTGAGTAACTGGCACTTAATCTAGATACCTGTTAGTTGATAACTTTCTTGTACTCTTGAGCAGTTGCAGAGATTCCTGGAACCTCGCATCTTAACTGTAGACAAAGTCTTTTGGTTTTAAGCAGTGTATTGGCCATTTGATAACACTTCTATACTGTGGTGTACGCTGTGCAGAGTATCCTTGGAACAGTCAGTTACAGCTTGAAGAACGAAAGGCTACATATCTCAGAGGAGAGGAGATATACTTGCCTTAGCTGGTCTCCTTTGTTTCAGTGCTTCAGCCTCATGATGCAACATGATAGCTGACCCATCCCCAACGTTGGGTTAAAGAACTGTTAGCCTTAAAGGCATCATAATGATTTTTCTTTGTGGAATGGGGGATACTAAAGATCTACTGACACCACGGAGAAATCATTTCTTTAGCTTGGAGATCTACAACCACTGCATGTTTAAAATCACATGCAGAATGTTTTCTATTTAGAAGGTAGTCTAAAATGCATTATGATCTTCAGTGAAGAAGTAATAAAATAAGAATTATGTCATGGACTAAAGAAAAAATGTCAGAAATTCAGACATCAGAATTCTTCAAACACCAACGCTATGCTTTTTCAGTGGGAAAATGGCTTCTCCAAAGGTAGTTTCTCTTGTTTCATTAAATTGGTTTCTGATGTCAGAGATGGATGTTGGTGGTATGACAGTAGCAGCTGAACCTTGCCGCAACAGTATTCCATTATATATTGTTTCTGTGAGAGAGATGTCAGCAGAGGGGCTGTCTGACAGTGGAAGTGTTTATGAAGCAAGGGTCATTGAATTCCTCAGTGTGGAAAAAATGGCATCCATTGATTTTCATTGATACTTACTGAACATCTATGGAGACCAAACTCTGGATATCAGGTCACTGAAGCAGTGGGTGCTGCATTTTGGCAGTGGTTACAGTGGCCCCTTGTTCTGGACAGTCCACGGTGGATTGTTACAGGTGTGGTGTACAGGCTTGTTCATCGCTGGTAGAAATAGGTATCTAATGATGGTGATTGTGCTGAAAAATAGTGTTTGGTAGCTGAGAATTTACTTTATGAAATGGTGTTATTTTGTTCTTTTTGTCTGCTGTAGTTTTCTTGCAAATTACTAGGAGTTATTACTTCTGGAGCAAGCTACGTGCATAACTCTTAATCCCAGTCAGTTTTACAGTTATTTTTGAATACCAAAGTGTATTGTATGCCCACATACCTCAGAGTTACTTGTCAGCCCCAGCCTCTTTGCAGCCTGTTATTAGTAGTGATTTTATTTTTTTTATTTTTATTTATTTTTTTACCAAGATAAATCAGTAGCTGTTGTAAAACATCTGAGGAGAGCATTGATAAGAAACTGGTTACCCTTTATACTTCTATGACTGAAAAGGTCATATATTTCCTTATTCTGACTAATGACTAATTGTTTTGAGATTAGTGTGCTTTTTTCCTTTTTGCAGTGGGTGCATGCTATTGGAAGAGGAGAATAGGTGTTATGCGTGCACACACGCAGAGTAAATTGTTAAGCTGCTTGGAACTGCGAATCACTTAGCTACAAAGTCATTGTTAATGTACTTTTTGAGGGCATATACATAATAAATCTGTGGGGGAAAAAAAGATGCTAATAGCTTAAAATCATGTTGTGGGCTGTCTGACTTAGGCAAAGATTGTCAATCTTTTCAAACATCAAAAAAAAAAAATTTTTTTTGTTATTGTCCAGGGAAGGCTTTTGTCTGGTTCCAGTATTTTTCTCTCTATGGTATGGAAAGATGAGAGTGTTTTTAATAAGCTCTCCTTCAAACTAGTGTAACTAGTGTGTTTAACTAGGGTAACTAGTGTGACAAAAGAGACAGTTCCCAGAATTTGTCTGGTTTTCTGTTTTGCTTGCTGTATTTAACTTCTGAGTATTGTCGTAGAGCTTAGGAAAGGAAATGAAAAGTTGAGGAGGTAGTGTTAACAGGAATTTTGTGCCTGTTATGATTAAACCAAAAATTACTTTCCCTTACTGGTGTCTGCTGGTAGTCATTCTTTATGGAGTCTGGTGATGTTGTGCGTATGCACTCTGTGGTGTGCAGCGTTTTTATCCCATGAACAGCTCCCCAGATGTCTATATGGCATTCAAGCCTATGGATGAATCATAAGGGGAAAGATTTGCTTCTTCTGTTGCACAGTTTAGACTTAAAGCCGGGAAGCCACTTGACCAAAATGTGAGAAAGAGCTTTTTACTTCCTTCTGACCCTTGATCTGGACTGCACTGTAGAAATGCCTGTATCTGCTGCCTAAGTTTGCAATTGCTCTGGGGCTTTGAACTCTCTGAATTGTGGATTGCTTGTTCAATAATAATAAATACCTCTGTATCTCTGGAGGTGTACGTGTTGTGTGAGAGAATTGCTGCTTTTCCTGCAACAGCCTAGAGCACTGTGTTAGCATTTCTGCAGGTACCTGAGTGCTCATGTTGGATATATTGATCACAACATTGAAGTAAAACCCAACTTTGAAACTTAGATTGAATGCTTTTCTCAGTGTATACTTCTCTGGCTGTCTGTGGCAGGGTTCTAAGGCGTTCCTGTGCGTGCTGGCTACTCCAGAGCCTTCCTGTAGAAGGCCAAGGTTGATGTCGCTGCTCTGCCTTTGCAACAAAGTCCCTCAGTGTTGTCTAGTAGTGTGTCCCAGCTCAAGACACTTTGTCACTCAGGTTTATATGTGGTGATAGTGGCAACCCAACAGCATCTTCCTGGACTTCTTTTTGGTTTGTAATATGATGACCTCAGGACTGTTTTCACCTTCATATGTGTCCTTCTTAAGATAATGATACAATAAATGTACTTCTTGATGAATAAAGCGTAAAGCAGTATCCTGAAAAAAAAAATTCAGCATCTTTTAAAAAACTAAATAAGAATATTTTTGACTGTAGAGTAAAATGAGTACTAATAGATTGGAAGAAGCTCGAGTCTTGGGAAACAAAAATTATCCTCATCATAAAAGAGGATGGAGAAACGCAGAAGCCTTTAACTTCGCCCACTAATTCCCACTGCACATATGTGTCAAAAATCTAATGGTCTATGCAGGCAGCATTTTTAGTTACATATGCTGAAATATGGGTATGTGTTTACGTCACTGTGTCCGTAGAATTTCAGGGTGGGTTTTTTTTTTTTCCGGTATTACTCTAGTTTTCACAAAAATCAGTCACATATTTCAATGGAGTTGGTAGCTTGGATTTAGAGTTGTTTTTCCCTATACTGGCAAATAGAAACTGTTTCCAGTTCTAAGCTTTCTCAAACCAGGTATGCATCTTTTTCTCTCTTTTTTTTTTTTTCCAGTGGACAGTTTGCTGTAGTGAAAAAATGCCGTGAGAAAAGCACTGGTCAGCAGTTCGCAGCCAAATTCATCAAGAAACGCAGAACAAAATCTAGCCGACGTGGCGTGGGTCGGGAAGATATTGAGAGAGAAGTCAGCATTCTCAAAGAGATTCGACACCCTAATGTGATCACCCTGCATGACGTTTATGAGAACAAAACAGATGTCATTCTTATTCTGGAACTGTAAGTGACTCTAGAGATTGGGGGAAGAATTACAGTTTTTTATTATTATTTTTTATTGTTATTTTAAAGAAATTAAGATACTTTTTCTAAGAATTGTGATTTAATGAGTCTTTCCTACTACCCCAAAGATAACTGATAACAGCCTGAGAGTTCTTTTTCTTAACATTGGAGTTGTAGCTTCTTGATTTATACATCTGTTTTTTACTCTAAACGTGCTACAGTAGTTAAAAAAGTACAGTATACTGAAGATTTTTTTTCTGCCTGTTATTTTAGTCATCATTACTATTCTAAATCCAGAACAGTGTAGAGCTGAATGAGTGATTTCAAGATTTGAGCAGAGGGAAGTACAGATTCTGGATGGAGGTTAGGTTAGCAAATTTTGTGATGTTTTCTGTTGGTGTAAAGCAGCATCACTGATTTTTTTTTTTTTTCCCACATAACTGAGAAGAGGATTCTCACAGTTCTTTCCTGTTGAAATGTAAACTGAACTTTCATATCCTTGTTTTAGTTCCCATTTTTTAATCCAGTTATTTGCTATTGGACTGAGGTAAATATGTCAGCAGAGGACATTTCACCATTGCTTCAAGTCTGACCTCAGGTTCCTCAAAGGCTTCAAGTTCTCTAGTTAACCAGTAGATATCCTTCACAGCTTGGCAGTGTCTGCTTCTGAGACATGCTTGTCTGTACATTGTTTGGATGCCTAACACAGGCTGTACTATTGCCAGATTTGTTTCATACCATTTAAACATTTCAGAGTGTGTATTTCATGCAAGTAAATGCATCTGATTTGTTATGAGAATCTTGGGCAACGCTTCTCTTTTTCTTTGCTGTTCATGTGATTTTTCTTGTACATTATATCTTCCTGTTTACTAGATTTCATAACTGATAATTCCACATACCTTATAAGGATACTTTAGTATGGTATGTTTTCAGTTGTGTATATGTAGATCTACAGTAGAGAGGTAAGAAATAAAACGTAAATTACCTTCTGGAGTTTCATCTTAGCTATGATATATACATTATTTCATGTAATACATGAAGACATTTATACGCTTAAGTCCAGCATGTGATTGCTTATTGTAATATTTGCTGTCTGTGTCTTGTTTTCGTCTGGGTATTGGCCTCTTTAGTTTCATATTTACACATTTGCATTAGTTTGAATTTGTGTAGATGAGAATTCTTCTAAAAAACTGAATAATCAAATTGCATAAAGTAAGAACTTTGTAGTTTTTGTCATAAGATCTACTACTACTGATTCTTTTTCAAAGCTCTTTAAAAAAAAAGTGTGTAGTGAATGCATTAAAAAAATTAGCATTAGTAATACCCTCCCTTTGCCCTCAAATTCTTATTATATGTAACCTTAGTGTTATCATATTGCTTCTTCTGCACTGCTTTCTTTCTGTTCTGTAGTCTGTCCACATGGAAGTCCAGTATCCACTACTTGAGCCATGAAGAAAATTCAGTAGCCACAGATAGTGGTAGGAGGAATTAAGCTGTTCCTCTCTTTTTTATTTCACCACATGGAATAAAAGCTCCCTTGGCAGCAAGGCTGCTATGTCTGCCTTTGTGTACCCACTGACTTTTATTGAATGGAAACAGATAACACACGCTGGATGCAGTAATATTTCATAAAATTGATAACGTAAAGCACAGCAGACTATTTGTATAGCTATTTAGCTAATCATATTGCCAATTTAATGATCACAAGGTAGTGTCAGAGATTTTTTTCCACTTCTCAGAACTGTTGCAGGAATATTAATCTGAAGACATGCTATTTGTGGTATCAAAAGGTAACATAGTGGATCAGAGAGGAAAAGATGATATACTAACAGTCCCTTTATAAACTGAATTGCTGTAATTGCTGTGGAGACAAGTTTTACTGTCTTTAAAATCACTATAGTATTATGTAAAGCCATTGAAAATGCAGAAAGATTGTCATTTTAATCATATACTCAAATACTTAAGTATGTAATCCATTTTTTCTACTGTTCTAATACTCACATTTTGCCTAGCGACCTACTCCCCTGACATTCTTTGTTCTTAATAGAGCAATTTCAAGCAAATCAGAGATCAAGCAGAAATCTTATTTAATAACCTCTTTTGCTATTCTCAGAATCCAGGAAAGTGACAGTTTTCTGTACTGAGTTTTCTTTATTTTCTTCTGAAACTAACTTCTTCCAAATAATGCATTTTTTTTCCTCTAGGACATGTATTCTTATATGACTACACCATAAATAAATATAATTTTGTGTAATGCACTTTTAGCCTTAAAACTAGAGAGAAACTAAAACTCATTTACAGAAAGCTCTTAACAAGGCAAAAAGCCAGAAGAAACACTGGTTTATTATTAATAAAGAAGTATAATAACATGTCCAGTGATGAGGAGAAGAATCTCTGGTTTCTATCCTGCATGGTATCTATGGTCCAGAAAAGAGATGCAATTGCAGCCGTCCTTTTAGTAACTGTCAATAGGCGTTAGCGCAGAAGTCTAAAGATGGTGTTTGGTACCTGGTTACTACTGATTTTTATATCCTAGTTCAGCAGAAGATTTGTAGGATTGTGTGCAGCCTTTTAAACATCTTTTAGCATCATTCCTCAGCTATTTGAAAGGAGCAGCAAATATAGAAGTTCTCACTTAATTGCCTTATGGCAAATATTATGTCAGCCAACAAAATATTTGTTAACAATTCATATGCAGAAATCTGTAGGCCACCATTAATTATTACAGTGACAGTGCCCCTGCAGTACTGAACAGAAAAACAAAACAAACAAACAAACGAAAAAACAACTTCATCCACTCTGACATTTGGAGTTTTTTTCTCTCAACTACCTTGTATCAAGAGACTAATCTATAAACATTTAAAAAATGTTCAATATCTGTAAGTTAAATCAAATGTTTCCATAGAGAGACGTCAGAAAGCCAAGGTGCACATGGAGCTGAACTTCACAAGAGTAGCAAGGATTCTATAGATGCATGGATCAGGAAAGAAAATCTGAGGATGCCTCTGATGAATGAGATGAAAGAAATGGCAGAAGTGGACATGCAGAAGGCTTAGGCACTCCAACAGTTATTTGCCTTGGACTCTACTGGTAGTCAGGTTTCCCAGTTTTCTTACATCACTGAGCCTTTGCTTGGGCATTAGTGAAGCGAAATTCCCCTCACTATAAGAGCACAGCAACTCCAAGACCACATCATGATACCAAATGCGTACAAGTCTGTGGGGCTAAATGGCACGCATCTCATGGTCATAGAATCATAGAATGGCTTGTATTGGAAGGGACCTCAAAGATCATCTAGTTACAGCCCCCTTGCTGCCATCAGAGTTGCCAACTGCTAGATTAAGATGGGTGCCCAGGGCCCCATCCAGCCTGGACTTGGAAACCTCCAGGGATGGGGCATCCACAGTCTCTCAGGATAACCTCTTCCAGCACCTCACCACCCCTCCTCATTGAAAAGCTCTTCCTCATGTCACTATGTGTGTGTGAGAAATAGTGTAGCATGTCGTATTTTTAATTATTTTATCTAGCCTGAGTGGTAGAAGTTATTACCATTGTTCTGTAGGTTGGAAAGTATCTTAAGATATATGCTACTGATCCCAAAGAATTATATTGGCAGAGTAGGGAAGTAAATATGCTACATGTTAAGTCCCAGACTGACAGTTGTATCACTTCTTGTCCACTTAATTCCCTGACTTACTACTGGTAGTTTATCTGCCAAGCCATTCCCCAAAATATTTGAAAAGTTGTGGCTGTCAAATGAAGTCTCTGATGACTGGAAAAAGGGAAGCAACGCTCCCATTTTGGAGGATAGAAGGTAACATCTTGGGAGCTACAGTCCTCCTTTGTTCTTGGAAAGATCATGGATAAGATCTTCCTGGTAATTGTGCTGGGAATGTGCAGGATGAGGAGGCGATCTTAGACAACACCATGACTACATCAAGAGCAGGTTGTGTCTAACCAATCTTGGTCTTCAGTGACTTCAACATTAGGATTAAGTACTCCCTTAGCAAGTTTATTTTCTTTCTCTTAGCAAGTTTATTTTCTTTCTCAGGCACTTTTGGCACCTACTTGGTTACCTTTTCAGTGTCCTGCTGGTAACCGTTGATGCACAGTATTTGACTACTTTGTTTTGTTTTTCCTTCCACTTCTTTATGATTTCATTTAGACTGCAGACCTGCTAAATATTCTCAGTGTGTGGTGCTTTCTAAATGCTACTGCAAATAATAAGTGCTTTTATTCTAAATCCTATAAAGCAATTGCTTAGAATGATCAAAAAACGATCCAGATGGCCTCACTTTTCAAAACAGCTTGATTGTAATAGTAGAGTTCTTTACACAAGAAAGCTATGGGTAGTTAGGGGTGAGTTATCTATGCATACTTCTCTTTGCAAAAAAAAAAAAAAGTCTTCATAGAATGGCCTGAGTTGAAGAGAACCTCAGAAATCATCTAGTTTAAATCCCCCTGCTGTGGGCAGGGTCTCCAGCCACTAGAGCAGGCTGCCCAGAGCCACATCCAGCCTTGTCTTGAGTGCCTCCAGGGATGGGGCATCCACAACCTCTCTAGGCAACCTGTTCCAGTGTGTCACCACTCTCTAAGTGAAAGCTGACAAGAGCTTAGTAAAGGGGGACAATCCTCTCCCTATCCCTGCTGGCCAGCCTTTTTTAATGCAGCCTAGGATATAGTTGGCCTTCTGGGCTGCAAGCACACACTGCTGACTCATGTCCAGCTTCTCATCCACCAGGACCCCCAAGTCCTTCTCCATAGGGCTGTTCTCCAGGAGTTCTTCCCCCAGTCTGTATAAATACCTAGGATTGCCCAGCACAGGGCTGAGGCTCACCAGCCTGTTGTTACCCGGGTCATCCTTTCTCCCTTTCTTAAAAATGGGAGTAGCATTTCCCTTTTTCCAGTCATCAGGGTTTTCACCCAAAAGCTATGATTTTTCAAATACGATGGTAAGCATAGAAGTAGATGTTGAGTATTAGGAATCTTAATTTAAGACTCTTAATTCTTGCATTGTATTGCTGAAAGTTGAAAATCTGTTTGTAAAATTCAGAAAACAAGAAGAAGAATAGTTTGAAAGTATCAACTCAGAAGGAGAGGAATTTTATTGCAAGTGGCTGAACATTAAGTATAACAGCTTGTGCTTTTCAAAAGTTAGTTCTTGTGTACTTCCTTTAAAATTGAGTCCAAAGGAGCTGGTCTTGTTCAGTCTGGAGAAGAGAAGGCTCCAAGGAGACCTCATTGTGGCCTTCCAGTATTTAAAGGGAGATTATAAACATGATGGATATCAACTTTTTGTATGAGTAGATAGAGATAGGACAAGGGAAAATGGTTTTAAACTATAGGAGAGGAGATTTAGGTTAGATGTCAGGGGGAAGTTTTTCACAGAGAGGGTGGTAGTGTGCTGGAACAGGCTTCCCAGAGAGGTTGTGGATGCCACATCCCAAGGTGTATTCAGGATTAGGTTAGATGGAGCCTAGGGCAGCCTGATCTAGTATGTGATCTAGTGGTTGACAGCACTTCTCACGGCATGAGTTGGAACTAGATAATCTTTTCAATCCTTTCCAACCAAACCATTGAACAATTCCAGGTCTAAGAGTTGCCACCTTCTTGGCACTTCTGTAATCTCTATCAAAACAGAGCAGAACAAAGAGTGGATGATAGATCTATATATAAAATTTTAATGACACCTTTTGGATGTGGTTCTCGGGGACATAATTTAGCAGTGGGTTGTTAGTGTAGTATGGTTTGTTTGCATTTTTACTTGGTGACCTTGAAGGTCTCCAAGCTGAGTAATTCTATGATTCTGTGATTTGATGATCTTGAGTTGCTTATGAAAGTAAGAACAAGTAACAATAAACTCTATGATTTCTCTTATAACTCATTGCATTTAACTTATTATGCTTAAAATAGCTTGACTTCCACTGAGGTTTTGAAGTCAGCACAGTGTCTTTAATTGTATTTTGACTTAAATAGCCTTGATATTTTTGTTAAATAGCCTCTAACTTACTAAGTTGTTCTTGGTGGGCCTTGTACTGCCTTTTCAGATATTACTGGGAGGTAGCAGCAGGTAAACATGCTCCACAGCACTGATCTTGAGATGTTGTACTACCTTTTGACTGCAAAATCCTGAATTACAGGCTGTCAGATAGATCCACAGAGAGTGTTTAGTCACTTAGGAATAAGGGCTTAACAGCTGTGTTTGGGTGCAGAAGGATTTACCAGAGTTTACAAGTCTCCATGTTAGTGGACATTGACTGTTTAAATCCCTGCCCAGGTTATGGAGCCCATTTTTTTATGGCTATCTCTTCTGAAGCCAAAGCTTCCTGATCTATGTATTTGTAGAATTCAGGAAGGTCAGAGAGAGGATTTCTCAGCACTGTTTATCTCCAGTATGGGCTGGAGAAATGAAGTGCCATGCAGTCATAGTGCAGTAATAAGCTTTTGGGTTTTTTTTTTTTTGTTCTTTTTTTCTTTTAGAATAATTAAGTATTACAGTGTTGTTTTGGGGATTGGATACAAAAAATTGTAGCTTGAAACAAGGGCTTAGTGTTTTGTGTTTTGTTCGCTTTAACTTCATGAGAAATCTTTAGATAATAATTAATTGTAACTTAGGCAATATTATCATCTAAGCAGTGTGATCGACCCAGCATGTGACTGAGTCATTATGAGGTGGCCACACTGACTTTGAAGGTTAAATGGTTCTAAGTTCCCTCTGTCCTTCCTGTAATGACTTCCTCCAAGGTCTGCTTGTAAGTGATGTCTCCTAGTTGAGGAGACCTGACAAATTGAAACAGCGCTATCTAGAAATCCTTTTTTTCTGCAGGAGTGATGTATTTCACCTCCCAGAGGGAAATATGTGAGCTGCAAGAACATATGTCAGCCTTCCTCTGGAAAGGCTGGGAGTTGTGCTTACTGCTACTGTGCTTCATGTAAAGTCAGTAGACCCAAGGCTTCATTTCACTTAGAGCAGTTCAGGAAAGCTAGCAGTGTTGCCTCACTGTGTTAGGGATGCAGTGATACCAGTGTTACTCTTAGTAAAAATGACTGTACAGAATATTTTGAAGTTCGGGGATGTTGCTTTTTCTAAAAGTGCATGCTCTGCTGCTTGAAAACAGTATGAAGTGATGTTATGGCAGTGAAAATAAATTTACTCAGCCCTTACAGCTTTCTACGTTATGGTGTAGTAAATAATAAAATCTGGCCTCCAGGATCAAGATGTCATACCCGTGAGTTGTAAGTTCTTAGTATATTGAGGCAAATGTATTGATAACATATTGTTTGTAACTACAGGATATTTCCAATTTCAAAGTAAGTAGAAGGGTTTTATTCAAGAACAGCTAAGAGTTAATGCTGCAAAGGAAACAGTTACGCAATGGTGAATGTAAAGGTTTTGCAACTGTAATGGGATTCAGATGTGACTTATGTTCAGCTGTTACTGTTAATATGAAGAGATACAGCTTATTGCTGACCTGTTACTTGATAGCAGTTTGTGGAGTAGAGTTGCCAACGCACAGATGAATTGCTTAGAAAGCTGTTGCTAACTCCAGCTAGTGAACAGAAAGTGCGCAGAGAAAAGCTGTGCACTTCCAGAGGAGACAAGATATAATTATTCTGAAGTGCTTTGCAGGAGGAAATCCTTGTGCTCAGTGAACTCATTGCCTCTGCATCCTGAGGAAAGCAATTCTCTACCCAGTCTGTTGTCAGCAGTCAGTTACACAGTGCTGTATGGATCCCTGTGTAGTGTCTAAAAAGCAAGGTGGAAGCAGTTTACAGGATTCTGGCAGCAGCAGCAGGGAAGCTTGTCTGGTGATCTGGTTTCAGCTAGATTTAAACAGAGCATTCATTCACCAGCGGTCTCAAACCTAACTTGTTCTTGGTGAGAAACAGTGCTGGGTCACTGTAATGGGAGTGGAACCAGTGTTCCTGGGAGAGACTGAAGTTTTAAAAGATCGGGCTTAGAGAGCTGAGTGGTCTGCCTCTTCTCCTTTTGATTAAGACTGCTGCCATGCATTGGATAAGACTGTCTGCAAGTGTTTTGGTGCATTAGGGTTTTATTGTAGTTCTGGCTTGCAGTTTCAGCTCTGAAGTTAAGCATAGAATAGTAGATTACGTTGTGTTTATTTAGTATGGGAACACACTATCCTAGGACTAGAATTGAAAATCTGACAGCATTTTAGATTTGTGAGGATGGAAATAGGTCTGATAGCCAGTGTCTTATACTGGCTTTTTTTAAAGCAGTTTCTTAATCTGTAGTATTTGGAAGTCCACTCAAGATTATCCAGTGTGAGTCTAAGTATATAAAGTGATTATTAAATTTGTGAGAGTAGATTCCACTGATCAAGGGAACTGTGAGACAGTAAATAAATTGCAGAATTGAAATTTAGTTTATAAAGCATGTTGAGAGTAAAAGTGCACTAACACTCTATAAGTTGTTGTAAAACAATTATTTGTAATGATACAGTGGTTTTCTGTATGCCTGTAGTAGTAGTGTTTAATATCAGACCTGACCAGGGTCAGCAGGAAGAGAGGAGAGTAAGCATTCTTCTGATGAGCATTAGAAGGAAGCTAAGAAACGGTACCTGCGTCTTTAAGCTCCCTGAAACCTTTTACTTTGTTTCAGAGGGAATCAAAGAATGAGAGAATAGTCATATGCATCCATTTGTAAGATCTTTCTGACCAGCATAAGATAATGAACTGTATTTAATCTGCAACAATTTCATTTTAATGTTTCTAAAACAAACAAAAAAGATTATTAAAATGACCTCTCTTCCTTCCAGTCTTCTTGCATTTCATTTTGCACTTATTTTAATAATTGCTTTCATGAAGAAAGTATTACAACACCCAAAATAATACCCAAAACAATACTCTTATTATCTTCTAGGCAGCTCAGTGAAGGCTTCAAGAACTCATTAAAATTTACTTTTCATGCAATTTGCATTACAATAATGCAGATTAAGCCTCTTGAAAAAAATGGACATGATAAAGCAAGTCGAGTGAATTTCCAGAAACTTGCCCAGACTGTTTAGTCATTGTTACGTGTTAATCCTATTATTTTTCATAATCAGAGCTATAAATTAGGAACAGATTATTTTTTTATATACAGTGAGGCAGTGTAAGTTAGGTTGTACTTTCTGATAACATATACATATAATTTTTTTAATAATCGGTGTGGTACAAAATACAGGAAATGATGTTCCTTTGCTCTCTCTTAACACCTTTACGTGCAATAATGCTGTTTTCATAAACAGGAAAAAACAGCTGCTGGAGTGCAAGTTACCTCAGTAGGTGTCCTTAAACTGAAGAGAGCTTGATTGTTTTTTAAGAAAAGTTGTGAATCTTGTTTCTTGTTCACTTCACACAATAGTGGAGTTCACAGCCCTGAGGGATATGGGACGGAGAAAGAAGGAAATCAGGATCCTAAATTTTAGGGAAGGCAAATTCCAGCTCCTCAGGGAGTTAAGTCAATAAAACTCCGCTAGAAATCTGTCCTTAAGGACGAGGGAGCAGAGCAGAGCTGGCAGATCTTTAAGGAAGCTTTCCTTAGTGCAGAAGAGCTCTCCGTCCTCAAGTGTAGGAAGGCAGGAAAGGAGACCAGCATAGCTGAACCAGGACCTACTGGTCAAACTGGAGAGCAAGAAGAGAATGCACAGGCAGTGGACATGGAAACACGTAACCCAGTGCTGCTAGATTTTGTAGGGATGGAGCCAGGAAGAAGGCTAATGCCAAACTGGCAAGGAGTGCAAAGAATAAAGAATAAAAATGGCTTCTACAAGTATTTGAAAAAGGAAAGTCCAGGAGGTTTTACTCCCCACCTAGTGAGCAATACAGGCAGACTGGTAACAATGGACATGGAGAAGACTGAGGTACTCAACAACTTTTTTACATCAGCATTCACTGGCAACTGCTCTTTATGCACCCTTTAAGAAGGTGGAATCAGATGGAGAGGGTTGGGAAGCGATGGCTCACCTGCTGTAAGTGAAGATCAAGTTCATGACCATCAGGGGAACCTGAACATCCCTAAGTATATGGGTCATTATGAGATACATCCCAGAGTCCTGAGGGAATTTTATGATATAGTCACCAAGCCACTCAGTGATATTTGAAAAATACGTGATGAACTGGAAAAATGCAATTTTGCACCCATTTCAAAGAAGGGTAGAAAAGTTGACCTGTCAGCCTCACTTTTGTGCCAGGGAATATCACGAAGAGGTCCTCCTTGAAGTTCTGCTAAGGCACATGGAAGCATAGGAGGTGATGCAGGACAACCAGCATGGTTTCACCAAGGGCAAGTCCTGCCTGACCAACTTGATGGCCTTCTATGAAGCTGTAACTGTCAGTGAACAACGAAAGATCCACCGATGTCATCTGTCTAAACTTCTGTAAGGCCATTGACACAATCCCCCACAGCATCCTTCTCTCCAAATTGTAAGAACATGGATTTGATGAGTGGACTGTTAATTGGACAATGAACTAATTGGAAGATCATAACCAGCAAATACTGGCCAATTGCTCATGTCCGAATGGAGATCCATGATGAGTGGTGTCCTTCAGGGTTCAGTTCTGGGGCCAACACTTTGTAGTATCTTCATCAGTGGCACTGACACTGAGATTGAGTGCGCCCTCAGCACGTTTGTGGATGACAGCAACCTGTGTGGTGCAGTCAACACACCTTAGAGACTGAATGCCATCTAAGAAGACCCAAAAGGGTTCAAGCCCAGGAGAGCCTCATGAAGTTCAACAAATTCAAGTACAAGATCTCAAACCTGGATCATTGCACTGTCCACGATCAATACAAGTTAGAGGATGAAAGGATAGAGCACAGCTGTGCTAAAAAGGACTTGGGAGACTGGTGGATGGCAAGCTGGATGTGAGCTAGCGGTGTGCCCTTGCAGCCCAGAAAGTCAACTAAACTGTCTTAAGAACGGTTGTAGATTTTCCTTGTTAGGGAAGTTGTGTGGTACCTTAGAGTAGAAATAAAACATGTATGCTGAGTACAGTACAGTATTTCAGAGAATACACTGTGTTTTTAACGAGCTGAATGGTTTGGGGAAGTTGTGTTCTTTAATTCAGATTTTAAAGAGTAATTAAAAAAACAATACTAGTAATTGTTATGAAGAAAGTTTTGAATTTTGTATTTTCTGATAAAATACAACCAAATAAAATCTGATGTTATGTGGGTGTATGAGCAAAAACAAACTTTATTTTTTAGCTTTTCAGTATGTGGCTTTTGGTTCACTTAAATTTAGATACAGCCAACCATGAATAAATGTATGTTAAGTTGTTCCGACCTTTTTTTTTTTTAAGAAAGAAAAGAAAACAGCTTTATTCTAATCTTTCCTCTTTAGGGGAAGTAGGGAGTGATTACTATTTCAGATATTTAATTAAATATTTTCCATCTTCTACTTTGATACTGACAACTTTGAAGCTTTTGGATGCTTTCTGATGTTGGTCTGATAACAGTTGTGCTAAAAGGAGCCTGGAGGTTAAAACAAGCGTGGCAATAATTCTTCTGTTTTCCCAGTGTTGCAGGTGGAGAGCTTTTCGACTTCTTAGCTGAAAAAGAGTCTCTTACAGAGGAGGAAGCCACAGAATTTCTCAAACAAATACTTAATGGTGTTCAGTATCTCCATTCTCTTCAAATTGCCCATTTTGATCTAAAGGTATGTTGAGAAGATAAGAATGTATACAACTGTAAGCAGCATCCATTAAATTCTTGTGTCATGAGCAGGGCTAGTGGTATCATGAATGGGGCTTTGGTTGTTTATGTCATGGAACTAGTTTTTAGAAATCTAATCTTCTGGAGGGGATGGGGTTCATCTCTCAGAGAAGGGAAAGACCATCTTTGGCAACAAGCTTTACAATTTAATCAGGAGGACTTAAACTAGAGTTGCTGGGGGAGGGGATCTTCAAACCATCCCACTTCGGGGCTAATTATAGTAATGGGTGCCCTGGACCTGGAGTTGGATCACAGGCCGGTAAGACAGCACCTAAGGTGCAGGATAAGGGAGCTCCAGTTGGTAAATCAGCCTCAATGGGAGCCCAACTCAAATGCTTGTACACTAATACATGGAGTATGGGGAACAAGCAAGAAGAGTTGAAGGTGTGTGTGTACCTACAGGGCTGTGATGTCATTGGCATCACTGAGACACGGTGGAATGGACAGGTTTAAACTCTTTAGGTAAGACAGGCAGGGGAAAAGGGAAGGGGGAGACCATCACTGGCCAGCCAAAGTCCATAGAGCTCCACCTGGGGATAGAAGAGGAGCTGACAGAGAGCTGATGGGTTAGTATTAAAGGAAAGGCAGGGAAGGGAGACATCATAATGGAAGCCTGCTACAGGCTGCCTGTTCAGGAAGTCTGATTGGATGAGGCTCTCTCTAAACAGATTAGAGCAGCTTGACATTCACAAAACACGGTCCTCATGGTGAACTTCATCCAAGTATCTGTTGGAAGTGACAGCAGGGCACCAGAAATGGAAGAGGTTCCTGGAATGTGTGGATGATAGCTTCCTTTTCCAAGTGGCACAGCAACCCATGAGAAAAGGTGCTGTGCTGGACCTTGTCCTCACCAAAAAGGAGGGGCTGATGAGTAATGTGAAACTCAAGATCGGCCTTGGCTGCAGTGCTCACAGAATGGTGGAGTTCAGTATCCGCAGAGCAGCAAAGAGGATGTGCAGTAAACTTGCTACTCTGGACTTCAGAAGAGCAGACTGCACACTCTTCAGGAAACTACTTGGCATGGTGTGGTGGGAGGGAAAAGAGGCCCAAGAAAGCTGGTCAGTACTCATGGACAAACCCTTCCAAGCCCAGAAGCCTTCCAAGCCCTGAGAAAAATGAAGACAGGCAAGAACGCCAGGAAGCATTCCTACGGAGTTGTGGTCAGCAGCTCAGTGTCCAAGTGGAGACTGGTGACAAGTGGCATTCCTCAGGAGTCAGTGCTGGGACCAGTGTTATTTAACATGTTTGTAGGTGACATGGACAGCAGGATCGAGTCCACCTTCAGCAACTGTGCAGGTGACATGAAGCTGAGGGGTGCAGATGACACACTAGAGGGAAGGGATGCTATTCAGAGCGTCCTGGACAGGTTTGAGAGGTGGACCCATGCCAACCTCATGGAAGTTCAGCAAGACCAAGTACACGGTCCAGTACCTGGATTGGAGTAGTCCCAAGCACAGATACAGACTAGGCTGAGAATGGCTTGAGAGCAGCCCTGAGGAGAAGGATTTGGGACTGTTAATTGATGAAAGATTCAACATGATCTGGTAGTGTGCACTTGCCACCCAGAAGGCCAACCATATCTTGGGTTGCATCAAGGGATGTGTGACCAGCGGGTCAAGGGAGGTGATTCTACCCCTCTGCTGTGCTCTTTCGAGACCCCACATGCAGTATTGCCTCCAGTTCTGGGGTCCCCAGCACAAGAAGGACATCATGCTGTTGGAGAGGGTTCATAGGAGGGCCACAAAGATAATCAGAGGGCTGGAGCACATTCTCTACAAGGTCAGACTGTGAGAGCTGGGACTCTTCAGTCTAGAGAAGAGAAGGCTCTGGGAGTATGTTACAGTAGTCTTCTAGTACCTGAAGGGGACCTATGGAAGAGTTGGGGAGGGACTTTTTATAAGGGCAGGTAAGTGACGGGACAAGGGGAAATGGTTTTAAACTGAAAGAGGGTAGATTTAGACTATATATTAGGAAGAAAATCTTTACTGTATGCATAGTGATATACTGAAACAGGCTGCTCAGCAAGGCTGTGAATGCCCCTTCCCTGGAAGCATTCGAGGCCAGGCTGGATGTGGCTGTGAGCAACCTGATCTAGATGGATGTGTCCCTGCCTATAGAAGGAGGTTGGAACTACACGATCTGAAGGGTTCTTTTCAATTTGAACTAGTGTATGATTCTATGATCGTTTTGTAACATCAAACAGAAAACCACCATCATGCAGATCTTGACTGAAGTTTTATATTGCTTGCTTATATAGACAAGAAAAGCATCAGCCAATGGAAAGAAATTACTGAACCATAAGTAGTTCTCATCTGTTTCTAATATAAGATTCTTCATGGAAGATTGCAACTTCCATCAAAATGAAACCATTCTGAGGAGGAGATCTTGAAATAATGACTAAGATTATGATTCTATAAAATATGAACAGGATCTGGAAAAAGACATCCTGAACAGAATGCCTTTTGTCAACTTAATTGCTGTTGTATTTACACTGTATGTTCTTGCGAATGTTATATCTAAGTAATAAAATGAAACATTACCGAACAGTACCGAATAGAGCATTGCTGTAGATTCTTGTAGATCAGATAGAACAGATCATTTCTGTTTTGGAGGATGTTGGGGAAGGATTTGTTCTGGTGGGATTTTTTTGTATTGTTTCTCTTTTTTGCTTTAAGAAGTACAGTTAATTGCATCCTGTCAGTACCGGAAAGAGGTCTTTTTAATCTAAACTTGGTTATTGCTTTTTTAGTGTTTCCATTTCAGAATGTTTTCTGATGTAAAATTTTATGATAAATATGATAAATTTCATGTCTGCTACAGTAAGCAGCTATGTCTGCAATAGGAAAAGACATAATTATTATATCGCAATGCAGTTCTGAAAGGGATTGCTGTATTTTGGAGGTCAGATAGGGCAAGAAGTGTTTTTGCAGTATAAGCACACCTGTTCCAATCTCATCCTTATTACCTACTGTAATATATTTTTGTATTACAGTCAGTAGGAGTTACAGATCTACTAAGAATGTTTTTACTGTCTTCCAACCTGATATTTATTTTTTTGTCAGTGTATCTGCAGTAAAGCAAAACATCCTTTCACTTGATACCAAGGATGTGTGAATTAAGTCATACAAAAAGAGCAATATAAGTATGTAATAGAAATGCAGAGAGGAAAAGAAGAAAATTAGTTTTGAAATCTTTTACTCACAGGGTGGCAAGGCTGCCCAAGAGATGCTGTAGATGCCCCATTCCTGGTGGCATTCAGGGCCAGGCTGGATGGGCAGCAGCCCTACTTATGTCAGAAGGTTGGAAGCAGGTGATCTTTAAGGTCTCCTCTAACCTAAGCCATTATGTGTTGTAAATAATCCTTTGCTGTATTTTAAAAGGTAACAGGTAAGTACAAGAACCTGCTGTTCATCTACAAAAGAATGTTGAGCCTTAAAGTCTGGGAGCTAGACCACTCATAAAGTTTCTCTAGGAGATCCAAAAGCAGAAAGATGTACTTCCCTGATGTGTTGTTTCTTCAAGAAACCTCTTCCGGGGGGTTAATATTGACCGAATACTAGTATTTATCGTTTTTGTCTCTTACAAGCTTCTAGCAGAACTGGAGTGATCCTATCTCAGGTGTTGTTACCTTTACTGAAGAGAATCTATGTCACCAACATCTGTCCAAATGAAAACTGGTAATGTTGAATTCACAAGAGAATTTTGTGCCTGCAGAAATCATAGTGGTTTGTCATCAGCATGAAATTCTGATTTACTGTAGTTTTATCATACATTGAATTATGATAGGAAAAAACAGGGTTTTTCTGCTGAATATACAAGAAGTGCTCTATGCTAAAGAGCACTAGGATGTATCAGATATTTTGTACATATATGTAAACTCCATTTTCTCTCTTTTCTTCCATTGCAAAGCCTGAAAACATAATGTTGTTGGACAAAAATGTACCAAAGCCTCGAATCAAGATTATTGACTTCGGTTTAGCACACAAAATTGACTTCGGAAATGAATTCAAAAATATTTTCGGAACACCAGAGTTTGTTGGTGAGACACTTCATGTTTGTTAAAACTTTTCTTTCTCAGTCTGTGAAATGACAAGTGTTGTTTAGCTTGGTTCGACTAGGATAGAGTTTGTGTGGTGGCTGCTCTGAAAGTATTGCCTCCTATGTTGTTATATTGGTCCATTACATGATGAAATGGCATTTTACATGGAAGTAGGTATGAAGCAAGGGTGTATAACTGAATTCCTCCATGTGGAAAAAGTTGCACCCCCTGACATTCACTGACGCTGAGTGTTTTTGGAGATCTAACAGTGGGTGTGAGCACTGTGAGGGATGGGTGGTGTGCTTCAGTAGTGACAACAGCAACGGTGGGTCACCTCCACTGGTGATGATTTTAATGGATGTGCCATGTAGGCTTTTGCCCATTGCTGGTGAAAATGTGTAGCTGATGGTGGTAAGTGTAGCTGAGAATTTGCTCTATCAAATTGTGTAATTGTCGTTTCCACAAAAATAAATAGGAGGCATTACTTATAGTAATTTGTAGTATTTTGGAGTTTGTAGCATTCATTCCTACTGTAAACATATGTTAAAGGTATTTAATCTGTCAGCATCTTAGTTTAGTATCTCTGATTTACATAATCTGAGTGAAAAGGATTTCCTCATTGGCTTTATTCTGATCTACCTATTTTCTCCCTTAGCTCCTGAAATAGTAAATTATGAGCCTCTTGGTCTTGAAGCAGATATGTGGTGAGTTATTAGATCTTATCTGAAATAAATGTTATGATTATTAACATGTTCTAACCTTATGTTTTTCCTTCTCTTTCTCCATTTCTCTCCACTCTCCCTCAACCCCTCTTTTTGTTTTCTTTTTTTATTTCAGGAGCATTGGTGTAATAACTTACATTCTGTGAGTACCAAAATCTATGGGTGGTTCTTAGAATTGCTAGTTTTTTAATCTGTTCTCTGGGTTTTTGGTGATGCCTATAGAAATCAAGCAATTTTGATTGCACAAGATGTTTCAAGTTGAATTAATCATAAAAGCAGTATTATAATTATTGATTAGAATAACCATTGGTGGGCCTTGAGAATGCATGGGAAGCTGTCTTCAGATCTGTAGGTAATATCCTCTAAAACTGCAGAGAAATTTTTGCCCTGTTAGATTAAACCCTCATGAAAATACTATTTCCAGCCTTAGAGCAAGAAAAAAAATGCTCACTTTCTGCTGTTGTTTGAGCTGAGAGAGTTAAACAATTGTTTCAACATGTAGTGTGAGGATTATTCTGTATTTCTGCAGTCTAAGTGGTGCATCACCATTTCTTGGAGAAACCAAGCAGGAAACATTAGCGAATGTGTCTGCTGTGAATTACGAATTTGAAGAAGAATTCTTCAGTAATACCAGTGCCCTTGCTAAAGATTTTATACGAAGACTTCTAGTCAAGGATCCAAAGTGAGTCGTTCCACTTGCATATGCATTGTTGCAGCCTGAAATGTCTTTTAATATTTCAAACTATAGAATATTTTGCAACGTTATTCTTTTTATGTATAGTAGTTTGTATTTTGTACTACTTAAACTAATTCTCTTTCCTGCTATTAAAGGAAGAGAATGACTATCCAAGATAGTTTGCTGCATCCTTGGATCAAGGTGAGCATGTAATTAATTCTCTGTTCTGTTTTTCAGTCATTCTTGATTTCTTATTGCACTTTCACTTCTTAAGTTCTTCAGCAAAGCCTTCAAATTGAAAATTGGTCTAATTGTTAAATATATCTTACTGTTTTTGAAGGTTATCTGTATGAAAACTGGTATGTGTGAATTGTGGACTTTGTTAACATATGGAATTTATACAAGAAGAGTGGCCTATTGTTAAGATAAAATTCATGTTCAACCAGAGAAGTTAAGAGTGTAGAGAGTGTTGTACTGACAAAGGTGTATTATCTCAATCCACTCCCTTTGCTGCCTTCAAATGTCCTTGTTAGATTAGGCATAAAAGAGTCATCTTTCTTCTGTCTTCCCCTTTGGACTGAAGTCAACAGTTGATGTGAGGCAATTGTCAATTTCCTTCAGTCTTCCAGTGATTGTTTTTAAACTATTGAAGTGTTTCTAGGCTGAGAGAAAGTGGGACCTATTGTTCTTTAAGTGTGCACTAATACATGTCATGGATTTTTTTCAATACCCTATCAAAATCTGGGTATGAATAGTAAATTTCTTTAGCATCAATGATTTCCCAAGCTTTGGGGTTGCGCTGTGACTACTTTCCTCTTCCCAGAGAGCCATTTCACAGTTCAGCATCCTAGGACAGATACTTCCACAGCAACATGCCAAGCTGCAGATTTGACTGGAAAAATACTGACATTCTCTGTGCTCTGCTGACTTTTTCATGGGTTAATCTTAACAAGTACAGCTGTGAAATAGACAACTGGGGTCATGTTGAAGTGATTTTTATACAAGTAGAGCATGCACTAAGTTGTTTTTTTTTGACAGATGTTTTCCAGGAGCCATTCTTTTGTACTTTACAATGTTCCTTTATAATCTTAACATTCCAGATGTTCTTTTTCTGTCTCCTCCACTGCTCATGTCCTCTCTTACTTCCTCCCATCACAACCTTTACCCATATTTCTCAGTAAAAATATCTTCAAGTACAATGTCATGCTTTTCAAAGTTAGGTGGTTTCATTGGTGACTGGTGCTTAATATTAGCCTATGAGAAATGTCAAAGGCTGCAACCTTAGAGCTTCCTATATAGGTAGGTGGGATACGATTATTCTCCTCTTCCAGCAATGACACTGAGATTGGAAAATTGGACTACATTCAGCCAGGAAATTTTCCTAGAAGACATATTTTGTCTTGGAAATGATACACAATTTCTCCATCACACTGATACATTAAGGATGAAGTTTCTTTTTAGAGTGTTAAATCAACATTCTTTTGATGTTGGCATTTTGTTTTTGTTGTTTAAAAAAAGAAACAAAAAACCCAACTGAGTATTTCATTAAATATTCTTAGATCTGGATTTTCTTTAGAGTGTATTCTTAGGGAGTTCAGTCTGCATGCCTCACTAGATTGTGGGTATTCAGATACATGCTTACATTATAAAAACATCGTCACAGTGTAATAAAGTAATTATAAGTGGAAGTGTTACATAAAGAAAGATGCTTTATGAAGGTTCTGGGATATAGTTCACAGCTGTATTCTACTTCTGCTCACAGCCTAAAGACACTCAGCAAGCACTTAGTAGGAAAGCATCTGCAGTGAATATGGAGAAATTCAAGAAGTTTGCAGCACGGCGAAAATGGAAAGTAAGTCATTCAGTAAATCTTCACAGTGCTGGTAATGTATACATACAGTAGTGGTACCTGCTCCAGAAAAACATGCTTTACCTTTATCATTTGGAATAAAGTAGATGATTAAGTGTAGTGAGATGACTTCCTTGCTAATGATCTGCACGTAAGTGCTCAGGTGTGTGGAGTGTTTATGTGTCTAGTTGTTTGCTGTCATCTATCTATCTTGCTTGTGTTTGTAGAGGAAAGGTACTCCTAAGTGCAGGTACATGTTTGTGCAGCAGTAATACCAGTAAATCAAGCATCTTTTACACAGGTCTTGCAGAGTAAGTTCTTCCAAGTTATGCGAACAGCCAGCAGAATAGGAAGGAAAAACTGCAGAGGGTTTTTGTGCTTCTTTCCTTCAGTGTGCACACTAGAGAGTTCACACTGATACTAAGCAATGACTGGCTATTATTTATATGAGGAGAGTGAAACATGACATAACAGTAGTCTGTAATATTAGAAAAAGAGTTTTACTGATATCAGTAGAGGACGGAAATATGATAATTTTGCTAAGCCACTGAGCAGAAACTGAAACTATCAGATATATGTGTACTTTTATTTATTTATTTATTTATTTTGCCATAGTGCAGTATCTCTGTTGGGTAAATACCTATGGTATTTATTAAACTGAAGTATTAATTTGCTGCCTTAGTATGAAATTTTAAGTTTAGGAATATCTTATATTTATGTATATATATATATTTTAAAACAACAGTTTAAGGGAATATTGTCAGTTAATTTATGCCTAGTTAGGTTTTCTGTATGTACATGCGTTAAAGTCCACTCATTTAAATATTTTCAGTGTTTTGCTTTGTATCTGAATGGCTTTTTGAAATAGTACCAATCCAGAAATATTATATAGTTCTACTAGTGCAAGTGAATAGCTTATCTGTATTCTACTGGAAGATTCAAATGCAACTTAAAAAGGAGATGGGAGAGAGGCTGGAATCAAACTCATTTGTGTTGCTGTTTGACAATCTTCCTTTAAAAGCTCTGCAATAGCATCCTATCACATGTATGGCTTTGACTCTTCTCTTAATGTAGTTTTTTTCTTCTTATTTTTAAAAAGCAATCAGTGCGCTTAATATCCTTGTGCCAAAGATTATCAAGATCCTTCTTGTCCAGAAGTAATATGAGTGTTGCTAGGAGCGATGATACTCTGGTAAGTTTATACTTATATGATTAGGAAGTTTTAATACGTCTGAAACAGCCTTTTCTGAAATGATTCTAACACAAATTCTGTCTGTGGATTCTATCCACAAATGGATTTTAAGTCTACCAAGGGCAATTATCCATAGTCTGATCTTGTTCAGGACACAAACTTTGAAAATTCATTAATCAGCACACTGTGACTGTTTAGCTTGTGCTTGAAATCCATTTATCTCAGTTTTCGAGTTTTATTCAGGAGGAATTTTAGTGTGGAAAAGTTGTACCTATTTTTTTTTATGGCACAGTGTATCTTCAAATAACAATGTGATTATTTTTAACAGAGTATTCAGAGTTACTGAACCTCCATAGATGTAACAAATGCTAGACAGCAGTATCAGAATAAGGATAGTACAGTTACTTAATGACAAAATTTTAGACTTGTCCAGTATTCAGTTTTTGGGGTTGTATATATCTACTAGTTTTTAAGAGGTAGAAATTGTATGCTTTGAAATTACAATTTCTTGTGAATCCAAGAGCATCTTATTTATCTTACTCTCTATATTTTAATACAGGCTTTATAAAACCCATGTGATCAGAAGTGCTAATATGTTTAGAGCTGGGTAACCTCATTTTTCCTGTGCATTAATAGGATCATATTTCAGAAATTCCACAGAGCCTTTTTAGTTGTTGTTATCTTCTTTGTGTCCCTCCTGTGTAACCACACGTACCTTTGTCTCCATTTTCTCCTATTTCTGCTTATTCTCTGTCTTTTTCCACTTTGACCACTTCCCCAACCACTGTTTATCAGATGTAGTCATGTCTTTTAACACACCCTCAGCATTTCACACTTGTGTTGCAGCAGATCATCCTCTGCACATCCTAATGTTGTATTGTAAAAAAAAAAAAAATTAGAAACCACAGTATGAAGGCGATAAATGGTACAAATATTTGTCTCTGTAAATTTCAGTGCATGGGAGAAAAACGAAGTTATGTCTGCAAATGTATCTAGGCTCATTATTTATTTTCTTAGACTCCTACCTGGTCCATATGGATGTATGAAAGCTAGTACAAAGTACATCTTCTACAGCATATTCCTGGATAACACAGAACTTGATTCTGCATTATGTATTTATGTATCTCTTTTTAATGTTTCGAATCAATTAGGTTGGAAAAGACATTTAAGATCCTTGAGTCCAGTGACCTATCTAACACTGAAAGAGTACCACTAAACTGTGTCACATACATCTCTTAAATACCTCCAGGGATGGAAATTCTTCCTGATTTCCAGTCTCAATTACGTCTTGAAAGGAGGGAGGGCACAACTTAAGGCCATTGCAACACATCACTTCTCACCTTAGGAAAGATATGACACTCTCTTCACTGCAACCTCCTGTCGGGTGGTTGTAGTGAGTGATGAGGTCTCCTCTCAGCCTTTTTTTCTCCAGACTACATAGCCCCAGTTCTTCAGCTACCCCTCACATCTTGTGTTCTGTGGTCTTTTCATCAGCTTTGTTGCTCTTTGCGCATGCTTGGGCAAGACGATATTTTTTTGTACTAATAGGCCCAAAACTTAACACAATCACAGAAATCACAGAATTTTAGGAGTTGGAAGGGACCTCTAGAGATCATCGAGTCCAGCCCCCATGCAAAGTAGGTTCCCCACAGCAGGCTGCACAAGTAGGCATCCAGGTGGGCCTTGAGTCCAGAGAAGGGGAATCCACAGCCTCCCTGGGCAGCCTCTGCCAGTGCTCCGTCACCCTCACTGTGAAGAAGTTCTTTCACATATTGGTGCAGAACTTCCTATGCATCAGTTTATGGCCATTTCCCCTTGTCCTGTCCCCAGAGACCACTGAAGAGAGGTTGGCTATGTCCCTTTTACTCCCACACTTAAGATATTTATAAATGTTAATAAAATCACCTCTCAGTCTTATTCAAGGTGCAGTCTAACCTGTACCAAGTATAGAGGGACAATCACTTTTCTGCTGGCCATCCTGTTTCTGATGTAGACCATTGGCATTCTTGTCCACCTGGGCACATTGCAGGGTCATGTTCAGCTGACTACTGATCAGTACCCCCTTTTCTGTTAGGAAGCTTTCCAGTCACTTTTCCTGAAATGTACACCACTGCATTTGGTTTTTATGACCAAAGCGCAGCACCCAGCATCTTGCCTTGTGACAGACAGTTGAAAGCAGCCTCTTCATATAGTCTATCCAGATCCCTCTGGAGTGCTGTCCTACCCTCAGGCAGATAATACTCCATCCCGACTGGGTGTCATCTACAAACATGCTGAGAGCACACTCAGTCCAAAAAATACTTTATCACAGAATCACCAAGGTTGGAAAAGACCTGTAAGATCATCCAGTCCAACCATCTTTATCAATATAATTGGTAAAGATTCTAAAACTGACATAAATACTGAGCCCTAGAGAATGCTACCTGTGAACAGTTACCAACCAGATTTAACTCAAAGACCCTTTGAGCTCAGCCATCCAACTAGTTTTTTACCCAGTGAACAGGATATCCATCCAAGTTCATGAGCAGCAAGTTTCTCCAGGAATAGGTTTTGGAAAACAGAATTGAATGCCTTCCTGAAGTCCAAGTAAACAATATCTGCAGGCTTTCCCTCATTCACTAAGAGAGTAATGTTGTAGAAGAAGATGAGGTTAGTCAGACAGAACCTGCCTTTTATAAGTCCATGGTCTGACACCTGATTGTCCTGTACATGCCATTTGATGGTACTCAAGGTGATATGCTCAGTGACCTTCCCTGGCACCAAGGTCAAACTGAGAGGCCTGTAATTCCCCTGATCCTCTTTCCTGCACTTCCTGTAGGTGGACATTGTTTTTGCTAACATCCAGTCGGTTGGGAGCTCCCCAGTTAGCCAAGACCAATGGTAAATTTTTGGAAGCAGCTTGTTTAGCACTTCAGCCAGCTCCGTCAGCACCCTTGAGTGGATCCTATCCGTGTAGATTGTTGTGTTCAAGTGATGTAGTAGGCTGTTAACTATTTCTCTTTGGATGCATGCAATTGATTATGCTGGAATTAGTTCTTTGTCTGGAATCTCAGTGAATAATGAGTTCATAGATTAAGTGTTATTGTGCTAGAAGAGATGTGAGGCTTTTTGGTGTAAATTTTCAAACAACATGCATGCATTTTAGCTGTATGCTTCACAAAGGATTTCTTGGCAGCAGAAGGGTTCTATGAGACTTTAAACATTCCACTTTTTAAAATTTTTCAGTGTCTTGGTAACTGTTGAGTTAGAGAGGGGTTGTTTTTCTTGAAGCTAACACTTTTTCTTCTTTGTCTTTAATTACAAGGATGAGGAAGATTCTTTTGTGATGAAAGCTATTATTCATGCCATCAATGATGACAACGTTCCTGGATTACAGCACCTTCTGGGATCTCTGACAAATTATGATGTCAATCAACCCAACAAGGTAGAGTGTGGGTCTGTGATGAGGTGGGTGGTAGACTAGCTGTAACCCTGTTGAATATATCAGTATGGCTGTAATAGAAATGTAACGTGTGAAATGAAAAAGAAATGTTAAGTGGATGGGAAATTACTCTGCCTTTCTTTAGGGAAAATTTTAATAAGTTCTACCTGTAGACTTCTCAAGCTACCTGAAAATGGAGCCTGAAATGTGTTTTTGAAAAAGTAAGCCTTTGCAAAACTACTAATCAAATCTGTTTAAAAGAGCTTTGTTGTATTAGAGATTAGCCTTTGCTTTAGTTTGCAACTGTTCCTTACAGCACATAAAGGCGGCTGATCATATACAAACAATCAGAGTGACAAACCAGCTTTGCAAAGCACTGTCAGAAACAGAAGTCCTATACAGCAGAATTCGTACATACAAACACAGTGTTAGATTCTGCCATTCATTTTCAGAAACAAAATGAGTTGCCTGCTGAAGAATTTCAGTATCCTGCAGCTGCTCAAGTGGGAGTATTTTAACTGAGCATACTAGACCAAGGTTCCAAGCTGGCTCTGCTGTTAAACCTTGATTAAATCATCTCAGCTTTGATTTTCAATTTTTTTTTAAGGATTATAATGTTCATTATGAAATGCTTCAGGAAGTATCTTGCAGAGTACTGTCGAAATAAAGCATTTATTATTTTGCTGCAAAGGAGTCCTGAACCTTTCAGACAGGCATTTTTATTCAATGCTGCAGTACCGTTTAACTTTTTAATATGTTGTTAGTTGGTTGTGTCTTTGAGGAATTGAGGCCAAAAACTTAGATATTCTTTTTATATTATTTTCTAGTTTCTAAGCCATTTGAAATGTAGCTATACAAAATTGTGAGAGGTACCATCTTTTGAAAATTGGGCAGAAGAGCACTTAACATTATTATTCCTAGTTTGAAAAGTGTGCCTTTAATATTTTGTGTCATATAGCCAATGTGACTTTATCCCAAAAGTGTAGAAAAATGATTTAGATAGTAAATTTATTTGGACAAAGGAGTGAATTATTTACTGTACAGTATTCCCAGGAGACTTGTTTAAAACTGGAGATTCAGAGATGCCTTTTATTGCCTTTCTTGTTTCATTCTCTGTTCTTAAGACTTCAAAATTTAAATGCCTTATTCTTGCTTGTTTTGTTTGTTATTAGCATGGAACACCTCCACTACTCATTGCTGCTGGCTGTGGAAACATTCAGATGCTTCAGTTGCTTCTAAAACGAGGATCCCGTATTGATGTCCAAGATAAGGTCAGGGTTCTGATTTGTCACTGTTTCTATATAAGATTTTGGCTTTCAGTACAGCTAGCAGAGGACAGGCAGTTCAGGCCAGGTTGTGTTAAAAATGAAAAAGTATGCATCTTAGAGTCTGTTTTGTTAATTGTTCACTAGAATCCCTAGAAAAATGATAAATACAAGTCTTTACTAACTTCATTTGTTAGTAGGCACATACCCTAGTTTTGATCACTTTGTTAGCCATGGTAATTTGAATGATAACTAATCTTAAAATGTAGCTCTCACTTATAAAGTTGAATAAGTTAGTTCAAATTAGTGATTGCCCTAAATCAAAATGGTGAACTTTGGTATAAAATGATAAGCACACATGTCAGCAGTGAGGAATGTCACAACTAAAATTCAGGTACACTTTGCAACTGGTGTTTTTTCTAAATATCTTTGAACGATGTGGGTCTCATTTAAAGTGAACTTGGAGCACTGTCCACTCCTACCTCATTAACTGAAAAGTAATCACAGTGCAGGTTTTTATCCTGTGACTTCTCCATAATCTCCCTTGCAAGGGTGAAGAGAATTATCCTTGCATAGAGTTAGTTATCCTATTGATTATTCTTGTACAGAGTGTGGTGGTTTTTTTGGTGTAGATATGTCCAGTTGTTAAATCAACTTGAAGAAATAAAGTATATATATATATGTATATAAATGTTGATATATGTGATGAGCTCACATTCACTGTGATGAATCTGATTTGTTCAATATATCTGTATACATGTCTGTGCATTTTTACCTCAGTAAATGTCTAAAATTAGAATTCTAAAGTGATCACTGACACATATAATTAAACATTTTGGACAGGCTGGATCTAATGCCATCTATTGGGCTTCTCGACATGGTCATGTAGAAACACTGAAATTTCTTAATGAGAATAAATGTCCTCTGGATGTTAAGGATAAGGTAAGAACAAAATTCCATCTTTCATGGAGAGAGCTTGTTTGTTTCTTCATTTGTTTGTTTATTTGTTTGTTTTCACAAAGCTTTATCTTAGCTAAGAGAGAGGCCTTTGAATTTAAATGATTTTCAGCTGTCTTAAGAATGTGACTGAGTTTTTTAGTTAGGTTTTACAAGCTGACATATAGGGCTGTAATAGCACAGCTTTCAAGTTGCTGAATGTACTGATTATTCTTCTGATGGATGTTAACCAAGCGTGCATATAAATGTGGTGAGTACATGGTGGGTAGGTGGAAAAGAACAAACCTAAATTAATTTTCACGTGAACACTGGATTTTGCATTGGAATTCAGGGTAAAATCGTGATTCTGTTTTTCATTCCTCTTGATTGAAAATCACTTTAGTCTGACAAGTAGATTTGACTTTATTAAGTTGAATATAATGAAAGTTAAGAATTTAGAGTTGATGAGCTGTTAGCCTATCTCTGGCAGAAACATTTGCCCTAGAAGGTAGTTGCTGTTGAAAGCTTATACCACAGTAATGTTTCCACACTATCCAAAGCTCTAGCACAGAAGCAGGTATGCTTGTGAGATGTATGTAGTTGTGAAGTGTACTTTGCTCATAGAACTAGTGAAAGGAAATGCATGCTAGCAATATCAGTATTCCATTCCTGATAGAGATACTAGAAGAAGAGTTAGACTTTTAGTAGAAACACTGTTTCTATACAATTACTGCAATGTAATTGTAACAAAAGTTTGCAAATTATTTCATGTAATAATCAAAATAAATGTACCAAAGGATGCACTGAAATGTTAGGCCAACTCCTTACAGGTATGGATGTAAAGTAGGGAGGGATATTAAGAATAGAAATAGGTTACCTGTTTCAGTGACAATTGTGCACGTCTTGTCTCCTCATATTACTCCCCATTGTGGCTGCAATCTTCAGCAAATTAAATGGGAAAGGAAATTCCAGAAAAGGAATGCCTTTGAAGAAATACTTTTTGTCTGGTGGCATCATAATTGTCACATATAACTACAGTTTGAAAACTGGAGACCTCTGCTAATTGGAGCTGTATCATTAGGGTACAGGAAGAAAGGAATGCCCCAAGCGGTATACACAGTCAAGTTGTACATAGTGGTGTACATTTGAGGCAGCATATAAAATTACATTGTTATGTTCTTTTGTAATTGCAGTCTGGGGAGACAGCTCTTCATGTTGCATCTCGATATGGTCATGTGGATGTGGTGCAGTTTCTCTGTAGTGTTGGATCCAATCCTGACTTCCAAGATAAGGTGAAGTACTTTCTGCTTTTCTTATAGAAACACAGCCTCAGTGGAAGTGGTCAAAATTCTTAGCCTTTCCTTGCAGCCTCTAATACGTTTGAATTCCCTTTCAGTATCTTAAGGAGGGTTGTAAGAAGGAAGGGGATTGACTCTTTATCGAGCTCTGTTGTGATAGAATAAGGAGAAATGGTTTCAAACTAAAAGAGGGGAGATTTAGATTAGATATAAAGAAGTTTTTTACAGTGAGGGTGGTAGGCACTGGAACTGGCTGCCCAGAGAATTGATGAATCGCCCGTCCCTGGAGACATTCAAGGTCAGACTGGACCAGGCTCTGAGCAACCTAATCTAGCTGTGGGTGTCCCTGTTCATCACAGGGGGGTTGGACTAGGTGGACTTTAAAGGTTATGGATGATTCTATGATTCTATGAATTTGAAAAAGAAAAAAAAAAGAAAAAAGGCAAATTATGGAAGTCTTGATACCTCTTTATAAATAGCTACTCAAAAACAGAGTGCATAAACCAGCCAACCATTGCTGTACTCATAAAGCACAAATTAGCTTAAAAATGGAAGCTTAAAGATGGAGAAGCTTCACAACACGAAGGTCCAATTAGTGGTGTGTACCCTGCGAGTTCAGTTTACACTTCTTATTATTTGTTGCTTTGATTTCAGCAGCTTTTTGTGAGGAATGAGAAAATTTTGAAAACAGGAGGAGAGCTCAGAAGGGCTCCTTTAAAGATGCTTTTTTTCTGTGAGCTCTGAGCTGTAAATTCTTGCAAGAAGACAGGAAAGAAAAGGTTTAATTGCAAAAGAAAACATACATTTAACCCAAAATTCACTGATATTGGGTTGTGTGTGGATGTTGGCTTATGGAACTACAATCTGGGGTCCTGTAGAACTATATTTGTATTGTTTAAGCAGCAGCAAGCTAAAGGACTACAGGACGTGCTGTTCAACTTTTACTTTTTTCCTTAGATTTTTATGGAAATCTTGAACACAGCCCAAGATTTCAAATATCAGCACTAATTGTCTGTTGCTATTAATCAAGTACAGAAAGGATATTCCATTTCTTAGAATTTGAAAAAAATATGTTATAATTCTTGTTTTGTAGTGGGATATAAATCAGTAATTTCAATAGCATATTTTTATAGAACATTTGAATTTCTTAATGATATTCCACATAACTGTTACGAAGTACAGAGATAATGGAGATGAAACTTTGAATCTTCCTTGGTACAAACAAACAAACAAAATCTATCTCAAGCTTAAAGTCTTGTGGGATTTATATCTCCTTGGTGAGTTATCTGTTTTAAACACTATTTTAGTCCCTCAGTCTGCAAGATGTGGACGTAGAAAATGTTTGTGAATGAGAATCACTTTTCAAGTAGGAGAACTAAGACAGTTAACATGGGGATGTCTAGACTAGTACTGCTGACATTCAGAGTGTTGCCAACAGAAGGCCTTATAGATAGAAATATAGACTCCCAAAATCCAGGTGATGATGCAAATCTAGTGCTTCATCATAATCTCTTAGTGTGTCAGCAGGCAGGAAGTTCTTTGAAAATGTCAGCATTTGTAACTATATCCCCTTTCCACAGGGCTTATGCAGTAGACTGTCTTTTTTCTTTCCTGCTATCTTGCTTTCTTTCTTAAGTTAAGGAGGTGAATTGCTTCTTGTAGCATTTGTTTCTGTTTTTTTTCATTGCGGGTTGTTGTTTTGTTGTTATTATTATTACTCTGTGTTGCTAGGAAGAAGAAACTCCATTGCATTGTGCAGCTTGGCATGGCTACTATTCTGTTGCCAAAGCACTTTGTGAAGCAGGTTGTAATGTGAACATTAAAAACAGAGAGGGAGAGACTCCACTCTTGACAGCATCTGCTAGGGGATACCATGATATTGTGGAGTGCTTGTCAGAACATGGAGCTGACCTTGATGCAACAGATAAGGTTAGTTATGGGTGAGTGGTTTGCTTTTAGGAGGAATTGCCTCCAGAGTTCACAGGTGTCACAGAGCCATACCTGTGAATTTATTTATTTGAATATTGCATGCCAGCATTGTTTTTTGTGATTTGGGTTTTCTGAGCAGTTTGTACAGAGAATATGGATGGCTGCACTAATTTTAAAGTTGCCAGCTGATTAATTTTACTTTTTTTATTGTTATTATTTTGATGATTCCTTATCACCTTTATCAATCATCACCTTATAAATAATGTTGTAGAAAAGTGAAGGAACATTTGGTTCTGTAATTGTTAAAAGGCTGTTAACTTAAGAGAAGAAGGATGAATTTATTGTTTGCCTGTGATTCCTGTGGGTCAGATAAATCACCTGTTTCCAGTACACTAACACCCAACTATTTAAAAATACAGTTCTATTTGATCATGTTTCATCACTCACAATGTGATCCCCAAAAATAAACATAGCATTTCTTAGCTTATACTTTTGCTATGCTTTTCTTTATAGCTAATCTTATCCGTAGTTGTTACAAACTTGTATGTTCAGTGCAAATGCTGATTTTTATTTTTTTTTTCCCGGAAAGAAGTAAACTGATTCTTTCTAGTCAGGTTTCCTGTAAGTTGTTCCACTGAGAAAGAAAGATCTGTCTCTGGAGTGACAGATACTAAAAAGATTGTTTGACTTTTATATCCCTAGCTTCTGTTAGTAAATGCTAGAGTGATTTATTCTGCTGAGATGATTGTTTCAGTTGGTCACACTCCCACTTTCTGGGGAAGTCTTCCCTAAAGAGTGTATTTACATTTCATCCATTCCACTGCAAAGCACACTGGCTTAAAAAAAATCTTATTTTCTACTTGTTGATCTGTTCTGACAGATATTGTGCATCTCCCTGCTTCCAGCCCTGCCCTTCCCTTTTGCCTCTCCTAAAATAAACATATATTTTTTTATTCTGGAGGCAAGGAAATGCATACAATTACTGGGACATTATTGTGACTCTGAAAAATACTTGGATTTTTATTTTTACCTCATGTCTTGGCTGTCTTGTGATTTCAGGATGGTCATATAGCCCTACACCTTGCTGTAAGAAGATGTCAGATAGAAGTAGTGAAAACCCTCATCAATCAAGGATGTTTTGTAGATTTCCAAGACAGACATGGCAACACTCCTCTGCATGTGGCCTGCAAAGATGGGAATGTTCCTATTGTAATGGCACTTTGTGAAGCAGGTTGTAATTTGGATGTCGCTAATAAGGTAAATGGGATACGGCACTGAACTGCTTTGTTTAAGAGGTCAACAATTGCATCAGATGACCTCTCCTACTTCACTAGTCAGGAAATTATTTTTCATTTTTAACTCTTAAAGTGGTCAAATGCAAAACATTAAATGACTGAAGGTGCAAATTTACCTTTTTTTAGTTTAGTTCGTGGATTAAAGGTCCGTGAAGAAGGAGCCCAAGTGAATTAGTTACCACAGTGTACTTTGCTACTCAGCTCCGATGTTGGTCTGTGCCAGCCATCTTCCTTAGCTGTGTAGCTTTGCTCATCCAGATCATATCAAAGAACACAGGTTGTGTATTTCTGGTGGCCTGAACAGACATTGGTTTGATTTATTTTAATAACAATAAATTGCTTGCACAATTGAGGACTTGTACATTTTTATTAAAAATCTGCTTTAAATTCAGTACAGATCTGCACTGTCATCTAAACAAGTGATTTAAATCAAGTGCGGATTCTTCTGCTGTTTACAAAAATGCATATTATATTAACTGGTTTATGTTTTTCTTTCTTGAGTTCATTCATTAAAATATTAAAATAAATGATGATAAAACATTTATCTTAGAATTGAATATCTTCATATATAAAAGAAGTTGTCATCAGTAGAGTACATGAATTCTCAGTGTTAAAATGTTAAATGTAAAACTATTTTCAAAAATGGTAGTTAGATGACTGAGGAAGGTGCTTTTGGGAAACTGTTCTATTGCTTATGCTTTCACTTACAAATGACAGTTGCAGAAGTGATAAACCTTTAAAGTTGTTGAATGCAGTGCCTATTGATGGATTACTGCCAGATAAAAGTGTGAAATGCCCATTGCTATAGTCAGTAGGCACTTTCGGAAGAGGAAGTCTAATTGCCTGTCTCTAAATTTGGAGATACTAGTGCTTTCTTGGCTTCTTTCCTTGTGGTATTGCTGCAGGGTTTGGGATAACTAAATGTAGTGCTATGCAGGTTTAACATTCTTGCTTTCCTCCTGTGTATCTTCAGGTGAGAAGTAAGCTATTTGAGGAGATTTTCCTTTAGCTGGTTTGGATAAGTTTACAGTCAGCCAGTAGACTGCTGACATGCTGTGAAACTCGGGGCTTGATATTTAGTTCCATTGTCTTTCTCTGCTCTATTTAATTTTTATATGCTCTGAATTTTTTTGTAGAAATATTTATATCATTATCTGTTAATTGTTTAATTCAGTTACTTAAATTCACTTTTTTTTTTAAACCTGCGTATTCTAAAATTATATTTTATTAACTAATATTTCCATTGACTATGAAAACTGACCTTCTCTAGGTTAGCTAGCTAATTAAAATTGTAGGTCTTCTGGCTTGAAGACTGTCCAATGAAATTGCTTGGTTTTAATAATTAAAATCATCAGCTGCCAAGTCAAAAAACGTACGGTAATAAGCTCCTTGATCTTGCCTCCAAGCTTAAATATGATTGACTAGGCAATTAAATCTAGATTCACTGCTGAGAACACATTTTGGGAAAGTGAGTTAATTCAGCAAAAGGTTGGATTAGCACCTCTTTTCATAACTGAGAATGCTCAGCTGGGAGCAGTAGTGTGGCCTCAAGCATACCATATTAAAAAACAGCCTTCAAGTGTTCAGTAGATACAGGATCATGGTACAGGAACTGCAATTAAAGTTTACATTCTGTTAGTCTTTTAGGAGTCAAGTATACTAGAGTGATTTTAAGAACACACTTTATTTGAAAGAGTGAGTAAAGATCTTATGAAATAGAGGAAATTCTTCTTTACTTGTCCTCTTCATCAGTGAGACCTGTAATGAATTGGTCTTCAACTCCGGTATTGTCTGATGCATATCCAATACCAGTTGAGGGCATTGCTAGCTTCTTCCACAGTCTGTGTGCAGTAGAACATCATAAGCATTTATTTGAGTTTGAGGAGTAAGCATCTTTCCAGTTTTCACCTGGCATAAACTTAACTTTACTTTCAAATACTCTTACAAAGTAAACAAATAAATTTGGTTCTGAATGTAGGGTTAAAACAGGGAGAACTGTATTGAAAACATGAAGTCATAAGAGGAGGTGATAAGAGGATTTACAAATAATGCAAGGATTTACAGAATACAGTAGAGTTATTCATGCCATTAGCTGCGAGCATGAAAGGCCAGAAGAGGTTGATATGAAAACCTTTTTTCTGTGGAAAGATTGGTGAAAAAGCAAAAATGGGGTGAGGACTACTTTCAGCACTTTCCTTCTGTCACTATAATCATGGATCCCTTCATGCTCACTCCCACTGTTCATCTCTTATGCCTTGCAAGGAGGACTCTTCAGACATAATTATCTAAAGTAATACTTGGCTTGAAATAAAGAGTCCAGAGTTTTAAAGGCTAAGGACTTTTTGGTAAAATTTTTACAATACCTTTGCAGAGTATCAGTGCTTAACAATTGTCTGATATGTTTGATTATTATTCTTAAGTACTGGAATGATATTCTTTGACTAATATAACACTTGATTTTTTCCACAATAGTATGGAAGAACACCTTTACATCTTTCTGCAAACAATGGCATTCTTGAAGTTGTCCGGTTCCTGTGTCTTACTGGTGCCAACGTGGAAGCTTTAACCTCAGTAAGTATTAAGACAGTGCTTCATGCATGTTTTATATACAATGGTAGAAAACAAGTTAATCTCAAGAGAGGGCAATGGTTAAATACAGTTACATTTTGAAATGAAAAGATAGTAGGCAGTAGAATATACTTACAGCATTGTGTTATCTGTATGCATAATAGGCTGCCATTGTTAAGCTGTATGTCATTTCCTACCAACTACAGTTACTGTACAGATGTATAGTATGTATCTCATTGTCATCTTTGGCTTGCTTTTGCTTTTGTAGTGGATAAAAAGTTTCATTTTTCTGTCATAAATGTGTGGGTGCATGGAAAAGTGAGATAGTGTGCAAGTTATCTTTGTAAAAACAAATCATTTGTGTCAAATCAGTCAGTACCATTGCTTCCAATTAGAACCACTCAAGATATTTTTCTTCATCCTTCTTCCTGGACACCTCATACACCCTCCGTGTATCCAAGGCTTTGTATGCACCTTTACCTGCCCACCCACCATAATTGATTTTTACAAGAATTGCATTGGTTTATGCTGCTCCTTGCTCTAATCATTGCATTCTAATCTGAAATAACTGTTTTTCTGTATATTGAAATCATGTGACTGTGATTTAGTATCCACACAAAGTATCCTTGAGGCAACAAAAATGGAGAGAGAAGGAAGATTTCCATCTCATTTGCTTTATGCATTAGATGGAAATCACAAACCTTTTTGCTTTCCCATAGATTCAGCACTGTTTTTTCTTCTAAGTACGTATCTCACATGACAAATAGAAGCCTTTCAAAAGCAGTCATTAAAACCATTGAAACTGTGGCTTGAAGAAGTTAAGTATCTAAAAATGACATTCAGAAAACTAGGTCAATGACTGCTGTGTCCTCTATTGGTCAGTAATGAAAAATGCATGCAGTGGACTTTATGGGGCATTTTAAAGCTTTTTCTTTGCCATCTGTTTTTGTCCTTTGCTTTTTTTTTTTTTTCCTTCTCATTCTGTATTTCTCTTTTCAATACTGTGTACTGTAGAGGTGAGATAAGAGTGTGGATAGGGGATTCATGAGCCGTATTAGTTCACTTACGTCTGTAAGACTGGTAGTCCATGTAAACGTTGTCTTTCCAAGATAAAAGTACTTCTTATCTCTGTAGACTGCATCAGCATCAATGAGATGACAAAGTAAATTGTGCTGATATTAAACCTGTCAGGAGGAACATGCTGAATATACACTAATCATAAAATGATAGAATGGCTTAGATTTGAAGGGTCATCAAACCACCCGTGTTGCAGGCAGGGTTGCTAACCACTAATCGGTCACTAGATCAGGCTAGTGGAAGTCCAGAGAAGAGGTCTTAATTTTCCACTACTTTGTCTTAATATGCGAAAAAAAAAAAAAAAAAAGAATTAAAACCCTTGTGAATTAGTTACTTGCTGCCAAAATATGAAACAACATTAGTATTAATGTAGTTGAAACAGGAAAAATAGTGAGCAATTTTTCTTTCAGCTTATTTCATATTAAACTCCTGATTTATGAAACATGGGTAATTAAATGTCAAGAGCAGAATGCTGAAGGCAGCTTTTCTACTCCTGTTGTGGTTTTGTAATGTTTGCTGTCGGTATTCCACATCAGAACATCGTGTAAAACAATGCGAGTTAAAGAGTTCATGTTCTGGTGGGCAAAGGGAGAGAGGTGGAGCTCCTGGCTGGACACCAGCCTCCCTCTCTGGCTCACGGGCTTTCTCTCTCAGTTTCTGGCTGCAGAGAAAAACACGTGTGCTTCCTGCAGTCTACCAGAGTAAGATCTCATACTGTTGGATACTGTTGTCTCTTATTTTGTTTGATTGTGTTGGTTTTCTTTCTTTCCCAGTCTCTCCTTGGTTTATTTATTTTGTTTCATATTGTTTTGTTTGTCTTTTTGGTTTTTTGGTGCCCCTGTCACAGACTCAGATCTAGAGGCAACTCCACGACATCTCCTCTTGAATTTGCTGATGCAGTTTAAACCATTCTAATTGCTTTCTAATGCTCATGCTTTCTTAAAACCTCCATTGGACTGGTATGCTGTCATGATTCTTTACCCATTAGTAAACAAAATTGACCTGCTGTTCATGCAGGTGAATATGCCAGTGTGTGTCCTCTTCATGAACTGTTTAAACTTTGAAATCCATTTAGAATGTAGTGTCTGGAAATTACTACAATCTATAATTGGTGAGAAAAGAAGGGTAATACAGAGGGAAAGTACTGGCATCGCTCTAAGACTCTGAATTCAAGCGTCTTGGTACAGTGGCATCCAGATGCTAATTTGTTAAAGAAATACTGTGGTGCATTTTTACTGTATTTATCTTTGCACCACCTAAGAAAACAGAAATTCCAGTGGGTACAGTCAGTACTGCTTCGTGTATTTTTTTCTCGTCTCGCTGACTCATCTGTGTCTGACAGTAATTATTCTGTTATTGCCTTAACCAGAGTTGATCTGTGTTGTACATAACTTTTTATTGTGGGTAAAAGGAAGAAACTGCAGCTAATGATTTATCTTTCAACAGGATGGGAAAACAGCAGAAGATCTTGCCAGAGCAGAGCAGCATGAACATGTAGCCAGTCTGCTTGCAAGACTTAAAAAGGTTAGGAATGCGTAAATTTTAACTGAGCTCTTCATGTTTTTAAGATAGTAGAAGCAGTTTGAATATGGGAAATCATAAGATCATTGACAAAAGCCACTCTAAAAAACTTACTACAAATATCCTTGCTGCAAGGTAGACTGCACCAACATTCCATCATATCTCCTCTCTGACAGTGCCTACTGAAAATTTAAGGAATTTATAAGAAACTGAAAAACTGTTAAGAGCCAGCACATCCTACAGGAGAACTTACTTTCATCGCCATTTTAATTAGATGTAAAATGTAATGTAAATGTAAATTATGGACTGTGAGGAATTTGTGGCCTTCTGGAAACTCTAATACCACTTGGAATAGTAGTTTAAGTTCTCCGTGTCCGTTTTTTAATTCTGCAATTTCAGTATCTCAAAGTCCCCTCACTTCTAGAATGTAAAGCTGATCTGGTCTTCTCATAAAGGAGCAACTCTGACAAGTCTGATATACACTGATTATTCTAGATATGCAGGATCATTTATACAGTAAAGTTGCAGAGACCACTTTCCTGGAGATTTCAGGCAACAGCTAAAGGAGTTAAGAGTACTATTTTAATTATGCTGATGATACTGTGGAGATATGAAATAAATGATCAGGCTCTTCCTTTTACATAATTTTGAAGTGGAAATGTATCTGTGCCAGGCATTGCCAAGGTGGAAGTAGAATCGTGACTTGCCAGTAAATCTGTACGTGCTGGGATTGTAAAATATATCAGCAAATACAGCAGAAAGGTACAGAGTTGAGGTTTCCTTTGCAGTGGTAGCTTTTGCATGCACATGTCATAACAGGATCCATAGTATTGCATATCTATGTATTTTGAAAAAGAAAACAATCAAAACAAGAATCAAACAAATGTTGAGTGCTTTTTCATGCTGGTGGAGAAGTGTTGATGATGTAGATACAAAACTAGTACAAATCAACGTAGAACAAAAGGAAGAAAATAGGTATATCTCTTCTGAAAGAGATTTTAGTAGCTCTAACACTCTTTGACAGTGGAGGCTGACTATATATAGGGAAGATGTATGATAATTATATATTTGATCAGAGCTTTGCAACAGAGAATATGGTAAATTGAAATTAATAATCTACAACAAATGACTTAAAATGGGTGATCTCATGTAGTACTGAGTGTACCTGACATTTTTACATCTTCAATGCGTGTAGGGGATTTTGCTCCTAATAGCACATGTATGAGGAACTTACTGTTATAGCAGCTCTTACAGAGAATTGAATATTAGCAATGAGGGGGTGCAAAATTTGCATTGTGATGAATGTATGTCGTACATACTTGTTAGGGAGATAGCAAATAAATCAAATACACTATTCCTCAGTGTATTTGCTACATGCTCTTATTTTAGGGAGTGTTGCTCTGGGTGCTCTTTTAATAACTCACCTTACCTGTTAATCCCAGTACAAATGCAGAACAGCTGAGCCTCTCAGCCCCAAATGGGTGAGTGAAGGAAGGAAGGAAACAAATTCCTTTGCTCCTCCACTTTTGCTCAGTTACCTCAAAATAGGCTTTTCTGGGGTGAGAGACACTTAATAGTTTGCTGACCTCCACTGCTTTGTCTCGATAAGCTGATTTTAAAAGCTCAGCTCCCATGCAGAATAGTAGAGTATCTATGTCTGATTGCTTCTTGCTGGAGGAAGAGAGCAAGACATGATTTGTTTGTTCTTGGCTGTTATTCTTGTTGCAAAACAGAGTGGTGATGGGTAAGCTTAAAGTGGAAAGCTCTTTGGCAGAAGAGGTACGAAGAAGGCCTGAATATGAGGATGAGGGTGAAGCTGTGGAAGAGCTAATGAATGCATCCAGAGGGCAAACAAGGAACGGAGAATAAGATAGGGAAGTGTCAGAAAAGTTAGTACTGTAATTTTAGGAAACAGAATCTCTGGTAAAGAAATGTTTAATTCGCAATTGCAACGGCAGGCATCCTGTGTACAGGAGCACACACAAAGACAATGGTGGGTCTTTTATACCTGCTGCTTATCTTTCTCCCCTGGTTCCTCATTTGCTGAGTACTTCAGGTTCACAGTCTTCCCAATGCTTAATCTAAACAACATGTCATATGGGGAAAACCCCATATCTTTCCTTGGTGCTGTCCAGATCTGGGGAAGCGCTAAGGGCAAGCACTTGGTCCAAGAGAGTCGAGTCTCTACGTGCTTTCTTACTGTCTGACTGATTTGTTCCACTTTCGCTGACAATGAGGGATGTCAAGAAACTCCCATTTAATCCCCAGAGTGTACATTAATTTTGGAAGATCTGTGAAGTGAAATGACTGCCTTGGTCTGAATTGATGTGCTCTACCACCCCATACCTAGGGATTATTTGTATTTATATAAATTTCCTTGGTCACTGTACTTGGCAGTGGCAGATACTGATGGAAATGCTTCCACTCACCCAGTTAAAGGATCTACTAAAACTTGTATTTGACCCTGCCTACTTTGGGGAGTTCTGTGAAATCTACTTGGATAGTTTGAAAGGGTCGAATTCCCAGCTCCCTCCTCACTGTAGGTCAACTGCAAATGGTCTTATTGTTCTCCTTCTGGAGTACTACACACCATCTTCAGATCTGTTTGGACAGGGTGTATATATCCATGTACCTACATACTTCTGTAGTACAGCATTACACATAGCCTGTACTCCATCACTGCCTTGTTTAATTCCTTTCTGTCTGGAAGGGTCCGTCTTCCTTCAGATTCTTTGGCCCTCAAATTTCTAAGGATTTCTTTTTCACTAAATATCTGCTCTGGGTGAGGAGGAGGCGCTTCAGGCATAAGGTAGTTCATTACAATTTTTGATTGTAAAGCAGCCTCATGAGCTGTTTTACCTGCTGTTTGGTTTCCCTGGGCACTAATTGAATTCCCCTTCTGATGCCCTTTTGCACGTACTACTGCAATTTCAGAGGGTAACAGTAAGTTTTCCAGAACCTGTCTAATCATGAACCAATTCTTTTCTATTGATTAGTCCCTGTTCCTCTCAAATTATTCCAAAGATATGTACCACTCCGTATGCATACTTGGAATCAGTAAATGTAGTTTCTTCCTCTCCTTTAAGGAGGTTAAGTGCTCGATTCAAGGCATATAGTTCACATGTCTGAGCTGACCAATTACTAGGCAGCCAGCCTGTCTCTCTTACCTGCCACTCTGCCCCATCCACTACAGCATGTCCATTATACCTTTTTTCCATGTACCACCCTTGAGGACCCATCAATAAATAAAACCTTTCCCTCTCCAAGAGGACTGTCTTGCAGGTCAGATCTTACTTTAGGCTGGTACTCAATTATATCCATACAGTCATGTTCTAAATTTTCCTCTTTCTCCTCCCCCTCCACAAGAAAGTAGCTGGATTCAGACAAGATTTGGTGGTTAACACTAAATCACCCTTTTCAGTGAAGATTATTTCATACTTAAGAATTCTGGAGTCAGTTAACCATCTCCCAGCTTTTTGAGTTTAAATGGTTTTCACCTGATGGGGGTAGTGACTACCATACGGCTTCCAAAGGTCAGTTTTCTTCTCTCTTCCACCAGAAGGGTGGTTGCTGCTACAGCTTGTACACACTGGCCATCCCCGAAATACTGGATCCAGCTGCTTAGATTGGTATGCCACTGGCCGACACTTATCTTCCCATTCCTGAGTCAGCACCCCCGGAGCTGCCCCCTGATCTACAGTAACAAAAAGCTGGAAGGGTTCATTTAATGCATGAAGGGCTAGGACTGGAGCTGTAATTAAGCTTTGTTTTAATTCTCTTATTAATTCCTTCTCTTCAACAGTCTACTCAAGGATGTCAGGCTCTTCATCGAATAATTTAAGGTATAATCCTTTGGTTTTCTGAGCATACACTTCTATCCAGAGTCTACAATATCCTACTACCCCCAGGAATTTCCTTAATTCCTTATTTGTTCTGGGTAGTTTGATAATTGCCTTAATCCTCTCTGGAGTTATTCTGTGTTTTCCCTTGGAGACCAGATGTCCCAAATACTTAACTTCCTTCTCTACATACTGTAATTTACACCTTGACAGCCGTAGTCCCTTGACTCCTTAGATCCTAGGAAGTTTAGTAGTTAGTTTGTAGCTCTTTTAACTTCCACCCTTTCTAGTCCTGACAACAGAATTTCATCCCATCTTGCAGGAGTTCTACTCCCTCTGGTGGCTGTAACTGGCTTTGTTCCAAAATATGCCCAAACAGATTTGGTGATTCTGTAAATCCTTGGGGTAAAACTGTCCATTGGTACCGCTGTTTCCACCCATTCTCAGGATCTTCCCATTCAAAGGCAAATACATTTCTGCTTTGGGATCCAGTGGACAAGATCAGAAGGCATCCTTTAAATCTGTCACACTGAACCACCTGTGTTCTTTTGGGATTTTTCCCATCAAGGTGTATGGATTCGAAAATACTGGGTGCCGCTTTTGTACTATTTCATTAATTTTTCTCAGTCTTGCACTAATCAGTGGGAACCATCAGGATTCCTTACTGACAAAAAGGAGATATTGAAAGGTGACGTACACGGTTCCAGCAGCCCGTCCCTCAGTAATCCTTGTATCACACAAAGACAATGTCAGATCTTTTATACCCGATGCTTATCTTTCTCCCCTGGTTCCTCATTTGCTGAGTACTGCAGGTTCACAGTCTTCCCAACGCTTCATTACACATACAGGTGCTGACCAGACATCAATCGTTGCTAGCTAAATTGTGTATTGATACTTAGTTGCCTGTTTTGTTTTCTTCACACAGATCTTGTCTGTCCAGTGCCAAAGTTTAGTAATTTCTCTTGTCAAGGAATTTTGACTTGTCAAGGACTTGAATGGTAACAGCACTATCACTGTTGGGGAGGGTATCTGGGTTGTTCCGGGTGGCTGCACAGACAAGAGCTGCATTCTTTGTACTTGTAAATCACACCATCTCCTAAATTTCTTATAACCCTAATTACTCTGCTATACTAAGCACGCGCTAATGTGGAAAGTTCATCTAAAGGACAAGTGATGAAGACTATCGGAGACCCCCCTCTTAGTGAAGTAAAAGACCCCTGACAATACTGTTAGTACTGATAAAGGTCACTGAATGGAAGCAGAGACCGTGAAATAAAATGCTTCTCTTAGTTGTAATGCAAAAACGACACTCCATTCCTACAGAAGCAGATTTATTGAGGCTTGGAAGTAAGAAGGTAAACAAGTCTAGAGGATATGAACTTGCAGAAGAAGGGTAGAAACTTAGAAGGTTGGAAGAGGTCTTCAGTGGGAGAGAAGAACTTTGTGGGAATTGGGATGTAAGATTGGTCTGGGTAAGGCAATATTTTGCTTTCAAAATAGCAAAATGAAAATAAACAGACTTTTGGTGGAGAGAGAAGAATAGAATTCCCCTAAATATATGAAGTATGGAAAAAGATAACAGAAAGAGGAAGGGAGATGCATGTCAGGTTTTCAGATTGCTCAGATGGTCACTACCATTGCAAAATTCTTCAAACATGCATGTATATTATATAAGCTTAAAGGTAGCGGTTATGCTACTCCAACTCACAGGTAAGGAAGAAGGGAAGTAAAAGAAACTATTCTTATTTGTCCTCTATCTATCATAGGTCAAAATGATCCCATTTGCTGATGTTGATCCTGAAACTGTGTGTGATTTTCATGACAATTCAAGGTCCTTCTTGACAGCAGTGATTCAGCTGTGTTTTGGTTACATGGCTCCTCCTCTGCCAGTGATTGATCACTTGCTTGATGGAGATGGAGGAGCTGATCCAGATGAACACTAACATGGCAAGAAAGTTACATACCTAAATGCTAGGTTTTGAGTTTGTTGGGAGGCAGAAGTTGCCCGCCACACACTGATTTCTTCTTTGTATTGATTTTTAGGATACGCACAGGGCACTTTTTATCCAGCAGCTGCGACACACACAGAACCCACAGCCACGGATTAAACTGAAGCTGTTTGGACACTCTGGCTCTGGGAAAACGACCCTTGTGGAGTCTCTCAAATGTGGCCTAATACGAAGCTTTTTCCGAAGACGCAGGCCTAGACTCTCCTCTACAAACTCAACAAGATTCCCCCCATCTCCTTTGTCTTCCAAACCTTCAGGTATGGCTTTAACATCATACCATTTAAAACAGTAACTCATTCTTCATCTCTGAAACTCCAAACACTTTTTAACTGTGCTGTAGAAGACAGAATGGCCTGTGTGTGTATGGAATCAACACAAAGCTGAGATGATACTGATTTCTTTGCATGCATGTATAAAATAAGAGTTAAGAGGTGCAGCGGTTCTGGAGAATGAAGACTAGTTCAGCTTCTTTTTACTGCTGTGTAAGGTCAGCGTTTCAAGTGCAAATTCAGTGTAAAACTAACAGTTGCTGCATCCTTAGATGACAGGTCAGTATAACTAAGGATACATTTAGATGGTTTTTGATAAGACATAAAAATGGATCAGCCAAGTGGTGTCTAAAATTGTCTCTAACCAAGATGAAAAAGAAGTATTTCTAAACTGAAGTAGATGTATGCAAATTATAAGGAAACCTTGCTCATGAAGTGCTGTTTGATCTATGTAATGTGGAAAGATATGTGGAGAAACTGGTCAGATTTACACATCAACATGTACCTCGTTCTGGAAAAGCCCATGGTTGTGGTAGCATGCCAGAAACAGAGAACTGTTTGTTATAACGCTGGAATTACAAGCTAATCAGGCAGTTTGAGGAGCTGAGTTTAAACTGCTGTTCAGAAATAATCTCACTGACTGTGTTTCAGATGGGGCCAGCGTTGTCTTTTTCTTTAAAATTGCCGGCAGTTTTAGGTATTATCATTATTTTAAATGTTAGAGCACATGCTAGCTGGAGAGTTCATTTCCACTCTCTCTCCTATCACCTTTGGAAACTGTAAGGTAAATTGTTGCCATCTGTCAAGATACCTAACACAGAATCACAGAATAGTAGGGGTTGGAAGGGACCTCCAGAGATCATCGAGTCCAACCCCCCTGCCAAAGCAGCTCCCTAGCCCAGGTTGCACAGGTAGGTGTCCAGGTGGGTCTGGAACATCTCCAGAGAAGGAGACTCCACCACCTCTCTGTGCAGCCTGTGCCAGTGCTCCGTCACTGCACTGTGAAGAAGTTCACACAAGCCTAAGGATTTAAATAGTCTAGCAGAAGATCAAACATGAAAGTTTTAATTGTACTACTGACAAGTACTTTCTTAGAATTCAGCATCTTACAGAGAAAAGAAATATTTACTTTCTCCACTAGATGGTGCAAGTTAATTAAAAAGCCACTTCTCATCTACAGAATCTGCTGTGAGCCTGAGCTAAACTAAGTACAATCATTTCACTTAATGACCTGCTTTTCTCCCACACCTCCTCAGAAATAGTTATTACACACTGATACTGTTATCCTTATTTACAGAATTTAACTATGAAAGTGTGTAGCATTTCTATGCAAATTACAACCTTATCTATAAAAAAAAAAACGCATATCTTTGTGATGTAGGAGAGCTTTTACTCATTAAGTCTTTTATTTCCTGTCAGCAGTTTTATGGGCTGGTTCATCCTGGTTCCATGACTGATGAGTCAGGGGCACACACGGATCCAAACCCCAGGAGAGGGGAAAAGGCAGGGAGATGGGCCTAAAAACACAACAGCGGCAGTGATCTGAGAAGGAAAGCTGATTTACTAAATAAGATATCAGACTCCAAAATAACACAGTATAATACAATATAATTGGAATTAAAGCTAACAAAAAAAAAATGAGAGTGTCCAAAAACCTAAGGCTTTACTCCAGTGCTGAAGACAAGGTGGCTAAGAGCACACACTGCCGAGATGAGCAGAAAGGGGAAAAAGGGGAGCCCTGTGACCTGGGATCAGTTTTATCTTTCCCTCTGAACAGAAAACAGAAACAAAACAGTGAACAATCCTCTGGAATACATAGTTCTTCTATACACAGAACTATCGATGATCCACAGAACTGGAGCATTAACTCTTTAACTCCCAGTGCACTGCATGGTGTTATGATGTGGAATACTGATAACAAAAAATCATAAAACCGTGACATTCCGCCCCTTATTTCACATGACTACATCATGCTTAAAATATATACATATAAACAATAGCTAACTTGTATTAAACACACACACACATGTATATACATATATATATACATACACACACATAGATATATATATATATATATATGTAATTACTGGCTGCATTCCCCCAACATCAAATTCCCCTGGGATACACATTGAACATCCCCATTCTACTGCATCACTCACCACGTGGAGCCAGGTCCTTGAGCAAAAACAGTTTCACAGAGAGGTTTGCCCTTTTCAGAAGCTGGAAGCACCCAAACTGCTTTTCCCAACGTGCTCCAAATATATAGTTGCTACAGGGACCCTTATCTCCATCTACAGTAGGTAGGGAGCTGGATTGGGCAGGAGCATCACAATTGATGGATACTCAAGTGTTGACCAGCCAGGTGGCTTCTGCCAAATGCTTCTCCCAGTGCTTAAATGTTCCACCACCCACTGTTTTCGACATGGTTTTTAACAACCCATTGTATCATTCAGTTCTACCAGAAGCTGGTGTGTGATAGAAGATACGATAAATCCACTCTATGCCATGATCTTTCACCCAGGTATTTACAAGAACATTTTTAAAATGAGTCACGTTACCTGATTCATTTCTTTCTGGACTGCCATGTTACCACAAGACTTGTTTCTGAAGACCCAGTATGTGTTTCAGAGGGTAGTATGGAGTACATAATGCACATAATGCTCATCATCGTGGGTTTGTGGCAAGGTGATATAATCAACCTCCCATACTTCCCCATATTTATACTTTTGCCATCACTCTTCCCCCTAGCGAGGTTTCATCCTCTTGGCTTGTTTAATTGTGGCACATGTGTCACAGTCATGAATAACCTGTGAAACAGGGACCATAATTAAGTCCACCCCTCAGTCCCTAGCCCTCTTATATGTTGCATCTCTTCTTTGGTAGTCCAGGGTCTCTTAGGCCCACCAAGTTAGAAATAATTCACCCTTGCGTTGCCAGTCCAAGTCGAAGTTTAGTTAAAGTTGCCACTTAATTTTAGAGGCTTGATCTACCTATTGGTTAATTTGTTGTTCTTCAGTAGCATGACTCTTGGGCACATTAGTGTCTACAAGGCACACCTTTACAACCATATTTTTTATTTGGGCAGCAATGTCTTTCCACAGTTCAGCAGCCCAAATACATTTACCCTTTTCTTTGTCAGTTGTTTTGTTCCCACTGCAGTAACCACCCACATAAGGCATTTGCTACCATCCATGAGACAGTATAAAGACACAGCATTGGCCACCCCTCCCATTCAGCAACACTTAAGGCCCGCTGGACAACCTTTACCTCTGCAAATTGGCTTGATTCTCCTCCTTCAGTGGCCTCTGCAGCTTGTCATGTGGGACTCCACACAGCAGGTTTCCATCTGCGATGCTTCCCTACAATGCAACATGATCCATCTGTGAAAAGGACAAACTTCTCTTTATTTTCTGGTAATTCATTGTACAGTGGAGTCTCTTAAGCATGTGATACCTCTTCTGCCGGTGATGTTTGAAACATCTTACCTTCAGGCCAGTCCGTGATCACTTCTAGGATTCCTGGATAACTGAGGTTCCTCATCCAAGCTCACTGTGTAGTGAGTGCAGTCCACTTACTCCAAGTGGCATCAGTAGCATAATGAACCTTTCCTTTGAAGACCAGTTCAGCACTGGCAGTCAAGGTGCCAGAAGGAGCTGAGTTTCAGTACCGATCACTTCGGAAGCAGCTCGAATCCCCTCGTACGCAGCTAAGATCTCCTTCTCAGTTGGAGTGTAGCACTCCTCAGACCCCCTGTATGCTCGACTCCAGAATCCCAGGGGTCAGACTCTGAACTCTCAAGAGGCTCTTTCCCACAAACTCCAAGTGGGACCTTCCTTTCCAGCAGCAGTGTAGAAGATGTTCTTTACATCCTGTCCCATCCGTACTGGCCCCAGGGCCAGAGCATGGGCCATCTCCTGCAGAATTTGCTCAAAACCCTGCTGCTGCTCAGGACCCCACACAAAATTATACTTCTTTCACATCGCCTGATAAAGGAGGTATACAATGATCCTATAGTTTGGAACATGCATTCTCCAAAAGCCCACTACACCCAGAAAAAATTGTCTTTCTTTCTTACTAGTGCACGGAGTCATAACGGCAGTTCTATTGATCATATCCATTGGGATGTAACAGTGCCCATCTTGCCACTTCATACCTAGGAACTGGATTTCCAGTGCAGGCCCTTTCACTTTGTTTCACTTAATAGCAAAACCATCTTGCAGAAGGATCTGGATTATTCTCTCTCTTTACTCAAAAACTTCTCCTGCTGTATTGCCCCACACAATGATGTCATCAATGTATTGTAAGTGCTCAGGAGCACCACCCTGTTCCAATGTAGTTTGGATCAACCCATGACAAATGGTTGGGCTGTGCTTCCACCCCTGGGGCAAACGGTTCCAGGTGTACTGAACGCCCCTCCAGGTGAAGACAAACTGTGGCCTGCATTCTGTGGCCAGAGGAATTGAAAAGAAGGCATTGGCAATGTCAGTGGTGGCATACCACTTGGCTGCTTTTGACTCCAGTTCATACTGGAGTTGAAGCATGTCCGGCACAGCAGCACTCAGTGGGGGTGTGACTTCATTCAGGCCACGGTAATCTACCGTCAGCCTCCATTCTCCACTGGCTTTGTGCACCGGCCATATCGGGCTGTTAAACAGTGAGTTTTGCTGATCACTCCCTTCCTCTCTTGTTGACAAATCGAGTTAAGAATGGGAGCAAGGAATCCCTGTTAGTGCATTACTGCCATCTGTGCTGTTTTTATAGCTAATGCTGAAGGCAAGACGGCTAGTGAGCACACACTGCCGAGACAAGCAGAAAGGGAAAAAAGGGAACATCCTGTGACCTGCAAACAGTTTTATCTGTCCCTCTGAACAGAAAACAGAAACTGAACAGTGAACAGAGGATATGTAATTCTTCTCTTCTGAGACAGGTATACCTGGAACTATCAATGATCCACAGAACTGGAGCATTAACTCTTTAACTCACAGTGCATTACATGATGTTATGATGTGGCATACCAATAACAAAAAATCATAAAACTATGATATTTCCAAATTATTTTTACCTAGCTTCCTTCCCAGCAGTATACATGCTGCGGTGCACTAAGTGCCAAATGGGATCATTCAGATATTTTCTTTTTCAGCATTCAGATTAAAGATGGAGTTGTGTACACTCACAGCTTCATAGTCATCTTTCTTTGAAGAACAGTTTGGGTTATTTCAATCAGTGTGGGTTTTTTTGTTTGTTTGTTTTGTTTTTGTTTTTTGTTTGTTTGTTTGTTTCTTCACTTATTTTGAAGTTATATGATTGTAATTTTCCCATGTTTTCTAATCTTATTTTCCTATTCTCTGATCCAGTTTCAGTTAGCATTACAAATCTTTATCCTGGCTGTGAGAATGTCAGCGTGAGAAGCCGAAGTATGATGTTTGAGCCGGGCCTGACGAAAGGGGTATTAGAAGCTTTTGTTTCACCTGCTCATCACTCTCATTTCTCTGCTGATGATCAGTCCACCAAGGCCATTGACATTCAGAATGCCTACTTGAATGGTAAGCAGAGTTCTGAGTTGGCATACCTTGCTTCTGTGGCAAAAGTAATGCCATATTGCTTGTTTTTAGAAGTTAAAAATAAAATATATGATGTGGTATGGTACTGACTGTGATTAAGAATTCAACACTGATGGGGTGGGGTGTGTTTAAGAAGAAGGTAAATCTGCATTAAATTCGCTACTTGCAGTACATGTAGTAATCATTTGTGTCAGATGTTTATAGCATTACACAGAAGCAGTTTAGAGATTAATAAGTGGGGCTGGAGGAAGGGGTTTGTTTTAATAGGAGTGGGTTAGTAGACTGTCTGCTAGTGTGAAGGTCCCTACATGTAAGTTAGGGATTTTGTCAGATTTAATCCAGTCCCATAGGCCCAAGCGTGGTTCCTATCTGTATGAAGGACCTACCATTCTCACCCCACAAAAGGGCTGAAACACATCTGGTATGCACTGGAGTGGAACTTATGGTTTCATTTTTTCGGAAAGCAAGTTAACTGTTCTGCAGTTAGAACCAGTTAGCAGTTAAGAGGGGTCAGGCTTAGAAGGTATTTGAACAGCTCACTGCTGTTCCAAAGCAAAGGACTAATGTAGTGCTTTCTCTTCATCCAGTAGCTGACTTTTGTCTTAAGTACACATAGATCCTAGTGTAACACTTTTGAGTGTGAAGACCATACAGAAGGTACCAACACCCTTACTAATAATCATAGAGGTGGTAAGATCTCTCTGTGATAAAGATGATGTTTTGCATGCTTTAGCAGATTGCAGTTCTGAGGCTGAGTTCAAATTAATCAAGCTTTTCATTTGGAGAGAGAAACCCACTTAGAAATTCAGCAAATGCACACTAACACATACTGTGACAAAACATTTGTCCTAGATGCTAAAGAGTTTGGTATGTAACTAAAGCTTGTTCTTCGTATGGGCTAATTTCTTTCAGTATAATTGGAAACCAGGTCAAATTCTGCAGTGAAGTAGAGTTGTGTCACAAACTGTCCAGCTTTTTTCTTTCTCTGTACTATCTTGATACTGATGGGAAGTGTGTACATCGATGAACTCCGATTAGCTGTGCTCATAACAGTAAATTTGAAATTCACACTAACCTGGTAGTGAGTCTGGGAACTGCCATGCAGTACAACATGCTAATGGTTTTCTCACCTAAAGCAAAATAAAGCAGATCACAGAAAGAACCATTGTGCTGTTTCATCCCTTAATATATCCTTTAGTTCTGACTTAAAAATGTGATTTGAGTAACATAATTCTGTAAAGCGAAGTGGGTTATTTGAGAATATCCTTGGGTTGCATTTAATTACCAGCAGTCACACTTTAAATGAAAAAAATCATTAAAATGTTCTTTGGGATTAGCAAGGAAAGAAACAGGAGCAGTTACATTTTGTAATTGCTCCTTACAAGGCACAAGCCAGTTTAATGCGTAAGGCTGCACTGCATGTAAAAAGCAGGAGTTCTCTTGTGACATCCAGCTGAATGACTTAGAGAAGTGAATGTGAGAGAGGAACAAATTTTGAGGACACAACTTCTCAGACTCTGAGACTGTCTGAAACTTGGCCATCCCTTTTGTTCGTGATTGTGTTTACAGTTTTGCTTTCTCACTTGCATGCAGTTAGTCTTTGAGAAAGTGTAAATTGGATTAACTGATTGGATTGTCTTTCCATGATGAATAAGGCCTCATGCTTACTGACATATGTTTGTGTGTTTTTCAGGAGTTGGTGATTTCAGCATCTGGGAGTTCTCTGGGAATCCTGTGTATTTCTGCTGTTATGATTATTTTGCTGCAAACGATACCACCACAATTCACATAGTGCTTTTTAGTCTTGAGGAGCCTTATGAAATCCAGTTAAACCAAGTGACCTTTTGGCTTAGTTTCCTGAAATCATTAGTCCCCGTTGAGGAGCCAATAGGTATGCTCTTTTCCTTGTTAATGTAATATTAGAGATACATAAGTGTTTCTCTGCAACTTTTTAAATCCTCTGCGTTCACTTCATCTCCTTCCTTTTATTTAAACAAAATTGAATCAGTGTTTCTCAGCAGAGGACAATTTTATTTGTGGGACAAGCCTGAAGAATTTCATGCACCAGTTATCCATCTGAAAAAGGTCATGAGATAGAGCACAAGCTCTTGTGGAAAATGAAGTTTTATGTCAGATAAGCATTCTGAAAAAGTGTTCAGGAATGTTGAAACCGTTTAAGGCAGCGTTTGGACACACTGATTAAAAAGCTCTGAAATCTAACGCCAGTTAAATGTTTTTTCAGCATTAATTAGTTTTGCCAGTGTTAACAGGACAGAATCATAGAATCATAAAATGGTTTGGGTTGGAAGGGACTGTTAAGGTCATCTAGTCCCAGATCCCTGCTATAGGCACAGACACCTCCCTCTAGATCAGGTTGTTCAAAGCCACATCCAGCCTGGCCTTGTATGCTTCCATGGAGCGGGCATTCACAACCTCTCTTGGCAAGCTGTGCCAATGTTCCAGCACTCTCACAGCAAAGAATTTCTTCCTAGTATCTCGTCTAAATCTAGCCTCCTCCAGTTCAAAACCACTTCCTGTTGTCCTGTCACTACCTGCCATTACAAAAAGTCCCTCCCCAGCTTTCCTGGAGGTCCCCATAAGATCCTGGAAGGCCGCTATGAGTTCTCCTGGGAGCATTCTCTTCTCCAGGATGAAGAGCCCCAGCTTTCTCTGCCTGTTCCTGTAGGGAAGGTGCACCAGCCCTCTGGACCTGCTCTAACAAGAATGATGTTGCAGACTGACATTACCTCTCAGTACACTCCAGTCTAACCTGTTTTACTGGAGTTGGTTTTGAGCCTCAAATATGTTAACTTCTGGCACATCAGGATATACAGAAACCAGTATTTTTAGTTCACTTCAGGTTTTTTTTTAGAGTTTGCATGGTTTTTAAGTTAGATGACTTTAATGAGTTGAAATTTCATAGAATCATAGAAGTTACATAACACAGAGTTGTGTGACGGGCAAACAAATTAAATTAATCACTTGGATTTTTTCCTTAAAAGGTCTGTAGGTCTAAGTATACATACTACTTGATCATGTTTGTAGCTAAGCACTGGTGTGCAGTTTTGTGGAAGAACTGGTTTCATTATTCAAAATATAGTCCCTGCCAGAGGATCTAACTCGGTACTGATGAATGCTTATAACATTGCTAGGGACTGGCCGGACAAGTACATTGAATGCTTACACACTTGAGTGCAGAGGATTGTCCCTCTGTTTTTGTTTACTGCTCTGTTCTGTATGTATGATCTCAGCCTGATAGGTGATAATGATGAGCCAAAGGGCTGACCTTTTTCACCTCAGATATCTGCATGTCTTCAATATTCCGTTTTAGGTCACAACACAAGGTTATGAATATAACCATTTGGATATAACTCACTTGCAATTACTTCTGGAATTAAAAGCTCAGAAACAGGCAGAAAAATGTTGAAGCTAAAAATGTGGTTAATTTGCTGTGGCTGAAAGTTTTTCCATGTCTTGGTCCAGTAAGGAAAGTTAGTTTGACTGAGTTAATAACATTATTTAGGCACTTTGCTTAAGTCTGAGTTTATGCCGATAAGCTCTTTTTGGACACTCAGGTATATTTGTAGTACTTAACATCAGTGGGAAATGTTAACTTTTGGAATTACTTGGAGTTTCTAAATGTTTGAGCTGAAAAACAAAACCAAAAGATTTACATCTGGAGAAAACTTACCTCAAAGTGTTACAAAGCCAGGGGAAATGTGGCTGTTTTTAAGAATGAATCCAGATTCTGTAGCTTAGTCGATGGAAGCATGTTTCTGACTTGTAATGTTTTTGTCAGACAAAAACTGTACTGTCATTCTTCCGAAATAATTGTCTAATAATGTCTCCTCTTCTGTGGAAGATCAGTCTGAGATTGAAAATGTTGTGTTTCATGCTGTCACCTCATTCATGCCATTTGTATCTTTCTTTCTTTCTTTCTTTTTCATTCTTTTTCATGGTATCTGCCAGGCTTTCCTACTTAACTCTCACCTAAGTGAGAGGTCACTGTTTGTGTAAGTACTGTAAAATAGCATTCATATCAACATATAAATGTTGTAGACATTTTGTGTTCTACCAACATTTCCCTAAGCTTTCTGTGTAGAGTTGAGGTAATGAGAAACCCTTAAAAGAAGCTTTTATTTTTAACTATTTTCCCCACATTGTTGTAGATTGTAGTTAATAGATATATAGGTAGTGTTGTTAATTAATGTTTTGATTAAAAAAATGAAGGCATGTAATACCAGTGTTTCTGATATTATTCAAAACTTCTAGCTATTCAAACTGAATGTTACGTAGATAATTCTATAGGTGGCTAACAGCCAAAACTGCAGTGGTTTTGTTGTATAGAAATAGATGTAGCTGTACTTAATTCGTAAGTGTGTTGCTCCTACCCTGGCTCAGTAAAGCACCCATCTTCCTGGACGTGTCTCATAGTGAGGAAATGTTCTTGTTTCCCTTCTAGCATTTGGTGGAAAGCTGAAAACTCCACTGCGTGTTGTTTTGGTTGCCACGCATGCTGATATAGTCAATCTTCCTCGGCCAGCTGGGGGGGAGTTTTGGTATGACAAGGATATGTCGTTCTTGAAAGAAATCAGGAACAGGTAAGGAGGGGTTATATTTATTGGTAGTGTACGTGTGAGTTTCAAAGAAAATATACTAAAATGCATTTTACAGACCCTTTTACATACTAAAAAGGTTTTTTATTTGGCTGAAGCTATGTGATATTTACACTGAAGGAAGTGTCCTACTTTGAGGATTTTTCTTAAATGAAAATATTCAGGAAGGTTATTCTGTGGGGGAAAAGAAAGAAAAAGGAACATTTGCCAATACTATGTACCAACAAGAGAGCTGCTCTAAGTGAGCTCACATGGGCAAATAGTGCATAACGTGAGTGAGGCTCAGAAGTCTCACTCTGTAGATGGGTCAGATCCAATGGCCAGTGTCAGCAATCTGTCTGACATCCTCACGTGTCACTTTTGCACCAGCCTCAGAAAAATGGATAATTCTGAGCTGCAACCTGCAGGAGCAAAAGAGGAAGCTCCACAGGGCAGCCACCTTTTAATCTGGACTGATTTAGCACTGGTGGGAGAAAAACTAAGCTACGCCTTCAAATACTGCCCATTCAGTTTCTGAAGAACTGGACATGGTGGAGTCGTGTATGTGAAGATATCAGCCAGAAGATGTTTAGTAGTCAGAAAAGCTTCTAACCTTCTTGAGCATATGTTTGGAGAGTACACGCTGATTGTCAGTGGCATACAACAGAGAACTTTGTCACAAACTATAGGTATTATATAACGTATACACACTGAGCACAGTTACCCACAAAATGGATAACCTCCATCAACTGAAATGAACTATCACAACATATCTGGATGTAAGCTTTGGTGCTGAAATCCTTTTAAATGTAAACCGTTACAGAGCTAAGAAAACAAGTATGTGTGATTGGAAAGTTAAATAAAAGTAAGAAATAGAGGTAGTGCCTGTATTGATGAAAACTGAACTATTTTAATTGAGTAGAAACTAAACAACAAATTTCAAGACCTTAAAAAAATAATTCCTGCTATCCGTTATCTAGTAGAGTGTGCTTGTAATTACCAGTGTGCTTGTAATTACCAGTGCTAGGATGCATTTATAATTAGGACTCCTTAGCCTTCTTCCATTGGAAATATAATAGTCTGTCAGTGTATCTTCTTAGATCAAGAAAATCAGAGAAAAAACTACTCTGTCCTTCCCTGTAAAATATCTTACTGTAATTAGTACTGCATTTCTTCATTATTCTTTGAAGAAAATTAAGTGTTGTGTAATGTTAAGGCTGAAGTGCCACCGGATTAAGAAAATAGATACGGAACTGAATAAACAATGCTGGGTCTCTTTCTCTTTAAGATTTGGAAATGATCTTCAAATTTCAGACAAGTTATTTGTTTTGGATGCTGGAGCATCTGGATCTAAAGATATGAAGCTTCTCCGAAATCACTTACAAGAGATAAGAAGCCAGATAATTTCTGTAAGTAATATTAAAGGTCTAGTTTGTGCCGGTCAAAATCTGAAAACCTAGGGCAAGAATTTGTTTTTTTCTGTAAACTTACTGTTTAATTTCAGAAATTAAAATGAAACAACAAACTGCTGACATGAAGGATTCTGTCAGTGGTTCCAGAACTGCTGGCATATTGTACAGGTGCCAAAAAATAGCCTCTCTTTAACAATGAGATTATTAGGATTATCAGTTTAAAGCTATATTTTCATATTTTTTGTTGACAGAGACTGTTCAGTTTCTATGTGCTTGTTTGTTTTCTACTATGTGTCACAGCACTATTGCAGAGAAATCGAATGCATTTGATGCAAATAATGTTTTTCCATACAAAAAAAGACCAGAGTCAGACACTTTCCTTGTAGACGTGTGAACTTAGTATCTGTTTGTCTGTCTGTCTTTATTTTTTTATTTATCTACATTTATTATATTTAATAACTATATTATTTATCCATATTTATGTAATAGTAAATTATATATATATAATAAATATTTATCTATATTATTACATAGACAAACTTTTTACTAGATTCTTTTACTGAAAAAGTATTTACTTGGATTTTTCATAGATGTGTTTATATATGTATTTGAAACTAAGAGTAAAACTGCCCTTAACTGCATGTAATAACCACGAATCTACACGAACATCAGTACTGAGGGTGACCAAGGTATTCTGTAGTCTGTGCCATTTAAATTGTTCATACTGAAGTCTGTCTTAACTGTGTGACATGCCAACAAAGCATTCTGCAGCTGCTTCTGTTGGTGTAAAAGGAATAATGAAATAAAAGACAATGTGTTGCTGAGGTCACTCTGTAGATTCAAGGAAGAGGGTTTTTTAATGTAATAAAATGTGTCTTTAAATTTAATGTTCTCAATGGTGTCTTGATTTTAATAAGTTTTTCTTGTTTGATGGAACTTTTTTTTTTGTAGCAGTTTCCATTAGATTAAATTTGAGGGGGCTTTGTTGGGTGCTGTGGCTTGAGACTGCAAGACAAAGTCATCAGTAATGTCCAGAACAATCAGTAGATAATTATGCTATTTGTACGTGTTACCTGATATTCTGCAATGTTGAAATAAATCAGTCCAGAACAGGCAGTGGTGAGTACAGGCTTAAGTTAAATGCCCAGCTGTTTCTGGAATGTATTTTATTAAGTATAAAGTAGATCTTCTCCAAAGTGCATACCAGGTAGAAGAGCAAGATCCATCAGAAGGGCTTTTCAGACATGTATGTATATCATGTATGTTAATATATACCTCAGAGTTAGCAGAGTACGCTTACAAGCTGTTTTCTGTGCTTTTTGTAAGGCTTGCCCACCCATGACTCTTCTGTGTGAAAAAATAATCTCCACACTGCCCTCGTGGAGAAAAATGAACGGACCCAACCAGCTGATGTCCTTGCAGCAGTTTGTATATGATGTTCAGGAACAGCTTAATCCACTAGCAAATGAAGATGACCTACGACATATTGCGCAGCAATTACATAGCATAGGAGAAGTAAGTGCTTTTTATCTAACTGTGTATTCTTATTATCTAGCTACTTATTTAAGACATTGTTAAGTGATAGAGACTGGTTAATAATGCTTCTTGTCTTCATTATTGTTTTGGGGTACATGTTCTGTTCAGCATTATTTCTGTTGAGACAGAGAATCACAGTTCATTGCTATAATTGTAACAATATAAAATACAAAGGATGTGGTATTACTAGCATCTTAAAATGAGGTAGAGCTTAGCATGTTCACTGCAGATGAGAAACTTCTGTTTGTCCCTTAGAAACTGAACTGTAGGAAAGTGCTTTGCATGAATAGCTTGCAGAGCATTGGCTAGGCTGTAATGCTGTTGGGTTCTGATGGCTTTATTATTAGCAGAAGCCGAGAACACGTTCCATTCCTAGTTCTGAATATTTGAAAGAAATGAAAATGCAGTTTGGGTTCTGTCAGCTGTGTTACTTAAACAATTTGGCCAATAGGTCATGAAAGTCAGAATGCTGAGTATCATCTTGCTCTTCACAAAATACCAATCATAGTTTTCCAATTTGTAAACAGATTAACATTATGCAGAGTGAAACAGTTCAAGACGTTGTGCTTTTGGATCCTCGCTGGCTTTGTTCAAATGTCCTTGGAAAAATCCTGTCAGTAGAGAACCCGAAAGCTCTCCATCACTATAGAGGTCGATACACCATCGAGGACATCCAGCGTCTGGTAGTTGATAGCGATGTGGAAGAACTGATACAGATTTTGGATGCTATGGATATTTGTGCAAGAGACCTTAGCAGTGGAGCAATGGTGGATATTCCTGCTCTCATCAAGACTGACAATCTCCACAGGTCTTGGACAGAGGAAGAGGATGAGGTTCTGATTTATGGCGGTGTTAGAATTGTTCCTGTGGAACATCTTACCCCATTTCCTTGCGGAATTTTTCATAAAGTTCAGGTGAATCTCTGCAGGTGGATTCACCAACAGAGCACCGAGGGAGATGCTGATATACGTCTGTGGGTAAACGGATCAAAGATTATGAATCGTGGAGCTGAGCTTCTAGTGCTGCTTGTCAACCATGGTCAGGGTATAGAGGTTCAAGTTAGAGGACTGGAAACGGAGAAGATCAAGTGCTGTTTACTACTGGATTCTGTATGCAGCACCATTGATAACTTGATAGCCACAACCTTACCGGGCCTTCTCACTGTAAAATACTACCTTAGTCCTCAGCAGCTGAGGGAACATCATGAACCAGTAATGGTCTATCAGCCTAGAGACTTCTTCCGTGCACAGAGTCAAAAGGAGACGTCGCTCACTAACACCATGGGGGGGTATAAAGAGAGCTTTAGTAGCATACTGTGTTTCGGGTGTCTTGATGTCTACTCCCAAGGAAGCCTAGGAATGGATATTCACGTTTCAGATCTGAATCTACTTACCAGGAGAAAACTAAGCCGACTTCTGGATCCGCCTGATCCCATGGGCAAAGATTGGTGCCTTCTGGCCATGAACCTGGGCCTCCCTGATCTTGTTGCGAAGTACAATACAAATAATGGAACACAAAATGACTTTCTGTCAAGCCCAGTCCATGCCCTGCTGCAGGAGTGGAGTAATGCTCCCGAGAGCACTGTAGGAATCCTAATGTCTAAGCTGAGGGAGTTAGGTCGCAGAGATGCAGCGGACTTTTTACTGAAGGCATCTTCTGTGTTCAAAATTAATTTAGACGCTAATGGTCAAGAGGCTTATGCTTCAAGTTGCAACAGTGGCACATCTTATAATTCAATTAGCTCCGTAGTGTCCCGGTAAGAACAGGTGCTTTTGCATAGATATGTTTTCAAACTGCAGAAAGGATAAAAGTACAGTAGTTTCTGTACCTTCTCAATTATGAGGTTTTACATCAAAGGGTTTTTATCCTTCTTTGGCACCACCTTTTTGTGCATAAACTTTCTACTTCTAGATGAATGGTTGCTTTTTATTTGATCTCTTAAAAAAGGCTGGTGTACTTCTGGTGTTATAAAGTTATTACAGATACATAATGTGCTGCTTACTACTGCTGTTATAACTGAAAAGTCTTATAACTTCTGGATATACCACAACTGTTTTATAAAGTAATTCCCCCTGTAAAAGCAAAGGGGAGAAGAATAGCACATAGTACCTGAAGTGCGTATTTCTTACATCCATTTTTTTTTTTTTATTTCAATGCTGTTCTCTGTTTCACATTTTTTAATATTTGTAAGGAGAGAAATCCACCTACACTTGTGATCAGTCTGCCTGAATATAACACCGCATTGTTTTTTGCTGAACAAGTGAGTGCCTTTTGCAGAAGGGGGGTGTTCCACTGGTTTGAATGACCCTGCTGGAGTTACAAGAACATGCTACCTCTGTTTCACTGAAATTGACTGCATGCTTATCATTGCAAGTGGTGCTTGCCTTTTAAGTTTTCTTTATTTCTAGGACATTGGTGATGACTCATGCGGAGCATTCATGTGCCAATTCTGTGGGTACATATGTGTGATACGTAATCAACTCCAATTACAGTCAGATAACAGTGTGAAAACCTCTTAACCTTGCCAATTACCGTGCTTCATTATTTCCATGCACCTCAGGTATAAGTTTGTTTCATTACTGAATTCAGAGAGGACATACATGTGTTAGATACTGCAGAATAATACTGTATAGCTGTCAGTTGTAATTTGTGTATACCAAATGGTTTTCTACTATTAGATCTTAAGTTACTTCTTGTACTTGAAAATTTTAATGGGGATAAAAACAAAAGGACACAAGATTTCTTGCAGTGAGAACTTCAAAATTGATAAGAGGGGATACAGCGCATTCTCTGTTCTAAAAAGCATGTAATTTTCATGGTGCAATGTGTGTTTGTGTATATATATTGTATGTATATATATTAATACTATTTTTTTCCTTAATTTTACCATGTAGTAAAATTTTAAAGGATTTTTCTACAAATAAACAGTTGCTTGTTGCATCCCTTTTATCTGTATTCTGTACTTCAAGTGGACTGAACAAGCATAATTATTCTAAAAGTGCAGATTCATAGATTCATAGATTCATTAGGTTGGAAAGGACCTACAAGATCATCTAGTCCAACCATCCTCACACCACCATCCCTACCCACCAAGCTACTAAATCAAATCCCTTAGCACCTCATCTAAACGCTTCTTGAACAGCGCTAGGGACAGTGCCTCAACCACCTCCCTAGGCAGGCCATTCCAGTGCCGGACCACTCTCTCAGAGAAAAAATTTTTCCTCAAATCTAATCTAAATCTTCCCCGGCGCAACTTGTGGCCATTCCCTCTTGTCCTGTCATTAGTTATCTGGGAGAAGAGGCCGACCCCCTCCTCACCACAGCCTCCCTTCAGGAAGTGGTAGAGTGCAATGAGGTCTCCTCTGAGCCTCCTTTTCTCCAGACTAAACAATCCCAGTTCCCTCAGCCGCTCCTTATAAGACTTGTGCTCCAGACCCCTCACCAGTTTTGTTGCCCTTCTCTGAACACGCTCCAGGGCCTCGATGTCTTTCTTGTAGTGAGGGACCCAAAACTGAACACAGTACTCGAGGTGCAGCCGCACCAGAGCTGAGTACAGGGGAATGATCACCTCCCTGCTCCTGCTGGCCACACTATTCCTGATACAGGCCAGGATGCCATTGGCCTTCTTGGCCACCTGGGCACACTGCCGGCTCATGTTGAGCCGAGCATCAACCAACACCCCCAGGTCCTTTTCCTCTATACACTCCTCAAGCCATTCTGCCCCAAGCCTATAGCATTGCATGGGGTTATTGTGGCCAAAGTGCAGGACCCGGCACTTGGCCTTATTGAACCTCATCCCATTGACCTCAGCCCAACTGTCCAGCCTATCCAGATCCCACTGAAGGGCCTCCCTACCCTCAGGCAGATCGACACATCCTCCCAACTTGGTGTCATCCGCAAACTTACTGAGGGTACACTTCATCCCCTCATCCAGGTCATCAATAAAGATATTAAACAGTATGGGCCCCAATACCGACCCCTGGGGGACACCACTCGTGACAGGACGCCAGCTGGACTTGACTCCATTAACCACTACCCACTGGGCACGGCCCTCTAGCCAATTCTCAACCCAGAGAAGAGTGAACCTGTCCACACCACGGGCTGCCAGTTTCCCCAGGAGAATACTGTGGGAGACCGTGTCAAAGGCTTTGCTGAAGTCCAGGTAGACTACATCAACAGCCTTTCCCTCATCTGCCAGTCTGGTCACCCAGTTGTAGAAGGAGATGAGGTTGGACAAGCATGACCTGCCCTTTGTGAACCCGTGCTGGCTGGGTCTGATCCCCTGATTGCCATGCACGTGCCGTGTCATCTCCCTCAAGATCAATTGCTCCATAACTTTCCCTGATACTGAGGTCAGGCTGACAGGCCTGTAGTTCCCCGGATCTTCCTTATGGCATTTCTTGTAGATGGGAGTCACATCGGCAAGCCTCCAATCTCGTGGGACCTCTCCAGACAACCAGGAATGCTGATAGATGGCAGAAAGCGGCTTGGCAATCACCTCTGCCAGCTCCCTCAGCACCCTTGGATGGATCCCATCTGGCCCCATGGACTTGTGGCAGTTCAGATGGATGAGCAGGTCTCTGACTGTCTCTGCTGGGATCACAGGGGGTGTATGATGCGCTTTGTCCCAGACTTCCGGGTCAGGGCGAAAAGTATCCTGAGGATAACTGGTCTGTCTATTAAAGACAGACGTGAAGAAGGCATTGAGAACCTCAGCCTTTTCCTTATCCTCTGTGGTTACATTCCCTGCCGCATCAAGTAAAGTAGGGAAATTCTCCTTGGTTCTTCTTTTACTGTTAATATATTTATAAAAGGGTTTTTTGTTCTCCTTTACTGCAGTAGCCAGTCTAAGTTCAAGCTGGGCTTTTGCATTTCTAACTTCCTGCCTGCAAATCTTGGCAAGTTCCCTGTAGTCTCCCCAAGTAGCCTGTCCCATCTTCCAGAGGACATAGACTCTCTTTTTCTCCCGGAGTCTCAACAAAAGATCCCGGTTCATCCACACTGGCCTTTTTCCCCTCCGGCTTGACTTACGGGACTCAGGGACAGCCAGCACCTGTGCCTTTAAGATTTCCGTCTTGAGGAGGACCCAGGCTTCCTGGACCCCTTTACCTCTCAGGAGCGAGTCCCAAGGGACCCTTGCAACAACCGTCCTGAACAGGTCAAAGTCTGCCCTCCAGAAGTCCAAGGTAGCAGTTTTGCTAGTCACCCTCTTGACGTCACCAAGAATAGCAAACTCTACCATTTCATGGTCACTGTGGCCAAGACAATCCCCAACCTTCACATCTCCTACTAGTCCTTCTCTGTTAGTGAAGAGCAGGTCTAGCAGGGCACCTCCCCTGGTAGGTTCTTGCACCAGCTGTGTCAGGAAGCTATCTTCCACACACTCCAGAAACCTCATGGACTGCTTCCTCTACACGGTAACATATTTCCAGCATATATCAGGGAAGTTGAAGTCCCCCATGAGAACTAGTGCTGGCCATCGTGCAACATCTACTAGTTGCTTGTAGAACACCTCATCTATCTCTTCATCTTGGATAGGCTGTCTATAACAGAGCCCCACCACGATGTCACTCCTACAGACCATCCCCCTGATCCTTACCCACAGACACTCCACTTGGTCATTTCCAACCTCAAGCTCTTCAACATCAAGACACTCTTTGATATAGAGAGCTATGCCACCACCCTTTTTTTCCCGCCTATCCCTTCTGAAGAGCTTGTAGCCATCCATCCCAGTACTCCAGTCATGGGAGGGGTCCCACCATGTTTCCGTAATAGCAACAAGGTCATAGTTACCCTGCCTTACAATGGTTTCAAGCTCTTCTTGTTTGTTGCCCGTGCTGCATGCATTGGTGTAGATGCACTTCAGCTGAGACATTTGCCTCACCCTTTGTTCCTGCACAGCCCCCCTGGGCTCTTTACTGGAGAGCCCTGTTATATCCCCTACCCCCATCACAGCTAGTTTAAAGCTCTCTCAATGAGTCCAGCTAGCTCCTGGGCTAGAATTCGTTTCCCCCTTTGGGACAGGTGCATTCCATCAGCGGATAACAGGCCAGGAGCTGAGTAAACTGCCCCGTGGTCAAAAAACCCAAAGTGTCTGTCTCTACACCAGCCTCTCAGCCAATTATTCATCACCTGTGTTTTCCTAGCCCATTCCGTGTCCTTCACCACCCCAGAAGGTATGGAAGCAAATACCACTTGTGCTCCCACACCTTGAGCTAATCATCCTAGACCCCTGAAATCTCTTTTCATAGTTCGCAGGCTTCTTTGAGTTATTTCACTGCTGTCTGCTTGAACTATGAGCAACGGATAGTAGTCATTGGGGTGTATCAGATCTGGGAGTCTTCTAGTTATGTCTCTGACCCGGGCCCCAGGGAGACAGCACACTTCCCTACGGCACGGGTCTGGTCTGCAAATGGGGCCCTCAGTACCCCTGAGAAGGGAGCCACCCACCACGATCACCTTTCTTTCCTTCTTGGCAGCGACAGTCTCAATGCATGGAGTCGACTGCCTTGCCATTGCTGACTTCTTGGGAGAATCTTCCTGCTCCTCCCCCCTTATTTCTCCTTCAACGTCCAACACTGCAAACCTATTCCTATTGTACAATAATACCGAGCAATCTTAGGGGTCTGTTTCCTTAGGGCCATGCTTTTTGTGGAGCTTAATAACTTCCTGCTCCTTTCGTGTCCTGTAGCAGTGCCCTCCCTATGCACAGTAATGGTACTTCTGGCCAGATTCCCTTCAGTTTACAGCTGCTCTGGAGCTACTCAGGAGCTATGCTTGTAGTGGTATGCAGAGAAAGTACGTCATTTTCTTCCCCGTCTCTCAATAGTTTTGGTCTGGTTCATCCTGGTTCCACGACTGAATGGGGTGGAGGGACCCACAGACCCACATGGCAGGAGAGAGGGAAGAGGAAAAGGTAGGGAGATGGGCCTCAAAACAAAACAGAAGCAGTGAGCTAAGGGAGAAAACTGATTTACTACATATGATAGCAGACTGCAAAAGAACACGAAGTAATGCAATATATCTGGAACTGAAACTAATAAACAAATTGAAGGTCTCACTCAAATGCTGAAGAGATGACTAGGGAGCACACACCACAGTGATGAACAATAAAGGGGCATCTCGTGAGTGGACAGCAGTTTTATCTTTCCCTCTAAGCAGAAAATGGAAAAAGAACAGTGAAAGTCTTCTGGGATGTGTAGTTCTTCTTCTCTTCTGAGACAGGTACACCCCGAACAATCAACAATCCAGAGAAAAAAAAATCACAAAACCATGACATCATCTTCAGATAGTTTCCCTATCTCTTAAACTGCAGGAGCATCCTCCTGCTGGTAGCGGTTTCTCACATGCTGTAGGTACAATGCCTTCAAGTCAGGGTTTGTTTTCAGTTGGCGGAGCAGCATGCAGTATTTGCAGGAGCGGTTCTGGCAGCGTGTCCCTGGGGCAGCTGACGGTATCTGCCTTCTCTCCTGGAAATGACAGGGCAGGGGTATGAAAAGGGCAGGGTCCCTGGGGACCTGAGATCTCTGCAGCTGGGCTGGGCCCCTTCCCAAGAAACTTGGGCACCATCTGGCTTGCCTGACTTTCATTACTCTCCTCTCTGCGGCACCTCCTGACTCTTCTCCACAGGTTAATCACTGTAAGGAAAATGCTGCAGAGCAGGCTCAGCACTCCCACTTTTAGTATTATATTCAGGTGCTCAAATAAAGACCAAAGTTGGCCCAGGTGGTAGGGTGGGTAGTAGTTCTGGTTTTCCTTGCCAGTGTCTGGCTTCTTTATGTCCTGGGGATCCAATTCTCCAAAAAGTGCGGCCCAGGAGGGGCGTATGGAATGGCCAATGCTGCCCGTGAACAGGAAGGACAAGCAGAAGACAAGGAATAGGGAAAGCCTTGGGCTGAGCATTGCACCTTCCTGCTGCTTGCTCTCTGGTCCTGAGCAGTCAGTCAGGTCACCACTAGCTAGCAGTAGCATTTGGATCATCTGAGTGGCAGCACCAGGACCAGTTGCTGGGTGACCACGAAGGCCTTGTGACATCACAGCAGCTGAGAAAGTTTTGAGCAGGGAAGTGGGTCCTGGCGAGTCAGATTTCATGGCTTGCTTCTCCCACGGCTCTATCCTCTCTGGTATCTGTCTGTGCATGTGTGTGCTGGCAATAAGAAAATGAATGGCATTTTTTAACCCTTTTTTCCTTTTACAGTAGGTGACAATCTGCAAAACCATTCATACTTAACTTTTCTTTGTTTTCAAGATTATCTTCTTCAGTTTCAGTAGGTGAACAAAACTGTTTTGTTTCCCTTTGTTGAATGATCAATTGACCAATGTAAAATCATGAAATGCCTTTCTTGAGAACAAAAGGTAGCCTGTTTCCCACTGATAAAATAGCTATTTTAGCACCTATAAATCTGTTTTGCATTTAATGGGAAACTTTATTCCATGCTGATAACAGGATCAGAAAATGGGCTATGACAGCATGTTGTGATTTTACAGTATCCAGAGGTAAAACTTGAGCTAATTACGAGCACATGGCTTTCAAGAGTCATACTTTTATATTTAACTCTATAAATCTTGTTAAGTGAAATACAAACCTGTGTCTACAGCATTTGCTAATCATTAGGTTATTAATTGGTTTTGTTTCTTTATTTATACAAGATGAGAATGTTTGAAGTTTTTTTTTAAATAAATGTCTGCAAAAAAAAGAAAAAGAAAAAAAAAGGAAGTACTTTCTTTCCCTGCTGTAACTTCACGGGAGGTGTTTCTGCTCAACTGTTGGAGCTAAAAAACTTGTTGGCCTCCTAAACAAAGGCCTCTGTAGAAGAGTTTTTCAGCACTGCAATTTAAATGGTGTCTAGTTTCAGCCCAGAATACCAAGGTCATAATTTTAGGCCATAGATGGCTCTCCCAGATGTCTTTGGTCAAGTTAATCACAGTTTGCCTGAAGGTTGTGCTTTCAGGTAATCCATCAAGGCATAATTGTAAATCAAAACCTTCTTCCAGCTCAATAAGTAGCATATTTTTAGCTTGTGTTAAGACTGACGCTGGACAGGAACTTAAACTGGGTTAGAATATTAAACAATATTACTGGTTACTCTCGTTTGTCACAAATGCTTTTAGAACAATGTGCTTTGATAATCACTATCAAAATGTTTCTCACAGAATTTTTTTGAAATCCTCTTTTACACTTGAGTAGGAATTACTGTATGGTCTTTTAAAGCTTTCAGCCAGCCCTAATGTGCATGGCTTAAGCCACCCACTGCTTTACTCCACTCCAGACAGAAATATCATTTCTTGGCCTGATTCTTCCTTCATAAATGGCTCTCAGACATGCAATGTTTTGATTAACGGAGCATGTGAGATTTGTGGTTGTATATAGGAGACCAAATCCCAAAGTGGGATGGAGCGTGTCTCTGAATGACATGGGGGAGTCATCGACTCGCAGAGACCATCCCCCACCCCAGCTTCTGTTCAGGGAAGGTTACAAAGCAAAGGGCAGAGGGAGGGCGGGGGACACATGTTAAAACATGTGAATCATAAGGCGTTAGAAGAGAAACCTTCTCTGGGTCTTTCCAGTGAGAAAAGCACATCATCCTGTCCTGTAAGAAAACACATTATGGCTCTCAGTTTTTCCTACATGTAGAACCTGTCCTATTGATGAAAGCAGATGTGTCTTTTGGACTGAAAAGAGAAAACTGCTTTGCTTACACATGAACCTAGCCAGCATGAAACTTAAAAGCAGCAGGCATTCAGTAAGGACAGTCAGAGCAACGCCTCCCAGTGGCTTAGGTCTGAGGTGAGAACTATTGTGTATGTTTAAAGCTATGGAGGGCATGATTTTAGCCAATGGATAACAGGTTTTGAATTGATGGACAGTAACTACACAGTCTGAAATCTGACCAGGATGCTGAGACGCAGGCTTGTGACAAGTGCCACGAGTGCCTCGGTGCGCTGATGTTTTGTAACCCTGGAGTTAGCCCTTGCTCCAGAAGCAGCAAGATTTTGTGGTTCAAGCCATTCCACTTATAGCAAAATACCAAGTGAGTTCATTCCATGGATGGTATAAGTCTCTAGATACATGTGTACTTACACCAAGCACCTTTAACAAATGAATATAACGAGTATAGGGAAAGCTGCAGCTCCAGGACTTCAAGTTCACTCCAAACTATACTCACAGCAGACACTGTAAACAGTTGTCCTGCCAAAGCCATAAACTATGTCAGCAGGAGAGACTAAGTACACCTCTACACAAAAGACATGAATCTCTCCTTTGGATTTTTCAGCTCTAACATGGAGGGACAGAGGCTTAGCTGCTGTAACTCAGCCCCAGGGCAGCTGAGGAAGCACCTGATTCCTATCAGCTGGCCCCCAGGAGAAAGACCAGAGCTAAGAATCTTGCCCAAATCCCTGGCAATGCATCTTTTCTTTTTCCCTGACTTGTAGTCCTTGTTTTGCTCCTGGTGCTCATGGTAATAGTAACAGCTGTCGAACATGGCTTCAAGCTATCGGACTCCCTTGGGAGAATTTGTGTATTTTTCTACTTCCTTTCCTTATTAGGAGGCAGGAATCTGTGACACCTATTAGAACAAGCATGCATAAAGGGTAAAGACTATGCAATTTATCAGTGGTCTGATTAAGGATCTGCTCATCATGTGAGGGTCGGTGTTGCTGCTACACGAACTGTCAGCTTTGTGCACTGACAGCTGCATGGCCTCTGGCTGCACTCCGTGCATGCAGCTCTGCACAGTGCCACTTCCCTCTGCATGCTGTAAAACCGCACAAGGGCTTACACTGACTTTTCTTAAAAAGCTGTTTCCCACTGCTTTCTGTATGTATTTTATCATTTCTTCGTTACATCCTTCCCCTGACAGCGCTGAGCTCCTTTGCTGAATGTTTTTCTAAATGCCTAGTGTGCAGTAAGAACCATACCTAATGAGCAGTCCAACCTTCATCTACCTCTGCTCAGGTGTTTTCCTACCACTGACAAGAGAGCTCAGCTTCTCCCTCCCACCACTGCTGTGAGTTGCTCTCTGAAGAGCTCTGCTTTCTGCAGTCCACTTCAGCAAGCTCTGCCTGCGTTACTTGTTGGCCACCACCACACTCTGCCTCCTCGCAGTGCACACCTGGGGCAGTTCTGCCACATTTTGGCATGTGGATGGGTCTTGCTCATTTTATAATACCTCCTGGTTGTGTAGCTATAGTTTCTTCATTCTCTGCCCCGGACCTGAAGACTCTGAGTTGGTTTCACTGAGGCTGTATGGCTGCAGAGGACTGGGACCGGCTATAGAAGTTGTACGAGAGGCACTTTTGGTGTGCAAGTCTGCCAGCAGTGCCTGCTGTTTGGGGATTTAATTCACCACACTACTGTGGTGAAGTGGTGGAGTGGAAAGACTGAATATAGCAGTTAGCTTTCCACATGCCTACCACCCTCCCCCAAACGCTTTAAGGCCACTGAAGATCTATGTTTCACTTACAAATTTGGGGGTGTTATCTTTATTTTGTTTTGGTTTTCCACCCTTCCCAACAATTTATTCTTGTCAATTCTCTGCTTCCATTTACTGTAAAATGCAGTCCTGGGAGTAGCGGATGCTATGATAGATCTCTGAATGGCAGAAAAAGCTGATTGCATCATTTCCAGCTTTTATGGTAATAGGCTCAGGAAAGTGAATCACTGTCATAGGATAGCTCTGGATTGCATTCCTGTAAGTCATGTGCCATACTACTGAGACTGCAGAAAAAAATCAGTTGTTGTAAATGACGATTTTGACAGAAAAAGGTTAGCAAAGTGATGCATGTGGGCATCCTTCACACTCATCTACTGTTTCAATTGTACTGATTCCCTGTTTTGTTTTAATGCAATAAAAAGCAGAGCTTCATTCTGCAGCTTTTACAGATGTGTTTGAAAGGCACTGGCTCTGACTGGCTCCAGAAGCATGGGCAGTGCCTTCTAGGAAGATAAAAAAAGTGTGTCTGTAAAAGTATATTGTGGGTGTTTGTGCCACGAACACGCTAACTGCATACACTCAGCTCCTGATAGTGAAACAAGTGGATACTGACCACTGGAGGATTCCTCTTCACAGCTGCACAGCTTGATGATATAGAAGTTAGCCCCAGTGTTAATCAATAATATAGACAAACTCAAGGATGCAACACAATTGCTGAAGACCAACACACAAGACAACTGGTCCTACAGTTCTATTGGAGTAGCCCTCATATATAATATAGTTTATATATACAGTTAATGTACATAAGTAATAAAATGTTTTAATTTTTAATATTTTTATTTAAACACAAAAAGTGTCAAACAAAACGGTAAAACTGGTGAGATGCTTGACCTTGTTTGTATGAAACTAACAAAATCAGGCTGGTTTGGTGGCTGTGGCTGCAATTTTCAGTGAGCTCTCAAAGAGTCTGGTAGAGATTTTTGATGAAAGTTTATTCTTCCTTTGCTTCATCCTTAGAAACAGTTGTTGACAAATTTGCAAACTTCTCAAAAATGATGACATGAATAAGCCGTAACTATGAAGTGAAGGATATTTCCCTCTGCTAAGAGAGGGCTTTTGAACAGTGAAAGACATATGATCAGATTTTTGAGTCAAATGTCTGATTGCAAAACTATACTTTCCATTTGAAAATCCGCAAGAAGTGTATTTACGTTGTCTGAAAATGGAGTCACAAATAGACCAACAAATTGGTAGGTTTTCTTCAGCCTTGAAACTTGTTCTCAGACTCCTTTATCACAATGGAAAGAACAGCTGCACACTTTTTGCTGTTCACATGACTGTGTTTAGCCTGTGTTTCAAAATGCCTAGAATTATTTGTGCTAATGAGTTAGCAGTGCCCTCTTTCCTTTTTGTGGTTTCAGCACAGATAGGGTTAATAGCACACCGATGTTTGTTTTTTGCTTCGTGATAGGTGCACAGCAGCAGCTGCCATTCTGGGGTGGGCAGGGGGTAGGCCACACTGTGAGCTGTGCAGACTGCCTATTATGCCCAGCTGTCCAACCCACGACCCAAAAGCCACATGTGGCCCAGTACAGCTTGCAGTACGACTCACCCCTTGACACCATGCAATCACGATCATGGACACCCATGCTCAATACTGACAGAATTATGTTGAACATGCCCAGTGTTCCAGTGAAGTCATTTTTTCTCCTGAGAGGTTATTATTCAGAAACAAAGGCCAATATAGGACAGAAGCTGCTGTAGGGTCGGAAAAGAATAAATTTATTTTTTCTCACGTCAGTATGATATCTCAGTAACAGATTTCTTTCACTAGGTTCCTTGACCAAGATAATACTTCCCTCTGATGATAAGGAAGTTAATCCCTCCCATGCAGACTTCAATATGGAGTTTTTGTTGTCAAACTCGGTTATGGTTTTGTACCATATTCTGACATGCTGTGAAAATGAACGTGACTGGGAGCCTGGGAAGGGCTAGTGCACTGTGCTCTCCCAGGTCTTGGTAGCTCCAGCGTCACTGGTGTTGTCCTGCCTCTGTCCCTGAGTCCTCATAAGTCAGGAAGTTATTAGCACTATGTTCAGAGTTCTTGAAAGTACCCAGCAGCCTCTGAAGTAATGTTTTATTATTGTTTATTTTTATTTTTTATTTTTGGAAGAGCAGCATACATGAACTACATATTCATGAAGGAATATCTGCCTATGTCCTCCAGTCAGTTTCTGTAAACTTCACATTTCCACAAAGGACACCAAGTGTCTTCCAGAATTACACAAATCATTAATGCTGATAACATTTGTCTTCAAGTGTTAACAGTTCTACTCAGAACATTCCCATTGTTTAACCTCTGGCTTGCTGCAACTCGCTTGCTGCTCTCTCTTTGCATGTCTGTCCTTCATCTTATTGTCAGACGCAGCATTGACAGATTTAACAGTCTTATTGCACCAGCTGTTACATTTGATATGGTTTTGCTAAAAAAAAACACCTGCCAGACTCCACTGATTCCATATAATTTCTGTTTTCACTTGTTTGGAAAAGAGTATTGGTATCCCACATGGTTACAGAGAAAACCAGAGAAACACAAAGCAAATGAACCTGAAAAGACCAGAAACCACAAGGAGAATACAAAGGGTCTTATTAAAAACAACAAACAAAGCCAAACAAGAAGAAACAACAACAAAAGTTCTCCACCTTATGACTTATGAAACAATACCAAAGTATATTTTTCCCAGCCTTCCTTCATGGTCTTTGTATGCAGTATACTTCAAACTCTGGGCACAACTCTCTGCAATGAGGCTAATAAAATGAAATTTACAACAAAAATCTGATTAGAGAGGGAGAGGGTTACAGTGCTTTTGCCACAGCCCCAACCCCCCAAGTACTTCACTAGTATTGCTAGGGGTGGGAGAGGACAGGGGGCTCACTGCAGTAGGAGCACAGTCTGCCTGCCCATTCCCCTCTATCACGCGTTAGCAAGGTGACAGGGAGCAACATGCTCTGTGTGGAGCCTCAGCTGCGTGCCAGCATCTCGGGGCCGATAGGGACTGGCACCACCAATCAATCTCCCTCTCACAATCCTTTATGGTCCTCAGCCTCTCCACCTCCTCCTTCAGGCAGACCACAAGACGGAGTAAGTCATTAACCTGGTCACACCTTACACAAGTGCTGCCTCCATCGCCTGGCACTGCAAAGGCTTAGACACTCATCACAGCCAGTGACCTGTACACTAGCGTGCTGTTTTGGGACCTGTCTGGGTCTCCACACTCTTCTTGGCTGCAGCCTTCCTCATAAGTGTGCAGGGGACCTCTGTCTGGGTCATTTTTCCTGGCAGTAGCCCTCCGCCGGGGGGCAGCCACGGCAAACCAGTAGACCCACCTATACTAGCACGAATTAGAATAGCCTTAACTAGGGTGCGACCGAACAGCCCCGCCCTGCTACAGGTAGTGCTGGCTCTGCCCTCACCCCGTTACCACCGTCGTTCCAGTGACAACGACAGTGACAACACCCCGCCCCTTCATCTTGGTGGGCGCGGAAAGCGAGCGAATCCCCTGTGCGCCCCGCGATCAGCCGCCTCGGCTCTGGCTCCGAAGCAGCGAACCTCGACATCATCTTCAGATAGTTTCCCTATCTCTTAAACTGCAGGAGCATCCTCCTGCTGGTAGCGGTTTCTCACATGCTGTAGGTACAATGCCTTCAAGTCAGGGTTTGTTTTCAGTTGGCGGAGCAGCACGCAGTATTTGCAGGAGCGGTTCTGGCAGCGTGTCCCTGGGGCAGCTGACGGTATCTGCCTTCTCTCCTGGAAATGACAGGGCAGGGGTATGAAAAGGGCAGGGTCCCTGGGGGCCTGAGATCTCTGCAGCTGGGCTGGGCCCCTTCCCAAGAAACTTGGGCACCATCTGGCTTGCCTGACTTTCATTACTCTCCTCTCTGCGGCACCTCCTGACTCTTCTCCACAGGTTAATCACCGTAAGGAAAATGCCACAGAGCAGGCTCAGCACTCCCAGTATTATATTCAGGTGCTCAAATAAAGACCAGAGTTGGCCCAGGTGGTAGGGTGGGTAGTAGTTCTGGTTTTCCATGCCAGTGTCTGGCTTCTTTATGTCCTGGGGATCCCATTCCCCAAAAAGTGTGTCCCAGGAGGGGCATATGGAATTTTAATAATGCCGAGGAACTTGTTTTCTAAAACGGACAAGCTGCTTGAACTTCACTTCTGTGTGACTGGGTCTCCCAAAGTCAGAGGAGATGTAGACAGAAGGCTGCGTGGCAGCAGTTTGCCGTAATGAAACCTCAGGCCAGTGGGAAATGCCGCCTCCAAGCTGAAAGAGCGTCCCTGTGCCATGGTTTTCATTAACCAAGCTGACTTCTTATTTCTGCACCACCCAGATTACCTTGAGGTGAGGTTCAAATTCAAGCTATGCCTGTCTAAAGATCGTTCTTGAAAATGCAGCCGTGTTGCTGACTCAGTTGGGTGTACCTGGAAAACAACCATCCTGCACTGAGGATGCCCCACCTGCTCTGTGTCCTGCTCTCACCAACATAGGACACCGTGCATCAAACACACAATCACATCCTTACGCAGAAAGGAAGGCCTTGGGCAGTCCTTTGGGGCTGGCAAGGGCTGCTGAGTAGGAAAAAATGTCTAGGCACTCTGCAGCTTGCTGGCAGAGAGGCTGTCAGCCAGAGCCATGCCATCTTCTCCAGCAGAAATATGGCACCTCTTGTAAGAGCAGGCAGCTATAAGTATGGGTTCTAGAATATGTGCTCACTCCTTTCAGCATGGGACCCAAAGGGCAAAGCAGAGAGGTGCCTCCATTTCAGCCTTGGACATGCTGGCACAGCTGGGCCTCATCATCAAGATGTCTGTGCTGGAAGGACAGTGGAGGTGCTCCTGCTATGTTTCAGTGTATTTCCATGAATGAGTAAGGACTGGCGTGAGACACCAGCATGTGGTACGCAGCAGGGAGCAAGAAGCTGCACTTTTCAAAACTTCTGAAGAAAGCATGGGAAAGAGGGGCAAGCCTCGTGTCAGGGGGGTTAGCCCACACTGATGCTGTTAGAGATCTGAGCATGACTCTCTCTGAGTCACCGTGTGTCTCACTTTTCAGCTGCCCATTCCATTGCAAAATCCACTGGTTTAGCACAGCCACAAAGAATACCTTCATTGTTGTAGTCCATTGCCTCCCAGAGATAAGTGAGGCTCACAGGGGCATTCCTGCAGCAGGACAGTATACATGCTCATGTGTTTGTAGCAGAGTGGGTCAGGTAATCAAAGTGAGTACAAGGAGAAAGATCACTTGCTGGGAACTCTGGGATATCAGTAAATCCTGTTATCCCTGTTTTTGCCTTTCAAGTCCTACAGCTGTGTAGCATTGGCATCTACATGTAGATGTACATTTAATTCTGACTTCTTATTGTTTGTAAATACAAATAAAAGTTATTCTGCAAAGTACTGAGCACTGTCAGCTACTGCTGAAGCTAAAACTCTCATTCCTCTAGAAAACTGAGGTCACAGGTCTTGAATGCTGTAGTAAAGGCAGTGTCGAAAGCTGGTGACAAACTCAGGTGAGCTCCAGGACAGAACCAGCTCCTTCTCTTCTAAGCCCATTGTGTGGATGATTTCATCATTCTGAAGGCACATACCTGCAGAGGATGAAAGAAAGAGATTGCTTTAAGGCATTTCCACCCATGTGATAGCTGGGACTAGACTATTTGATCTTTGAGTTAAACCACCACCCTCTAGCACTAAAGTGTTTTGACTCAAACATTTCTAAAGGCTTCTGGGGACTATTGGTAGCTGGAGAGTGTTGTAACAATTAGGCTGGAAATCACAGAAAAGGATGAGTCACTGCAACCAAATTAGCGCTATATTAGGATGGGATTAATTTCCTTAGATGCTCATAGGCAGAAGGAAATACTGCTTGCAGTTGTTAAGACTTGGCAGTCAAGAAGCAGTAAGAGTTGCAGAGGAAGCTTGAGGCAGGGACATGCAGCAGCAGGCTGCTTACAGAGGTTCTGAAAGGAGCTGTGTGGACACTTCAGCTCATGGATTAATGCAGTTTTAGTGCATGCTTCAGGAACTGATCAAGACTCAGAGCTTAGAGGTATTGCTGGGAGGAGAGGGATATCCAGATGCAGAGTACAACCTTCTCATCCCATGTTATACAACTTAGCTAAGGAGGTGGTCTCTCCTGTCTAGAGAAAATAGAAAAATGAACATAACTGTCTGCAGTTTGGATGTATGGGGCAGGTGTAAGTACCTATTCAAAGCCACAGCCTTACCACTCCATTTGCTCCCCAGGGATCAATGTTACTTTGTTCTCAACAGGAGAGCACCTTTCCAAGAACAATGGAAAGCGAAGGAGCGCTAGACCACGAACTGCCTTCCCAGCCATGATTCTGCAGTATGCATCTCAGATTATCTTGTTTCTGACCATTGAAAGAAGGGCGTAAGTGAAATGGAGAAATTCTGTTTTTTTTTCAGACAGACCTCTCCCAGTTGCAGAAGAATATCCCAAGAAGGAAGATACTTACAAGGCTCATGGAGTCCAACTCCTGGCTCCACACAGGACCACCCAGAATCCAAACCCTATGTCTGAGCATGTTGTCCAAAGGCTCCCTGAACACCGGCAGCCAGGGGCTGTGCCCACTGCCCTGTGCAGCCCATTCCATGCCCACGCCCTCTGGTGCAGACCCTGTCCCTAGCCCCCAGCTGCCCCTCCCCTGATGCTCCTCACACATCTTCCCCTTCTCATAGCCCCTCTTTGGTCCTAGTACAACTCAGCTGTGTGGTGAGGATGTGGCCCCTCCGGATCACCCATAGTGTTAATAACAATTGAAAATGCCATGTCTCTTGGAGACAAGAGAGGGAAGAGTTCAGTTATTTTCTTCACAGTGCAACAAACTTAAATATCTTTCACCTTCCCTCAGTGAGCCCTGGAGCAGGCTGTGTAAGAGCAGGGAGATGTCTCTGAAACTCAGGCCTGACATTCGTGTGCATGCAGCCACATGCCACTGCATCAGGCAGTTATGGAAATACTCCTAAACTCTCCAGTGTTTCCTGGTCTCCTCTTTTTTACTCCCTCTTTTTTACTACAGAAGTAGTTCTGGTTTCTATGAAAGAAGTTTTCGCTACATGTTTTCCATCTTCATTTCTAGTCACTGTTTCTGGAATGTGGCTTGAATGACATCTCTGAAATAAAATTTTTCATCAACAGAGAAACATAAATCTTGGGAGCAGTTTTCTACTCGTAGAAGCTACTAATAGAGACTGCCTCCAACCATTACTTTGAGTGGTGAGTGAGGTAATCTTCAAATTGTTTTTGTCAAAACCTGATATAAGCACCTCCTTTAGTCCACCATCTATCCAGAGTTACTAGTCCTTGCTACACATCTGTGTATAGGGACTGCACAGCAGCTGCATCTCCTGTATGCCTCTGTTAGGGGTAGAAAAGGATGAAGACTACCTGCCCCAGCAGGCACTGAGAGACCCATCAGCCTGCATGTGCTCAGTATAACAGAAGGATGGGGTTCTTCCTACACCTCTGCAGGCCAACAGAGGCTTGCCTCTACCATTCAGCCCTGCTGATAGCATCCACCAGGCCTAGAGCTGCTGTTTCCTTAACCATTCATTAACCAAGCTGAGCTGAACTTGAAATAGCAGTGTGCAAATGCTACTGATGATAATTGTGAAAAGCTGTGAGACTAGGTGCAAGAAATGTCTTTCAACAACAAGTGGTTTTCATTCTCTCTCTGCAAGTTTCAGTTTCCAAAAAATCTGCAAAGGCAGATAATCTGTCTCTTCAACGTAAGGGACGTAACAAAGTCTAGAAAGTTTATAGTATAAAAGGTTGGGATTATACAACAACAACAAAAAAAAAAGACTTTAAAGATTGGGCTGAATTGGTCATTGGAAACACTATCCAGGAGCACTTTCTGTCTGCCCAAAGACAAGCCTGACTTCTTTCTCCTCTGCTTGGCAGAAATATGCTTCCTGCCTTCACGCAGCAAAAGCGTCTCTGTATTGGGCTACTGCTAAGTCAGCACATTAACCAGGAGGTACTTGCATCTCCTTACTGACGTGGTTATTGTTTTTGCCTCTGAGTCACTGCCTCTTTTTGACAGTGCTTCTCAATACTGGCAAGTTCCAGCTGAAGACATGCTATTTCTGCACTTCAAACTAAACCTCCATTAGCACTGCCAACAAGAGTGATCTCTTGATGTGCTCTGTTTCCACTGAGCAGGGCGTGGTGCTTGGTTATTAAACTGCCTTTCCCACTTAGTTTTCATCTGACACATGCTTAACAGTGAGGATGTCCTTCCTCTCGTTAGTGTGTGAATCAAACTGTTGATCAGGGATATTGGCCAACTCACACAGCAGTAAAGATGGCTTTAAGCCACAGTGGAGCAGAGCCAGGCTTCGGCTGGACAAGTTCTCTCCTTCCTCTCCCCAGCAACAGCCAGCAGCAGCTTCCTCACACCACTGCCTGGCCATGCAACTGTCTTGAGCATCCCGGGGAGAGGCAAGAGCTGTGGTGTAAGCTACCTGTGTGGGTGGGAGCACCTTCCGCCACCCAGGCAGAATTGTATGTAAATTATATGAAAGAGGAGTAGTGATGGAAGTAGAATAGGATATGAAAGAAAATAAGGAAACTTGTGAAATTAGTACTTCTCTGTCTTCCAGATGGTTGAGTACTTGTAATTTTTTATCATAGGTGCAGTATTCAGATGTTAAGGACTGGAATTAGAGCCTAGGGTCACAAAAAGTTCTTGCAAGAATAACAGATTTCACAAGCTCTACCTGTATCACAGATACCTGCAGTCTTTCCTTCCACTTTAGTCCATTGGGGCACCAACTTTGGGAACTATTTCGGATTCAAGAAGCCAGATAATGCTCCTCCTAACCTCTGCCGCCTGAGGCCTCTCTCTGACGACTGGAGCCACGCAAATAAAACCTTCTGGGCAGTAGGAGTGCAGTAGTAATTAAGTGTTGAAATAGCCAGACTAGAAAGCATGTTGATGGAGCTCACCTTTGTGAGATATCTCTGCTGCTTTTTTTTAGGAGAGGCGGTTTTAGTCATCGGAAAGCAGAGGCAAACTGCTCCGCCTTCCATTCTGCATTATTTTCCTTAAAAAAAAAAGCCCCCGGGGGTAATGGTGGATGGGAAGCTGGACAGGAGCCAGCAATGTGCCCTCACAGCCCAGAAAGCCAACTGTATCCTGGGCTGTGTGAAATGATGCATGACCAGCAGGGTGAGGGAGGCGATCCTGCCTCTCTACTCTGCACTGGTGAGACCTCACCTGGAGTACTGCATCCAGATGTGGAGTCCTCAGTACAGGAGTGACATGGACTTTGCTGGGAGTGTGTCCAGAGAAGTGCCATAAAAATGATCTGTGGAATGGAACACCTCTCCTATGAGGACAGGCTGAGGGAGCTGGGGCTGCTCAGACTGGAGGAGAGAAGGCTGCGAGGTGATCTGAGAGCAGCCTTCCAGTATCTAAAGGGCAGCTACACAAAAGGACAGTCTCTTAAGTAGGGTCTGTGGCAACAGAATGAAGGGAAATGGCTTCAAACTCATGGACGGCAGACCTAGGTTAGAGATAAAGAAAAAATTTTTAGAGTGAGGATAGTGAGTCACTGGAACAGGTTATCTAGTGTTGTGGTCGATGTCTTGTCCCTGGAGACTTTCAAGGTGAGGCTGAGTAAGGCCCTGTGCAACCTGATCTAGCTGTGGTGTCCCTGTTCATTGTGGGGGAGTTGGACTAGGTGGCCCTCAGAGGTCCCTACCAACTCTAAAAGATTTTGTGGCTCAATGATTACCGACCCTGAGACCATGGTACAGCAGGGCTCAGAGTGGTCACACTTGAGTACACACCAGGTGGACCACAGAAGTATGACAGTGCATTCTCTCTAAGTAGGATGGAGCCTGCGTGCTTGTAGAAGTTCCTAGAGAGCCATATACATCCCGTGCTGGTAGAGCCAGCTACACCAACTGCAGGTTGTCCTGTTCTGCTGGCCTGGCAGGCATCCTGCTCCACCTCACCTGAGCTTTCCTGCAGATGCACTGCAGAGATTGGTGGGAAGCAGTAAACAACACCAAGTAATTCAGCAGCCAGGCGAAGTGTGTGTTTGGGGCAGAGGGAAAGGAGCAGGTGCTCGGCTGTGTCACTGCCACAGTTTCAATCCTCAGTCCATGTTTTTCAGTCAGGAGACTACTGGCAGCCGACCAGCAGATTTGTCCAAGGTCTCCTGTTTGCAGGGCAGTTCATGCATGGGTGCATGTGCGTTTGTAACCCTGCTCAGGACAGCTGATGGGGGTTAGGTGCCCCATGGCAGCAACACCTGTTCCCAATTTGTTTTTAATTCTTTTGGGATACTTTTGTAGCAATGAAGAGAGCTAAACTGAGAGTTTCTGTATGCAAATAGGCAAAATCACTGACAGGCTGTCTGAACCCCTGCAGGGTCTGGCGTGGAGGAGTTGTTCACCGAGTTCCTGGATGGCTCAGGCCAGCACTCCAGTCTCAGCCCTGCAAGGCTTTGGAGTATTTTTCCCCAAGTATCCTACACAAGGCAAAAGCTACCTTGTGCTGAGGGTGAGGTCCTGTTCCATCCATCTTCCACTGCAGCCTCATCCATTGAGCTCACACCAGACCCTGTGTACTTAGGCGTCCCAGCCTGCTGCTGGCCCTGCAGGCTTGGCCTGTTGGCCTGGTTTGCTCACTGCTGTGTCTAGAGGCCAAAGGGCTGCCAGCAAGGGCAGGGCCAAATGGCCTCTTTTCAGAAGTAACGGTGGTCCAAATCACAGAATCATAGAATTGCTCAGGTTGGTCATCAACTCCAAGGTCATCAACTACAACTACAACCTAACCGTACTACCCTAACTCTAACAACCCACCACTAAATCACGTCCCTGAGTACCACATACAAAAGGATTTTAAATGACTCAACCAACTCCCTGGGGAGCCTGTTCCAGAGCTTAACAACCATTTCTATAAAGAAGTTCTTCCTTACATCCAACCTGGCACAACTTGAGGTCATTTCCCATTTTCCTGTCACCTGTCACCAGTGAGATGAGACTGACACCGCTCTCACTGCAATCGCTTTTCAGGTGTTTGAAAAGAGCAATAAGGTCTCCCCTCAGCCTCCTCTTCCCCAGACTAAACAGCCTCAGCTCCTTCAAGCTAAGCTCCTTGGGAATGCACCCAAAAGCAATATCCATTCTGCCTCAAATTAAAATTTTATCACATCATCACCAAAACTGGAACAACCCCATGAGAACTGGACTTCAATATTTGTTTTAGCTAGAAAGATTTCCACAGGTCATGAGATCTGGTGTCAGTGACCCTTGGCAGAGAAGATCCATCAGAAAGCTCACCATTACCCAGAGCACTTGCCTGTCCCCTCGTGGGATCAGCACAGGGCACGCTGCAGTCCTACAGCAAACAAGAACATACAAGACAAAGAAGAAATATGGTGCTACTTTCCCAAAAACATTTCTGAATATAACTAGTCTGCAAGTCATCTGCCCCATCTCTTTTGTTCTACCCAGCAGCCATACTCAGTCTGTTCTTATCTGGGTTTGTTACCTTCCTTTGAGTCAGAAAAGAAGAAAAATAAATGATTTTACAGACGTGCAGCAGCCATTCAAACGCTTTTTCTTAAACATATACAATGAGCAAATGTAATTAAAAATCAAAGTGTTTCTAGACGGTGAGCCTAGACTTTCCATTTCTTACACATCAAATACCACCACCAGGTTTCTGACCTAAGTCTAGTTCGCTCTACCTGGAACAGCATTAATTAAAAAAAAAAAAAAAAAAAGTAAGTGAATCAGAAAGCCCTTTGTCTAGTATTTTAATAAACCCCAACATCTTTATAGGATGTTCTCTGTTCCTGCTTCGGAAGTTGGGTACTCATTTGATGTCCCCATTCTTTACAGAGGATGGCCAGACTGCCCTACAGTGGCTGACACACAGCACAGGCTGTCCTGGTCAGAAAACACCACGCCAAGAGCCAGAGCAAAAGTCACCTTGGTGCTCAGTGCTATGTCCTTTGTAACACGAGTCACGGTGGGCTTTTCCCAGGTATGGTAGCTGGGTACAGAATTCCAGGCAGTGTCAGAGACAAGCCATTACCACAGGCGAGGGAGAGCTTTTCTCTGTGTTCCACACTGACTCCACAAGGAGGTTGCAGTACCTTTCCTTTTGCTGTCAGGAAGAGGCTTGACACACTCTGCAGAGGTGCCAGTTGTACTCTTCATATTGAGACATCACACTGCACATGGAGTGGAGGTGATGTATTATTTCTGGAGTCTCTGTATCTCTAGGTACTCAATATGTATATTAATGGAGAGTACACAGAGATGATTGTAGTTCTATTCATCCTTAGGTTTTGTCTTTTGTTTGTTCTGTTGCACATGGAAGACAAAACAGTAAAGCTTTTAGTATATGATTGTGGTGGAGCTTTTGGAGTCTCAACTTCCAAAATATTTTCCTCTTTCCTCCTAAAACAAATATAATATCAACATAAATAAGTGAGAAGCACTGGACTGTGCTTTGGGATGAAGAAAAGGCTGAGCTTCTTAATGCCACCTTTCATTCTGTCTTTAATAGTCAGACCAGTTATCCTCTGGTTACTCAACCCCCTGAACTGGAAGACAGTGATGGGGAGCAGAATAAACACCAGGAGGAAACATTTAGCAACCTGCTATTCTACCTGGACTGTTTTACGTCCATGAAGCCAGATGAGATCCACAGAAGAGTATCAGGGGTGCTGGCAAAAGTGATTCCTGAACTGCATTCCACCATTTGTCAGCAACTGGAGACTTGTCAGTGTGATGCCTGTCTACAAAACGAGTTGGAAGGATCTAGAGTCAGGAGGATCTACATACCTATCAGCCTGACCTCAGTTTTGGGGAAGGTGTTGGAGCAGATCAACCTGCGTGTGATCACACAGCGTGTGCAGTACAACCGTGGGACCAGGCCTAGCCAGCATGGGCTCATGAAAAGCAGTTTCTGGTTGACTGACCTGATGTCCTTCAGTGACAGCAGACCCTTATAGAGGGTGGAGGAAGGGCTATGGATACAGTCTACCTAGACTTTGGTAAAACTTTTGACTCTTCCACAACATTCTCCTGGAGAAGTTGGTAGCCTTCAGCTTAGACAAGTGTACACACTTTGCTGGGTAAAAAACTGGCTGGATGGCCAGGCCCAGAGGAGGGAGGGAGGGAGGGAGGAAAGAAAGAAAGGAAGAAAGGAAAGAAGAGAAGAAAGGAAGAAAGGAAGAAAAAGAGAGAAAGAGAGAGAAAAAAAAGTGAGAAAGAGAGAAAAAAAGAGCCTGGGATCTGAGGTATATGTTGTACTGGGTTAGAAGACAGAAGGTCATCTACCTTATCTGATATGGATATGAAAAAGAAACAAAAATCTCAAGAAAAAAAAACAGGGAGAAGTGCTGGCAAGAAGGTTCCCACTTCCCCACAGCAAACACTCTTGAGTGTTTGGACAGGCAATTCTATGTGTGATCAAACTACTTTTTTCTCTTTCTTGTTTTTCTTTTTTTTTCCACCTAAGTACGTGTAAGGGTGTTTTATTTAAACTGTCAAAAAGTATCTCTGGTGGCCAAGACCAGGAAAAAAACAGCAAAAGAACATGTGTAATGCTAAGCTGAGGAGTCACTCAACAAGGGTGTGTGAAGATCTCTCACTGCACTTTGAAGTATTTTAAATGTTTGTTGGAAAAAACGCTTAATATCCTCGAAGACTGACTTCAGAAATGCTTATGTTAAGATTTTTTGCTTCCTGGAAATAGTCTGTAGATGTTTCCTCTCCTGATTCCATTTTCACTAGGCGTTTTTATCACCGGGACATGTAGTGATGGTGTTAGTGCAAGACGGAGAGTGAGGGCCTCCTCAGCTCCACACTGTGTTTTTGTAAACCTCTGCAAACACACTGCAGAGGTGTCTGCAGTGCCCTGGATGCCCACCAGAGCCTGATGAGCCCCTGGGAGCAGACACCCAAGCTGTCTGCAGCACTGACCTGGCAGCAGCCATGCCCCCTTGCAGCTGCATCAGTTCACTTATCAGCAGCATGGGGGAAATAACACATGCTTTCTAGCATTTGTGGATGTGAAGAGGCTGCTGACAGGCACCCACATCTCACAGACAGTGACAGACGCTGTAACCAGTAGCTCAGCAGACACAGATAAGAATGTCCAGTCTGTTACCCAGGAAAAGCAGGAGATGCTGCAAGGGGTTTTCTTAGGGCACCCAGTAGCCCTCATGTAGTACAGTCTACACCAGTTAAGAGTTCCTTTTAATTGCTATTAGCACATAAAAGAGAGGAGATGCTGCAAGGAGATGAGATAGTGAGAGGCACAGCAGCAGTGTGGACCCCTCTCCATCACTCATGAGTGGCTTCACCTTGTGGGCAGGGTGCTTCTGCTGCCTACCACACTTAAGCTGATAGCACTCCTGGGGCCACCAATGCTTTTTTATTTCTTCTTCACACATGTTAGAAGAGTATTTGCTGCAGCTTCTGTCCTATAAGCCATCCAGACTAAAACTGCAGGTGCTGCACTTCAGTATGAATCATCACACAAATATCGCCACAGTCATTGCTTGTCACAAACAGGTTTATTTCAAAATGCCTCTTGCAACACTCCTCCTTTGTTTGGCTGCTTTACAGCCAGCCCTTCCTTGACTACACTGAGTGCATTCGACTCTGGAAGGAGAGAGGGACTGTCTGGGTTTGTCCCTGCCACCCTGGAGGCACAGTCTGTTCACCTATGGAAAGAGGTGAGGGACGTCTCATCAGGTCACTTCATGGGACAAACAGATGTGGTGATTTCACAAGGTGAAGGCTTTTGCAACACAGCCACGTATCTGTTACATCCTATTTCCTACATGGCCAGTGTGTGGTGTGACCTGGTGGCACAGGGGGATAAGTGCACCAAGTGCACTGCGGCACAGGCTGCAACCTCTGCCCTGGGATGTGTTCCTGCAGCTGCTGAAACACAGAGCACAGCATGCCTCAGCCCCTCTCTTCTCCCCATATGTAGCAGCATGGATGGCACTGCAGCACAAGCTCTGTGCCTCAGCCAAGAGGGACCTCTCCCTCACTACTGCCCCTTTGCAATATTGTGCCTTCAGGTTATCTGTCAGCCAGAGTAAGAATCTGATAAACAGGAATACAAATCAAAAAAGCATGCTGTGAACTATTTAATGGGAAAAAGACTATGTCAGCCCAAGTTACTGGCACAGTTTGTTTAATCGCCTTGACTGCAAGCCAGATATGTCATGTGCTACCACACCAGCAGGGCCCCTACTCAGCATACCTGCACATCTCTGCAAATGCTTGGCTTAACACAAATGTATTGAAGCTCTTCACCTTTCGAAGAGAAGGTAAACTGACTTTCTTTGTCCAGCACTCTGGCTCCTGCAACTATCCATGCCAGTCAGTGTGAATTCACTCACTTCTACTCAGCCCCAGTAGAGGAGAATCTCCTCCTAAATTCAAAACTGTTTGGGTAAGGTGAGGTAACGCTGACTGTTCCCAGAACTAGAGTGAGGGATGAGAAATTGAAACACAGAAATCAGCAAGGAAGAGGCAAGCAAGATACAGAACTGAGGATGTGGAGAAGGTTGTCCAGGAATTCAAGGACAAAACTTTACTGGACAAAAAACAAAACAAAACAAAACAACAACAACAACAAAAAAAAAAACAGTCTCGCCTATTAAGAGCCAACCAAGTCTGTCTATCAGCAGTCTTATCAGGAAAAATAAACACTGCACCCTGCAGGTGGGTCTGTATGACTGTATCTTTGCTGTACTGTGTGAGGGCATGGACCCAGTATCTTCCATGACCCCTGCTTAAGGAGACCAGCAGCTCAGCCAAGACCTCAGTAGACCTGAACATTTCAGTTCTGCTGCTTCCTCCTTCTCCAGGCTCTGTACTGATTTCAGGATGCAGAACTATATCTGGGATCATGAATTATGAGCTGAGCTAAGGAACTCTTCATATTTTTCCGGTGTTTTGCATGAAACAGCTCCAAACCTTCTTCAGAGATGGAAATAACATTTTCTCTTTAAAAAACAGAAAATGAATATTAAATGAGCATTCATCTCAAAAATTTAGGCAAACCTGTGGTGATATATATTCCAGTTCTGCAGTCCAAATGATTTGCCTCTGACACTGTAGCTTTAGGAAGGAGAATGTGTAGAAGAGTGTCCCAAAAGCTGCATGGAGATCTTATAGACACAGCAGTCGCAGGTTATTTTCAGCACCGACCACCCACTCCTCCTCTGGATTTACTTACCAAAGCATCAATAGTTAACAGTCACAGAAGAATAAGGCATTCAGTCAATGCAAAGCATTTGGTCATGATGTCATTATAGTGAGGTATTTTATTATCTCCATTTTATTTTGTTCTGATTACCTTCAATGAAGTTTTACGTGAAAACACGCAGTGTGTACATTAACACTGTATCTAGGGTGGCTGTTCCCTTCTACTTCTCTCAAACGATGGTGATAAGGCAAGGACAATGCTCAGCAAAACCCAGCTTCACTGTGAGGTGTCTTGCTGATAAAGACTGGGGAGAAGGAAGGAGAAAAATCTTACTTTTGCTTATTTTTGTTTTGTAGATGTTGAGGAATAAAGGAGCAACACAAAGGACTGTGAAGGAGGCTGATGGGTGGAAGAAGAAACCCCACACACCGTGCCAATTCCTTTGGCATCGCTGCCATTATTTGCCTCTATTTTCACCCCTCAGCCCAAGGAACAGTCAACACACAACTCTTGCCACGTCAGGCAAGGCTGCAGAAGGGACATGCTGAGGTAGCAGGCTACCTCATACAGGGGCTGGTGTGCTCGCACAGCCTCTCACACAGAAGTCTAGGGCCTGCAGGTGTGTGTCCCTCAGCAGAGGTAGAGTCCTTCACAAAGGACGCCAAGCAGCAGAACAGAAAAACAATAAACACAGAAAGCAAGCTAACCACCTGAGCTTGGACTACCTTAACTGGTTTTTAAAGACAACCTGAGCTTGCTGGGCTTGACATAGTAGCTTTATATAAGTTGATCGACATTTTCAGTCCCCTTCATACAGTGTGGGCAACTGAAAGTGTGAATACCAGGCAGTGGGCATCTCGTGCCCATTTTTAATGTGGCCAAGTGCTGAAGGAAGTGTGGGCTAGTCTAGGTAGATTTTGCCACCCCACATTGGGTTGCCTTTCATTGGCAGTAACGGGGGAAACAAATCTGGTTATTATTAATTACTAGAAATCAACCAAGTCTAATCCTGGTATTTGAGTAGAGAACCTCGTAGGTTTAGTTGCAGCTGTTCTGAGGTGAGGAAACTTTAATACTACTTTGGGGGAACGTTTTAATTTGAATGATTCTTTAGTTTACTAGGTGCAGAACACTGTTAAAATGTGTTTTTACACTAAAGGTTTACCTTTTTTTTCTAATACTGAGTGGTTTAGGACAGTGCAAATTCAGCACATGGAACAAAATGCAAAGCAATGGTTGTAATGCTATTTATGGGTTATGGATACACCATCTTTGGCGGTCATTTGGAGAGATGTCCCCCTCCTCATTTTTTGTAGGTTTTAAAAGGACACTCAGTTTTCACCTAACTTTTACTGATTGGTTACTTTTTTTGGATTTGAGCACTCATTTAGAGGACGTTGCTATTGTTGAACAAGCATTGCAGTTAGGAATGTATCATAGATAAGCAATTCATCTGGAAGCTATATCAGTTAGATAAAATGGCAGATCTTCTAGGACACTGCTCAAACTACCTTATATAGAATTATATTCGGAAGTCATAAACAGCAAAAATGGAAAATAATTCATGTCAGATATCACATACAATAAAAACAGACCCAGAATTAGATTTTATAGGTAAACTCTGGATTTCTAACTTATTTGATAGTTTTTTAGCTCTTTCCTTTCTGACTCTCTCATCTAAGTGTCTCTCTAAGAGAGACCCTTTTGTGGTCAGGCTGTGCATGCACCCAGTTGTAGATCTGAGTGCCAGGGCTAAGTGCCAATGCCTGCAGCAGAGGAAACTCCTGAGCAGAGAGGCAGTGACTGGAGTAGCCAGACAAACTAGTCCCTGTGGTTTGGAGAAGACACACTTCCACTTCTGTGGCCCTGCAACATGGGTTTGTCAATTGAAGTAGCCCAGGCTGGTCTCACTCACGTGGATCTTGCGTTTTGAACAGTCATTCTTCGCTGAATCAAATCCAAAACCCTTAACAAAAGCAAAGCAGGGAAGGGCCAGCACTGTGTTTGGATTGCAGTGTGTGCTCAGCTGTCTGCCCGGCATGCTAATGGGAAGCATTTGGGGCTCTATCTGGGGAAGGGAGAAGAAGCCAGCTCAGACACATGATATTGGGAAAAATCCTCTTAACAGTGATGGGCAAAGGTTGGATTTTTGCATCAAATCAAGGCTATTGCAGGTAATGAGTTTTTTGCAAGTCAGTGTGTAAAGCAGCCTACTTGGCTGATACTTGAGGCCCTGACTTCCAGAAATGCTGCCTGGGGAAGGAGATATTTACTAGTAAAAGATGCTGGCACATGAATGGTGAAACACATACCTGAGCAAGCTCAAATTTTAGACAGCGAGGCAACAGTCCAGCACAGCTGTGTGGAACCATAGGCACCACAGCAATAATCTTATGCTAATCCCACTCTCCTCACACTGAACAGCTAAGCATCAGGAGATTGCCTTCTTTGAGAGAAAAGGAAGACTGTTGGTGGGCATGAGATTCATTGTATGCATACTATGTCAGCTAATCGCTGTGCTCCTCTGCAAGCCTAGGGGTACTGTTTAGAAAACTCCCCGTGAATGTTTCCATAAGGAGCAAGAGGAAATTGTGCAAGCTAATAGTTGCTCATGAGACAAGTTGGAGGAATAGCATTTCAGTTCTCTGCTCCGTGAAGGCTGAGCTATGGCCTTGTCAAGGAGTCAACAGGACATTACCTGTTTAATGCTGATCACTAACTAAACTATTCTAAAACTTTCAGCTTCAGCTCACATCCAGATGAACGACCCTTCATGCACGCTCTCTTTCAGAGCCTCTGTAGGAACCAGCTCAGACTTCCTTTCAGCTGTGCTGTCCTGAAGCTTCAAGGTGTGCATTTAGTGTGCTTCGCCTGCTGAGGGCAAAGATAAAGAGGCCAAAGGAGAGTCTGCTCCATTGATATGGACCAGATTCCAATCAAGCAGATCTTTTGTGACCAGAAAGGTCCTGTGAAAGACCTGGTGTAGTGTGTCAAGGGCACAGTGATTAAAGAGCCATTTCAAAAACAAGTGATTAAAATACTTGAAATGACTACCTCACATGGACAGCAATTACCAGCATCCTGGTGTTCAGTGGGCTGAACTTGCGGACCTCAGAGACAAGCAAGGCAATGCATATTGCAGTCATTTATATTGCACCTGATGGCAAACCCAAAATGAACTAACACTTGCATCGGTTTTTATTAGCAGAAGTGTGAGAAAAAGGAACACGTTATTATTTACCATTCCCCTGTAAAGAGCCTTGAGTGAAAAAATCCATGTGTTATTCGTTTCACTTCACTGGCAACAGCAGTAGCAATGCTTCTTTTTTTTTCCCTCAGTCTTCCCATTTGTCAAGGGGGAATAAAAGCAATTGTGAGCCGCCTCTGCTCTTACCCAAAAAGCACGTGAACTCATTTCTTTTCCCTCTTAGCTTATTGTAAGGAAAACAAAGTTTAAATCAGTATTTGATTGCTTCAGCTGCCTCTCTCCTCTTCTGTAAGGTAGCTTTTATTTAACCTTCCCTCACATGATCTGTTAATGAAGTCCAGACTGTAACTTTTAAGTTTAAAAATAATTCTTCACATCACTCACAGTCTCTAACCTTATCATGGGAAACTGCCCTTTAGACAACACTGCTCCGAGAACAGCAGGAGACAGACAAACAGATTTTCTTTCATGCTCTGCAACTGTTTGCAACATCTCGCTGAAGCACAAACATTGCACTCAGGGACTTAAAGGTTTGTACCTCTCTGAACTTTATTACTACTTCCTTTTCAAAACAGAAACTTTGGCTTTTTATTTCTTTAAATTCAAATAGATATGAAGTACTCCCCTAAGCCCTCTTGGAATTCTCTTAGAATGCCTCCACTGTGATCTCTAGAGTAAGAATGGGTAGTGAGAGGAACTTTAAAATACAGACAGGATTTGCAGCTTCTAGACTGTTAGAATAAAAACTAAGAAAGCCAGGAAATGGTAACTCCTTGTGTGTGAAACTTGAAAAAAAAAAACATTTTTAACATGAGGAAGAACATCAGTGTTCTGATGTTTTGGAGAAACATCAATGCAATGTGAAAATGATTCTGTATCTGCAAACTTCAATATCAGCAAGTTATCCTCCTACTTTTTCCCCAACTCTTAGAATCACAAACTTTCCAGAGCTCAGAAATTACTATCCACTAGAAATGAAGAGACACTGAGTAAGACTAAGGAATCCTGAATGCAGTTTCAGGTGCAAGAGTCTACACACTGGTTAAATCTTCAAGAGCTGACTTCACATCTGATTGAGTATTTAGGCTCTTTCTTTAACATATATATGTATGTATGTATGCATATGTATATATATATATATATAATCTTTTTATATGTATACAGGTGTAACTTTATGATAAAAACCTCAAGGGAAATAAATATTGAGGGGTTTCAGAAAATCCAACCTTGAAGAAGTAGTGATAATAGATCCCCCCCTCCTTCCTTCTTGCAAGGCAAGCAATTCCTTGCATCATTCCCCAGCTCCTGTGACCAGGTGAGATATTGAGATGTAAATTGCAGCCACCTTTGCCTTGTAGGCCATCAGGGAAACTGGAATGCAGTTTTATCTGTTGCTTTTAATCTTTTCCGAGATCACAAGGATCATGAGACCACTAAAAACAAAGAAAAGATGTGTTGCTGCTCCCCAGCCATCTCCAAGGTGGTCAGAAAGCCAACAGAACCCTGTTTGTGTTCCCTTGAAGAAGAGTGTTCCTTTTTTAACCTATTAACGATGCAACTGTCTTCACTACAGGTGCTCCAACTGAAGCACCGTTTGAATCTGATTTTGTACTAACGAGAAACCAAAACAAAGATTAAGTGGGTACTTAAAAATGTTTTTAATGTTGAAGGACCATTATAAACCCCAAAGTCACCTGAGGTCCTTGGTGTGGAATGCCCTGCCTTGGGGAGAAAGGAATTTTTATGGAGCTGCAGGAACAAAAATTACTCAGGCTTTTTGGTATTCTTTATCACTCATGTTCAAATTGAGTGATGTAAAACAATATCCACATTACTGAAACTAGCATTAAAAACACTCATTTAAAGCAAGCAGTACTTAAGGTAACACAGATATATCTGTTCCACAACATTCCTAAGTGTCGGAAACAATCACTTTGGTACTGGAAAATTACCACGCTTGTTTTCTGTAAGAACATTTACTGTAAAATGCAAGTACAGATCGATTATGTTGCTGTAAAGAAACTTGACCTATTTTTTTTAATGTTCTGTTTCCTACACACATTTCCTACATACATACATCCTACATATCTCTGGCATTTTTTTACACATAAGCCAGGCAGTGGTATCTAAAACTGGTACAGTGCTCTCTGAAATGTTCTTGTGTTTTGTTGTTGTCGTTGTTCTTGTTTTTAAATTGGATCAGTGTTAGACAGCAAAAGCTTGCAGTGAAATGTAGTAGTTTGTATTTTATGGTAGATAACCAAATTTAACAGAAGGATTTCACCAGGCTTAAACAAACACATTAATAAATGAGGTTTTTAATTAAACTAATTTGGCTTTATGTAATCCTGGAGTAAAGGAATTTGGTCTATATATTAACACCCAAAAAAAATCAGAGTTCACCTCAGTATGGTGCCCTTTCTTTCTCAGTGGGAGAAATGGCATCCAAACAAACCATTCGTTTTCACTTCAAAAAGGAGCATGGCACACAAGTTACCTTGAGATAGCTGGTCTGTGGATCTTCTTCAGTGCACACCCTTGCCACAGAGAAGTATGACATATTTTATTCACATTGCACAGATGTTTCTGACACATTGTCAACCTGCTGCAGCTTTGCAAGTCAGCTTTGAAGAAGGCTTTGCTTTTTGGATTTCTGGTTCTTTTTCTGGCAGATACAAGAAAGCCCATTCATCTTTGCATTTGCAAGAAGATAACAAAAGAAGATGTAGAAGAGGAAAACAAATTTCAGAAATTGTGATTTCAAATAATCAAAGTTCTTGTGCCTATTGAGAAATAGACAGCTTCTGTCACCTGGTGGCTTGTGGAAGCTGAGAGCAGTTTTGGAGCTGCTGCAAGGGGAACGTGAACAGTTGTTAAGGGGTCATCCTCTCCACTGAGAAGAATGGCAGGTCTTTGCCAAAATAGTTGGAATTTTGCACATATGGAGTCCTTCAAAAGCTTGAAACAATCAGGAATGTTGCCTTCTAGAAAAGAGAGGTGTAAGTTAATAGGCAGCAGAGGTTGTGATCCTTCTCAGTTTTGATCTCTGTGTTACTGGAGAAGGTACTGTAACTACTGTGATTAGCACAGCTACCTATAGACGGGCATTGCTTGTCTTTGTCTGATGCTGAAGGAGGTTCTGCCTTTCACCGTTTCTTCCAGCCTGAGAGGAGTGCTTTGTACACAAGATACTTGTCCCCGCAGGGATAGTTTCAAAAGAACAAAGACTACTGTGGCTGGTGTGACTGCAGTAGGACATCAGAAGGTAGCAGCATTTGATGAAAAAAGATTTCTAGCTGTATCTGTCCATTCATTACCTCTAAGTACTTCCACTGGCCCACCACTCACTTGACCACAACACCGCCATACTGCAGTTTGGCATGTGAACACATCATGGTGTACAGAAAGGAGCAACAGGAACAGTGCTGTGACAGCACAGTCTATGGCCTAGGAGCTGCACTGAAAATAAAACTATATATTAGCTGTATAATAAGGCATATTTAGCTTGATCTAGGCTGTCACCAGGCTCTGCAGTATGGCTGGTGGTCTTCACATTGAGGACAACTCTCAAACAGGAGTTGTTTGCACAGGAGCCAGAGACATAAGAGTCCTAGGCCAGCTTCCCATCACAGATTTCTAAATGGCACTCTTGTGATGGCCAAGTTGAGACCATAGCCACTGCCATGATTATTTCACATCTGCTTATGTTTCTGTACCTGGTCTTGCAAGCTTCCTGTATGTTTGCTTCTCATCAAGGGCAAAGAGACTCAGGACCTTGAGATTCATCTACTGAGAAGCCACAGTGAGTAACTGTGTGGCTGGGTTGAATAAATGGTTTAGACAGGATGACTTGGTGAGTCCTGAAGGCAGAGAGAAAGTATTTTCACCTATGTACAGCAATGAAATTAAAGGCAGAGTGGGGAGAGGCAGAAAGGAATCTGGCTTTTGAAGAAAAAAATATTGGAGAAAGTAGCTGAACAACCTACAAAAATACCTGGGGAACTGATACATCCACCTAGTAGTTACGATTCAAAGCAAGCTGTAATTTAACGTGCTGAAGGTGAAAGTATTCCTGTTATCTTAAAGAATTTCCACAAATTCTCTGATTATATTTGCTTTATTAGGTAGGTAGAAAAACCTGTAACGTGAGCTTACTTTCACAGCGAAAATGGCATCTGGCATTTTGTGTGCTGTGAACACGCACTAAGAGTACTCACAAAAAGAGGCAGCACCGTAGATGGACACCATGGGATCCCATACTGGCTGGTGACATGGTAACCTCCCAGAGGCAGGACATAGTGTTATCTGGGTAAGCTTTGGTTTGTCTTGGTGTAGCCCAGGGCACATTACAGCACACACAAGTGATTCACGGTGCTCCTTTCAAATTCCACAACTCGCTACCATCCCCCCCATCCCCAAAGCCCCACGACAACCCCTAAGTTAGACAAACTATGAAATTATCTTGCTATCACAAATCATCTGCGCATTAACTAGCTATGTAGCAAAGTTTCAAGTTGGAAAAGTACAAATGTATATTATTCAGTGTATATATTTTAAATTCTCCTCTCAAATAAGGGAATAGAACATTTTCCTTAGGAAAGGCCAGTCTTTGACAACAACAACAACTGTTGTTTGGCAATTAAAACTACAAATGGTAAATGTTTAGTTGAGTAGAATAAGGATATTGAGATTTTCAGATTTTAACATACTTAGCAGTTCTTGTGCAAATGCACAGACTGTTGCAGCTTATATTATGCTTTTTTCTTCCCCCCCCCCCCAAAAAAAAAAATATGGCTTCTATAGTGGCTGTATGGTCAGCCCTCTACTAGTTGTAACAAAACACAGAAGTGCAGGTCAAAAGTTTAAAACTTTCAGAATTCCCGTCCATGGAGACCTCTTGAATTTTGACAACACATCTTTGCAAATTAAAAACGCCGAGCAAGTAAGTTCTAAAAATCATGATGCCTCTAGGATGCATCTGCTGCATTCCAAGTCTGAGGAAATCCCTTCAGTGTTTCTTTTACAAAGAACCTCATGTTTTCCTACTCAGAGTGACAAGTCTGCACGCACAGAACCATCACGACAGCCCCAAGTGTTTGTATACAGTCTTTGACTTAAGTAAGCAGCTCAGCTTTAAAATGTCTTGTTTTCTCAGAGGTTTTGCAAGGCAAGTTTATTATTCTTGGTGTATTTGCACTTCATGACTGTGTGTGTGTGTAATGAGTACTCTGAAAAGACAAGACAACCTCTTCAACTTCTCACTGTGTATTTGGCTCTGTGGGGCTTCCTCGGGCCAAACACTGCTCTCGTGATAAGGAAACACGTTTTGTTTGTCCATGTGTGTTGTGACACATTTTGTGTCTTAAGACATCAAAAAGGGGAGAAACACTTATCATGGGATTTCTGCCTTTTCTCTGTTGTGCAACAGTTCGCAAGCCCCGCGTTTTAACCCAGCGTTTGTAAGCAAAAGCAATCGGAAGCGCTGTCTTTACGAGTTACAGAGGAGCCTCACATCGCTCCTACAGTTATTCCACTTGTAGAGGCAAACACCTTGATAAAAAAAAAACAAAGCCTGTCTGCTCCCACACTAAGTCCACGCACGGCGTAAGGTGGTGAAGCACCCAATCCTTACTACATCAAGTCCGGAGGGAAGAAAAGTAAAATAAATAAATAACATTAAACTAAAAAAAAAAAAAAAACCAGTTTTCACAAATTAAATCGCGGCCAGAGCCTCCACATCGCGATCTAAACAGCGCGTGCAATAACAGCCGGGGCAATCGCGGGGCAGTTCCCACCGCACAGAGCCGGCCTGGCCGCAGCCGCGGACGCCCGCAGGGCCGCAGCCCTGCCCCGGGCGGACGGGCGGGGCGAGCCCGGCGCTGCCGCCAATGGGCGCGGTGGGGCGGGCGCGGCAGCGGTGGTTATAAAACATGGGCAGCCGCGCTGCCTCCGGTTGAGCGCTGCGGGGTTGTGCTGCGGCGGAGGGAAGCGAGGTGAGCGGGGCGGGCGGGCGGGTTTGCGGCGCTGCGGGTCCCGCACGTCCCCCGCTCCTCCAGGGGTCGCCACGCCCGGGAGGCTCCCGCTCAGCCCGGCCTTGTTTACCGCCGCAGCGCACGGCTTCGAGGCCCGGCGTGGTGGGGGGGCGGAGGGGCAAGGCGGCCCCGGAGGCTGCGGCCTGGCCTGGCCTGGCTGCCCGCCCGGCCCGGGGGCAGCCGCGGTGCTGAGGGTCGGTCACAGAGCTCGGGGGTAAGGGGGGGGGGGGGGAGGAGCGGAGCGCTTTCTTCTGCGAGCCAAAGAGAGCCTCGTTCGGCATCTGTGCCCGGCTTGTTTTCTCCTCCTTGTAAGGGAAGAGGGGAGCCCCGAGTCTTGTGTTGCGAGCAGATTTGTTCCAGCGTTGGAGGCTGTGAGGCGAGTGGGGTTTTGTGTGCGTGTTGTTTTTCCCGATGGGCGTTGCTCAATTTCCGGCAGATTTGTCGATATGAACGTGTGCCTGACCGTCCTGTCCCTGTGCTTGGGGCTGACCTCTGCTGCTCCGAGGATAGATCCCGATTTGGACAGTCACTGGCAGCTGTGGAAGTCCTGGCACAGTAAAGATTATCATGAGGTGAGTGCTCGTTGGGTGGCCCCTGGGGTGTGCGTTCAGCTCAGCAAATACTGAGCGTTCTCGGCCGGGCCCCATCGGCTGAGTCACGAGTGCTTTTTTTTAATGCCGGCCTTGATCTGTATTTGTGGAATTAAATCTCTCCCTTCCTGGATCCTTTTGCTGTTTTCATGTAACTGCTCAGTTATGCTGTGCAACTTTTTTTTTTGTTTTTTCTTTTGCATGGGAGTGGCAAAGTGACCATTTCTGAAAGCATTCCAGCTCTTTTTTTAGAGGGGTTTGTTTGCCTGAGTATACAAGCTATAACAAAGCATGGCGTTGCTTAAGTCAAATTTTGAACTTTCTCACTGAAATGTTGCTTTTCTGGCTTCTCAGAGAGAGGAAAGCTGGAGGAGAGTGGTATGGGAGAAGAATCTGAAAATGATTGAACTTCATAACCTGGACCATTCATTAGGAAAACACAGTTATAAGTTGGGGATGAATCAGTTTGGTGACATGGTATGTGCAGAAACGTGAAACATACCAGTTCTGAACAGTAGTACGTAGTAGATGATGACTTCATTTCTTGAATTTTTTTCAGACAACAGAGGAGTTCAGGCAGCTGATGAATGGCTATATACACAAGAAGTCAGAAAGGAAGTACAGAGGATCCCAGTTTCTTGAGCCCAGCTTCCTTGAAGCACCACGATCTGTAGACTGGAGAGAGAAGGGATATGTAACTCCAGTGAAAGACCAGGTATTTTATGGTGGTGGATTTTTTCCTGAACGCAGCTTCCATTTTCATTGAGGACAGATGGTGTTGTTTAATGAACCTTGGTGCAAGCATACTGAATGAGGTTCCTTTTCCGTGAAATTCTGTACCTTGTTAGATCTAATGAGTGGACCATGTGTACGAAACGTCATAAAACTCAAACCCGAGCATAGTAGGAGCGTGAAACTGAAGTTGGTCTTGAGGCTTTTGTTTTTCTAATGTTTAGATCAATGGCACAGGACCTGTAGTTGCCTGATGTATCCAACATAGCAACTTGTGGTTTTGTTTCTTGTTTCAGGGTCAGTGTGGCTCTTGCTGGGCTTTCAGCACAACTGGTGCTCTTGAAGGCCAGCATTTCAGGAAAACTGGAAAACTTGTTTCACTCAGTGAACAGAATCTTGTGGACTGCTCCCGCCCTGAAGGAAATCAAGGCTGCAATGGTGGTCTCATGGACCAGGCTTTTCAGTATGTACAAGATAATGGGGGAATTGATTCAGAGGAATCCTACCCATACACTGCAAAGGTAAATGTCATAGCTGAACATGCTGCAGGTACAGTATCTTTAGTGTGAACTACAACTGTTGAGAAACCTCACACCTGGAAAGGAAAAAGGCTAAGTAGTCATCAGTACATCTGCTTTTCTTCTTGCATCCTTCTAAAGAGGTCTAGGATGGCTGCTTGCCCCAGGTTCTGTAGCAGTCACTTACTGCACTGATCTGTGGGGTCAAAATCTTACCAGACCAGTTGGAGAAACTAGAGTAAATCTTGTTATTGCTTCCCTTCTGTCAGATGCCAGGCCTTACCTTTGATGACATGCCAAAACAGGATTTGGATCTTGTCAGAACTGATGCTTAGTCCTGAAGGGTTCATTTCTGCTTTTCATAACCAAGATATTATGAGATGTTGCCTGTAGACGAAGTAAATCTTGCAGCACTTGTGGATTTTCTCAGATTTGACTATGCCTTATATACCAATTCTGGATGAAATCTGCATAAATACAGTCAATGAGGAGATTTCTAAAATACCTGTAATGATCTACTGAAAGTTAAACAGGCATGAGAGGACAGAAGGGCAGTAACAAATGGTGGTGTCACCTGAGTCCTGCTGTTTGGACTTTTACCACTTCAAGTTTTGCTGCTCTCTGGAGACTTTCAGTTTGTCTTCTGTTGACCGCATGTGCAGTAGCAGTGACATTCATTGTAAATAACATTGAAGACTTGGATTCCTATCTGCTTGTTTCTTGTCTTTTTTTTTTTTTGGGGGGGGGGGGGAGAGGAGGGGGGGGAAACTTGGCTCTTCTAGTGCTTGCAGTTGTTTATAGGAAGTGCTAACTTGCTGAGTCTGAGAAGTAAACAACTGAGGCACGTGGCCCATGTTCTTTTAGCTGGAGAGGCAACTCAAGCTCTAGTTTCACCACGCAGATGAAGCAGGACATGCGTACTTTTTTTTATATCAAATTGCCAGATGTCCCAACTTGACCTCTCTCCTGAGTCAAATGCCTGTAACACACACAGTTCAGGCTTCACTGTGTGTGAAGAAAAAAGTAAAGGAGCCAGAAGTACAGGAATACTGCAAGCTCTTACATTAAAAATGAGTAATTTCTAAGTCATTCTTCATGGTTTTCCAGACTGACAGACTGTGGATTTAAGTGCTTGCTCAATTAGCCGTTTCTGGACTGCTTTGTAATTAATGAATATTTGGCTCTCTTTCTTTGCCTATTAATGCATTTTGGACATTGTTGTCTCAGAAAAGTATGTATTTCCTACTAGAGAACGCAGTGTTCCTAGATGTGATGGTCTTCTGCATCCCAGTAAGCCTTTCATTGTAGGCTTCTTAGCCCCATGCTCTTTTCCCCTTTTTCTGCATCTCTGAAAAACTCAAAAGCAGTTTCTTTGCATCTGGTCTTCTTTCAAAGCATTCCCTAAGTGGGGAAAAAGGTCCTTCTCAGTGCCTTGCTTTCAATACAGTGAACTTGTGGTATGTCTGGTAGCTCTTATGCTCACCTGTATGTTAAGTAGAGAACTATGTTGTAACCAGTAGTTTTCTTATTTCTTTTAATTCAGGATGATGAAGACTGTCGCTACAAGGCAGAGTACAATGCTGCTAATGATACTGGCTTTGTTGACATCCCTCAAGGACACGAAAGAGCGCTCATGAAAGCAGTAGCAGCTGTGGGTCCAGTGTCTGTTGCTATTGATGCAGGCCATTCTTCATTCCAGTTTTATCAGTCAGGTGGGGATTTGTTAGTAACTTGCATGAAGAGAATGTGTTGAATGCTCAGTAGTCATTTACTCTTCAGTTTAATAAGTGCAAAAAAAACTCCTGAGTTTGTGAAGTAGGACATGTGAGTCCTTTTAATTCCAACCCAGATTCCCATACTTTATCCTTCTCATGTATGTGCTTATGCTTGCTGCTTACTTGTTTCCCAGTGATACATTTCACTTGTCACTCCCTTCTCTGCACAGCTTGAGCTAATCAGCACTATATTGAACACATTGATTCTAGTAGAAGTTTGTTCATTTGTGATTTTTTTTTCTACTTCCTCAGGTATCTACTATGAACCAGACTGTAGCAGTGAAGACTTGGACCATGGTGTTCTGGTTGTAGGTTATGGTTTTGAAGGTGAAGATGTAGATGGAAAGAAATACTGGATTGTTAAGAACAGGTAAGACTTTTTTTTTTTCTATGTGCTTCATGTTTTTTCTGGGAGGAAGGGGGGGTGGTTTGTCTTTTGGCCTAGGGTGGTATGAGGAGGCAACAGAAATTAAAATCTGCACACAAAATCTGTCGACTGTTCTTGAGGTATTACACGATGGAAGTGAAAAGCCAGCTTAGATGCTGACTGCCTAGTGGAGTGGGATCTGAGCTGCAAATGCATTCCTCTGCATTTTCAGTAAATTTGAGAGATCAGGGGACCTTGGTGAGTAGCTTGTGCAGCTAGTAGAAGTGGTAGTGGTAGTGCATAGGAGAGCAGGAGGAAAAACAGGTTGTGGTGGTGGTGGGGGAACATGAGTTTTCAGATGCAGTGGGGCTACTCACTGGTGTGAGATAGCTGCATTCCAAAAATTCAAATGTTGCCCTATCCTTCTGGGCTGGAAGGAAGAAAAAAAACAAATTAATGCCTAAGAGCGTATCACATGAGTTAGTCTCATGCTTTCAGCATTAGTGGGACACCATCTTCATGCTGCCTGCAGTCTGGGAGTGCTGTCTGAGCTCCAGCGCTTGCAGACCAAAATCCTCCTTTTGTATGACAAGAGACCTCAGTGTAGAGCTGCACTACCTTGTATGTAACAGAGAAACAAAAAAACATCTGACTACAGTTTCCTATGAACATGGAAGGCAGTTCTCAGTTTAAACACTTTGTGGAGGAATAGCGTAAAAAAAAAAAAGTCTTGGAATATGAAAATAAACCTTTTATTTCTTATTACAGCTGGGGTGAGAAGTGGGGTGACAAAGGATATATCTACATGGCCAAAGACAGGAAGAATCACTGTGGAATAGCAACAGCTGCTAGTTATCCACTTGTATAGTTTGAAGACTGAACATTTCAGCGTAAAAGGGGATAATAAACTGAATGACCAAACCCACGTTCACACATGTGGTAGACTTGTATTCTTCAAAAGTCAACTTAATTTTTTTTTAACTCCTGAAGTCTGTTTTACATGTTGGTCACATGCCACTTATTTTAAATTAATGTGAATGTTGGTATGTAAACAGCTTGTAATATTGCTGGCTTTTAACTGCTTAATCTAATAGATTCTATGTATTTTTTCTTTTTTTTTTTTAAACTGCAGATGTGCCCAAAGGTTTACTTTTTAAATAAAAACTTAATTTAGTGTGTACAGATAACTGGCTTTTGATCTCTTTTTCCACTTGGAGCTCATTTTTTGGGCATCCTATGTGGTACTGCTTATGACAGTCTGTCTTCTTATCAGGAACTTGGGAATGGTGAACAGCTATATATATATATAGCTATATATATTTATATATATATAAACTGTATAATAGCCTTTGTCCCATTTTTTAAGGGAAAGAAAGATGTCTTCAGTTATTCCTGCTTTTTCCACTGAAATTGTATGCATATTCCTTGTTGATCTGGAATATGGTTCTAAGAGAACATTGTCTCTCTCCGGTGACCCAGGGGCAATAACATGGCTATTGCTACTATCAGCAATTCAGTATTTTTGACCTTTGTTCATCCTCTGATTATTTCTTACCTGGAATACCTTATTTATAGCCTCAGTGTTTCTTCATCCTACTCCATACGAGCTTATTCAGCATTGGTCTTCTTGTGAGCATTGTAGGGTAAAACAAGATCCTAAAGCAAGCATTCAGTGAGACAGCTTGTTGCTAGATGGTAGTGAGCTTGCTACTTCCCCTTCTGCCCCACGTCTAGTTAGGGAAAGAGGGGTGGGGGAAAAGGATTCTTCCTGTAGAAAGTAGTTAAACTCAAATTAGCTGCTCCTGCTTACTCCTTGGATGTTCTTGACTGCACTGTGGTGCCTTGGAGTATAACCTGAAAGGATTTCTGTCTCATGTAAATCTCTGGTGCTGAAACACCGTTACTAGGTGTTCCACACTGCTGTTTGGATGTCTTTTGGGTACCAGCACTTCCTGTACTAAGCAGAACTGACAATACCAGAAACACCTGCTGGGAGAAGGCACCTTGTGTTTTAAGTTGCCTGCTCACAGTTTTGTACTTCTACTGAAGCAGAAGTAAGCTAGTGTAGGCTCAGGATTCATAAAGCTGTAAGTTTTCATGTGTGGTATCTTTCCTGAGTCTGACAGTCACGCGCACAAGGGAGCACCTGAAGTTATGGAAGAACAATTTCCTAACTGTGGAGAAAGTAAGCAGTTTCTAATCCCTTCTTGGGGGAGGGGAAAAAATATCAGAAATACTGAGTAACTGAAAGTTAACTACTCTTCAGCTGTGTTCATGTGCTGTTAGCAGATGAATTCTTTCAACCTGAATCTCCTTGCAAACATTTTTTTTCTAAAGGAAGAGCCTCCCTCAGTGGCAACTTAATAAGCTACAGACCAGAAGCACTGGTTGGAATTGAGCTATTACACTGACTTGTTAAACCTGTTACGGAGAGCATCCACACTGCTTGGTGGAAGCTATGTAGGAAACAAAGAAAAGCAATTGGTGGTACCCATAAGGGTTATGTTTGGAAGGAAATGTCAGTGGTCTACATTCAAGATGCCAGGAAACTGACTGCATAAATTCTGCATGCATTAGCTAATTTTCATTCTTGCAACGCTAGAACTGGGAATGGACAGAAACCTGACTCTCTCAACATTTCAGTGCTGGACATAAGGTATTATTGATTTTCTGTCTTTCTTCAAATAAGATAAAATACCAACGGTAGTGTGAGCTCAGCACAATGCCTACTAGCACTTGAGCTGAAAAGAAAAATAAAGCAGTAGATTACAAAAGCCAAGGTTACTAAAAGTTGCCAGGAAGACAAGATATTGTTTATGAATAGAAAAGAAAGGAAGAGGAAATAACTTTCTGAAGCCATATGCGTATAAATGGGAATGTTGTTCATAAAAGAGACACCAGCCCATGACTTATAAAAAAACCAGTATGATAAAACAGCTATTTGTATGCACTAAAACTTGCTGACTATTCTGGTTGAACATCTTCCCCTCTGAACGGTATTATCGAGAAGCAGACAGGGTAAAATGGGTCATGCAGATAACTAGATATTTACACAGACATCTTAAGTAGAAGCTTCAGCCCAGACTGCCTTATGTGTCACTGTAAACAAGCAATTTGTGTCAGCTGCCTTTGAGTCCAGTGGTAGAAATTTAAACCTGTTGTACTTCAAGAATTGTTTTAAATCTGTACTGTAGAAGTACTGTTATATGGCAGCTAATGGGTATATGTCCTATTGGGGAAAGCAGTGTATCTCTGTAGAGGTTTTTTTCTTTCTAAAGACAATGCAAACATATACTAGGTAAGCACGGACAAAGCTCCTGAGTTGTCTTCAGAAAAGCCATGGGCTATTAAAGCTCTTGCTGTCTATGTTCCTATATATTTGTTTCCACAAATTTTGAGCACTTTCTTTAAATTTACATTCCTGTTGATAACCAAAGTTGCATTTTTCCACAAGATGTATTGCTTTAAAAGATCCTAGAGCACTTCTTAGCATTAGAATGTCCCTTCTAGACTGTCCTGTGTAGGCCCTGTCTGTACTGGAGCTGCTGATGTTGCTAATGGAGTCTTATATCATGCAAATCTAAGTATGTGTTTGAGTGCTTGGTAGATGACAATTCTGTTCGGTGATTAAACTGCCATCATTGCTTGCCTTCGTCTTTATTGTGAAAATGAACTGTTTTTATTTATATTTGGAAAGAAAAGGGAGTTTGTACTGAGTTTCTGTGTGCTGTTGCTTCTTCCATTAGACTTGTCCTAGGGGTCTCATGAGAATAATCTCTCCAGTTTTCTGGTGAATGATTGTATTTCTTTGTGGATGGTTCTAGGATTCTGAACAGAAGCATTTGTAAGGCAAGGAAAGCCGTGAAAGGAAATTACTCCTCTTGCACATTAAGTGGTCATTCTTCAAGAAACTGATCTTTCTTTGAGAAATTAAACATTCTCATTCTATGAGAAAATGATTTAACCATCATGTAGGAATGTATTCCTTTTCTCTTAAAAAGCAGTCATCTTCTCATCCTATCAGTGAATGTTAATGAATTGAACTTCATTTTTCTTTCATGTGTGTTGGTTTTCTTCATTGCTGATGTCCAATCAGTTTCTGAAATCTTACAGTTTATTAAATAAGCCTATTATCCCCCTACCAAATCTGTGCAGGAATGAAAATTTCAAAATCTTTTTAATAAGGACTGCTATGACAAAGTAATTTTCATTCCACTCTGTTGAATCTTGAAATCATTACTGACATTTCAGGTAGGTACAGGGATACCTAAAGCATATGGAAGAAAGAATAAAATCAGACACAAAATTCCATCCCATTCACGAAAATAAAAAGGCACCTTGGTGACATTCAGTAAGATTTCCCTGCATATTGACTGTCAGCTTTGAGGATGAGGGTTGTCCACTGCTGGAGATCCACGGAGGGGTTAATTTTGTTATTTTAGGGGCCATAGACAACAAGTCTCCACTTGTGTTTACAGGTGTTTTGTTTCTCTTCATGCTTTATTTCTCTTCTTGTCACACTAATTTGCACAAATGTTCATTTCCCAGTGGTCTTGAAAATTGATTTCCGCAGTACTTCTTGCTTTCATCATGCATATATCTATTGAAGAGTTGCTACCAATTTTAGTGAGCCAAAGAAACCAAGATAGCAGGAATCAATATAAAAACTGACATTTTTAAAACACTGCTTCTTTGTTTTGTTCACTTATGGTTCTCACCTTCTCCAGGAAACCCCAAACCTCCTTCTTAGTGCAACCTTTTCTCAATAAAGTGATGCTGGAAGTAGATGTCTAGATACATCAACACTCATTGTTAGATGCAGTACTATAGCTCTGGTTCCTACCCCTTTACCTTCTGCTGCTTTTCTCATTTGAGAAGTGGTCAAAGATACACCAAAATCAGGGACTAAGCTATCCCTACCCCCTCCCAGCTGCATTCAGAAGATGCTTCCTGGTGAGTCTGACTTTTGTGAGGGCCTCAGGAGAAAGACTGTGCTGAGATCTTAGCAAGGATGAGACTTTTATCCAGCCTGCTAAAGGCTGTCCATATGCTTAGTGGTGTCTGATAAACTCTGGATATTCATCTCAAGTTAACTTTATGCTATGGAGTTCTTTATGTCAATGTGTGTTCCTTCAGAATGATAATGGTTTGAGAGTGCACTTTTGGGGTCCCACAGAGAGCATCCGAAGCTCTTCTAGTTAGTCCCACTGGGGACATTAGCAGTCTCAGGATCTGCGATGAAACTATTCTAAGTTCTGATTTTAATTATTAAGTTGATTTCTTTTAACCACTAGTGGAAGCTTCCCGTGTAGCTTCAGCGATATAAAAATATCTAAACTACTGGGCTGACAAATCCTCAAAGTAGTACAGTGTGTCTGGGAAGGCAGTGTTGAGATGCCGAGAATTCCTTGCAGCTGATCAATAGGCTGTAGCATATTTCTTGGAACACATTTGCTTTTCTTAAAATCCAGAAGTCAAGTGGAATAAGCGTGGCTTCAGAGTTGCTGAGTCATAGATGATTTTTCACACACTGGAAGAAGTACCACAGCTTCTCTCTGTAATATATCGAAGTATGGGGCTGACAAGTCATGAAAAAAAACCATAAATGAGACTTCCCATACAACTCTGACCAATTTATTGCTGCACGTTATGCCCAGTTTTCCTAGGTATGTCCCACCAAAATCTTTGGACATAATATCATAGCAATGCAAGAAATGTGACTGCAACAGTCCTTACAAGATTTGTTCTGTTCGTCCATGTTCGCTAGCATTGCAGTTTGCTTTTCTCATTTAAGCATGAAGCACTGGATGCACTGTTCTAATAAGGCTGCTTTCTCTTTTTTCTGGAATGGAAATATATACTGAAAACATCAACTGCGATGTGAAGTTGCACAGGCTTTTGGAGATTTATGACTATACTCTCATAGTTGAAAGAAACACAGAATTGCTCGGGTTGGAAGGGACCTCAGAGATCATCGAGTTCCAACCCCTTTTCTGTAGACAGAGCTGCCAACTGCTAGATCAAGTACTAGATCAGGTTGTGCAGGGTCCTGTCCAACTTGGCCTTGAACACCTCCAGGGACAGGGCATCCATAATTTCTCTGGGCAGCCTGTGCCAATCAACCTCTCAGTGAAAATTTCCTTCTGACACAGATAATCTAAGTCTCTACTAGACACCATGCCTGTGTTTATCATCTAGAAATGAAGCCTTTGTACAAGAGTTTAAGAGCAAATACTACTGCCATTTTGCTATTAGTTACTTGGTAGTCACATGAAGAAGTGGAGGGGACTTGTGCTTTCTGATTCAGTGCTGTAACAAGTTTTGATCACATCTTTCTCAGAATAACAGAACATTTAAGAAGCATACCTATGGTCACAGGAAACCTGTTAGGGATTGTTGTGAAATGTTATTTCAATTGCAGTATTTTGCATGCATTCAATAAACTTTACGGTCCCATTTATAGCCCCATTTATTAGGTGCTCTGTAAGTCCCTCTTCCCATCAAGCTTTTAATCTGAGCTAACATGCGGCTGAAGGGTGGGAGAGGAAAAAGCCAAACGCAATGAATCTCCCTGCCAGAGGTTGTGCAGTTGATTAGCAGCTGTGTCTGTGAGTCTGAGAGAATGCTGGCTTTGCTTTTTCCCATGCTAACTTCAGCAGAGCCAAAAGGTAAGCATACAGCTTGTCTTTTACTAACTTGAAATCCCAGGCCTACTTTTGTCTGTCTAACCCTTTCCTTTTCACATATCTTCCCTGCTTTCTTTTCATTGAGAAGCAGTCTCCCTTTCCTCTCCCTATGTTAGGACAATAAATCATGCTATTTTGCTAAAAGAGAGAGAAAATTGTCCACCCAGGGACAAAACAGGAAATGAGGTCACCAGAAAGGTGAAGCACAATATGTCACCGGGCAGGCACTGGGCCTGCCTGTGCTAAGTGACACTTTCGGGGCACGTGGCAATGACTGCTGTGTTGCAGTTGCTGGGTGTGGGGAGAAGCTGGCTTCCTCCTTCCCAGGCATGTGCTGACAGTGCATTGGAGTGCAGGCTGGAACCAGTAGGGTGTAGCAAGCAGTCATGCCTGGGCTCTGCCTTAGCACAGCCCACAGCTCCTGTAGCGAGCAGGGGAATTATCTCCTTGCAGAGGCCTCTCCTCAGAAGTGATAAAATATCCAGCAGGCAACCTGTACAGCAGCTGACAAGGGCCAACACCCCAACACCCTCTGCAAGCGTGCTTGCCGAACACCCTTATTTGGTAGTCGTGGTCAGAACTTCAAAAGCTGCCGCCAGAAACCCACTTGGCTTCTGTTGAACACGATCCTGCAAAAACCATGATGCAAACTGCTGAGCAGAATGGGAGCAACTCCGCAGGATGGATCCCAGCACGAATACCTATCTATTATGCTCCATGAAGCATTAAAATCGGCTCAATAGAGTCACGCGTAAGCCAAATACAGGCTCGGTTTCAGTCTTTGTTGTCACATTTGCTGAAATCAGATCTGTTTTTGCAGCAAACAAGGAACAAAAGCTGGAAAGCATTTCCAGTAGAAATGAGCGTAGTTTGTGAGCACTGTTCATAATGGCATGGAGCGGTAGGCGTTGTCTCCTAAAAACGTGTGAGCTCCTGTTCCTCTTAATGACTGTTAGTATGAAGGCCCTAGGTCAGTATGTTAATTTTTAACCAAATTTAAGTCTACGGATACATAGATCCCAATTATGTATGGAAAACAGATACTTTAAAGTCTCAGGCTTTCACAACTTTGTCATCTTTCCCCTGGTTAATCTTTCACTTCTGCTCTGTGTGCGCCAATCACCCTTTTTTATTTTTTAATCCATCTGGATAAACTAAAGACTTAATTGGCTTTGTAATTGTCCTGAGATACACTGCTTCCATTTTATATAAGATAAATTTTTCTGCCTGATTTTTCTAGAAATATCAACTGGCTTTGTTAAAAAGCGAGACAACTTCCTGCATGTATTTGTAGAAAACAGAATAAAAACCAGATGTATGATGCAAATACTCAAAGCCCAGTTTAAAGCAGCATCCACATTTCAGTCCTCTTGCTCTCTCAGGTGGGTGCTGGGGACCTCTGGAGACTGAGCTGGGCTGTGCTGCTGCTGCAGGCCTGCAGTTACAGCTCTGCTGCACTGGGTTCTGAGGCAGCGACCTGCTGGACCCACACCAGCCCAGACCCGTTTGTAACTCCCAGCCTTGTGATTTTAGTCACGAGGCTGCTGCTTTTCTCTGTGCCTGGCTACTCAGGCAAGCTTAATTCCCAGTCCAAGTAACATGGAAAACAACTGCCTGTTTATTAGCAGTTGGGGTCTCTGTGTTTTCTTCTGTTTTTGGATACAATTAGTGCAGCCAGTTAGTTTTCATTTTACTTCTGAGACAGGCGAAAATGCATCTTGAACTTGGTGCAATTTTGAGGCATAATGTAAAGCACCAGTTTCTTCCACAAGCAGAGACAACGTGCCTTCAGCCTGGGCTCAGCACTGATGGCACTGGGTTCCCTGTTCTCCATCAGCTCTGTAGGCAGCTGCTGGTGCGTCGTCTTTTTCACCTCTCCAATCACTACATGTGACTTCCAGATCCTCAAGAAAATGAAATACTGCGAATCATTTTCTCATCTGTCCAGATGTCCTCACACAGCTGAACATGAGAAGTTGCGGTTCAGCAAGCACAAGGGCTTTGCGGGTAACAACCTTGCATCACAACCCTGTGGCTTGTGCCAGACAGCTCTGAGGAAACAGCCTGAATAGGTCTGACATGGGGAAGGGAAACTTTGAGCTCTGGACTGGCAGTATGTAAAGGGCCATCACCAGGCATGGAGGTGTGAGCTGGTGCAAGCTGGCACCTCCTGTTTGGAGCACTGCTGCACTGCCTCCAGTGCTATGCCCTTCCCCTTGTCCTTCTCCCCTGCTCTGCCAGTGGCAAGTTTTGCCACACATAACAGGGACCATGTAAACACGTCAAAATACTGTTTGGGTTATGTAGGATAAAGTGGGACCTGGTGAAGAAAAACCACAGTGCACACCAAAGAAAATTCCTGCTTATTTAATCTGTGTTTGGGGTTTGCACAGGCTGCTTATTGAGCTGAGATTACTTTCTGTTCAGAGCAGATACTGATCTCACTTTGCCACCCAGCAGCCCACAGATGGTGAGCTGTGTTATCTGAGCATCAGCAGCTATCAGAACTGCAACTGATTGAAACATCAGTAACACTGTGCTGGGCTCTGCACTGAAGGATGCCTAGGACTGTATGCACATTTTGCTATGGTGTCATTCTTAAAGGCAGCTCAGGTGCATTTATGGTAAGGATAAGGCACTGAATGCCTGAGACATTGCAGTATGCAGACAGTGTTCTATCTGTTTGCACAGAAACACAGATCTTAGTCACTAGGGTGAGCTTACCCACCACAACACAAACTTTATTTCAGCATGTCCCTAAAAGCAGTGGTTAGGGCCCCTGTGGTTACTCAGAGAATTACCAAGTCCCTGTCCTTCCTGGTCTTTGGAGACAGGGCAGTTATCAGTGACCCCACTTCTGCTGTGGCACAGGTATTGCAAACATCTGAGACAAGCCTCAAATTATGCTACGGTTTAGATTTCCTTTTTAGAAATACAACAGAATTTCTTAATATAATACTAATTCGACTGCTGCAAGTGTGTTTATATGGAGATGGGAAGGGGAAAGAGAGAAAGAGGCTACATATACCTATAACTATATACATACAACACGCATATTTTGTGTTCAGAAAACAAGTGCACCAGCTCTCACAGTCAGAGCACACAGTCACATTCTCTGTGGTATTATAGTTGTGGCTGTCACCTATACCCTCCTAAGTTTTTCTGCTTCGTTCTCCAGGGTTTAAGTGTTGCCATGTTTTGCTCTTGATAGAGGACATTTGGGAAACACATGACAGAGTAGCAAGTACATGGGGTACCTGCTGATCCTAAGCAGGTGACACTGCTACAACTTTACAAAGACATAAAGACCAGTAGAGAAAGTGCTGAGGCAGTACTGAAATCACAACCAAGCCTCTGTGACAACAGTGCCTGCAGGTAAACTGTCATTCTATACAATTTTACATCTGCATTTATTCAATATGGGACTTCTCTGTGAGTAATTGAACGTACTTGTAATATTAAAATAACCACGGGGGTTTCTTGCCAGGAGTATTTTTAATTTCTCTCCATGTCCTAATGCAGTTCATGGTGAGTTCCTAGTAAAACCTCATCTGAGTATGGCTGGGGGCATGGAGCAGGAAATGAGCAGATGGGGCAGGAATTGCTTAAGACAAGATGATCAAAAGAAATGGCCATATGATGAGAGCTGCAGGAGACCAGGGTTATAAAGGATTTTTGAAGTGACCTAAATATCTGGTTTCACTCTTTTTTTGCTTAACATAATTACACATTTCTAATAATTGAGAATTTTTTTTCTCTCATTGCTCAGTGAATACTTGCTAGTATCAGAGATCATTCCACATCTCCTTTGGCAGTGTCAACCAGAGACCTGGCACTAGGGCAGCAGTAGAACTGGCTAAGAATGGTAAGGTATATAACAAGGCAGATTAAATCTGAAATAAGAACCCGTCAAACTAAAGGAAAATGGAGGTGCTACAATGACTTTGGGCCAATAACTCACTTTCTGTTGCAGTGGACTATAAATGATGATTCCAGTGTCACATTTGCAGCAATGGTTTATTTTAATTTGTTCCATTGAAGGTTACATGTCTGTATATAACATCAGACATCTTTCCATTCATATAAAAACTGACATTCCTTAGCAATGTCACTACTTTTTCATCTTTATTAATTACCCATGACATATATCGTTTGGAGCTTGAAAACACTGTTTCAAACAGAACAAGGCTTGTGGTCTTCTCAGGGCTGATGAAATAAAAAAGTACCCACAACAAAATTTCTGACAGAAAAAAAAAAAACAGATAATGGTATTGTAAATGTTGGTACGAAAATAATGTCTCAAACAATGCCATCATGTGGTGTCAGATGTCTAGCTTCAGAGCAAATGAGGGTGCTGACACCATTCCCTTCTTTTTGTTAATGTTATGTAAAGTATGTAGCTTCTGTTTATTAATTAGGCTTATGTTTCTATATTTGCATTGCATAAATCAGAATGAAAGGATTTTTACACTTGCCTGCACGGAGAAATGAAACATTTGCTTTTCTCATCAGCCATACTCACTGTTTCTCTTGCTCTCATTCAGGGGGGATATTCACTGAGAGATGGATGTTGAAATGCTAGAATCCACCAACTTGAAAGGAATATTTTTACGGTGCACTAAAGACAGAATAGCAAGGTTTGAAGTGGAAAAGCCTTTAGCTGCTCTTCTGATGTTTCTGTACACAAGCAAGATACTCATGCACATCATCTGGAGAACCGAGAATGAGAGGAACTCTCTGGTGAATGCTCTCAGGTTTCACATCCAGCACTGCCTCTGTCCCTGTAGTTGCTATCCCACCTGCCTGCTCGATGATGAAGGCCATCGGGTTGCACTCATAGAGAAGCCGGAGCTAGAAAGAAAGAGGGAACATGTAACTCTTTCTGGGGATAGTTACATCAAAGGTGCATTACCAGAATGTAACCTGTGACTCCGTCCATTTTTGTATGAAGCACCTAATGATGTAAGTAGCAGTATTTCTACTTCATCAGCCCCTTCTTCTTTCCTCCTTTCATCTCCCTTCAGTCTTCATATTTTGACTCCACATCCACACATCAGAACCATGGTTTCCAAGCTGACACACCCTTGTGCATCATCAGTGAAGCTGTGTTTTGTGTAAGATGCCAAAAGTAGCTGTTGAGCCCATAGACATGAGCAAAACACTATAGCCAGCTGAGGTAATATTATTGGGGAAGAAAAGACAAAGACTCTTCTAATGTATAGGCTTCATTCATTATCTCAAAGCGTGGGGTAATCACATTGCATTTGGTCAGTATATTTTGGAGTTTGAAACTTGATGCTGCCAGTTTCAAATATCAGGTTTTGGTTACAGCTCTTCAGAAATATTAGATACCAGTAGATTTAGAGTAACTTTGAAAGTAAATTTTCACTTTTAAGGACAAGACAGGTAGACCACAGTATTTGCTCACAACCTTAAAAGTGTTACCTCTCTCATGCTCGCGTTCCAGTTAAATGCAAACTTATTTAGGACATATGCCAAAATATTCTGTATTTGTAAGGATATAAATGACAACTAGTTATTTTATAACAGACATTGCCTCTGTATTTTTTAGGCTCATTATTTCACTGACATTCTGAGTTACTCCTGTTCTACTCTGTTAATTCACATTGTATTTAAAAGACTTTTTACATGTGCAAAAGACAATGTTTCCTGAGGAAAAGGAAGTGTTGCGGAATGCAGCTGTAGAGAGGTAGAGAAATGGGTTGGACATAGGACTTCGCTGCCCATAGTTCCTTTATCACTGTGTTTGAAATAAAACCATGTGTAGGGCAAATAACCCCCAAGAATAGCACCCAAAAGAAATAGTGACAAAGATGGTATATTTTAGATGGGCTTAAGTAGATGGTATACAGATAGTTAATGGTATACAGATAGTTAATAAGAAAAGAGTGGCTCACCTTTGAAGATGGTTGAGGCTTGCTGATAACTCCACTAGGGAGGGATCTCCAGCCAGAGATCCTTCCCTGGTGGTGGTCAGCCCTTAAATGGGGTCTTGGGAGAGGTGGAGTCAAACTCCACCCCTTCCAATCACACTCACTTGTGCCCCTGCGGCTGACCCAGTGCTCGCCTCAGGTGATCAATCAGTGGTTCAGGCCGTGATTCAACAGTTCCCATACACCATGAAATATCACAAACCTAAATAAAACGTATTACCATCATTCTTATCTTTAAAGTCCACTGAAATGCTGTTTCTGGTACAAGAACACTATTTGTCAGGTAACACGAGTCCAATAGCTTTCACTGTTCTTAGTGCATGGCCAGCTTTTGAAAGAGGCAGAAAACAGCAGTAGCACCAGTGTGGAACCATGCATTGAGTTTTTTGTTTCTTCACTGTGACTACGTGGCTGGAGAAAAGTGGTTTTCCTTCAGAAAGTAATGTAATTACTGTATGACATATTTAAATCAAATTTGCCTGGACAGACATGGAGATCTTTTCTGTGGTCTATTCTGTTCTTTTCCTGTTCTCTACATTTCCCAAATCTTTTGGATCTACTGTTCTTCTGGTAAATACGTATTCACAAGGATGCAACAAGTAGTCCTCTGTCAGTAAAGAACTACAGACACCGGTATATTCTGACATGACCTTAAGAGATAGGGTAAGTAGTTTTAAGAAGGCAAACTCCTGCACGTGCCAACCAAGGATATAAATAAAATCAAATACAAGGCTTTAACTCTGGTATTGACATGGGAGGAAGAAGGTCTTGGAATCAGAACGCTGTGCTTTATCTGTTACACACTGATCCACTCATTTTCTAAATATGGCCTGCAGGTTACTCGCAGTCCACAGGTCAGCTATATACACAAACTGCTTTTAAAATATCTTTGTTTAGAAATTTGATAATAAAGGTGTTGCAGGAGAACAGCTGAGGTTCACTATGGTCCATGACCCAGAACATTCATGAATTCACTACACTGCATGTGGAGTCACTACATTGCATTGCACTGCATGAAGACAGTGTGCTCTATGCAGGTATTTGCACAGAATGTTCATCTAAATACACCTCGCCTTCCACTGACAGAGTTTTTGCTCAGTTAATAGAAACCTGTTTTCAGGGCTATAGATAATAAGTTCAGTACCTTTGGAAACAGCAGGCAGGCAAACTCAGCTGGCTAGCACTGAACAAAACCCAGGAGAGTTTAGTATATCCCCTCTGGACTCTAGTTGACAGCAGAAAGGGCAGAGGTTTCCTTTTGATCAGCATTTTATTGGCAAGTAGTGTATAGGAATTTCAGTGGCTTCTATCATACTGAAATTATTTTCATCAGAAAAATGTGTAAACCCTTTGATTTTAGTGAAAAAACACTGATCAGCCTGTAATATAAAAACAGAAAGGAACATTTCTTGCCTACATTGACAATTGTCTGAACTTCTTGATTAAACTGGATTGATGACCATCATGTTCATTAATAATACTCTCCATTGACGGGAAATTATTATCTGTTTGTATATCAAAATGATTCTTTTGTATCTCCAAGAAAACCAGAGGTATTCATGTGAATAAGATTACCAGAGAAGAAGTCAAATGCTTTACCTTTCCTTTGGGACTCTTCTGATTGGCAGGATACATGAAGATCCCACCATACATCAGTGTACGGTGAACATCAGCTACCATGGAGCCCACATACCTAGCACCATATGGGGAACTTCCATCCTGAAAAACATTCAAATAAAGCATTATATCTACTAGGCTAGACAGCTGTTAGCACAGGAAAATGTCTTTTTATTGTAAACCAGGTATCAGGGTGACTTAAATAGTCTGTTGCTTACTGACACGGTAAAGGCCTAAACCAGCCTGAAGTTTAGTCTTCTGTGAGACTTAGGGATTAGGTTATAAAATAAGTGCTTTAAAGAGCTGTATTCACAGTGTGGAAACTAGGTTGTCTGTAATTTGAGTGCACAACTTGGTACCAACTGCTATCCTGTGAAAAAAGAGAGAGAAAGCTTCCTCACACTGTCAGAACAAGGTACCCATTTGACTTCTGATCTGTCAGTGGTCCCTAAGCCAGGACATGAGGATAAATATCGCTTTTCACTACAAGTCTAGACAGTTCCCAGAGGACTCTCAGCCTTTTCCTTCTAGCTTATTTTTAAGTTGTGAAGTCGGTCACAGAGTTCACTGGAGTTTATATTGGAAGATAATAGGAATTTATTCATGAATGTAGTTTTCCTTGCTCTCAAAACAGAAATTGACATTACTGAAGGAAAGGTCATTTTAGTGAGAGCAATAAGGGAGATATTCACACTGGTTTCAGGTTTGCTGGCCAAAAAAACCAGCAAGATAGAAAATTCAGAAGAAAAGCAAGGTGATCTGCACAAATAAAATAAGCTCCACCATAAGAAAAATGAAGCATCAATCTACGTTTGCAAAGGAGAAATACACAACACAGATGTAAATTGAATCAAAGCTTTTTGAAAGCTCGTATGCCAAGAAGTCTAACAGTCTTCAGATGTCTCACTCTGTCTTCAACAAAGTGGAGGTGGAATTTTGGCCTTCCCTAGAAAATCAATGTACATACATGTTGGAATGCTATAGGTTTTAAAAGACATCTGCATGTTGTATCTATCTGGATTGGTTGTCTAATGAAAAGACCTCAGTGCTTTCTACAATGAGTACTACTGTTAGAGAAACGTATAAAGTGAGAACTTGTTTAGCAGTGCCAGCTCCAAGAGCCTAGATATCACAAGTTAGCCAGCAAAATCATAAGGTCACCTAGGAGAGAAAAAATTCAAGAGGAAAAGCAGAAGTAGAAGGGGAAAATATAGATACAGAAAAACATCTTCTATTTTGCAATCACTTTATCTAACTGTTCCATGCTGTGAAGTCTTGATATTCACTGTCTTCTAAAATGCAAACAGATTCTCATGAATTTATACAGTATAATGTAATACAACACTAGAAACTTGAGTTCTAAGTGTCATCATGAGACACTAAGATGTTTGTTACAGCTGGTAGTAAAACAGGAATGGAGAATTGTTCGAGCCTAAGCCACAATCCTTGTTCAGCTGTTCTTATGCTACTTTCCATAATTCTTCCTTGTAAAGACAATAAAAAAAAAAAACAACAACCCATTGGATAAGACACAACTTGGAGCTTTTATATTACATTTTGCTTAAGCCTGGGTTTTGGTCATACTGCTTCCAGAGACAACTGAGCGATGATTTCAGGTATTCAATCCCTAAATTTCCATGGCCTATACTCAAACAATCACATCTTCTGACTTCAAAGAATAGCCTCTCTACCTCATAGTAGTTAGCCCTTAAGTCTTCTCAGCTAATAAAATCTGAGGTCAGAAAAAAACACCTTCAGAGGTGATGAAGAGAGACCAAATGTAATTTTGGAAAGTAAACTTTTCATGGAAATACATTATTACAGTTTAAACTTCTCTTAAAAACAAACAAGCAAACAAAGGAAGAGTTTTACAGAGGTTCAGGAGAGGACTACGAGAAAAGTTTGTTAAAAAAAGAAAAAGTCATAGGATACTGGTCACAAGCAGGCCATGCTTTGGACTGCTTTTATGACATTATCAGATAAGGAGTTTTCAGCCCACAAGCATACAGCATGAGCTGCACAACTGAACCATCCTGTGTGCAAAGCATCAGACACTTTCGGATGTGCTGGATCTCTTGTTCGCATGCAGGTCATTTACACAATTTATGTGTACCTAGGCAATGTAAAGTGAGGCTAATGTGAGTCCAATAAGCATCTGTGTTGCTTCTTACCCTGACAGAAATGCCTTTTCTAGAAACCTCTTAGGTCCTAGAAGCACTTTGTGCTCAGAAAAATACAGAAGAGAAATCACTGCATTCTGGTACAGTAATTACTTGAACCACAAACTGAAACAAATTTTTCACTTCCCTTAGCATCCAGCTACCTGCTCAGGAGGAATAAAATCCTTTCAGTTACTAGATACATTACTTCTTGTTTCTCCAGTTTGCTTAATCATATATTTTTCATACAAATGAGAAAGTTAATAGGTGTTGCGTAATTGTTGTCATATTGCTTAGCCTTCATTCTCAATCAAAGTAACAGCACAAATGCTAGAGAAACTCAACCAAGTATCCGAATAGTGTCAAGCAGTGTGTTTGCCCAGTGGGAACTTTGCAATGTTACAGCTGATGTGAATGAAAGAGTTGGAGAACTCTGATGTTTCCTTCACCTGCATTTGTGGCATTTGAGGAAGCTTATATTGCTCTTGGTTTCATCCTTTGCTTTTTTTTTTTTTTTACAGACAGGTCTTGTGATTGTTTCTCTTCACATTGTGATGGAAGACACTTTCTCACTTCTTTATTCTACACATATCTGAAAACTATGTTCCTCTGCAGGAGCAGCTCAAGACTATGTTTTTCTTGCATAATTGTGACAACTTGGAGAGTGAACTGGAAGAAATCCTTTCTAAACTACAGCAGCAATAGACTGCATGCTTCCCTCTACATACATTTATGGTGAAAAAACATGGTGCTTTTCTTTGCTTTTCTTACATCACTTGTACACAGCTGGTCTGGCTGGCCGAAGAAAGTTTCCTGTCCTTGATGGTAACTTTTGATGGCATTAAGGACTCATAAAGATGAGTCCTTAACCAAGGAGTCTTCATTTTGTGACTCACAGTCAACAGCTGCAATAGGACTCAACTTCACACGGCTGCAGAAAGGCTGGAGAACCTCTCCCATGAAGAAAGGCTGGGCATTATGGGGTTGTTTAGCCCAGAGAGGATAAGGCTATGGTCAGGCTTTCTAACATTCCTCCAGTACTTACAGGGGGCCTACAGGAAAGATGGGGAGGGACTCTTTATGAGGCAGTGCAGTGACAGGACGAGGGTTGACTGCTTTAAACTAAAACAGGTTAGGTTTAGATTAGTTACAGAGAAGGAATTATTTAATGAGGGTGGTGAGGCAGTAGCATAGGCTGCCCAGAGAAACTGTGTATGCCCCATTCCTGGAAGTGTACAAGGTCAGGCTGGATGGGGCCTGCTAGAAAACAAGGATATGTTCACATCTGCCTTTTATGGCTTCTGAGCTGTCTTTGTTTTTTGTTTTTTTGGTTTTTTGTTATGCCTTTTTGTTTTGGTTTGGTTTTTTTGTTTTGTTTGTTTTTAAATGAGTTTTCATTTACAGCACAATTTCTTCCACGCAGTAGCTAACAGGCCATGAGTTTATTTACTAAAATCTAAGTTACAAAAGATGTCATGGCACTAGACATCCCCAAAATGGGACCAAAAGTTTACAAGGAGCTAAATTCAGAGATATATTCAAATCCCTTCCCATTACTATGGACTGTATGCAAGGCAGTACTGGCCAGCAAACATGGTACTGGGTACAGTGCTAGTATTTTCTTACCTCAGGGAATTTCTTCTTTTTTAAGTATTCCGTCATTGCAGGATCAAAATACTTTGCATAACCTTCATTGAGACTGTAAATCTTCCCTTTCTTCTTGATTTTAACATCTCTATCAACCAGAATAAATTCTCCAAGACCCTATAGAAGGACAGGGGAGATCAATTATGAGCAAGCAGCAGGCTGCTTTGTTGGCTTCCTCTAACAGGCTGCAGAAATACTAACACAGCTTAGCCCTTTCAGCACCAGGTTTGTGAACAACTTTGCAGTATTCAGACAGAGCAGAAAGCACAGAATCTGTTTAATGAAAACTTGTTTCATCGGTAGCATAAACAAAAAGCAGTTTGCCTTTAATAGCTAGCATAGTTAGCCACACCAGCCAACCCTGAAAACATACAGTATATTTGCGTCCACAGATCACAAGGTTACAAATGAATAAATTACGTTCTCCTTTGTTTTTTGAACTCCCCTTGACTGTCTCGTGTAAATGTCTTAAAGAGAATGTGGTCAGTTCCTCCCAGATGCTGCTGTCTGCAGCTGGAGCGCAGCCTCCACCTTCACCCTGTCTCTAAGCAGATCAGGTCTGTTCAGATCCCAGTTCTTCCTGCTCGGATAGAGCTTATTTATAAAGATTAAGAGGAGTTTTGATTATAAAGCACCATTTTATTAAGAACAACTCCTTTGTTACTGCCTAAATCTAAAGCCAGTTTTTCAAACATGCAGTCTCCTTCATTCCTCCAGCAACATTTGCAGGGCTGAGCAGCAATGAACAGCACAAGTCTGACTGTGTGGTTACAGTTCAGCTTTTCCAGATTGCTGGGTTGCAGCCTGGAGGACTTAGCCATTAAACTTTTGTGCTGTCAGGAATTCAGGCAGCACTCCACCTGACCTCTGTCAACAAACGCTCCCTGGCCCAGACAAAACATTGAACACACTGAGGTTCTATAGCACAGAAGAAGCAAAACCAGGAAAACGGCAGGAATCCTTCCAGTTGAGGCAAAGATACTGTTTGGAGCAAGCTTTTTGAAGTGTTCCTCTGCGCAAACCAGCAGTCTGGTTTGAATGAACAGGATTCCAGATGCTGCATAACTTAAAATCTAACTCACAGAACAAAGAAGTCAAGCAGAGGCAGTGCAACCAACATAATTGTGAATTATTAAGCATGATTAAGATGGCAGTGGGATGCTCCAGGAAGAAGACGAGAAGAGAACAGCACAGATTATCTAGGTTACGGACACAATGAGCAACAAAAGAGGGCAGACCCAACCATGGGAAGCTCTAAAAGACTGTGGCAATGTTATCAACACCATAACTGTACCGGATCCAGCATGAAGCAGTCCACTCCTTGCCCGGTGGAGAGGGCGACCAGTGTAGCACTGCCATACAGGGCATAACCTGCAGCAACAATGTTACGCCCAGGCTGCAAAGCATCTTTTTCAGAGGGCTCATCATTTGTCTCCTACAGAAAAATCACCATTGGACTGGAGGTTAAATTCTTATAAGAAACAATAAAAACAACATTGAAATAACAGATTGGGGTAGATTTCCTTTTTGTGTCTTACCCTTCAAAGCAATCAAAATAGAGACTGTTCTCACTAGCTCGAGGCAAGTTCAATACAAGAAAATGTGCGTGCTCGGACAGAGCAGTGTGAATTTGTCATTTCATGCATGTAATGCAATCAGTATGATATCTGTCACAAAACCTCATACCTGAGCAATGCAGCCTAGTATACTGACTCAAGATCACAAATCTGAGACAGAAGAAAGCTACTAATTTTCTATACATTTAGACATAAGCAATCATTCTGATATCAGTCTGAAGGAGTTAACTGTGAGGTGAGTGTGATAATTAATACTGCATCCCCTGCACTGCAGAGAAATTGCTTCCATTAGAGCAGAGTAAACCGGCAGATGCTGCAAGGCAGTGAAGCCAGGTTCATGCCTTTGTCTTTGCTGATGAAGAGATATGTAACTGAAGCATAAGAGCTTATACATATACCTAACAAAATAAACATCTTTACATAAGTAATGTGTGTGCTCATGTAGGTTTGTTTACATAATTGCACAGAACTTTCACATGTCATTTTACTTCAGGCTTTTAGCCTGGTATCAGTTTCCATCTCTTTTTGGTACTACAGTTATTACTGAAGAACCCAAAAAGCAGACCAGGCACAAAAATTTCTAGCCAGCTCCAGGGTTGTGCCTCAGCAATAGTTTAGGAGTGACTGGTGAAAGCAGTGGGAAGACAGGCTCCAGCCTGCTCCTCCTGACTACAAAATGAGCAAGAATGGTTGATACTGATGCTTCTTAAAGAGGCTGTCACTTGTGGTGGATCCTCTGTGGAAGTTTTGATACTGATTCACTGGGAATTAAAATAAGAATCTGGTCAGACCCTTCATTGGGGTCCTGATTTAGCATTTTGTCATTTCAAACTCATGCAGTTTCTCAGTGGTTGCATGGACTTAATTTGATTGAGTAGCAGCTAAATTGAAATGGCAGGCCTAGCCCAAGATATCGCATTAAAATATAAAAGCCACTGAAGAATGTCTTCTGCAGAAAATCAAATATTTTATAAATATCAAGTTAGTTATTTAAAAAATCAATAACGTCTATCTATGCTATTTCTGAAGAAAAGCAACCTCCCACACCAACAAAAATAAAAATGTTCAGTTCTGGCAAGAAACTCTCAGAGGTTCCACTGGGTCCCAGAAAAGTGAAAGTATTGGGGTAACCTAGGAATCCTGTTCACCATAGGATACCACCCTCTATAGGAAAGCAGACACATGTGACATCAGAAGTACTTCTTTGAAAATATCTGAGGACAATGATTTCTCATCAGAATGTATTTATTTTCAACTGAAAGATTTTGGTTGAAAGAATTTGTTGCTTTATTTTACAGACCTTATAGTTACCTTTTGCTCACAGTTATTTTTAGTACTATTTTGTCAAATGTTCTCTGGAAAAAAACAACCAGGTGCCAATTAAATATTCATGAAAGATAGTATGTAAAAATACACTTGGCATAAAGTCCTTTAGAATTATTCTGTGCAAAACTGTTTATTCAGAAAGGTTACAATGAATTTTAAAAGAAATTTGTACATATCAGAGCTAGAAATACAGACTGCTTACTAGTTGACTAGCTGTTAATCATCTGCTAAACAATTCCTTTTAAGAGCCAATTATTGTATCCTTCATAGCATATTCTCTTTCAAAACTGTATCCTACTGGCACATAAATCTCAACATTAATGACATTGGTTGCCAATATGCCTATATTAGATGGATTGTTTGCAACATTAAATGCAGAATTAAACACATATTTACACAGTAAAAGTAGCTGCAAACATACTATGCTTTTTATGGCGTCTTTTTGTTTGTTTGTGTTTTAGAACATGGTGCATAAACGGCTTCCAGAAGGAAGCAAAAAAAGTTCAGCCTCAAATAAATATTTTGCAGAGCTTGTTGGAATGTAAAAAAGCTAGTGATCAGCTGGTATTTCATTGTTAGCACTGCAGGAGCTTGGCAGGAGCCTGCACTGTGGAACAAACCTGAGATTTACACTCACTCTGATAGCTGATGAATATTTTCACTTCTGTCTGATTCACAGATGGATTTCCTTTCTACTGTGTTTTGACTATGAGATGGAGGTAATGAAATTTCTTTTTAAGTCTTTATGCAAATGACTGAAATATACATTGTCTTTTAGATGCTATTACAAGCTTTTACACAGCCATTTTTGCTCTTTGTTGTGACAAAGCAGATGAAAGATAAGAGTCCAGCTATACAGGTACCCCAGATGCTATTTGAATCTGAATTTTTTTACACGTAAGGTTTGCAAAAAAACATTTATTTGCCCACAGCAGCACTGGGAGTAGCTTTAGGAAGCAATGGTTTCCATGACTCCATCAATATCATGTATTTAATGAAAACACATTTGCCCTGAATCTTTACACTTTCCCCATGAGGGACAATGTGAAGTGGGAGGGGGAAAGAGGAACAGGGAAGGCACTGTCCTCATGAAAGTGGAGGAAAGGAAGAAAAGCCATGTGATGCACTGAGCATAGTTACAAATTAAAATCAAAATTCAACAAAGAATTAGAGCTTCACAGTCTGTATGTTGACAGCGAATTGAGAACTGCATAGTTAGTTCAGTAGCATGGAAAAAAAATACAGAAGGAATCCAGGGAAATTTTCTTACTATCACCGCATCCTGACACTCTACCAGCTATGAGCACCTCAGAGCCAGTGAATGACTGCCAAGGCCTTACCCCTCAGCTGGCTTATTCTGAGCAAGCCCTTCAGCTCCACTATTCTGACTTTTCTGGTCATTTTAACAAAAACGTGCCTGCTTTGGAATGTAAAATCCAGCTTGAAAATGGAATAAATCTAAGATGGGACTTATTTCCTGGTGGTTTCTCTAAGAAACAAATGCAGTACTTTTCTGGCAGGAGGTGGCAGTACCTGGGGCTGCATTGGTGGCCTTGAAGCAAGAGCAACAATAGGTAATCATTTTCAGATTTGAAACATATTGACCAAGTCTGATCTTTATAGAAAAGTGTTGATAATCCTCAAGGTAATATTTCGGGAGTGTGTGCCTTTGGGAATGGAATTAAGGTGTTAATGTTGGAATATCAGCAGTGTAGTTGACTGAGAACTGCAAGGCACTAAATATCAGAGGTGCTAAGGGTCATCCACTGGAATTACAGTTATTCTGGCTTTTCCAAAACAGCCTTCATGTGCTTTAAACAGACTGAAATAAACTTACAGTTTTTTTAATAAATGTTTCTCATTCCATGGGATAAACAATCCTACAGTAATAATTAATAAAGCTATCGTTATTTACTTATTTTAAAGTGTTAAATAGTCCTGAAGTGCTGCAAAATTGTCCTACAATGAGAGAAAGGCACATTAATTACCATCTACTTCAGAAACAGCATTCTAACATCCAAGCATTATCCAAGTGGAAGTCCGTGGATGCACTGTTGTTTCTAACACTTTCTAACATGGTAAGTTTTTCCTGTAACCAAAGAACTATCTATATCACAGCAGCAGTATTTGCATTCAGATATGAAGAATTTACACCAAACAGTTGAAGTTTTTCTTTCTGAAGTTCCAAACTGTGTCCACCCACATGAAATAAAAGGCAAAAATAAAAACAGGAATGTAGATATTTATAACAAAATCATTAATACATAACAGAATGACAACAAATACAGAAAGATCAGAAAATGAACCGAAAACCTTAGTGTTTGGAAAGGACTCAAGTTCTTTAGGAAATGTTTCTGTTCTGACACAGAAACCTGGGGAAGGTTGGGCATCCCACATTTCTTACATGCCTCAACAGGTGAGCTAAAGCTTATAGAGAAGTCAGGTCTGTATTTCAACCTGCCTCGCTGTACGAATCACATGGTGCACCTGCTTTCACATTTTTGTAGAGCAACCTAGACATCCTTCTAAACAGAAAATTAACGTTTCATGTTTGTGACACAGTGCCCTCCACTGCTACTGCCTACCTTAATGTAGGAAAAAACTGCAGTATTTTTAGCTGTCTTTACAGGAATACACGGAATGACTGAGACTTCACATACAATCAGGACATGTGGCATGGATTGCTAAGCTCTTTCCTGCAGAAAGGGGCATGTCAGAATTACTGGAGGTAGTCCCTCAAGCCATACAGGATATGCTGTTTTGGAATCTGTGGAGCATGCTGGCACTAAGCACGGATAACACGGTCAGTCATATACCAGCACTTCGCATATGCCATGACTGCCCAGGCTGTGACATGACTATTTGATTTATCAGCAGATGTGTGCTCAACGGCAATGATGCCTTTGTCTACCATAAATGTAAAGATTAAGACTGTCTGGAAAATGATGAGTTAAAAGATGAGAGAGGATTTTAAAAGCGCATCTTTATACTTTTGAAGTGTAGTGCCTGAGCCTGCAAGCATTTCTTTGCAGTCATGAGAACTGCAAATGTTTCCTCAAAATTATGATGGCTGAGGGTCTCTTGTAGTCATAAGACCGTGAGTTCAGACTTTAAGCAAAACAGCAACTGCTGGGAGATTAGCAGTCGAGTCACAAGACTCAGTATGACTGTAGCAGTCAGAATTTTTAATTGGCTGCATGGTTGCTAGTCTGTCCAACTCTGTGGAAGGAAACTGTTGGCCAGGCCCTGGAAGCCATAGGTGACAGCTTCTTCTGGCTTCAGGGGTCCTCCAAGGCTAGCATGTGCATAAACAACCATCTGCAACCAGCGTGGAAATGTATACCAAGAGACTACTGCAGCACTAGCAGTGATAGGGACCAGGCAGGGCCTCAACCCATGCTGGTCAGTATCTGGTATGACAAACACCAACTGGTAGACATGTGACAGCCCTCAGCCCTCCTGCAGTGAGGTCAGCTACCCTGCTGCCTGATGGTGGGAGAGTCTTATCTAGGTGCCAGCGTGTGGGAAAGTGCTGTTACCCAGCAAGGTCTGAGGGTCCCCTTCCAGGGAATTCAGGAAGCTCTTCATCGTGGGTGAACCTCATGCTCTACCTCTTCTGCTCTTTGCAAGGCTCTACTGAGCGCAAAGACGCATAAAGGATGAAGGAAGGAAACAAAGCAGGTTGATACACCTTGATACATCCAAGTCGTTTTGCTTTTGCCAAGAGAACTCTGCCACCTGTGCTTTGTTTGTTCTCTTACCTTTTTGTAGATTGCGAATATTGTTCCAATAGGTGCCAAGCAGTCTATATTGGATGAGCCATCCAGAGGGTCAAAGCACACCACGTATTTACCCTAAAACAGAAAGGGCAAGGGAAGCATTAAATGTTGTGTTGTCCAGTTGCAAGGCACTGCTATTTCCCTTCACTTGTTGAGTCCCACATCCACGTCTGCATGAAGCCCTCCAGTCGCACAAGGCCCAGCAGAGGGCCGTGGACTCAGCTGGCCCTGCAGCACTGTGCCTCCTCTGCCAGGGAAATAGGAGAAAGAGCACTTCTGCTCACACAGCACTAAGTCTGCTGACGGAAAGCGCAGTCCTGTGTTTCCAGGTCATGTGAGAAGTCTGAGAGCAGAGAAGACAAGCCATTCTGGAAGACAGTTTGAGTAGGTGTGCTTTAGTCAGTTACATTCGGATCCCAAGGACTTGTTGGTTACATGCGGTTTGAGGGCAGAAGAAAAAAACCATGAGGCAGGAGTCGGTTATGCTGCACAAGCAGCAACAGGATCACTCCTCGTGGAGCCCCGTGAAGCAGTCAGGTGCTTCCTCCGATCTTGTAATGCAAAACCCAGCCCAACCAGCCTCTCCCTCGCTTTCCCGACTCACTTTATCTCGCCTAAATATTAATGTAATCCAAAACTGCAACACCCGCGCCTAGGGAATGTAATACACGCACGTGTCTGGGAGCTGGGTGCGATGACAGCTCTGAAATCTTTCCCCCCTCCTCCAAAGTTTAATCACCATCCATCCCCCCGAAGCTCTTCAGCCGCGACATCCCCGGCCCCCTTCCCAAAGCACGAGCGCCCCCTGCCGCCGCGCGGCTCCCGCAGCACCCACCCGCTTCTCCTTGGGGGTGATGAGGGCATCCTTGTTCTCCTCCGTCACCAGCACGCAGGTGCTGTAGGAGGACTGCAGCATGTTGATCACCAGGGAGTTGGACAAGACGTCCAGCTTCTTCACCTCGTCCCCCGTCACGTTCACGGTGCCTGCTATGCCGAACCTGGGGAGAAGGGAAAACGTCTGCTTCTAGAAACAGCCTGTGTGAACGAGGGAGAAGGTGATGGAATCGTTTTGGGGCCACAGTGGGGCCTCTTTGCTCCCCTGTGGATACCCTTGAAGCAAGGAGCAGAGCCCACAGCTCTGCTGTCAGCTGCCAGTCCTTCCCGAAGCCCCAGGAAGAGCCGTCAGCAGCTTTGAGGATGGAGAAATGACATTCGCCGTTGATCCCACCTGCTTCTCACAGGGCTGCACGGATTTCCCAAGAGCCTTCCATCCCACAGTCTCCGTCCAGCCCCAAAACCAGAAGCTTCAGAGACAGCTCCAAACAACTCTAAGCCATGCCTCTAGATTTATTCAGTTCATTCACCCATGTCATGCAGCGACTGCTGGCTAGGTTAGGATAATGATTCCATTCCACGTCCTGATTTTATCAGTACGCTGATTATGCTAAATATAGTAATACATATGTATGTCTGAAATTTATATCTGTGTCTGAAACAAAAAGAACTCTTTTAACCTCATGTGTTGGATGAGGGCAGCTCAGGAAGGAAATCTAGACAGCATTTTTATTCGTTACAAAAAAGCAATTAATCCCTGTGGTGTAGGTCAGCATCAAGCATTAGCTGCTGCAGACAGGTTTTTTTCTCTCATTCAAATATGCCTGAGCTTTCCAGAAGTATTGAGCGTTTCAGGTATTACCATTCTGGAATGCTGAGTTTGAGGCATTAGAAAGGAATGCGATTTTCAGGGCATGCTAAGCATCCGATCTCCAATTACCATGTTTCCAGGCAGGTTCCCAAACCAAGTCTATAGCTTTGTGAAGTCCTTCATCTTTGAAAGGCAAATCTGTTAAAAACTCATGCTGAGATGTCTGACATCAAACACACTTCATTTTCTCCTGTGTGGAGAAGCAAGAGAAAATAAGAGCTCTCTAGCCGCATTTTTCTCTAATGTTAAGATCCCAGGTCTTGCCTATGGGAAGAGGGCACAGATGAATGGAAACCAGTCACTGTGGTTGAATGTTTTTGACAGAATTTTTCAGAATTTCATGGCTAGTGGCAGCAATTTGAGTGATACATGTTACACATCCATATGTTTGGATATCTTAAATATTTCTTTATAATTACATGAAAGCTTTTTTTAATAGAAAAAGCTTTTGATTATTGGTATAAAGGAGGTTAGCGTTATAAAGGGAGACTCTTGTAGTACTGAGACTGTCTGTGTGTCTCATGTGCAAGGGGACTATTCCACCACTAGTCTATCAAACAATGGCTCTCTCCACTAGAAGCTGTATACTAAAAGATAGAATTAGGGAAAGCAATACTTCCTCTAAGTCAGGAAGGCAGAACAGCTCAGATTCACCTAATGGAGATGAATTGAATCATTAAACAGCAGAAAATCCTGAGTCTACTGCTGACTTTGTGTCCTCTCTACAAATTATGGTCCACACCTGTCAGGTGACTGTGGCAGTACTGAGACACTGAATTTTTAGTTGGCAGAGATCACTGAGGACTCAGCAGAAATATAAAGACCCCAGGGTGTTGTATGCTCTGGTGTTACCACAGGGAAAGAAAAAAAAAAAAAAAAAGGATAAATTAAAAATATTGTCCTTCTTCCATGTCTGTCTTCCCTGTCTTCTTCATGCATACATACACAAGGACATATACAAATAAAATTTTTAATCCATAAAAAAAACCAATTGCATATTTTAAATACTGGATTTTATTAAAATTTTCCAGCTCCCTGAGCTGCTTCTGAGTGATCACTGATAGAAGGCTGACACTGAGGTAATTCTCACCTGGCTGTCTGAAGAACAGCTCAATTCATTCCAGATTTTGCTAAGGCAAATCTTTATTTGATTTTCTAAGTCACTACATTCCAAATTATTCCATTTGTTTTTACATAGGGCCTTTCAGGACTCTCCACCTGCAACCCTGATACTACTCAAGGAAGCAGCGTACCCATGTGCAACAGTACTTCTCAAAGAGCTGTTGTTTTAGAGCTTTGCTTACGCTGTAGTCAGGCAGAACACTATTGTCTCAACTCAGAAGAAGCCCTGGATGGCACTGCTCTGCCCTGTGCTTGGCTGCCAGCAGAAACAGTGCAATGTGATGTTCAGCACATTCACAGTAAATTCAGAAATACATCAATGCTGACATTTACAAAGTATAATGAAGAGAACAGCATAGTCCTGAAGCATACTACAGAACAACATCAACACTGTTTATCTTGCACTTGTTGTGAAAATGCTCCAAAAAGAAGAGATCTCCTGCTTACCAGTCCTAACAACCCATTCCCTGACCTCCTTCCCGCAATCACTTGGACAACACTGCCCTCTTCCCCGCCTCGCGGTGCAAGCAGCTGCCTCTCCACCTCCTCCTCCTCCCCGTACACCTAAGTGGGACTCACATGTGGGCAAGGCCTGCCTTTCTGACTGCGGAGGAAATGGCCTTTATGGCAGTCAGCATGGAGTTGAGCAGCTGTGTCAGCTCTCCGGTGGCTCCCTTGACTCGTCGTCCCTTCTCCATGACGAACCGTGTGAGAGTCAGCATGTCTGTTTCAAAGGGGGTTTTATCCGACATTTTTGCTGGATACCTGTGCCCCTATCTTCCTGGCTGGACTGGGTGCTTTCTGGCTGTGTTGAGATGCCCAGCAGCTGGTTTATTTTGAGGGGAAGCTCCCGGTTGTGCTGCCAGTTGTAGTTTATTCAAATGTTTCTGAGACCATGTGATGGGGTCCCAGAATAGCTGTGCCTGGGCTGGCACCGTGCTCCTCCAGGCAGCCACTGCTCTGCTGCCCTCCATACACTCCCCTTCCTGGCACACGTCTCTCACAACACACTCTTGTGGTACACTGGCTGCTCTTAGCAAAGGCTCTCACTAGCCTCATGGCTGAACACAGTCTTCCTGCAGCAGCAGGCTCAGAGTGGCTAAGCAAGACAAGCCCTGCACAATTTGCAGAGTGCCAGAAGCAGAAGGGTGACAATTGGGTGCCCTGTCATCACCTTGTCCCCTGCCTGGCCATCCCTTTCCTGGCCCTCCACAGTGCTGGCATAGGGGCCAGGCTGCACAGCACTTCCCAGGGCAAAATACTGCTCTGCATCTGAAGCCAGAATACCATTTAACCACCTAGCATAGAGGTTTGGAAGTTAATCCAATGTGCATGGAAAAGGGTTCATCCAGATCTAAGCCTTGAGTACTCCAAGGGGTTTTGCATTATGAACTACAGAACAGGAGCACTGAGACATCTAGACATGAAGCTATTAAAGATGCTTCTTATTGCAGCTGCAGTCCCATTTTAATGGCTTAATTCTCAGTCTAGGCTGCTTCTAATATCATACTGATTACATAAGTGAAAATTACTGAGTGAGTTATGGCTTGAAGCTTCCTAAGTAATTATCCCTTCCTTCATCTACACATGATACTTATCTGATTTTATCTCGGCTCTATCATAATTCTGTGGTTCTGTGTTTCTATGCAAATGTAGGTATGTCTCACTTTGCAATTACGCTAAAAATAATTCTGCCATCATTATGTTGCAAGGAATAAACCTGGATCGCATGGCACTTGCATGAAGGCGGGTAGAAATGCAGTAAGTTCGGCACATGCTATCGTCTGGAGCACTGGAATTACATCTCTCAATTGCAGCTCTGTTCTTCCACTCAGAGGAGGTAATCAGAGCAATCACATGTTGCAGTCTTCATTTTACTTACTGACAGCACTCTCTTATTTTTAAGATGAAGGTCTGGAAAGCCCACAACAAAATTAGAAAATCTGAAGTTAAAGCAGAAAATTTCAATGAGATTAATTTTTATCAATCATTGAAACAAAATTATTGGGCTAGAATCATAACAGGAAAGAAGAAATTTAATTAATCAACAGAACTTATGTTTAGCCTTATTTTTGTTTGTAGGAGCTGCAGCTGTAGGCCAAGCGTTCTGATGTCCCTTTTTATTCCTTTTCTACACTTCATAATTCCTCACAGTTTTCCTAAAAGTCTCTCTTTCCCCATGTGTGATACATCTGAAAGCAAAGATTTTCTGCTTTGGAGGTAACCATATTCAGCTGCTCAGGCATGACATGCAGAGGAGGTTGCACGGGATCACATCCACAGCTTTAGAAGTTCTTCAAAGAGAATGCCGCAGCCTCTCTGGGCTACTTGTGCCAGTACTCTGTCCCCACACAGTAAGGAAGTTGTTCTTCACATTCAGCTGGAAATTACAGTGTTCCAGTTTGTGTCCATTGCCTCTTGCCCTGTCATGTGCAACTCACAGGGCAAGGAGGACTGGTGAGCACGGCAACTTAGATGGACTAGCAGGCAGATTTTCCACTCTATCCCCAAAGGCGTGAAGGTGGAAAATTAAAATTATTTGGAACATTTTCTATTTTCTGTGATCCACTTGAACTTCTGTGAAGCCATTTGTATCTCAGGTCAAATATTCCAGAACACTTTTTGCCAGGACAGGAGCCCTTCTTTCTTTCAAGAGGCTTTGAACAAAACCAAAAATTAACATATTTACAGAGCTGTGGGGTATCTCATGATGTACCTGTGAATAAAAGAGGAGAAAGATTCACATTAGGCATGTAAACAGATCTGCTGGTTTAAAATACAACCACCACTACATACTGCAAGTTATTTCATCATCATAGCGGTTCTCAGCATGAGGAGTACTAAAATGCTCTTACTGCAAAATCTCCTTGCTGTGTACCACAGCGGTACCGAATTAACTTAGCAAATAAGACTTGTTGAGGGCATGGGCGTCTGCGTATTATGGCTAACATTTGTCAAAAACATCACGTGTAGACCTTCTTTGCTGTTGATTCCAAGTGATCTTGTACACTGATCAAAAAGACAAAGTTCAGAACCACATCTAAAGTTTGTTTTGGAGTTAGCAGTTCAAAGGATGTTCAAAGGTCATTGTTTTCCTCTTTCTTTTCTATTTTTTTTTTTTTACTGAAAACTTCACTAATACTTTCTTCAGGTAGTGGGTAGTTCAATCAGGCTCGCCAGAAACATTACAGCCAACAGTGGAGTAAGAAGAGAAATAAACAATTAAAACTTGGCCAATGGCAAAAGAATGGGAAAGAGGAAATCTTCACTCTGGTTGATCTTGGCTGAGATAAACTTGTGATAAATACTGTGGAGGATCCTCTAAATGACAAAAAGCCCTACTGTTGAGATATACAAAGTATTATTATTTAATAGGTGGAAGAAAAACAAATAAGAAAGTTTTTAAAATGTGTGATGACTGTAAGCCAGTTGATAAACTGGATTGTAATAGGACAGAAAAGATACTCAAAACAAAACAAAACAAAACAAACAAACAAAAAAAAAGCAGCTTAATTTGACAGATCTGCAGGTTTGTTTCCTAATACAGTGATTACACAAGAGCTCTTGAGGCTGATTCCCACTGCCATTAGTGTATAGGCTATCCCATACCGTAAAGGTGACACCTCTTCTAACTGCTCATAAATGTTAGTCGCTTAGATGGTGCTGGCTGAAATCAGAGCTGGTGACCTTTCACCAAATGCCACAGTTCAGCATCTGAGCAGGGCAGGAGGTAGTGCAGGAGCTGAAGATGAATGCCCTGCCAAAGCGAGACTTTCTGCACAGCTCTGACACACTGAGATAACCCTGCAAAGGAACTGCGGGTGAGTTGATGGAGCGGTTCTCCCCACAAGTGGCTGCATGGGAGCTCTTCCTATCATGTGTACGTGTATTACAGACAGAAAGAAACAACTCTTCAGATGAAACACTCACTACAGAATGTCAACACACAGGGAAAAAAGAAGAAAAGAAAAACACAAAACATTGGAAAATGTCCTGGTAAACACAGGCAGTATTGCTTTTCTTTCTATAACCTTTCCCAGTTGCCAGTATGTTGTCTTAAAAATAGATGCATGCAGCCCAAGGAATTCCTGAAGGGGCTGATGGCAGAATACAGCTGAGGAGTTACTATAGCTGGATGAAATGACTTGCTGTCAGGTGCTATCTGTCTTAGAAAAAAAAAAAAGAAAAAAAAACTGTAAGGGCTCCCAGCTCTCTTCTAATTAGTGTATTAAATAGAAGTGTCCAATTATGGCTCTGAGAACATACTGGATTAAAATCTTAAGGGTCTAAATAAGTTATGCACTGCAGAAACAGTCACACACTTTGCTCTAGGGGCAGCATCCTGAATATCAGAGGTGTCCTTCCTAGCACCACACCTGCTATGGCTGGTTTGGTGAGCTAGGGGCGCTCTTAAAGTGCTCATGTTCTAGGAGAAAGGTCCATGTGGTTCCCCCAGGACGAGCTACAGCACGGATGTATCATCCAAAATGGATGTGAGACTCCCCCTTCCTTTTGAAATCACAAAGAGAAGATAAAACAGATGCAAGGACTACATTTTCTCTCTTTTATAAAAGTGAGAGTGTGGCTACACCCCAGTGGGTGGTGTCCAACCTGAGCAGGCAGAGGGAATAGCATGAGCTAGACCTGAGCAAGACAGCCTGTGGAGGATAGCCTGGGATACAAGGGTGACTTGGCAGGCAGCAGTGCAGCTGTCCTACATGCCTGGCCACACAGACCCTAGTCCTCTTCCACCTGACTGCCTCCTTCCCAGGTAACTAATGACAGGACAAGAGGGAATGGCCACAAGTTGCGCCGGGGAAGATTTAGATTAGATTTGAGGAAAAATTTTTTCTCTGAGAGAGTGGTCCGGCACTGGAATGGCCTGCCTAGGGAGGTGGTTGAGGCACCGTCCCTAGCGCTGTTCAAGAAGCGTTTAGATGAGGTGCTAAGGGATTTGATTTAGTAGCTTGAAGGGTAGGGATGGTGGTGTGAGGATGGTTGGACTAGATGATCTTGTAGGTCCTTTCCAACCTAATGAATCTATGAATCTATGAATCTATGAATCTCCTTGTTTTCCAGACTGCAGCATGGCCTGTAGAAGGCTTGGTGCTGCTCAGGGCCAGGCACACGTCTTCACAACATTGCAAGCTGGCGCACAGGCAAGCATGAGCTGAGAGGGGATAGTCAGGACTGTTGAGACCCTATAAGGCATTTGCAGACCTGGACAGGTGGACAGTCCATCTAGCTCCCAAGCACCGGCGTTGTGTTCCCAGCAGCATGCTCTGAATCAGCACATTAAATGTCGGCATGCTTTGTGGGAATCCTCACAGTTTACTTCTGCTTCCACAGCACAATCCTTTCCTTCTGTGGTAACGCATGTTCTCAAAATAACACAAAGAACACCAGGTGAGGGTTCTTTTTCTTACCAAACAACCAGATTAATTTCTGGCAATGATGGCCATACCATCACAGCAGAGTAGTACCAAGCTGCACATGCTCTTTCTGCAATTCAAAACCCCTCTTCAGAAAGCCTCATTTTCCATTTCCTGTCCTTATGTACCTGGATCTGACAGAGAACTAGCTGGCAGTATTAACAGGATGTGTCAGAGTTACTGCACCACATGTATGTATTTCACAAATGTTAACTCTCATTTAGGATAAGTCCACGCTGAAGTACACTGAGTAACTCGTAGAGCCTGGAAACAATGTGAAACACTGTGCAAATGTGAAATCATCCATGTTAGCCTTTATACTTTCATCAAGGAACTATGGACTGTTGGAGGAAGGGTTACTCAGTGTAAGAGGCTGCAAGATTTTTAGAAAAGATATTCTGGTGGTAGTATTGTTTGTATGAGGAAGTTAGGTATCAATCAACATAGCACAATATTTTCTTGTAGCATCAGTAACTTCATCTGTAACTGTATAATTAAAGAAGATAAATGAAAAAAAACAAACAAACACAAACGTATTTTCCTCTTGCTTTTCTTTAAATGCATCCTTTAATACAATCTTTTAATGCCTTTTGTTGTACAGTACAATTGCACTTTAAAAAAAATCTTACGAAAATGTGGCTTATCCCCTTTCTTGTTACACAGGCCTGACAGTTCAGACGTGCAGTGTGTTCTTTGGTTTAGCTTTAAGGCATTTCTTCCCATCTGCACAGTGACAGCAGCAGGCCTTCTTCACTTAGCTGCATGCTTTTTGACTATTTCCAGGTACTCCTTCACATCATCAGGAGATCCCAAGACAACAGGCACTCTTTGGTGGATATCCTCAGGCACTATATCTAGTATTGACTGATGCCCTGTTGTTGCTATTCCTCCAGCCTTCTCAATAACAAAAGCCATAGGATTGCATTCGTAGAGCAGTCTCAGCTGCAAGACAAAAATCAGAATGGCAATGGTCAATCCAGACAATGCTCACAATCACGTAACTATTTGGCAATTGATTTAAAGCCAATCAACACTTGAAGTACTCCGTATTTAATATAAACTTGAATCCAGAATTGTGTGGATTCTTTCTGTAAATAAAGCAGAAAGAATGCTGGGCTTGCTCAGTTGGAGCGCTTTCTCCATAGTTCATGTTTGATTTGTGCTCTTTACACAGAGATAAATCTCACACGTAAGACACAGCCTTTAACGAGGCAGCAGATCATGCAGTAAGAAAAACATTGGCCCTGAGTACACCATTAGGTTTCTCTAATGAGTAACTGCATCTTATCTGCAACCTGAAGTAATAATTTATGGACAGTTACAAAACAGATGAAAGGTCTTTGCTGAATAAATAGTCACCTTGTCAGCCCCCAAGAGCATGCTTTTCCACAAGGGACTGCCTGCTGCCCTGCAGAAGCAGCCATGCACAGTTCCTCCTGATAAGGCAGCACAACTAAGAACAAGATGCAGAGGTTTTTCTGTTCGGCGGAGCTTCTCTTAAGGAGCACATTACACTTAAGCTTCTGATATCTCAAATTGTAACAGCAATCTCAGCATAACGTGAGCCATTTATTTTGTTTTGTAATTTTTCACTTAGCTGGAGACGCCATGATTTGGGCAGACATGGTATGGAGTAGGCTGCTTAAACAGCCTGCATTCCCTAGTATGTTCCTGCTAATGATTCATAATCTGTGTATGTTTGAATATAAAGAAAAATAAGTACAGTTGACACAGGCAAGAAGCAGACCTAAATTGGTGTCTGAAAACAGGTTGCTGTCTTCTGTGATAGTGTGCAAAGACTGGATCATATGTACATATCAGCTACCAAGTTGTAAGAATTATGTTCTGGAATAAAAATACTGATCCACGAGAGTGAAGTATCTATGCAATGCAACACCTTCTGTAATCAGAATTATGCAGATTTACCTTCCCTTTCGGACTTTTGGAGTTGGCAGGATACAGAAAGATTCCTCCGTACACCAGTGTGCGATGCACGTCAGCCACCATAGATCCTATGTACCTTCCACCATATGGCGAGCTGCCGTCCTACAGAAAGACGTTCATATAAAGGTAACTGTTGAGCATATCAGATTTTTCTTTTTCCTTCCTCTCAGTGTTTTCAACATCTAACTCCCCCATGTTGCAATTCATAGTATTCCAAGTAGCTTAGGTTAAAAATTTAGTTTCTTCTTCATTTTGTAATTGAGAAAAGCCAAGGATATGGACAGACAGAAGATCTCAGAATAGATGAGTGGTGGTGCCAACAACAGGAAATGCTGCCCAGCTCTGCATCAGTCCTCTAACCCTTGGAAAACACTGTATTTCTACTAGCAAATAGATCAAGTGGTGGGAACTGAGGTTGGGTTTTTATTCTATTGTAATGAGAAAGAAAAAAAAATAATAAAAAAAAGTGATCTTTAGTAATCCTTTTTACCCTTTTGATTCAATTTTTACAGCACTTCTGTCAACAGAAAGTTAACATTTGACTACTAAAATTTGTTCCTCAGTACACCGAAGATAGTATCTTTTAGCATAATTTTAGTATCTTGATAAAAAGTTCCTTAAGCCTGCAAGTCACCAAAAGAAAATATCAGTCTTTGTTCAAAGCAAGTTGAGGAAGTCAAGAGTGGAGATGAACACTTTACAATACTACATGCTGACGCAGTTATTCACCTAATAACTGCAGTGAGGACAGAAAGAAGGCATGAGAATGGACGTGTTTTTGTGGGTACTCCTCAGAGCTTCAAGCCCTCTGATACCAGGGAGCCACACAGCCACAAAGCAGACCTTGAAACAACGTGAACTTTTCACGTGAGAGGCCCCTGGGGACACAGACCATCTTATCACTGAGCACAAGGCCAACATCCCTGCTCAGCTTCTCCATCTAATCGGATGGGGCAGCTGCAACCTAACATGCCTGTAGAAAATGTTTCTTCATCACCAGATGAGACTTCCTCTCTACTTTACCACTAAACGCCTAGTTTTAACCCCAGAACAATTACTCGGGCCCCTGGCTAGGACAGAAAAATTTAAAAAAAAGAAAGAAGAAAAAGCACAGGTGGAGTGCAGTACTGAAGGGCAGCTGCACTAACCAGCAGTCCTACACACACGGATACATTTTAAATAGATAAACTAAAAACAAGCTCTGAAGCTTCATAAATGAGAGAGTGACTGATGTTAAAGTAGGAATGACTAAGTGTAACTTGTCATCAGAAAACTTTTCTTTACCTCAGGGAATTTCTTCTTCTTTAGATACTCAGTGACAGCAGAATCAAAGTATTTAGCATAGCCTTCATTGAGACTGTAGATATTCCCCTTCTTTTTTATTTTCACATCCCTATCAACCAAAATGAATTCTCCAATTGCCTAAAATTAAGAAAGAAAAATAATTTGTTAACGTTGTTTTCTCAGTTATTTATAAAGTGAAAGCCAATCGTACACACAGTTTAGGAAATAATTACTAGAGCTGCTACTTTCTTTAATGGTTCAATACCTGTGAAAAAGATAGTATTTGCTGTTTAGATGCAGTTTAAAACATGAATTCTGGGGTCATGCAAGCTTCTTTATACTACCATTACCCAGCTCTCTGTCAGTTTTCTATACAAAATAATCATAATAATAATGCTGTTGCCTGTAAGTTCATTTAGCTCTCCATTCTTTTGCTAAACTCAAAATGAAGGAATGGCTATGAAGAGCTCAGAAACTGAGAGTGCCAGCTGAAGCACTGCACAAATGTTTTCAAATAGATACTGATATACCCCAGGTTGTCCTACCTTTCACTAACTAGAAGCCTGAAGTCAAGGGATTTAATCTCTGTAACCAAGGGCTGGGCTGTTTAGTTTTCACTGATGTGAGTTTCTATGTTAGTGCTAAAAGCAAACAAAATAACATTCACATATGCTTAAAGCTAAGTCTTCTACCTGAATATAAACAGAAACACATGCAGGTAATTAAACTCTTTACAGGGAGCACCACATTATATTTCCAGCTTCTTGACCACTGCAAGTTTTAAAACCTTAATGCAGGCACATGCTGGTTAACTGATAACACAAAAATGGGTTATTGTAGCAAACCACTTTCTGCTGCGGTCAGTATGTCTTTGATTTTAAAACTTATACATCAATGCATTCTACAGTGTCTAACACATTCACACACATCACTTACTCTTTTGTCATCATGGCGAGATCTGAAAACACAGAAGAAAGTTAAGAATCTGATTCAACAGTTTTCTAAGGCCCTAGCATTAAGGGAAAAGGAATAAAAAAATTCTCAGCTGCATTCTGCATGGCTTGTTTTAAGTACCACATTATTTGACACATGCTGCATATTTTCTTCACTGACTTGACTGTCTTTCCATTGCTGAATCACTGACTGCAGCAAGCAGGCGGAATGCAAAAATCTCTTGATCTTGGTTTTGACAAGTTATGGAATGTACTTCATTTTTCCACATCAGCTTTAATTTGAAAATTGCTCCTCTGACATTTCTGAAGGACAAATAGGTCTTACAGACAGCACCATGTTAGCCCTAACAAACAAAGAAGCAGAATACATCCTCACCGGATCAAGCATAAAACAGTTGACACCTCCAGCAGAAGTGGCCAGTACCAGCATGGTAGCACTCCCATAGAGAGCATAACCCGCTGCCACGAGATTACGCCCTGGTTGTAAAGCATCTTTTCCAGTAGGTTCATCAGGGGATATCTAGAATAAGAGCACAAAAAAATTACTTCATTTTTTCATCTGATATATAATATAGCTGGGCTCTGAAATAGGGATAATCTTCTACTGCATATCCATGCAACACATGGCACAAGTGTTTGCACGGCCTACAACTAGGATTCCTAATGGATGTGTTTTATTATTGTATACATTACATATAATGGACAAATTATATGGAAGAGACAAACACATTCATCTGGAAATGCTCTTATATAAGCCTTGTTGGAATGCAGGAAACAGGAAAGGATTAAGGTGATAATATAGAGCTGTGCACCTCCTTGTAGGTGTTGATGAACACAGAGCTAGAAGCAAAACTCCAAGGCATAGCTGAAAAGCAAGCAATGAAACATGACTCATGCATGGAGTTTACAGCTGAGCAAAATGCCAAGGGTTGTTTTATTTTCCTTTGCTTCATCCAAAAATTAAGTTGAAAACAGTTACTTTGAGGTGTGTGAGAACTTATAAAAGTCGATTAAAACAGACAGTTGGGTGTGTTTTTATCTGACTTTCTGTTTCCCCCATCTTGTGTCATGTAAGTCCAGTATTTCAGGCTTCTCAGACAGGGTTTCCGCCTTTCAAAATGAATTAGACACTCAAATGCACATGCCATATTTCAGCTGTGGTTTGCATTTGAAGCCTGTCCTCAGGCCAACTAATATAACTAATAGTTATATTAGTACAAAGAAAACCAAAAAGCACATTTCCCATGTAAATAACAAGCACATGGTATTTTGTCTCAAGAAAATTATTGATGAATCTAATTCCAGCTATGTTTGTAAGGGGTGACTCCTCTAGCTGACTAATTAAATATAAGCAAGGCTTCCATGTTCTTCTAATGTTCATTTTCTAATATAGTGATTCAAATCCCTTACAAATCTTTCATGCAAGCGACTGAAACAGCAGATCTATCTTAGTCAGTCCTGGAAAGTCTCTTCCACAAAGGAGTTTAGTTAGGTTTTATTACATTTTTATATGCAATTCTATTTCATCTAAAGGTGCACAATAATATTTTTTCTTATCCTATAGGAAAATATTTTACCTTTCTATAGATGCCAAAGATTGTCCCAATGGAAACAAGACAGTCAATGTTAGATGATCCATCCAGAGGGTCTATGCACACTATGTATTTACCCTAAAAATATAAAATGGGGAGCAGTAAGATTAATGACATTATTCGCTTACCTTCTACAGATAAAACTATTCAGTAGATAAGTATTCTCAGACATTTCCAAATCAGTATAAATTAAAATGCATTTATAGACCATGAAGGAACAGAATTCCATAAATGGAAGGTCTTTGATCTGGATTTCATTGATTAGAACTGTGGTTTGTGTCACAGAAGATCCTGGGGAATCCTTAAAGTAAGTAACAGATGATGAAATAACAAAGCTGTTTTTTTTATTCATTTTTTTTATATATATATATATATAAAGTTAAGTAATTAGTTTAGCTTCATGTATCAAGTTAAAGCTCATCCATTTTGATAGACATCCTTTAATATCTACTATTTAGGTTACATTTTCTCATCTTTAAAGAGACTGCATGCTGAATTTTAAGGAAAAATACAAGAAGGTCTACCTTTTTCTTTATTATTAAGAGCTAAAATTAGAGGTATTAAAAACAACTTTAACATCTGACGTTCAGAAACTATACACTTTACTACACATTCCACTTTAAACAGATTAACAAAGCCCTCTGTTCAGAAATAGACAGGTGCTCAGAAACTACTGCAGACAGTTCTCAGTTTTACCCTGTGGGCTGGAGTTCCATTCCCCCAGAAAGGAACAGTTTCTTCCTATGGTCATATTAAGGATTCTTGCAGACAAAGGAATCTGCCGGTACAGGGAAAGCAGCTGAGTCCACTGTACTTTTTATGTAGCTCATTTTTCCCTTATTCTGTCCACAATCGCTAATAATCACATATACTGTGTTTGCACCTTTGCTTTTCATTTAATTAAATCCTGTATGCCAAAAACCTTTTTAAACCCAGAAATGCTGATAAAAGCACCATATTAGCTCACATTTTGTTTTTAAAAAAGCATTAACATTGATCCTCCCTCAGTGATCTGCGAGGATCTGTAATCACATCTGTTCAGATCTAAAATTCTAAAATGTAGAAAAGTACATGTTCTCTGAAAGGTTTTGCTCAGTCTCAATTTCCCACACTTGAAAAGGTACTATTGTAAAGATTAAACTGAATTAGAATACTGAGAATTTTTAAAGCTACTAACCCTTCTGTCAGCTTCCACTATTACAGCATCCTTGTTTTCTTCTGACACAATAACGCATGTGCTGAATGATGACTTGAGCATGTTAATCACCAAATCATTGGAAAGGATGTCCAGCTTCTTCACCTGATCTCCTGTCACATTGGTAGAACCAGCAATCCCATACCTACAGTAAGGCAAGGAGAGAATGTCCAGTCAGAGGAGTGCACTGCAGCTTCCAAAGCACTGCATTTCTGACAAGTGTATGTTTGTACAACATCCTGCAGAACTAACAGTACCGATGGGTGATCAGGTTTTTGCACCTGTTTTTTTTTTTTTTTTTTTTTTAATTTGCTGTCCAATGGATCCTTGTTGAGACCTGTTAATATTACCTGTGTCACAAAAAATCTAGAAGACACTTGAAAAAAGGAGACTCAGAGGGGATCTGATCCATGTCTACAATATCTAAGAAGCAGGAGGCAAAGGGATGAGGCTGGACTCTTCTCAGCAGTGTGCAGAGACAGGACGAGGGGAAAAGGCCACAAACTGAAACATAGGAAGTTCTGCACAAATGTGTGTGGGAACTTCTTCACAGTGCAGTGACGGAGCACTGGCACAGGCTGCACAGAGAGGTGGTGGAGTCTCCTTCTCTGGAGACGTTCCAGACCCGTCTGGACGCCTACCTGTGCAACCTGGGCTAGGGAGCTGCTTTGGCAGATGAACTCTAGAGGTCCCTTCCAACCCCCACGTTTCTGTGATTCTTATTGATTCTGTGAAGGTGAGGTATACAAAAGAAGGAATCATTTCTCAATAGTCCCTGAATTATAAACAAACATAGCCGGAGCAGGCTGTGAAGGCTGGATTATGAAACTGTTACTTTATATTAACTATAAGACATAAATGTTGCCCCTCCATCCTATCTCCACTGTCACAGCTGCCTGCGGTAAAAGCTGAGATTTTGCTAGAAACTTTGTACTTAACAAGTGAATTCGACTGTGCTAGTTACACTATAACTTCTCAATGTAGTTTGCTCTTGGTAAGCAGTTCCTCGTACAAATTCCAAAACGACCGCTTTGCTCACACATAAATCAACAATTTTACAGCGCAATGTTTTCAGCTTTTCACTTTATGTAATAAACATTTATTTGGGAATAAAACTGAGAAACACAGACACAAAACACAAATAAAGCCCTGCCAGCTAATCAGAACTGCTGTCTGGCATCAGGAAGTACTGGGAGACCTTGTGATAGGCGATGTTGAAAGTGTCCAGAAGAGAGACCAGGAAGTTCAGCTCTCAGCAGAGAAAAACAAAACCCAGCTCTGCACACATGGCGATTTCTCTTACGTACTGCAGCCATTGATCATCCCGAATACTGGTAATTCAGGTTTTTTGCAATAATGCTGAACTTAGGAATGCAGTAATGTGCTGCATGCGGGAGACAAAATAAAAACAGGCCTGCCATGACTCTCTATGCATCTGTCTGCCTTTGTTTCTTCTGTGCCGCTTTGAACTCTTTTTTCTGCAAGTGTGAAAGTGTTTCTAGACAGCGCTGTACCTCAAAATCTTACTTGGTTGAGGAAAGCAGGGAGTACACTCCACATGAGCCCAGAAGCTACAGACCTCACGTCCAGAGTGCTGGGGGCTGGTAGGGGATGCGCCCAGCAGGCTGCCTGCAAGGGACACAGGGCACACACATGGAGCCTGTGGCAGCTCAGCACAGCAAAGGAGGGAAACAAGAGGGATGGGACCTCAGCCATTACAAACTAGGGCACAAGTGGGAAACCCTGGTCCTCAGTGGTCAGCAGAGCAGGTGCTGGAAGGGGCTAGCATGTAACAACAAGAAGGTGATGGCAGTCATAACAGCAGAAGTCAAGACAGAGCAAAATAATTCAAAAACATGTAAAGTGGAATATCCTTACTGTCTCATCGAGTAGCTTCTATTTTATTAACTTCACCAAACTTTTCAGCTCTCTGATAGTAAGAATACATTTTGTAATAAATACTACTCTGTATTGCCTTCAACCATTTCCACTGCATACATAGTGTGCAGATAGCGTGGTACTGCTACATCTTCCATTAGGTAATGAAGTAGCTTACATTGACAATACAGTGATTTATATCACTGAGTAAAGCAGTTATCTACAATAGTTTTGCTTTTCTTTTAACGCCTTGTGAGCGCTGATTTCCTCTCAATGCTCCTGGAGCAATGCTCCATGGTGCCAGCTCTGCTAGCTGCCACAGCCTGCTCCTGAGGAAGGCTTCTGAATCCACTCAAACTCACACTGCTACAATGTGATGTGGGGAAAAAAAAAAAAAAATTAGCACAGCTTGATGAGGTGCCACTAAGTCGTTGACTACAGGGGGCAATAATCCAGCTGTACTTGGATAGGCTCTGCCTTTCAGCATGCTCCTTTGGTTTTCCAGTTCAAGACACCTGCACCTGCGTGGTGAAGGTCCGTGTGAAGGTTTATCAGCATCTGCTAGAGGGACCGAGAAGCGGGTAACAGCCTACTCCTCCTGGGGAGATACGCTGTCTGAGATGCCGCTGCAGTCCCGACAGGGACGTCGGAAGAGCGGACGGCAGTACGGCTCGATGTTGTCAGGCCATCCCACCTCCCGCAGCTCCCTGCCGGCAGCCCCGACCCCCTGCTCGGGGCAGGAGATGTCACTCACAGGTTGGCGATGCCGGCCTTGCGCACGGCAGTGGAAATGGCCTTGACGGCGGTGCAGAGCGAGTTGAGGAGCTGGGTGAACTCCCCGGTGCCTTTCACCCGCCGGCCCTCCTCCATCACGAAGCGGGTCATGGTGATGACATTGGTGTCGAAAGCGGAGCGGTCCGTCATGCTGCCGGCGTGGCTCGACAGGCACCGCGGGGCCGCCGCCGGCTCCGCACCTACACCCAGGCACGGGACCGCCCCCCATCCGCCCTCCCCCCGCTCCGCCCCCGGGGCCGCCCAGTGGGGCTGCTGGAGCTGGGGGGTTGGGTCACTGCTCTCAGACAGAGGGTTTGGAATTTGGGTGGTCCTGTGTGGGGAGAGGAGCTGGATTCGATGATCCGTGTGGGTGCCTTCCAAATGGATCCTACTGAGATTCAGTGAAATACAGTTGCGAAACTACGCCGGGAGCTGAGACCCTGCTGAATCGCACTGCTTTTGGTTGCAGCCAATTCATTATTTGGAAAGGCACAGCCTTAGGTGGTAAAACTGAAGCCACAGGTACTATGTACACATAGTACATTCCAGGTCCTTTGAAACGCAGGGCACATCTTCACGTGCATGTATGCTTTCTTCTGTCTATACCTTTCCTGCACCAGAGGTATGCATAAACACCTATTACTTCAGGTGCACACAGCTTTGGCCTAATTCAGCCATGCCTGGCATTACAGACAAGCCTGAAGACTATTACTGTAAGTAGGTGTTGTGCTCTTCAGAATGGGATGATTCAGTACTTAATATGACAGACTAGAATCATAAAGATGTTTCCTGGAGGTACTGGTGGATTTTGGAGCTTCTATAAAACATTCTTATTAGTTCTTTACATCCATCTGTATTAATAGTTGAGAACAATTAATAGCAAGTATTCTGCAGAGTTTGATGAGAGAGCTTAAACTGTGTAGAAACAAGTGAGTTAGAAGAGCCAGGAAATACGAGTTACGGAAGCAAAAACCTGGAAGTGTTGATCTGTGAGCTTAACTGTGAAGACCCTAATAAGTACACCAGTAACCTGTAATAAAAGCTATACTTTTGTATAAAATAGTCATGGTCTGATCAGAATAGTTGCAACCTATGGTTTTACCTTTTTTACAGTTATTGGGAAGTTCTTCAAGTTCTGAGAGAAACCTGTTTCCTCTTGGTGGTGGTGAGGTGTCTGGGGCAAGAGTTCTCTCCTGCATTCCTACCGTGGAAGTCAGGTAGAGACAAGCAAACTGTGAATTGAGAGAGCCATTTGAAAGAGTGCTGGTTTCGTACTGGTCCATCCAGGTGTGCATTTCCACTGTGGACAGGTAACTTAAGTATTTTTAGCTGTTATATCATGCTCATTATTTTCTGAAGTGAGGCATTGGCGCAATCTGTCCAGAGAAGCTGTGGATGCCCCATCCCTGTGGAGACACTCAAGGGCAGGCTGGATGGGTTCCTGGGCAGCCTGATGTGGTGGGTAGCAGCCCTGCCCATGGCAGGGGCTTGGAGCTCAGTGGTATTTAAGATCCTTTCCAATCGAAGCCATTCAATGATTCTATGATCTGTAAAGTCAAGGCAACATGTTTTCATGTCTGTGTTCCTAGAGTATGCCCATACATGGGTCATTTCTGAGATTCTATTATCATGTAGAAAGTGGACTTCTCATTAAATAACTAAGATCTAGTAGTCAAGGACAGGCTGGTTGTGAGAATGTAAAGCTTAGTGCTGTAAGTCTAATATTCACACAACTTTTCAGACAGAATCAGTACTGTACAGTTTGTTCCCAACTGTGAGAACTGGCTATCTAGCTGAGACATTTGGCTAGTTTTCCTGCACTACCTAGACAGCAACACTGGTATATCCTGAGATGATTTTGACCAATTCTCAAATATGCATTTGCTAAAAGAGGACTTAGTAATTTTATGAGCGCTGTAGTATGGGTGTAATTCTTGCCTCTTTGTCAGTATTTTCAGATATCTTAAGGCAATACCAAAAGATTACAGAATCATAGAACTGTTTGAGTTGGAAGGGATCTTTAATGTCATCTAATTCCAACCCCCCTGCTATAGGCAGGGATACCTCCCTCTAGACCAGGTTGCTCAAACCACCCTCGCAGTAAAGAATTTCTTCCTAGTATCTAGTCTATATCTACCCTCTTCCAGTTAAAACCATTTCCCCTCATCCTGTTTCTACCTGCCCTTATAAAAAGTCCCTTTCCAGCTTTCCTGTGGGTCCCCTTCAGGTACTGGAAGGCCACTTACAATGTCTCCTCAGAGACTTCTCCAGGCTGAAGGGCACCAGCTCTCTCAGCCTGTTCTTGTAGGGGAGGTGCTACAGCCCTTTGATCATCTTTGTGGCCTTCATCTGGACCTACTTCAACAACTCAGTGTCCTTCTAGTGTTGCAGCCTCCAGAAGTGGACACAAGGCTCCAGGTAGGGTCTCGTGAGAGCAGAGGAGTAGAATCACCTCCCTCAGTCTGCTGGTCACACTTATCTTGATACAGCCCAGGATACAGTTGGCTTTCTGTGCTGCAAGTGCACATTGCTGGCTCAGGTTGAATCTTTCATCAACTGACAACCCCAAATCCTTCTCCTCAGGGACATTCTCTGCCCAACCTGTATATGTGCCCTGACCCAGGGGCTGGACCTTGTACTTGGCCTTGCTGAGCTTCATGAGGTTGGCATGGGTTCACCTCTCAAGCTCTGGATGGCACCCCTTCCCTCTAGCATGTCAGCTGCGTCACTCAGCTTGGTGTCACCTGCATCGTTGCTGATCCCACTGTCCATGTAGCCTACAAAAATGTTAAGTAACACTGGTCCCAACACTGATCCCTGAGGAACGCCACTCATCACCAGTTGCCACTTGGACACTGAGGCATTGACCACAACTCTCTGTGTGCAACCATCCAGCCAATTCCTTATTCAGTGAGTGATCCATCCATCAAATTCATTTTTCTGAATCTTGGTGACCAGGATGTCAAGCAGGACAGCGCCAAATGCTTTGCACAAGCCCAGGTCGATGACGTCAGTTGCTCTTCCTTTATCTACTGATGCTGTAACTCCAACATAAAAGGGCACTAAGGTTGGCAGCCCTTGGTTATGTTGTGTTAGTCACCATCAATAATCCATCTTTATTTTCCATGTGCCTTATTAGGGCCTTCAGGAGGATCTGGTCTAGGATTTTGCCAGGCACATGAGTGAGACTGACTGGCCTGCAATTCCCTGGATCTTCTTTTTTTCCCTTTTTCAAAATGGAGGTTATGTTTCCCCTTTTCCGAACAGTGGGAAGTTCACCACACTGCCATGACCTTTTGAATATGATGGACAGTGGCTTGGCAACTTCATCGGCCAGTTCCCTCAGTGTAAATAATAGGAGCAAAGTGGAGGAAAAAAAGAGAGAATGCAAGTATCTTGGACTGTAAAACGATTCAACACATAAGGATTCCTACAGCAACCATGCTATGAGGTAACTATAAAAGTAGTATAGGATTAAAAGTAGTCTGTGCATGTTTTGAACTTTTCCTCTAGAAATCAGTAGTTAAACATTTATTGAAAACGAATTTCTGTCATTTGAGAAGAAAGGTCAGTGCTGGTTGATTAAACACTGCTGAAACTGTCTGTCAGTTCTGTACAGAAGAAAACATGGTCTTGTTTGCTAACAGATGACATCCAACTAGGCATGGCTCACAGCTGATCTAGAGCTGTAATTGTACAAATCCACAACATTTTAAAATATATTATTATTATGTTGAAAATAAGACATATAATAATTCCTAGATACATTACTCCCAAGCTTGCCTTTTGTAGTTTCAAGTGACAGCCGAAAGGACAATGGGAATAAAGAGATTTCAGAAAGGCTTTTTCTCCCCTGAAGTAAGTGTCCATACTGGAAGGGAAACATAGATCCCACTTTTGCTGAGAAACATTCTGTTTGTGCAAAAGTCTGACTGATGTGAAAGTTTCTTTTCAGGTGGGTGTGTGAGTCAGATCTAACTGTCATAGGGTGATAGCTAACAGATAGCATTTCTATCTCACCATGCCATGGTAAGTGGAATGGGACATTATGAAGGGGATGTCTGAGGCTGGTCATCATTTCCTGCAAGAGATGGACTGGGAGAAACTGCAGTAGTATGTACAGAGCTTCAGGCAGGGGAGAGTGTCATGAAGGGAATTCCCAGGTGAATTTATATCCAAGCAATCAATCTTTCCTCTTTTTAGCTTCAGTGATTTTCTCTTACTTTAATTTGCATGCTGGGCCAGCATCCCAGAGTATTTATTTATGTCTGTGACAGCAAAGCACATCACATCTGTGAAAACAGGTGAAATACACCAGAAGGCATAAACTTAGAAGGGATGCAATTACGAGTACAAATCAACTGGAAATTAATGTCTAGTATATTGGCTACAAAATGGGATTAATTTAATATCATATGTTAAATTACTTTGCCAATTGAACCGGAAAGCCGATATCACTATAAATGCTGCTGTAAGGGATTTCCAAGCCGCGCTTGCACACTGCCCTCCCGTGGAAGCAGCGTGTTGACTCTCGCAGTGTTGCACTGCAGGGCCGGCGCATCTGAGAGCTCATTTGGATTTCTCCGTGAGCTGACAAAGCATGTAACATGCAGATACTAGGTGCTGAAAAGAAAGTATGCATCTGAAAAGCAAATGCTGATTTGCAGTTTTTACTGTCATTTTTAAAACCTTTTATTTGTTACTTTTTCCACAAGACTCTACCTTCTAAACAGAGCAAAGGGTATGCTATCTGAAATTACAATCACTTTCCCATCTTGTAAAATGTCTAAAGCAAAAGCATGTTAAATAATCAAAAACTGCTGGTAACCTGAGGAATTTTCAGTGCACTCTGTACTAAGACAATCAAATGGTAGAGTTAGTATTTTGACTCTTCCTGTTGCAGGAAGAAATATTTTTTACCAACATAATGCCATTTGTTTGTTTGCCATTATATGATTTCTCAATGCAACAGTCAAATTGAAAAACTTTGCCTTTCTATATTTAAACAAGAAGTGTAAAAATTCAAGAGCAATTGCCAGAAGTAGAACACGTTGGAAAAGATCGAATTCTCTGCTCAGACCCTGGTCCTATGTCAGATTTCTGGACAGATGCATCACTAGTGTCCTTGCGTAGCTCATTGCCAGATTAAATGACTAGTTATGTCAGTTCACCCCGTAGAGCAATCTGCTCAGTTGTTTCAGATCCTGTTGCGCAATTTAAACGAATGGTAGCACAGAAGGTTCAGCTGTGAAGGTCTGACTTGAGCGTCTGTTTGACTTTAGTACTTTTACTTTAGAACAGAGTTTCCATGTAACAACAGGTGTTTACCAGCACAGTAACAAGTCTTTTATTAAATTACAGTGGTTGGCCTTTCCAGCTTTATTTGCAGCGTGAGGGGTCTGATCACAAACCACTGTTAGTGAGATACAGACTACAGAGAAAGATACAGAAATGCAGCACGGTGCTCACAAAAGTCTTCTTTCGTTTAAGCCTGTGAATTATACGGCCAAGAAAGGAGACTGACTGCTGACTGCTGACTCTGTTGTTCTTTAGAAACTATATTCTGTTACATGACAAAAGTACTTAAAAAAATCAAAGCTACTTAAAATGACTTCTAACCTCTACATTTTTAAAATTAATTCTATCCATAGCTTCAATTCCTTGCCTCAGATTCTAAATTCTGGTTAAGCATTAGCTAATCAGGATAGCTGTCTTGTAATATAAAGAGGCAAGAAGACAAGATTGAGGAAAAGGCTGAAACCTGGTCCAGAGAGAAAACCTGCGTATAAATGAACATCTGGTTGATTATGTCAGGAATTCACACAGTCTGAGAGACAGAAGGAGCAAATAGGAAAAAGAAGCACTTACAAAAGAAGTAACTTCCCTTCTGACCTTCTCTGTGTTTTCCCTCTTGCACTGCTTACTTGATACTTCTTTGATGATGGAACTGCAGACTACACAGAGGAGAGAGGGCAGATGCCAAGCATATGCTGGGTCAGCACTTGGTAAGTAGCAAGAAAGCTCAGCCCATACAGCTTGAGCTCTTCTGGGAGGTGGTATGACTTTAGAAATGGGAGTGAGAGGGGAGTAGAAAAAAACCTCTTCTTCACTATACAAATCCATTTGGTTGTGATAACATGAATAAACAGCAGCTTCAATTAACTGATACATATCAATAAATATATATAGCTATAGATAGTGATAAAATTCTGATTTAAATGTAGATTTTTATCTTGCATTTTCCCATTGCTGCTGCAAGTAACCTCACTTTACCAATGACAGTAGTAGCAAAAACACTTCCTTTGATAGTACAGTCTTGGATGTGTCACTGTTGTATTTCATGTACACCAGGACCTGGTCTGATCTGCAGCTGGAACTCACGTGAAGTACTGAGGCACCGAAAAGAAGTCATCGGGACTGATTGATGAGCATACTGTATAACTTCTCCCTGACCTTACGTGCTTTTGTTCTGCTCAAACAGCCCATGGCAATACCGAATTCACCTGTGTGTGAGTACATACTTAGGGCTGACATGGGAGGGGTAATTTTTTAGACTTCTTTAGAGTTTATTTTCATGACTCCTGTCAGCACGAATGGGTGGGCGTAGGCTAAACTGCAGCATTTGCTTTTCAAATGTGTTGCTGCAGTTCGCAGTGCCAGTTCATCACACAGCATGAGGTCAGTAATAGAAACGCAGCATGTGTCATGTGTGGTGGGAAACTGGCACAGGCAGCAGTGCTGGAATCAAGCTTTTAATTACTCTTTGGGAAGTATACTTCAGCTTCCTCATCCTCCAGTTTTCAGGCCTGCTGGATCCCCATTTGCTTTAGACAACAAAATGGAGTGAGGCACATGTCTCACCCTGAGTTCAGCTCTGCAATGGCAGCTGAAACTGAGCCAGGCCTCCTGCACTCCATTCCCATCCTGCTCCCTGACATCTGTGACAGGATTAGGAACACTGTTTTGATTTCAGCTGGGAATAAATTGTTTTCTTCAGAGGGCCTGGTATGATGCTATGTTTTGGTTCTAGAAGAAAAAACAGTGTTGATAACACTGCCATTTATTGTTGCTGCTAAGCAGTTTTGCACAGAGCCAAGGCCATTTGTAGCAAAGGGCATGAGGAGCTGGGAGAGAACATCTATCAGGAGGAGTTTTGAAGGTAGTGGGAGTTCATTGCTTCTTCTGCTGCTCAGGGGGCTAGCTGGGCATCAGTTGAGAGTGGTGGGTAATTCCTTCTGCACCACTTATCATGTATGTTTATATATACATATATCTATAGTCATAACCATTTTCCTTTTCTGTATCTTAATAGTTTTCTTTCAGCCCACAAGTTCTGCTCCTTTTATAATTCTTTCCATCATCCCACTGGGAAGGGGGGAATGAGTGAAAGACTGTAGTTCTCAGTCAACTGCAGGATTAAACTAAAGCAGTCAAATTGGTGCTCAACACGGGGTTTAAAAGGTTGGGAGAACAGCAGACCAGTCTGGAGCATGCTAACACAGGGTGTTGTGGTAGTTTGATAATTGCTGGTCATGATGTTGATTTTCTTCCTATTTATGGAGCTCTTTTAGAGTCTTCTCATGGAACTATACTGTGTAGCACTTTGCTTGCTGCTTATTTTCCCTGTTGTACTGTCATCTCTCGGGACTGAATTAAGATTTTTATTTTACTGTGTTTTGTGCCTCTGGCTTATATCATGATAAAATTGGCAGCCAAGAAACTAATATTTTGTGAATATTTGGCATTGCAGTCATCTTTTGGCTATGGAAACAATATTGTTGATGCTATTAGTAATTAGACCCTTTGTTTTGTCTCCTAGGAGTGCTTGGCTATGGTAGAGATAGGGGAGGACACTTTCCAGGAGTTCTTCAGCCTCCCTTTCGCTTTTTTTTTTCTTTCCCTAGAGCTCTAGAGCTAGTTACAATAGCTCTTGAGAATTTTGAATTTCAGTGAGATGATCAAACCAGAGTCCTCCTATTGCTGTGTGTCATGAATGTTTCAGAATATGTTAAAAAAATAAACAGTGATTTAAGAACACCACCTGGAGGCCTGACCTGAGGTGGGATATTTCTGAGTGGCAGGGAGTGTGGGAATACTGGGGGAGTATGACACTGCCACTCTAGCAGCAGAGTTTGCTGTTTGAACCCATTTCTGTGAGGCTGAAGAGAGCAGTATGGACACATAAAGAAGGCAACACTGACTGACAAAATAGTAAGAGATTCCAATATAAGTGGTATCTGAGACAAATCTGAACATGAAGGAGCTGCCCTGTGGTCTAATTCCCATTTTAAGGAAACAAAATGTTATTGTATTCTTTTTGTAAAGCAACAAATTTAATGAGTTCTTGAAGAAGAGAAAAAATGCACAGATAAAGCTCAAACTCAGCAGGAGCTGTAGGCCCCCACTTCTCTGAGCCTATCAGAGGCATCTTGACTGGCTCAAAGACCCTGTGATGCCCAGCAAGAGCTAAGATTGGATGTTGTTTCTAGCTGACCCATGAACTCTGCAGTGATCCGTATCTAGGATCTCTTCTTTTTAAAAGGAGATGGCACCTTCTCGCTGCAAATAACAGAAGGCCCAGAGAAGGAAGAAGCAAAAGCAGAGCAAAAGATTTCAGCATCCTGTCTCCAAAGAGAAGCTCGAAATAAAGCAATTAAGGATGAAAAGAGTTTTTCATATTGCAAATATAAAAATGACTGCTCTCCTGCCACTCATTCAGGAAAACAGGATATTCATTAGAAGAAAATAATAGTTAGACAATGTAGGAAAAATTGAAGTCTAATCATAGAATCACCACGGTTGGAAAAGACCTACAAGGTCATCCAGTCCACCTTTCTCGCTAAACCATGTCCCTCAACACAGCGTCTAAACGTTCTTTGAACAACACCAGGATCGGTGACTCCACGGTCTCCCCGGGCCACTTCCTTAGAGAAATAGGCCCTTTAAAGCTCGGCCACGGCAGGGACCGCCGTGCAGCACCGCAGCGGGGTCGTCAGGTGGCAATGCTCCTCTGGAACAAGCCCCGCCAACGTGGAGCTGGGGCGAGTTAGGGGGAAGGGCATCATTTTGTAGCGATGAATGGAATTGCTGGTCCTGTGCAGACGGGAAACTAAAGCACGGACCTTATTCCATGCAGACCACCATCTGAGAACGAGAGAAGAGAGATAAAAACAGGAAGATGTGAATGTGCCTTGATTTCAAACGATCTGCTACAATGCTTATAAAGACAAAGCTTTCTCCGTCATTCAGAACTTCTCTGACACCTTTATCCTTCACAATTTGCATGTCATTTTTGGCTATTGCATCGTGTGGCATTTTGCTAATGGCTGCTAACACATCAGCTACAGAAACAAACATTCAAAGAAAACAAAAAGCAACTTGTAGGAATAACATATATTGAATTGGGAATACTCATTTTCTGTGCTGAAACTGGGTGAGGTTGCCACATAACATATCCCTAATGCTTCAAGTTTATGTCAAGAAAAGATGGGAAGCTGTCCTTGCACATTCAGCACTTCCACCTGTAAGAACAGATTACTGATTCAGACACTTGCAGGCTGAATACCAAAACCAATTCAATAGGCTCTGTGTGTAATTTGCGACATGAAATCCTGATGTGACAGAAGAATCCTACCCACAGCTTCCACTGTGTCTTAATTGCAAAGGATGAGGCAAGTGCTACACAACCAGGCACAGCTAGAAATCGATTTAGCCTGTCTTTGTAGGGGAAGAAGATACTTGGTTCTATAATAGCTGATTGGATTCCTGTTTCACGTCACAGATTTAGACCTACTTAGAGAGCTACATGTATATTTTAGTCATAACAAATGAAACATTCACATAGTGCTCCAAATGAACTGGGTACTGTAAAGCAGTGGTCTCAAAACATATATTGACCACATACCCGTATTAATTAAAAATTTTATGCATAAACAATTCCAAAATTTATATTTACAAGTTATATACATGTAGTACTATACTAATGTATCATAGAAATTATATATAAAAGCACAAGGAAAAATAGAAATTAACGAAGGATGATGTTTTAACGTCTATGAATTGTAAAGAAAAATCTTTTCCTCCAAAACCATAGTGGATTATCTGTGGCACTCCCTGGAGTACACACACTCTGCTTCAGAGACCACCACCTAGAGACAAAAGCTGTGAGGTCTGGTACCCAGTACAACATGTCAAGGACAAAGGATGCTTTTGTTTACATAGGATATAAGATCTCTTCCTTTCACAAGAGGGTAGGTGGATCCTGAAGCATCCATTCAACCTACTTTAAGTGGATAGCTACAACTGTTTATAGGTAAATAGGACTTAGAAAGCTATCCCAAGTCTAGCATTTAAAGGTTGATTAGCTCTTGAGAATGCACATAGCAAATGAGGGACAAAAAGTTGGGTATTATGACAGTTTCATGCAAATGTTTTTTAACAGCATCTTGGGCAGTGCTTCAAATTGAAATCTGATGGGGAAATGTTTTTAGAAACAAAAGAATAAGGTAAAATTAAAAACATATATATACAGAAGTTGAGCAGGGAAGAAGAGAAAAGAAAGAAGGGAAAAAGGGAAGGAATGAGGACCAGATAACAGTGGACCTAAGAAGGAAGCAAATTTTTATTCCAGCACTTTAGAACAGGAATCAGCATTGCTTTGTGAACACAGATGCTTACAATAACTGAAAATCTGACAGAAGAAATACATACATAGTTTCCCCAGTGGTAACTCTCTTTTAAAATATTTTTGTTAGCTCTGTATACAAACCATACTTTTCCTATTTTCTAAGGAGTGTTTTTGTATAATCTGATTTTTAACTCATAAATTTGTTCACGTTTAACCTCATTTTCTAACTAAACTGGTTGCAAGGTAATAATATAAAATAATTAGAATGAGAAAATGCATTTTTTTTTTTTTACAAACTGCCTAGACTTCCTGAAAATCAAGAGTAATTCATTATATTCATTTAAGTAGTCCTTGCTCCTCTCCCAGTTCTTTTTTTGTCATGGAGAATGACCTTACAAAAAAAGTGACCTCTCCACACAAACTGACCCGTGGGGTCAAATTCAGCTGACCCACAAAATTGTAGGTGGAATTTTCAGCCAGGAATTTAAGCGTTCAAGGCAAAAATATGTTGAGTTCCCACTTTTACCTCCTCTCAAAATCCAGCTCTTCCAACACTTATCCCTTGTATCCTGCAAGTACAAGATCCTCGGGTAGCAGTGAAGCACCTGTTGCACAGGGCTGCTTGGGTTTAACCTGATGCTGAATAGACAGAACTGGCATTAGATTTCATGTTGTCCAATTTCAGGTTTTACTGTTCTCAAGCACCAAGTTTTCATCTAGCCAATAACCTCTGCACTGCCTGAACCACATTGTAGCTGTTTGACTCATAACCCAAAGCTGACATTTATGTGGTATTAAGTGATCCCTTTATCCCAAAGTAACAAAAAAATTACCATCTGGGCCCTATTATCACTAGACAGATCAGCATTAGGGCCCCCTCCCAGATCTAGCACCAACTGTAGTTAATCATACGCCTTGGGCACCAAATTTTGTTTAAAACTTAAATTCACCCAGACTATCATTCATCCTAGCAGCCGCTTCTGCACCTGTCTCCACCTAGTTTACCAGCTTTCCTTCTAACAAATCTAATTTCCACTCCTAACAGTCCTAGACCAGTAATGCCTAGAGATATTAGACTTGTTAACCATGTGAAAGAACTTATCAATAAGGTAATGTCTCCACTTCTGCCACATCAAGCCCAGCATTCTGCAAGGTCAAATCTTAGAATCATAAAATCACCAAAGTTGAAAAGGCCTCTAAGATTAAGTCCAACCATTCACCTATCACCAATATTTCCCACTAAACCATGTCCCACGATACAACATCTAAATATTTCTTGAATGCCTCCAGAGTTGGCGACTCCACGGCCTCCATGGGTAGCCCATTTTTCCTAACATCCAACCTGAACCTCCCCTGGTATAACTAGAGGTCATTCCCTCTAGTCATATTGCTGGTTACATGGGAGAAAAGGGCAACCCCCACCTCACCACAACCTCCTTTCAGGTAGCTGTAGAGAGCTATAAAGTCTCCCCTGAGCCTCCTCTTCTCCAGACTAAATAATCATAGTTCCCTCAGCCACTCCTCATAAGGCCTGTGCTCCAGAACCCTCACCAGCTTTGTTGCCATTCTCTGAACATGCTCCAGAGCCTCAAAGTCTTTCTTGTAGTGAGAGGCCCAAAACTGAACACAGTACTTCAGGTGTAGCCTCACCAAGGTTGAATACAGAGGGATGATGGCTTCCCTCCTCCTGTGGCAACACTATTTCTGATCCAAGTCAGGATGCCATTGGCCATCTTGGCCACCTGGGCACACTGCTGGCTCATGTTCAGCCAAGTGTTAACCAATACCCCCAGGTCCATTTCCTCTACAAGGTCTTCTAGCCACTCTGATCCAAGCCTGTATCATTGCCTGGTGTTGTTGTGTCCAAAGTGCAGGACCCAGCACTTGATATCATCAAGCTTCATCTCATTGACTTCAGCCCAGAGATCCAGCCTGTCCAGATCCCTCTCTAGGGCCTTCTTACTCCCAGGCAAATCAACACTTTCTGCTAAATTGGTGCTGTCTGCAAACTTATTAGAGGTGCTCTCAATCCCTTCATCCAGGTCATTAATAATTATATTGAACATACAGGACAGGCCTCAGTACCGACCCCTGGGGGACACCACTTGTGACCAGCCACCAGCTGGATGTGACTCCACTCACCACCACTCTCTGATCCTAGCCCTCCAGCCAGTTGTTTACCCAGCAAACAGTGTACTTGTCCATGCCACAGGCTGCCCACTTCTCCAGGAGAATACTGAGGGAGACAGTGTCAGAAGCTTTGCTGAAATCTTGGTGTACCCTGTCAACAGCCTTTCCCTCATCCAACAGGTGGATAACTTGATCATACAAGGACATCACATTGATCAAGCAGGACCTGTCTTTCATGAAATCTTGCTGGCTGGTCCTGATCCCCCAGTTGTCCTGCACATATCGTGGGATTTCTCTTACACCAAGTGTTAATTACAGGCTCAGGGTTTGCCCAATGGCTGCTGCCGGGTAGAGATTAGATGTTACTTCTTCTAATCAGGACTGAGTAGTCTCTTGTTTACCAATAACTGGGATTTGCAGGTACCTATTACCCTAGTCTGAACCCCAGAGTTCATGTGGTGATCCCTGCCATACCCTGGCCTGCTCTGAATCCCCTGCAAATTTCAGAGCTGATCTTAGCAAAAAATTCCTGTCTGCTCCTAAACATGGTTTGTTTTCAACCCAGAAGTCTCTTGAAATTTGGAAGAGAGCTGCTTCCATGTCAGACCACAGCCTAGTCCAGCACTCCAGGCAGGAGTAACTGCGGGTTTTGGGCCAACAGCAGCACATGCAAACTCTCATGGAAACATAGAATCATAAAGGTTGGAAAAAGACATTAAGATCTAGTCCAACCCTTATCCTATCCCCACCATACCCACTAACCATATCCCACAATGCCACATGCATGTTTATTGAACACCTCCAAGGACAGTGACTGTGACTCCACCACCTCCCTGGACAGCCTGTTCCAATGCCTCACCACTCACTTGGAGAATTTTTTCCTAATATCTAACCTGAACCACCCCTGGGAAACATCAAGGCCATTCTTTCTTGTCTTTTCTATATTACCTGGGAGAAAGGGGCAATTCCCACCTTGCTACAACTTCTTTTCAGGGAGTTGTAGAGAGCAGTGCCCCTCAGCTGCAGAGACTTAGCACCCCACTTCTGCAACATCTTCTTTATGGGGGAAATCTGCATCAGAGTTGGCACCTGGTTGTCCTTACATTTCTGGGACAAGCTGCTGACCCATCAGGATGCTCCTCTAGAGAACTACCCACACACCGTGCAAGCAAGCCATGGGAGGTCAGTGGCTCATCTCTCCCTCCGAGTGGAACAAGGAGGGATCCTACATGGTCTGCACATGTTTCTAAAGCATGTAGCCATCTGACTCCATTCACATATATGAATTTGTAGAAGTCACTGTATCTCTGTGTGGCTCCCTATGTCATTTTGCAAATACATGAGTTCAGCTCCTAGCAGGGCAGCTGGCTACACTGCATCGCAAGATTCATTGAGAAAGCAAGGCATAAAGCAGGAAAAGGAACAGTCTGCCCCAGAAACATCATAGGCAAACCTTAATGTAGTCAGTGTGTACAAATTTAGTCAAACTATTTACAAGCACTGGATTAAATCACAGAAATTTGCTTCATATATGATGGGTGAATCACACACTAATGCTGAAGAAGAAAACAACAGAAGGGACAGATAAACTTCTGTATTCCACTTGAGGACACTGTGACTTATGGACTGCAGTAGCAATGAAGAACTCCTCTGAGAGCTTTTTTAACTACTGCCATTCTGTGAATGCTTAACTATATATTTAAAGTAAAATGAAAATCTGTTCTCACATTTAATCCTATTTTAGTTCCACTAATTTAGTATTTCCCTGTCTACAATCCAAAGCAGGAATTTTGGGCACTGAAAAAGGTCTGTGCTGTTCTACATTGTAATTTCATCAATAATCACACAATTTTCAACTAAGAGCATGCATTTAAGTAACTCATAAATATTAACATTAGTGCTAGAGAATATAAGTTCAGCACATAAAAGTCTGTCTGAATAAGCAAGGAGTTTTTGAGTAGGTACAGGCTATGGTTATTTTCCTCATACAAATGAATTTTGCTGCAGGTATTTCTTATAAAGACCATATCCTTTACCAGAAGTTAAATCAGAGAGACATATTGAATTTGAATAACAAAGTACTGCAATGCTGGCACACCATCACAGCAGGGAAAAGGCAAAGGATTTGGTTGCCTCATGGTCTGAAGAGAAAGAGTTCTAAGGAGATGTGACGTAAAAAAAAGGAAATGTCAGTCTTTGTTTTCCAGATCTGAATTTTGATGGCAGTAACAGCTATTATGTAGTCACTGAGATGATTCATACCAATATTTTAAATGAGGTCCAGTGTGTTGCCGGTAAAATGACTCTTCCATGATATACATTCTCTCCTACTTCTCTGCAGAGCTGATCTCTCAGGCTACTGCAGTAATTCTGCTCAGACAGTGAAGAGCTTGCTTTTAAACTGTTAAAAACTCTCCTAAAAACCATCACTGCCTTTCATTTTTGACATTGGATTCTATTTCAGACTTTTCCTGTTGATGATGACCACCCTGTAACTGCGTCCTTGCTGAGTATATATAACTAAAATAAAAAGAATGCACAACTTAGACTTAATTGGCTCTTCTCTAAACTGGGGGAGTCTTTTTAAGTGCTGTATTACTCCACGTAGATATGCCTAAAACTAAACCAAATCCTTTTGCTTTCAAATTTTTCCGAGTACTGTACCCTGTCCAATGGGAATATAACATCTGCACAAAAGGCGATATTTGCATTTCTTTCCCTGTAATTCAAGAATAATGGCACCTGCTTTTGGAGAGGGAAACCTGTTTGCAAATTTCTCTGTTTAGCAAGGATCTGAATCTAGATTTCCTCTGTCCATAGAAATGAATTAGAAAATTCAACTTGGTGTTCTGAGAGGCACTCTCACAATTTCCCCTATCATTGTTTTTCCGTATGGCATAAATAATTAAATGTTCATGAAGCTAAAGAAAAAGAGAATCTGATTTTACCAAGCTGTGACTAAGGCACTTACACTGGAAAATTAGCTTTGAATCCCTATTCCAATGAATATTTTATTATTTTCTGATACCAGACAAGCTAGGGAGATGTTTCCATTCCCTTATCCCCTACACCATAAGCTGGCATTACCAAGAAGCCTGTGCACCTGCAGGCTTAGAATGTATGAATCACAGAGTCACAGAATTGTAGGGGCTGGAATGGACCCCTAGAGACCATCAAGTCCAACACCCCTGCCAAAGCAGGCTTCCTAGACCAGGTTGCACCAGTGGGGAGACTCCACAACCTCTCTGGGCAGCCTGTTCCAGTGCTCCATCACCCTTACTGTGAAGAAGTTCCCACACACATTTGTACATAACTTCATATGCTTCAGTTTGTGTTTGTTTCCCCTTATCCTATTTCTACAAACTGCTGAAAAGAGCCTGGCCTAGTCCTTCTGCCTCCTGCACCTTAGATATTTATAGATATGAATCGGATCTCCTTTGAGTCTTCTTTTCTCAGTGCTGAACAGGCCCAGGTTGCTCAGCCTTTTTGTAAGAGAGGTATTCCAGGCCCTTTATCATCTCTGTGGACTTCCACTGGCCTCTTCCAAGGAGATCCCTGTCTTTTTTTGTACTGCAGAGCCCAGAACTGGAAACAGTACTCCAGGAGAGGTGTCACCAGGGTAGAGTAGAGGGGGAGAATCACTCGACCTGCTGTCCAGAATCTTTTTAACGCACCCCAGGATACCACTAGCCTTCTTGACCATTGGGGCACACTGCTGGCTCATTGCCAACCTGTTGTCCACCAGGAGACCCAGATCTCTCTCTGGAGAGCTCTTCTCCAGCAGGCCATCCCCCAGTCTGTACCAGTGCATGCAGTTATTTCTTCCTAGGTGCAAGACTTTATAAATGCTTTTGTTAAAACGCATCTGGTTCCTTTCTGCCCAGTTCTCCAGCCTGTTCAGATCTTGCTGAATGGCAGCACAGAGTTCTGGTGTGTCAGCCATTCCTCCCAGCTTTGTATCATTAGCAAACTTGCCAAGGGTGGACACAGTGGACACTATCCTCTTCTTAAGGTTGCCAATGAAGATGTTGAACAAGACTGGACCCAGAACCGACCCCTGAGGAACACCGCTAAGTACAGGCCTCCAACTGGTCTCTACACTACCAGTCACAACCCTCTGAGCTCCGCCAGTCAACCAGTTCTCAACCCACCTCACTGTCCACTCATTTATCCCACACTTCCTCAGCTTTGTTGTAGAAGACAGTATCAAATGCCTTGCTGAAATCAAGGTAGATGACATCCACTGCCAGCAATGACACCACAGGAGGCCACCAAGTGGGTCAAGCATGACCTCCCCCTGGTGAACCCATGCTGACTACTCCAGAGAATCTTCTTCACTTCCAGCTGCCTGGAGACAGCATCCAGAACAAACTGTTCCATCACCTGTCCAGGCACAGAGGTGAGACTGACTGGCTTGTAGTTCCCTGGATCCTTCTTCTTGCCCTTTTTGAAGACTGGAGTGATATTGGCTATCCTCCAGACTTCAGGCACCTCTCCCACTCTCCAAGACTTCTCAAAGATGATGGAGTGCAGTTCAGCAATCACCTCTGCCAGCTCCCTCAGCACACATGGATGCATCCCATCAGGGTCCATGGATTTATGTACACTGATGTTGCCTAGATGCTTTCAGACTACCTCCTTCCTCACCAAAGGGAAATCTTTCATTCTCCAGACTCCCTCACTTACCTCCAGGGCCCAGTATTCCCAAGGGGGAGACTTTTCAGTGAAGACAGAAGCAAAGAAGGCGTTCAGTATCTCTGCCTTCTCAGCATCCTCTGTTACCAGAACACCCCCCTCATTTAGAAGGGGACCCACATTTTCTCTACTCTTCCTTCTGTTGTTGACGCAATTTCTTATTATCATTCTTCTTATTATTATTAACCTTTCTTATTATCCTCTATCTCCTTTGCTAGGTTCAATTCCAGGTGAGCTTTAGCCTTCCTCATTGCATCACTGCAGGCCATGACAACGTTCCTATATTATTTCCAAGTGGTCAGACCCTTCTTCCACGTTTCATGGACTTTCTTGTTCCCTTTGAATTTATGCATGAGCTCCTTGCTCATTCACACAGGTCTCCTGCCGCTCTTTTCTGATTTCTTACTCATGCGGATGCACTGATCCTGAGCTTGGAAGAAGTTGGAATTTAATTGGAATTTAAACATCGACCAGCTCCCACAGTCCCCCTTGCCTTCTAACACTCTAGCCCTCAGGAGAGCTCCAAGTAGGTCCCAAAGCAGAAAGGCTTACAAAATTAACCATTGCATTTATAAACTAAATATTTCTAAGACCTTCCATGCTCTTGATTTTTATCAGCTGATGGCTGCCTACTTCTCCTAAACCGCAGTGCTGATTCCGTGTCGGCACTGCTGGATATTTTTAGGAATTATTCCTTTTGCAGACAGAAGTGGCAAAATAATTTGCCAGCTATGAGCATCCTTGGCTTCTTTAGCCGCCAGCTAACAGCTCCAGCATCCTGTGTGCTCTGAGATAAAAGCAAAGTAGCTATGACAGCAGTTAATCAATAATGAGCTGCTTCAGGAACTTAACTATTCCTTGCCAAACTAAATGACAGAATGAATAAAGGAGCTCTTGGAGAGGCCACGCCCCGCCACGACTCCCAGCAGGATGTATGGGCGGGGCCAACGCGACGGGGCGGGGCGATCTCGTAGCGCCTCAGTTTCGGGCGGGGCCTGGGGGAAGGGGCGGGGTGGTGCATGTGACATCATCAACGCGCGCCGCACCTGGGCTGGGGGCGGCGTGGGCTCAGCGGAGAGCGTGGCAGGTAAAGCTGCGTGTGCTGGGCGGCCAGGCGCCCGTCAGGGCACGAGGGGGGGGGGTGGGTAGAGATGGTGGCTGTTAGTAATTGTCCCTCGCGTTCTGGCTTTCCTTCGCCGCCAGCCCTCTGCCTGATGACCCCGTTGCTCCGCCGGCGTCGGAGCCCCGCTCCGTGGGGCCGCCTGCCTCGTCCCGCAGCCTGCCTCTGAGCCGGTCGGTGCAAGGTCTTTACGGAAGTCTGGAGGGCAAAGTTGCCGCCCCAGTGTTTTGAGTAAACTTGTCTGCAGTGGAGAGCAGTGAAAATGCACCGTAAGAAGGGAGAGACGATCAGCAATAAGCTCTAACCTTCGCTATTATTAGGCTTTGTTTTTTTGTTTTGTTTATTTTTTTTTTTCTGAAAACTGTTTGTGCAGCTTGAATCCTTGCCCTTGTAAGACTCCATTGTGAAGTGTAACCTCCTGAGAGGATTTGACCTGTGATTACATTAAAGCTCTGGAGGTAATTAACAAGTTCACTGGCTTCTTCTAGTGCTTGGAAACATAAAAGATAAAACACGTACCTGAATAAATAGTATTTTGTAATTCAACTGAAGACTTCTGTGTTTTGTAAGTCACTTCAAAAGTAATGCCTCCTTGTTATTTCCAAGGGAATGACAACAGGTACAAAGAGCACAATAATCTCAACTCATGGGAGACAACTTCTGCTACTACTAATTTGTAGCTGCTCATTGCAGCTATAGTTCACCGACTCAGAAGGAGCAGCAGTTAATAAAACTAAACTTTCACTTTGAAGTCTTATTCCCATGTGTGCTGATTTTCTTGCGACTGTGACTGAAGTTCTCAACTCTTGTGTGGGCAAGTTTACAGTAGTGTAACAGCAGCAAGTACTTCTCTTATGTTGTTTCAACCTTGCTTTTAACTATGGAGGAGTTCTTGCCTGCCTTAAATAGACTTAGTTAGTAGTGTTAGTTACTTAGAAGAAAATCAGTTTAAAAATTACTGAGAACTATTTAGTTTTTAGGCATCTATTTCTAATAATTGCTTTAAATGGCTGCGATTTCAGGAAGTGAGTTGGTGTGCTGTACAGTAAATAGAAAATCTGAGTTAGAAGTGGCCTCTGTCTTGGGATCAATGCTTGCTACTTGTGTTGGCATTTGTTTGTGAACAACATTTGTGCAGCTGATTTTGCCCAATTAAAATGCGGTTATTCTCTTTATATTCCTGTCATACAAACCTTTCTTTCATTAATTTCTGCTCTCTTGGTGTTTGTAAATGTGTGAATCAAAACAGCTACAGCTGTGCACTAAGAGAAGCGGTATCTCATGCACAAAAGTGATCACATATTTGGCATAGTTGTGTTTTGCCATGAAGATTTAGGAAATGGTGTTGTGCACTTCTCTTTTATTATAGTGTGTTAGTTAGAAAGAAAGGTTGAGGGAGCTGGGCTTGTTCAGCTTGGAGAAGAAAGGCTCTGGGGAGACCTCTTTGTGACCATATAGTACTTGAAGGGAGGGGGAACGACAGGTTATGTGGTCTGGCAGTAATAGCATGAGAGGGAACGGCTCTAAATAGAAAGAGTGGAAATTTAGGTTAGATGTTAGGAAGAAGTTTTTTACTCAGGGCAGTGAGGCATTGGCACAGGCTGCCCAGAGAAGTTGTGGATGCCCTATCCCTGGAGATGTTCAAGGCTGGCAGGCTCATCGTGGTGAATGACAGCCCTTGCCATGGCTAGGGTTTAGAAATGAATGATATTTAATGTTCCCTCCAACCCATGGTATTCTATGATTCTATGATGAACTAAGGTAAGACAATCTGTTGCTGTCTGATATGTCAAGACTATGAGGCAGGTATTTGGTGGAAAGGAAGTAGGAGTTAGTATGTCCTGCATGGTGTATTTCTAGCTTGTGTCGTTATATTACAGTCATTTCTGATGATCATGTATATAATCTATAACATTTTTTAAGGTTTCCTTTTTCTTCTTCTTTCTTTTTCTTCCCCTTTCTTCCCCTTCCCTTGTCCATTCTATTGTATGTATTGCCGCATATAAATAGTATTTGCTATAGATAGTTTTAGGAAGTTTATTCTTCAATCCAGTCTACCTTGCAAACTTGTTTTATTTTACCTGGAAGCTTTTCTCAGGTTTGCATATGACAGGCTGGTGCTTTCTGTATAAAGTAGAAAGGCAATGTTATACAGTTACCGTGGATCACTTCTTCCCCATTTCCCATTCTCATCTTTCTGTTTTTATGCAACTCATTAATGCATAGATGATCGATCAAGAGTGACTCTATTTATATTGACATGCATCTGCTATTCTTATTATTTGTTCCTTTGCAAATATCTGCCTATTAAAATATTAAAACATATAACCATGCTGTTAGCTTGACTAATGTTTTAATGATTTATGAAGTGCATTCGATAAGGACAATGCATTGAATGTGAGGTATATTTTTAAAATGCACTAATAATTTGTCACTTCTTTATGTGTAGAAGTATGAATTAAGTGTTTTTGAAATGGTTGTCAAGATTTTACAGTACCATTTCTGTTCCTATCTTTTTAATGCGTATAATTCAGCTAGTGTACATGCCTTTCTAAAGGTGAAGTGCATCATTTTGTGAAAAATGAAATGCAGGTATTATATTATGTACAGAACATACATAATGTTGCAGAAGACTACATTTCAGAAGTGTCTATTCAATAAACATCTCAGAAACAGTAGCTCTGGTATCTTCAGTATGATGACACTACCTTGTGTAAGAGACTATTCTGCAATTTTGTCTCAAAACTTGCTGTTGGATAACTTCATCAAATGGACAAGTCCAAGAAATCTTCTGTCTAAAGACTTGCAGGCCAGTGGACACTAGAGATAAGCAGCCCTCAGAAATAAGCAGCTGCTAAATAACCAAAGAGCAGACTTTTGAGGACACATCTCAGGAGAGAACCTTCCAGAGGGCCTGCATGCCCACAGATGTATGCTCATGACACTACACTGGCAGAAGAAAAGGATAAAAAAAGGCACCTGCAACCAAGGAGGTGTGTGCCCACTATGTGATGCCTCATGGCATGATACTTGCCTGCTGCCTGTTTCTCCTGGGCCCGCTGTTGGTTGCCTACTGTTTACCTGCTTGCTGCCTAAGGCCAGCCATTCTGCTGCTGTCTCCCCCTGTGCCCTTATTTCTGCATTGGCCTTGGACTGACAGAACAGCACACAACAGGACAGGACAACAGGACAGTGCTGGATTCTTGGTGGTGATTGTTCGTGCTTTACATAATTCTTGCTCTTTTCCTGTCTTTCGCATTCGCCTTCCCTATTGTCCTAATTCATGATAAACACCAGCCTCTCCCTTCCCCATAACTTTAATTGATGATGAACTGGGTGGCTAACATTTGACCACAGCTGTGTCTCAATCTGGGTATATAAAAGAATCTCCCCTCTTGCTCTGATAATTGAAGCAAGACATTTATTAAACAACATTGTTGAGGCAAGATACCCAACAGTGAGAGTGCTGTCCTTCTTGGGGTGGCTGATGTGTATTTGAGTATTTGCATTTGTTTGATATGCATGTGCCTCTCTGGGAAGATCAGTCTGCATTTAGTGACTTAAGTGTATTGTTGGAACTTTTTGTGTGTACCTCTTGGGGACATAAGGAGTAATTTTGAGTACTTGCGTTTGTTGGATATGTGTCTGCCTCTCCGTGAAGGTCACCCTGCATTTTGTGAGATGAACAGTATTGAAGCCACTATAGAAAACAGAAATGTGTTGTTTGATCTCTTGGAAAAGCGTGGTTCCAGACCCTTGTTATCAGGGGTATATTGGACACTCCAGAATTGGCATAACTTGCAAAGTGTTTCTGACTGCATTAGTGCTCTGCGAAAAGATGCTTATTCCTGAGCTGGAAAAGGAAAGTCATTTGTATGTGCAGTATGGGGTGCTGGTCTGCTTGCAGCCACAGAGTTCAGAGAACAGCAACTTATGGCAGAAAGCCTAACTAGACAATCTCTACAGAACCAGGTAGAGGAACTTGAGTCAGGGAACAGAAAATTGCAAGAACTGATAAAAACTTTGCAGAATTGGGTAGAGAAACTTGAAGGGCAATTAAAGAATGGAAGACACGATGCAGCACTCTTACAGGAGGCCTTGAAGGAACAGCTGCTTTGCAAGGATGATAATAGAACTAGTACTTGTAGTCCTTCTAAATTAAAAAAAAACAAAAAACAAAAAAACTATGCTCTGGAAGGAGTGGAATAAATAAAGGCGAAGCTAGATTAACTAGGAACCTCAGCAACCCAATTGTGTCCTTTGATAAAAATCAAATATTCATACAAAAGTGGTGAGGACTTAAACCCTCAGATGAATATTGAAGAGATTCCTTTTTCTTCTTCTGAATTAACAAAATTGAAAACAGATTTGTCCATTCCTCAGAGGAACTAGAGATGGAATATATGTGAAGTGTTAGCCTTACTATTGGAGACCAGATACTATTATCTGAAAGGGAAGCTGAAGGAGACTGAGGACCGGGAGTATTTTTGACTACTGGTAGCAATTGGGCCCCTTGGATAGGGCTGCCTATTGGATAGGCGGTCTTAACCAACAAGGAATGGGAGACCCTCTTGCCATTTCTGAACAGTCATTCAATGAGTAGAGAGTGTTCAGAAGACTGTGTGTGTCCAACTTACTTATGATGGAAAGCTTCTGCTGCACCAAGAATCTCCCATGATGGTGCCCATTGATCCTGAGAGGAAGATCCCTTTAATTAGGGGTCTTCCAGAATCACTGAAACCTGTATGTATACAATTACAAGGAATAATACAGGCTGTGTCTCAAGGAGAAGGAATCTGGTCAACATTGGAAGAAACTGTAACCCCTAACTGTCAACAGCTGAAGTACCAAGTGTGGACTTGGTACTGGTGCCACTTCTATCTAATATCTTTATTAATGATCTTGATGAAGGCACTGAGGGCACCCTCAGTAAGTTTGCTGATGACACCAAGTTGGGAGGGAGTATTGATCTGCTTGAGGGGAAAAAGGCGCTACAAAGTGACCTGGATAGACTGGATCGATGGGTCAAGATTAACTGTATGAGTTTCAATAGGGTCACGTGTCAGGTCCTGCATTTTGGCCACAACAGCCCCAGGAAACGCTACAGGCTTGGAGAGGAGTGGCTTGGAGAGCTGCCTGACGGAAAGGGACTTTGGTGTGCTGAGGGACAGTTGGCTGAATGTGAGCCAGCAGTGTGCCCCAGGTGGACAAGATCAATGGCATCCTGACTTGTATCAGGAATGGTGTGGTGTACAGGATTAGGGAAGTAATCCTCCCTGTGCTTGGCATTGATGAGGCCTCACCTCGAGTAATGTGTTCAGTTTTGAGCACCTCAGTACTGAAAGGACATTGAGGTGCTGGAGCAGGTCCAAAGAAGGGCAACAAGGCTTGTGAAGGACTTGGAGAAAATGCCCTATGAGGAAGAGACTGAAGGAACTGGGGCTGTTTAGTCCCGGGCAAAGGAGGCTGCGGGGAGACCTTATTGCTCTCTTCCAGTAACTGAAAGGTGTTTACAGCGAGAATGGGGTTGGTCTCTTCTCACTGGTGATAGGACAAGGGGAAATGGCTTTAAGTTGTGCCAGGGTAAGTTTAGGTTGGATGTCAGGAAACACTTCTTTACAGAAAGGGTTGTTAAGCCCTGGAACAGGCTCCCCAGTGAGGTGATTGAGTCACCATCCCTGGATGTGTTTAAAAACCATTTGGATGTGGTGCTCAGGGGCATGATTTAGTGGTGGGTTGTTAGAGTTAGGGTGGTATGGTTAGGTAGTGGTTGGATTCGATGATGTTTAAGGTGATTCTATGATTCTGTGATTTTATGATGTGGAGGGGTTGCCTAGGAGTTAATTGACTATGGGCAAAAATATGGACTGGTGGTTTCTTCCACCAGTAGTAAATTCAAGCCAAAAGGGATGAAGCATGCAGCAGTTAGTTCCGCTCCAGCCCACCCAGCTGAAGGCACAACAGACCTGGAAGGGACTTGTTCCCAGTAAAAATGGGTAGGCAAAACATTGATCATAATCATAGTAGACGTTGGACTCTGGGCTGTGCAAAGGGAGTTCCATGAGATTTGATGGATGGACAATCAACATATAGACTCAAGAAGCTAGTGGCTGGGTGTCCGACAAAGCCCCAGGTACTATACCTCTCCTTTGGAACACAAACGGTCACTGGAGCCGTCAGGAAACTAATTCCTTCACCCCTCTTAAGTGGGTGATGAAGGGGGTGAAAGGTGGATGCATACTTGGAGGCTCACAACCAAGGAAAATGGTTTGTTAATTGCATGCATTATTGAACCTAAACTAGTTCTGGTGACATTTTGGTAGACATAGGAGCACGCATTTCTGTTGTCAAGACAGAGGATGCCAGTCATACCAGTGTGACCCTGTCCTGCTGTAACATATTTCTGGCCAATGCCATGGGTGGTGTAGACTCACTGACCATGGCAATGCTGTGGGACTACGGTTATCTGGGGAAGAGCAGAGGGAGGGTGTGTTACGTAGCTTGGTCATAAAATGTAATAGAGAGTTCAGTTGAAAGATGATAAAAAGTTAAAACCAGTGATACCTGTGTACTTTGATGTAGTTTTAGCAGAATGCATACAAGCACATTCTGTTATATCAGCATCTGTAAAATGCAGTATCTATAGAATGTATAGACTTTCCATCTAATGAGCAGATAGCACAGTCAGGTTTTTTTGTTCGATGAATTTTATTTTATTTTATTTTTAAAGCCCAATTTCCCTTCATATCTTTCAGAGTCCTTCTCTCGGTGGAAGTAAGAAAAATGTTGAAGAACAAATGTTAATCTGAGTGGGTTCCGTGATCATACACTGTTTGGGAATCAAGTGTGTTACACTTCATCAGAATTTCTATTCAGTTAATCAGAAAGAAAATTAATGGAGAATGCTGTCTTGGAGTACCTGGGCTCAACTTGCCAATTTATATAATTTGCAACTCATACTGATTTGGTTTATATTTTGATACACTGTATTTTTGTACTTGTAGTTGGGAACATTTTGCTTCAATATTTGTACTTTGATTTTTGTACATTTTTGGGAACACTTGATTACAGAAGTAACAGAAGTTGAAGGGGTGGATTAAATCATTGTTTGTTACCTAATTTTTTAAACTTAAATTATTACACTTTTATGAATGAAATTGCAGTTCAAGTGAAGAGGTGGACATAGGGTTTACAAGCATGTTTGTTGCACAAGCATATTTTTTGCTTTTTTTTCCACTTTATTCTTGCTTGTCTCCTGTATTTGTCATTACACATTCTTTGCTTCTGTGCATGAAAGCTTTCTGTCTCATCTGACAGATAGATATATATATTTTTGTTAGACTAATGAGGGGAAGTCTGCTTAGATGATAAACTTTAAACATAATACCAGTATTTTTATTTTTTTTCAATATTATTGAAATAATGATAGTGATTGAAAGCAAAGGTTTACTAGCACCTAAATAAATGTGAAGCTATAACAGTTTATGTGTACCTTTTTTTCTTGTTCACTTGAAGGTTTTTACAGTGTCCTTACAGGAACTGAAATAACAAGTCTCTTCCATCTCTGATACTGTGTACTCCACTTCTGTTGAAGTGCATTGATCCTTCATTATTTTTTGTCTTTCCTTCTTGGTTTCTGTTTTGCTGTAATGTGACTTCTGTCATTTTCTAGTTCATTGCTACACAGGTTTGGTATGTAGTCATTAATTGCCTTGATTTTTATAATTTTTTTAATAATAAAAGGCGTGTCTGTTTGGGCCAAGTAAACAGTTCATTCCTGTCTGCTCTTGTATAGAATTGAGACATTTTCCCTTGATGATTTAGTTCCAGTATCTAATAAGCCATACATAGCTGTACTGACTAGATATCCATCTTGTCTGAAACACAAACTTTTATCCATGCACTTTAATTTAGTAAAATTAGTATAAAAATGTGGATCTGTTTGTCTCATGTTAGATTAAATTCTTTTGTGAAATGGCCCAAATGGAACACTTTAATAGTCTTTCTTTCTCAGATGACTATCATAAATGTGCCTTTGAATATTTTTTCTAGATTGCCTGTTTTTTTTTGTTTTCTTTTCTTTTTTTTGTATTGCAAATTCTGTATTAAAAAACAAAACAAAATCCAACATCATTTTATCATTAAAATTCTTTTTACTATAGCAGATAATTAAAATAATATTAGAAAGTATAATTACTTCATGAACTTTTTGTTGATGGATTTATTACTGAGTAATTTATTACTGAGGTAGCAATTGATTTAATCCTCCTTCCATCCCCCCAGAAAATGACTTTAAGGATCATTTTCTCCTCAGTCTTTTCTGTATTAGTGTTAATCAGTAATTCTGCTTCATATCTTTTTAGTCATGGGGAGGAGTAAATGAAGTTTACTATCCATTTGTTTTTGTGTTTATTTATCCATTTTTCTAATCCCTCTGATCCTAAGCAAACATTTAGTGTGCCAGTCTTGATACCATCATACAAGGTATTATCTCTATAGCTCAATAAACATACTGAAAGTCTGTCACACAGTTAACAAAGGATGTCTTAGGGTACTTCTAATAAAATTCTTAAGTAAGTGTTTGAACAACTCCATATAACTAGTATATAAATAATATATATAATGTTGTTTAGGCATCTACCAGTGCTTGGTTAAAAGCAGGTGATGTTTTTAAGTCACCATTCCTAATACTGCATGGAAGATCACCCTAATAATACAGTAATCAAATATAATTTAAGCATAAGACTACGTGGCAAATAGGTCAGCTTCAGAAGGAGTGAGACAGTCTTACTACATATGCACAGATCATCTTCTCTACAGATTTCTTCTTAACTTGACCTGACCCTAAAGCAAAAGAGCAATGTTCTGTTTGTTCTCTTGTTTAAATAATGTCTGTTCTTATTCTTTATTTGTTCTTTTTAGCCTACTTCTCATTCAGTTTCTCAGTTAAATAACAAAAAAAACCCAAACAAACCAAAAAAAAAAAAAAAAAAAAAGAACAGCTCTGCAGAATAGAAAAATGATGTTTTTTGTTCTAAAAATATTATTGATGTAATTCAGAATATGGAGTGTAATTATATTTGCAAGGCAAAATAGATAGGTCACTTCAAAAGTAATGGCTTCTATATATTTCCATAGAAAGTGTAACAGATACAAAGAACACAAGAGCACTGTTTGATAGAGCAAATTCTCAGCTACAAAACACAATTTTTCAACAGTCACCACCATTATTACCTATGCATTTTTGCTAGCAATGAACAAAAGCCTGTGTGCTGAACTCATAAACGTCTTCATCAGCAGAGATGACCCACTGTTGCCTGTGATGAAATGCACCACCCATCGCCTCACTGCTCCAGAAACATTCAGCAAGCAAGCATTGAAGAATGTCACTGGGTGCCATTTTTTCAGCATGAAGGAATTCAGTGACACACCCTTGGTTCATACACACATCCATCTCAGATACCATTTGTATAAGACTGCACCTTTGCTGACGTCCGTCATGTGGCAACAAATTGTAATGGAATATTGGTGAGAAAGTTCAACTGTACTGCCAGCATCCACTGTGAGCCAGTGTTAGGAAGTTGGAGGCATAGCTTTCGGAGCAGCTCTCAGCATTTCCACTTCCCAGTTTCCAAAGATAACTCCCAAGTTACCTTTTGAGAACAGTATAAGATAAAAATATACATATAGTCTTAGGATAAAAATTTGTAGGTATTCAGTGACTGTTGCTAGCAGCTCAACATTTTTAAGAATTAGTTACTGATAAAACTGCTGAATATGAATGTTCTTCCATGGCTTTACTCTCACATCTCACATGAGGATTGTCATCTATTTCTATACTGAGAGTTTGGATTACATGGCTAGGAAAGGCCAAATGTGATAGAAGTAGAATGCAAATGTCTGATGAAAATGACACGTAACTTGCTAAAATCATAGTTCACATATGCAGGGTATGTTTTGAAATAGCTCCCTGCAGGTAGTTGTTCCTGGTCTTAACAAGTGAGTATTAGGTGTATAGGATACTTTTTGGTTACTTACTGATATTATAGAAATAGATATGTGTAAAGTAGTGGAATTGAGATTGGGCAGATACAACCAAAGATAGCTTTAACTTTTTTTTGCATTTATTTATGTATTTCATAACACCAAGTTTGATCTCTGGTGTCAGTAGCAGACATCATGGACACATTGCTCATGTTACAGCATTTACAACATCTGACTGCTCTACTGATTTCCCCAGTTAGATGTTATGTCAGGAAATGGTTTTAATACCCATATGCTAGTTATGAACATTTCTTGTTCAGCAAGTTGAGTTCTTCTGAAACTTGTCTTCCTAAGTACTTTATTTCCACTTTTCTTTTTCTGTTTTCCAAACTTCTTTAAGTAGAAATAAATCACTGTTATGATACTAGAGCCCAGTACACATTGCAGAGTACATGATGGTTCCTCTGTTCTTCCTCTGTCCTCAGATCTTCCTCTATTTATTTTTGTTGTTCTTTGTTTTTAAGTCAAACTGACAGAATGAAGATGTGCAAATGTAAGTCATCTTTGCAAAGCTTTAGTGAAGTCACTGGTGCTCTGCAGGAGCTCATATCTTTTTTTGATCCTATAGAAGGTTAAATTCTGAAAGTTCACAATGCACATCAGTGCAAGATGTGAAATGTTTTCTTGTAAACATGTAAAGTTTGAAAGCACTTGAAATAGAAACTGTTATGATCAACAAACATACAATTCAGAGAAAAAGTTTGGAAAAACCCTCAAAGAACAGAGAATTATCTGTCAGAATTAGCTCAAAAAATCCTTTGTCTCTTTCAGATAATCTTCAAGTTATTCCGAATTTACTGCGATATTTCAGCGGGCCTTTGCATGTGGATCAGTATAAAGTGAAAGATTTTTTTCTGCTTTTTTCAAAGACATCCCTGTAATAGCTGTTACTGAGTAGAGGAGGGTGTTCAAAGAAGCCCCTTTTGCAATGCTGTGTGCTTTGTGTGAAGTTAAGTTCAGATGGCACTTTCATCGTTTCATGGCCTGAGCCTTTCACTTACTGGTACCAGTTTGATAGCATACATACCAAATAGCAAGTCTAACGGGATTCTAGGTTCACCTCTCTACGTTAAGTTAAACTCCACAGGAATGATGTTGGACACTGAAATCTATAATGAGGCTGTGAAACAATAAACCGATGACTCAAACCACTGTCTGTGTACATAAGGTGCTTAAAAACAGACATGGTCGTGTGTCATGAGAGCATCACTAATCTGGCAGAGAGAACTAAAAGTCTTAACGGGAAATTGCTTCTTTCTTTCTTTGACTTCTAGTCTGGAAAGCAGGGGAAAAAGGACTGAAGTGGGATAAAAACATATAAATTAAGCTCAGTGGCCGTAGCAAATCATAGAATGCATGGCAGTTAAAATTCTGTGTTGAAGGGGTTGCAGAAAATATTGATGTATTTTAATACATTCTTGCTTTTTTAATATTTGCATGTTTTCCAGTGAAAGACCTTTTGTTTTCTGTAAGATGCTGTTATCCTGAGTGTTAATGGGTTTCCAGCTATTAAGATGTAATCATGTAACTTAAGTACAACTATAAATTTAAAAAATCTTTATGAACCATCTCAGAGGAATACTAAGAATGCACTCACAGTAAATGGACTCATTTTCTTGTAATTCAGTAGAAATGCTGTTATGAGAGTGGTTGTCATGTGCAAAATATATTAGTCCCTGCTGTTGCCTTGTATAAATCAGATTGTTACTTCAAAGTTTATAACATATGAAGTGATGTAGGCTCATGATTCTTTCTTTGAATCAGCTGGAAAATGATCTTCTGAGCTAAAGTATTTGATATAAATACAAGAACCTTGGAAACAAATGATCCAGTAATAAATTTAGATGTTGCATAACAGTGTATCATAAGTATTTCTGTAGGTGAATTGGGTCATCTAGAGGCCTATCGTGAAGTTTGTTTCAGTTTATAACAGCTGTCTGAAAGTACACCGACTTGGGATTTTCTCTGAAACATAAAGCCTTCTTGATAGCAAATCCTGAAGCAACTAGCTTGATCTCATTCCATGGAGATGCTGTTTGGCTGTACTACTTATAATAAAAGAAACTGGACTTCTAAGTATTTTTCAAAATGCCCCTTTGAGTTGTGGAACAGTTATCTGACTTGGAATTTTTTTTTTTTTTCACAGGATGGGAGAAGTGAAGGAACTACAGCGGACTGCTATATTATAATTTGATCAAAATGTGGCACTAGAAGGTTGAATATTCTTGCTTTTTATGGAGACATCGTAAGTAGCAAATGGCTAAGGTTTTGTAAAACTTGACCACCAGACTTAAACATGGAGGCAAAGCTAGATCCCACGAAGGATGACTTACCTTTAATGGCCAATACTAGCCACATGCTTGTAAAGCACTATGTATTGGACTTGGATGTGGATTTTAAAAGTCAAGTTATTGAAGGAATCATAGTTTTATTTTTGGAGACGGGGAGCAGATATGGGAAAGCCAGCAGTATTGGTAGAGAAGACTGCCTGTCACACTTTAATGAAACCTGTAAAACTGGGGCACTAGAACCCTGCCACATTCCTTTGTCAAATGCAAGTGTCTTTTCATCTGAAGTGGAATATAATGATTTTGCTGTCTGTGGTAAAGGTGAAAAAGATACTTCTGGTAGAAATGGTAACCATAGCAACGAGGAACAAGCTTCTGGGATTTCTAGTTCAAAGAGCTACTGTGACACAGAGAGTCATGGGAACAAGGATTTTCTGCTGGTTTTGGACTGCTGTGATTTGTCTGTGCTAAAGGTTGAAGAAGTAGATATTGCTGCTGTGTCAGGCATTGAGAAATTCGCCATGTCTACTGAACTAATGGATGTTTCAAAGGAGTTGGAAAATCTCAGGAATCAGATCGTACACGAACTTGTGACTTTACCTTCGGATCGCTGTCAGGAACAGCTATACTATTACTCTCGCTGCAGCCAGGCACCTGGCTGTGGAGAGCTTCTGTTTACTACTGGCAGCTGGAGCTTGGAGATAAGGAAACAGGGAGTTCAGACTCCAGCAGACTTTCCTCATGCTATAAGAATATGGTACAGAACCAAACCCGAGGGAAGATCTGTTACATGGACTATGGACCAGAGTGGCAGGTATGTAAATTAGCTGAAAGATTTTGCACGTGTTAATTTTAAACACAGCTGCAAGAATGTTCGTTTGTGTAATCCTGAGGAGCTCTGTGAAGATCTTCCATTGTATCTCCTGTGTACTTGGTTTGAGTCCTATTGCTATCTTGCAGGATTACAGATAAACTGCACTCAAACTCCACAGCCCTTGCAGACCTCAAGCCTGTCTAAATGTCTGTGCTTCCTCATACTAAATGGGAATAAGTAATTGTTGAGTATTAGAGTAAGTGTGTGAAGGGAATAGGAGATTATCATTTTGAGGAAAGAAATTGTATGTGACAGATTGTTTTCATTTTAGTACTTTGCATTCTCTTTTCTAGCTTAAACAACTGTTCATACCACATAAAAATCAATACGCTTTAACATTTAATAGAATTTCTTCACAACTAATCTTTTACCAACATTGTACTTAGTTTAGAGATGCAGTCTTTTCCTTATAAACCTCTCATTATAAACTTTTAAAATCTTTTTCACCAGTTATATAAAATACATTGAACTATGCAAGTGAACTGTTTTTATTTTTTTTAATCTGTCTTTTATGAAAGTACACAGTGCTATACAGAAATCTTCAAGATAAGGTCTTTATGGGAGGGGATCCACAATCCACTTCTGACTTACACAACTGTACCACTGATTTACTGTAATGTTCAAAGGTGGATTTTAATAGCTGTTACTGTATATTCTTTGATACTTGCAAATTGGGGGCAAAGTTGGAAGATGATGAAGAAATTGTGTCTAAGTGAATACTTGCTTTTCATTCCTGAAGTAGTGAAATACGGTTACCTTTCATTTCACTTAGGCAAATGTAAATTAAGAGTTCTGTCAAAAACACCCATGTCTCAGTTTAATCTACTGGTAAACTATGATCAGCATGATGATCCTATAGGATATTCTGTGATTCTACTTTGATGATCAGGAACAGAGGATTATTTAGCCCTAGGACTCATTTAATAGACTTTTGATGGCCGTTATATAGAAGTGTTAATAAGGCAAAATAGCACAATGGAATATGTGTGTGAATACTGTGGGCGAGCACGTATAGATGCATCAGTGTACAGATATGCACATTGCACATTTTTTTATCTCTACATAAGTCTGTGTCAGTTCTTAACATCAGCAGGTAACTTTTAACAATGATCATTAACATTATTAAATCAGAAAAAAAATGTGTTCAGTATGGTATTTGTAATATATTTACTAGGAACAAAAAGAAAACCATAATTTTTTAAATTTTTATAGTTGTTCTTCAGCACTGCGCAATACTGGGGTTTCAAGCTAAGGAATTGGTGGTGCCGTTTTAATAAGATTTGGTTGAAATATTCTGACTAATAATAAATATAAAAGAGTTTAAAAATGGGAAAAACATGTAAAATGTCTTTCGTTACTGGAAAGGAGAAACTTTGTCCATCAAGTGCTTAAGGAGATTTGCCTCACTCTAAAGTGTTTGTAGCAGTGTTGAATCAGCAAGGCTACCAGTGTATTTTGTATTAACTGTTTTCTCATGATAATTGCTAAAAATCCCTATTTGCTAAAATACTTCCCTGGAATTTTATTTCTAATGTTTATGAAAGGGATTAAAAACATTTATGTTATGATTAAAGAAGTACTTTTCCTGTCAGTTGTGTGCTTTACACAGCAGAATGCTCAGCACCACTTTACTGAGCAGTTTACTCTCTCAATGGGATGGGGGCAAGAATCAGAAAAAGTAAAAACTTGTGAACTGAGATAAAGACAGCTTAATTGGACAAAAAAGATACAGAAAATAATAATAATAATAAAAACATATGTATACAAAACACGTGACACTTGCAATTGCTCACCACCCATAGACCCCAAGCAGTACCTGCTCCCTCTGACCAACTCTTCCAGTTTTATTGTTCAGCAGATGCCATGTAGTACAGGACATTCCTATGGCCAGTTTGTATCAGCTGCCCTTTTTCTGTCGCCTCCCAGCACCTTGTGCATCCCCAGCTCCTTGCGTAAGCACTGCCCAAGAACAACTGAAGTATCAGCTTGTTTTCAACTGTACTCAGTTCTGGTGAGGTCACACCTTGAGTACTGTATTCAGTTTTGTGTCCGTCACTACTAGAAAGATAGTGAGACTTTGGAGCATGTCTAGAGAATGGCTATAAAGCTGGTGAGGACTCTGGAGCACACGTCTTATGGGGAGCTGCTGAGGGGACTGAGATTGTTCAATCTGAAGAAGAGAAGGCTCAGAAGAGACCTCATTGCTCTCTATAACTACCTGAAAGGAGTTTGTGGTGAACTGGGGGTTGGCCTCTTCTCCCAGGTAACAATAACAGGAAAAGAAGGAATGGCCTCAAGTTGTACCAGTGAAGGTTGGATGTTTGGAGAAATTCATTTTCCTAAAGAATGGTCAGGAGTTGGAACAGGCTGCTGAGGGAGGTGTTCAAGAAACGTTCAGACGCTGTACTAAGGAACATGCTATAGTGGGGAACTATTGATGACAGGTGGATGGTTAGACTAGATCATCTTGGAGGTCTTTTCCAACCTTGGTGATTCTATGATTCTATTATTATAAATCCAAAATATGGTGCCATACCTGCCACTATGATGAAAATCCCATTCCAGCTTTTACCAAGACAGATGGCCTTGCAGATTTGCCTCTAATGGGAGATCCTTCCCACTGTTTTTCTGACCTACTTACTACCGTTCCTAGTGCTGTCATATCATAGATTAGTTACTGATTGTGTTAATATTAGTGAAAAAATGGAATGGAATGGAAATCTTTCTCTAATGAGGAAGTAGGAATGAAAGAGTATCTTTGATATGAAAGGTGTCCATGGAAAGGAATGATATTGAAAGCTGAGTCCTAATCCTGTAGTGACCTGTGCATCATTTACTTTGGCATGCATGAACAGGTCATTGTATTTGGATTGAAGATGCACACGCATGCATATACATTTTCTTTTGTTTGGTCCCTGTATAGCAGATAAATAGGAAAGATAGATAAGTAGGAAAAGATAAATTATGGAAAGGAAATGGATTGAATTACTTGGAGTATATGATTCACCTATGATTGCTATGGAAAAAAATATTTTTAGAAGATATTAAAGGGCAATTGTGCAGTTCTGGGGAAGCTCAAGAAGGATTTAATTTTGTCGTGATTTCAGAGGTTCCCAAATTGGAAATAGTTAAAATGTGAAATGATCTCTTAAAAATAAAAAATAAAGTGAAATCCTGATATTTGTTTGACCTATTTAAATGCATTTTCTTTAAAAAAATATTTTTTACCCATCTAGACTATTTTTTATGTAATTATTATTGGATTAAAATATTAATGCATTTTTAAAGAATTCTGAGATGTTATTCGACTAGGGAAGCTATAAACATGAATACAGCAAGCATAAATGTGTAATTAAAGAAAAATGCAAATACAGATCCAAGTAAATGTATTTAAATGTTTTTTATTATTTTATTTATTTATTTTTTTTTTTGAGCTGCAGTGTTCAAATGTATCACAGACATAGCTGAACAGCTTAGTTACTCGTTTGTTATAAGTAATCTTGCATTTCTGTAATGGACAACTGAAGCATTATGAGGCAAACAGTGATTAGGCAGATACTCAGTGAGGTGGTACCCAAAGAGGTGGCACCTAAGTCCATAGTCTGTCATATCATGGACCAGTAAACCCCTAAAGTGAAAGAAGACCGATTGGAGATGAACATGAACTTCAGAGTATAGTGCAAGGTATGAATGCCCACAGCTGTTGCAAAAAAATTTGACATCACAGAACAAAGGAGACCATTGTGTGACCTTTGTTTTAGATAAACAGCTATGTCAGTTGAGTGGGTGGACTAGCGATGTATATGTTTCTCCCTGAGTTCATTGAAAGGTTGTTAATGTCTCCATGAGGTATCTGGGTTCGCAAGGGGGGACTAAATACAGAGCACAATATAGACAATGCACGATACAGAGTATAGACATTGAACAAGAAGAGATTGTTGAAGGCAGCAGTGGGCTTGTGCTTGCTTTATTCCATATATTCCTTCCCAGTGACTGGAAATGTCCAGTGGTGGTGAGTATTTTACAGGCTGGTAATAGGAATCACAATGATACTGTAATTTGAACTGTGTATTGCAATAGCTGTATTTTAGTAAGGAGAAGTTACATTTGTTCTGTATTTCCAGTATATCTTATATCACTCTTCTAAATCAAAATTCTCATGTTACATCGAATATCATCAAATAAGTAAATTTGATACTAAACACAACACCCTTCATACATGGAATATCTGACAGAACCTGTTTGGAGAGTATTGTACTGTACACATTAGAACAAAACAGACCTTGGTTTCCTGTTCAACTTATTTGATGTGATACTGCTGAAATGCAAAGAACAAGCAGAAAATTTCTGCAGGACTTGCGCAGAACTGTTGTCGTAGAATGGTTTAGTTTAGAAGCGAATTTTAAAGGGTAGCTTATCCAACCTCCTGCCATGAGCAGAAATACCTTCTGCTGGACTGCACTGACAAAGTGTTGTCCAACCTGGTAGGCTGAACAAGTGCAGCACCCTCATCCTGTCTTTGTAAGAGAGATGCTCCAGTCTTCTCAGCATCTCTATGGCCTCCTCTAAGCCACACCAATGGTTCCACAATGTTCCTGTGAGGACCCCAGGCCCAGACACAGTACTGCAGATGGGGTCTCATGAAGGCAGAGCAAAGGCAGAGGGGGTGTCAGGTGTTCATACTAGGCTGGATCTCATTGGCAAGGAGAGCGACGCAATTCCTAGGTGTAAGACATTATTTGCAATCATTCAGATGTACTGGTGTACTCTTCATAAATTGCAGTACCTCTGAAGTTAAATTCTTAAAAACTCCTACTCCTCTTTGGCATTGCAGTCGATCAAACAGTCTTACATAGTATGTTGAATTTTTATTTTATATAAAATAAAAATTGTCAAGAAATGTGCATAGCAACTTTGAAATGTAAAACTTGGACTATTTAAAGATTAGTTGATTGTTGTTATTCATTCTTGAAAGACTGAAATTTTTTTAAATGCTTTTAACTACCATTTCTAAATATTTATATATTGGAAACATGTTAAACATGTTTCTTGAATGTTTTTTTGAAGTTTGAAATTTGGAGTGAATTCTAGAGCAGTGATCTCTACTTTACTAGAATTTACATGTAAAAGAGCACAGACTTTCTGTATATGGAAATATAACCTAGAAATATGTTTGGGGTAGTTGAATGTACTGTTTCAGTTGCTGCAAAAATGATAATTATTAAAATCAGGAAATTGAGTGTAATGCCTTTTAGAATGTATGTTTTCTTCTGGTTTCATTAGGTTATGACATAATTTCGTGTCATCCAGAAATTGATGGAAAATTCAAAGTGTCACCATTTTGTGTGTATAAGTATTGCTTTCCAAACTAAATTTCTAAGTGTGTATTTAGAACTGTGTAAGTCCTTTTTTCTAGAGGAAGGTCAGAGGACCATCTAAATGTTGCAGAATTATTTCTGTTGTCCTTTGTGACTGGCATTTAAGAACAAAGCATTACATTTAACTAATGGGAGCTAGCGTAGTACAGTGGATATATTTTAATTATTTACTACGAGTCATTCCATAATCATATAGCTGACATGTTAGGCCAGACTTTCCTTTACATTTTAGGCCAGACTTGTAAAGTGTTTTCAATAAGCATGCTCAAAAAAAAAAAAGTTATTTATATTGATTAAAAGGTTAGATCACAATATTTCCCCCTACTTATTTCTTTCAAGTGCAACAGGGGTAAAGAAGCACCAAAAAAAGAGTTTGCAAACTAAGCATACAGTAAGTACAGTGGAAAAGACTACTTGCAATGATATGGGAAATGTGGAGACAAATCAAAACTCGAATATATATGAGTTAGATAGCCAAGAAACCAATGCAGATTTCAGAATAGATATGAGAAAATCCTTCTGGATCACTGTTGATATGCTTAAGAAAGCTTTCTTCTGTTTGTAAACATTGAGGCTGACAAGTGGATGATTTTTTTATCACTACTGCAGAAATAGAGCAATTAGGATGTCTCCTATTTTCTCAGTCATTAATCAATTATTTTAAGTCTTTGTTACCATTTTAACAGGAATTACAACTATGAAATTAAATTTTGTTTAAAGGAAGTTAAGATGACATCACTGGCATCAGATGAAAATAAATCCGTATCAGGATACAAATTTTGTTTCTGGTCCTCTTTTGCGCTGGAATTGTGCTCCCTGAGCAAGAACAAAGAAAACTGCTTGCTACAATCAGCATCTCAAAGTAACACTCCGCTGTTAATACTGCGGTTAAAAAGAAATCTGTAATGTAAATAAAGTACAAAAGAATAGCAGGGTAAAACAGAATTTCTCAGGGGAAGCAGTAAAATCTGTGGAGGTATATTTATAGTGAGAAGAAAATGGATTAAAAATTCCAGTGAAAGAAGAAAATTCTCCATCATCATCAGTTAGTTCATCTTATAAACCCTGCACCCAAAAGCAGAACAGCAGACTATTGTTAGCTGGCATCTCTATTGATCACATACTATCAGTCAACAAGTATCTAGTTGCTAATACATGAATGGTTAATTAAAAACTGATCTAATCGTTGTTCTGACGGTTTCCTCTCAAAATTAGGAGTATTTGTCATGTTTCATGGTTATTTTCCTGTCAGATTTGGACATTTTTGAATAAATTTTCATTTGGAGTAATTAAGTTACTTTTTGTCTCTGGACAAAAATAGTGTTTTCCACAGGAAACAAGTGGAGATTCTTGTGAAAACAGATTATATATTTGTCCAATCTTTCTCTGCCTTTCTAATTCTATGTCTGCTGAAGCCTTAGTTGTAGATACTTGTTAACTCACTTTGCGTCCATTTTAGCACAAAAATGTTCAAAGAGAAATGTTTTATGCAATATGTTATTATATTTCTCATAAAGAGAAGATTCCTAATACAACGCAAAAGCTATTGGACTAGGAGGCTTGAAACTACATTTCTAGGTCCTTTTACACTGTCATTTTGCAGGTGTATTTACTCCATTTCATTTTCCCTATGTGAAAAGAGATGTTAATATAATTTCTGGAACACTGATCTGCAGGTTAGAAGTACTGTTTGAGAGGAAGATAACATTAATAATGTAGGCAGCATCTGTTCCATGCTGCTTATGTTGTGTTTGGCACTGAGTACCCAGTCTCTGTACGCTAAAATAATATAGGCTATAGTATGGTGCTGTATTGGCTACTCTTCTGAATTCTGCTAACTAATTGCAATGGTCTGTGTGAGGTTTGAACACTTTGAATATTCATATGACACTTCTGATTCAACTTTTCACATCTTGGAAAAAAGTTTGGCTTCAGGAACCAGGTATGTGTGGAAGCAGCTGAGGTCCCTGGGTCTGTCCATCCCACAGCAGGGCAGGCTGAGGGGAGTCCTGATGGCGGCTGCAGCTCTCACAGGGAGCAGAGGGCACTGAGCTCTGCTCTGTGTGACAGCGACAGGGCCCGAGGGAACGGCATGGAGCTGCCAGGTGCAGGATTGATTTTGGTTGTTCTGCGTGAAGATGGAGCTGGACTTCATGATCCTTGTGTGTCCCTTCCACCTTGGGGTATTCTGTGATTTGGTGATTGTATGCTGACTTTTGAACAATACAAAACATCTCATCCCTTCCCTTTACTGTGAATTTGAACCGTGCTTCAACATTCTGCCCAGTGTTATTCTTCCAGCCCGTTTTATCAGTTGTAGTGTTTTCCTCTGGGATTTGCCATATTAACATCTCCACATTCATTCTGTGTGGTTTAGATTGGGGTTTGGGGAAACAATTTTTTCAGAGAAAGAGTCAGTGGGGGAGAAAATAAAATACTCAGATGTTAGCCGCTGTAGAATAGGTTTTGCCTAACATCTTATCTCCTATTTTCTGAAGTGTTTTGATGATTTTTTTGGTTCAGGTTCTGAAAGAAATTGATCAGAATGCTTTTGTCCTCAAACATTCACAAAACAAAGTCTTGTGTTCCCAGAATATTGACTTTGAGTATTCCAGGATTTAAAAGGTTCAACAAAGTAAAGTGACGCTTTCTAAGGTTTTTTTTCTTTCTTTCTTTTTTTTTTTTCTTCAGCTGGAGGAGCTACTGACTATGCTTATTTAATGTAATTTTAAAAAAATATCTCTAAAATGCGTGATTCTTAGGGGGCAATAGTATGCAAGTACTAGAAATCTTTGAAAGACTGCAAAATATAACAAAAGAAGCAAAAGAGGAAGTATTACATCTGTGCACCAGCAAAAGGAATATAGAAGTTAATGAGAGGCCTTGTTTCCTTCCCAATTATGTCATAGCTGCTAATAAGAAATTGGCTGGCATGAAAGGTTAAATTTGAGTTAGCAAAAGGTCAGCAGATGAAGAGGCTGCCTAAAGAGGGCGTTAAAGGAAGTGCAAAAAGAGCAATGACAGAATGGAGATTGCAGAAGGGAGACTGAAGCTGACAGGGAAGAAATACTTTCTTTTGATCGTATGTAGCTGCAAGGCAAGTGAACTAGCCTGCTTACCCTTTCTAGATGGAAAAATTTAAAAAGTCGTGATTTATTGAGACTGTGACTGACTAAGGCACAGTTCTACTGCTCTGTTTGGACGAGCCATGGAGTTGCACAGAGAGATGGGATTAATGGTAATGGAAGTGCTAATGAGCTGACAGTAGAGAAATGTCATAAATGTTAGTGAAGGCTGCAATGTAATCCTCAGAAGATACTCAGAATCCTTTCTTGGTCATATGGTTTCAGCTTAGAGCTACTGATGAGACTGAAAAGCTGATGCAGAAAGTTCTTTTGTTGTTTATGTAAAAACTATCATCATATTTTTGCTTTTCTTTATCCTGTCTTAAGTGGCGCTTTGGTTCTTGTCAGAATGGTTTGAAACCTAGCTGAGAAAGTTAACTATAAAAGCAATACAACAGTATGTTTGATCTTTGACAGAAAACCCAATTCAGTGTTTTTGGTTTTTTTTGTAACTCTGCATACCATCTCATTTCCTTCCATTTAGGCCATGTGTTTATACGATGGGATCACCGATAAACAACAGAGCCCTTTTCCCATGCCAAGAACCACCCATTGCCTTGTCAACATGGCAAGCATCAGTCCGAACATCGGCAGGCTTTGTTGTACTGATGAGTGGTGAAAACTCAGCAGAACCAGTCCAGCTTCAAGAAGGTGAAATTTATATTCTACATCAAACTATTTTCAATTGTTTCGTAATTAGAGATATAGCTTAAGTAATTACATTATTTTTGAAAGGATACAAAAGCACTTAAGGCATGTCTACCAGTGGGGACCTGAGAGGGTTGCCTATTCAAGGTCTCAGTATGAAATCACTAGAATTTAAGGATATTTTACTGACTTAGATTTCACGTCTACTTTTCCCAAACCTAGATTTCACTTGTTGTAAACTGACTTTATTTTAATTGCTCTGTGGTTGAAAGTTTGACAGATAAAGTACTGTATCAGGAGCTTGACAAATCCAAGCCTTGATAAACTAAACTTTCAGATTCTGTTCTTCAGTTCAGTTGTAGCTTATTGTGGCAATGATTAAGAGCTGTCATTGTATTATATCTGTTTCCTGAAAAATACTGAATGGATGAAGAACAACAGTTCTGTACTCTGAAAATCTGTTTTTTTTTTTGTTTTTTTTTTTTTTGACATTCGTCGATAACACTATCTGCAACTGAAAGCAAGTATTTTTCTTTTTTATTGGTTATACTTTCTTTAGAACTCCATCTGCACAGATGAAGAAGTTTCTATGGCAGTTATCTACATAATACAGAGTATGCCTTGTACCATTAGATGTGGAATTGTTTTAGAAGCAGGGTCAGTATTTTCTAGTGTAAGTGGTTTTGTTGCCACAGCTTTAAATATGAAGCCTACTTTATGGAAGTGTTAGTCACTGATGTTTGGTATGAAGTCAGGATTTTCATGCATCTCAATAATATTAATAGTTAGAAATATCCTTCCTTAATTGGACCTAGTTTTAGTACTGATTAGTCCAATGCTACTACCAGGAAAGGAGTCTTGGATTTCTCCTTCATTCCCACTTTCCCCCTGACACATGAAGTAAACGGGATTCGTACTTCACCACTGCAGCATTAAGCAGTGCTAATCAGTGGAGCTATAGAAAGTGCAAGCTGTATTCAGGCTGCAGACAGAAGAATGGAACTTAACTCTTGCACACAGAAATGGAGGTAAGTTAAATTGGAACATTTCTGGAGAGTGAATCCAACATCCAGCTGGTGGCTATGTGCACTGATTTTTTAAAGTTGTTTAAGTTTAAATCCCTAAATAAATTTCCCTTTGCAAAGGAGAAAGTTATGGTTGGACAAGGCCCACCTATCCACAGTTATATTCTAGTTGTAAATAAATGAAATAAGGATTATAATCCTTATATCTCACCCATTCTGATAAAAGAAGCTGTTAGAACTCAGGAAAAGCTGTCCTCCAATTTAACAGTTTTGGAGGTCTCAGTTCTGAAGTAATTGAAACTCTCAATACTTACAATAATTATAGTGATTACAAGACAGGATCCAAGCTTGCAACACTTACAGCAAAGTGTTAATTTCCATAATAAACCTGTCTTCAAAAATGACTAACTCTTACTTACTTATTTATTCTGTCTTGAAGAATTGCTTTGATCAGTTTCACTTGTTCTCTAATTCACCACTCAGGCAAAGTTTAATAGTTTTTTTTTAAGCTACTGCAGTGGTGAACTGACTTCTTGTTATAATCTTTCAAATCTGTTCATAGCTTATAGTGATAAAATAAGTTATTATCTCAGCACTTCCAAAAAGGGGCTGATGCCTATATTTCAATATGGCCAAAATTTTCTCTAATGGGAAACATACTGAAGCATTTGGATTCTGAAAAGTAGCTTAGGCATACTTCTTGTAGACTGTAGTAGTTTTCTGTAAAAGTTTTCATTCTGTGAAAGGATTGTTTAATGAAAACTTACGAAAAAAAATAGAATTAGGTGTTTCTGGGAAAAAAAATTCTTCTCCTCTGAAGAGTCAGATTTCTGTTTGAGAGGAGAAATGTAAACAGAAGTATCCTTGATTTGGGAGCCATCAGTTTGCACTGATTTATTCAATCATTTGGTTATATGTGAAGCATGTTTCAAGCCTTGACTCTGCTGCTGGAGTGTGTAAAACTGCCATGATGAGCTTCTCAGCTCATTTGGGCAATAGTATTTTCCTGTGTTGGTATTAAGAAAGTGTTCTTGATTTTAGGTGAGGAGAACAGTTCTGACATTATTGTGTAATTAATTTTTATCCACACTCCTACCTTGCTGATGAGTTGTTACCTGTCCCTTAGTGGTGCCTGCATGGTCTAAAGTATTAAGAAGAAAAAGAATTCTTATGTTAATTTGTAGAAATAGAAACCTGTGGAAGATTTTCAGGCAACATAAATGGGCATAGGCCATTTAAAATTAATATTCTCTTTGACCAGTTAGCTAGTTGAAAGGTCTGTATTATGAAAGAATTATTTCCTCATTAACATTTTTTTGTGACTCTAGTTTAAAGAATCCGTTAAATATTTGTAGTAGAATTAAGACAAAAAACGAATTCTGGGAAGACCATTTTTGAAATGCAGTTGATGGAGTGTTGAAGATGATATCATTGAGTGATAGCATCATGAGTTGATGGAGTGTTGAAGATCATATCATTGTACCATATCATTAATGATAGGATTGGGACTTAGTGACCTGCAGTCAGACTGTCACTGTGTGTGGAATATAACGAGGTTTTGTTTAAATCCTTGGGGTAGTTGTAACCAGTAATTCATGCGTCAGTGTAAAGCTTTGTATATTTATTTATTTATTTTAATTTTCCAAAACCAATCCATTATGTATCCTTCCCTAAGAGCTCCATGGAAGTAAGAAATAGTATAAGAAGTCTTTAATGGAAAGGTTAATAGAAAGGAGATGATTCATTTTAGCTTCACTGTGCTAATAGTATGCTGAGTGAAAGGTGTGTAGTGGGCAGGGAAGAAGCAAATGCAACATTAAAGGTAGCCCCTTTCAGAGAAGGGGGTCCAACGCAAATCTAAACATCACAAAATACTATCTTAATAATCCATCAGGCATTATCAGACAGTGGCTCTCACGTGGTTTTCATCTGCAATAAACTCTGCAGGACTTAATTTCGTAGTTTCAAATATAGCTGAATGCATTAAAATTCTAACAAGTAATTTTATGATTAACTGTTATTATTTCAAGTACAATAAATAAATGGTCTTTAAGATGTTCTTTTGGACAATTAGAAATAGCTTGTAATTTCATACTCTTGTTAAATATAGTCCTAAATTTTGAATGAGTTATTCTCCAGTTTTATCTCATAGAATACATGATTGTTGCAGCAGGAATTGTGTAATTATAAGATAAACTTGCTCTGCAGAAATGAGGAAAAAAAATTAATGATTTTCAAATTACCTGTAAGAAAATGTTTTGCCAAAGTAATTATGTGTAGGAATGGAATTGCTTTTAAATTAAGTCTGATTTTAAGGAGAGGGAATAACGATTACAGATATAAGGACTGGAAATATAAGGACTGGTGTGCTCCTCCTTTCCCGTGGACAAATCCCTTTCTAACCTCTTGTTCTCAAGATGTCTTTGCTTAGTCTGAAAATGTTTTTGTGGTACATAATGGTATTATCTTTAGTAGAGAGAGAGATCTTCCCATTTGATGCACTACTTTCTCTTACCCTAGAGGTGGTGCTGTCTACAAGGAAGCCACTGGTAAGCCGAGGACAGCCGGGAGAAAGGAAGAAAGGGGAGAAGGAGCAGCGTGAAGCTTGTCATCCCAGTACTTAGTGGGGATACAAATAATGGCAAACAAAACAAATCGCACTGATCTGAAGAAAGTTAAAGGAAGTTATGGGAGAAAAGAGGAAGCTGAGAGGCAGCCGGTAGTGAGAGTTAAACTCTGTTTGAAGCAGTACTTCATGCTGTTTGCTATAGAGAAGTGTTGCCTATGTGAAGACAACTTCAGTCACTGTCCAGTGAACACATTATAGAGAGAGCTCACTTATTGTCCTTATAGTGTGAGCTCACTTGTGTAGCTGAGTTAGAACCTCTTAAGCAGATTGAAATAGAGAATAGAAACACACACAGTGGAAGCAGTGATCTGCGTTTTGAGATGTTTGTAAAGACACAGCCTGGGAATTTAGGTTTGGGGACAGGGAAAGGCAAGCAAGAGTGAAACATAGCTAGGAATGTGAAGAATACCAAGAAGGGTTTCTGCAGGTATAGAACAGAGCAAAGGAAGATGTAAAAAATTGTAACCTCTGATGAGTAAGATAGGGAACCTGGCTACATCTGACAGGGAGAAGGCTTACATATTCAGCAACTTTTTTGCCTCAGTCTTCTTCAGCGTTTGCTCTTACTATGCCTCCCAAGTCTTGAGGTAGGAATTGGGGAAATTAAGTCCTACCCACTGTATGAAGATCTGAGACCATCTGAGGAACCTGAGTGTGCTAAGTCACACTCAGGTCTAGATCCATTGAGATGTATCCCAGAGTTTTAGAGGAACTGGCAGGTTAGGTTGCTAAGCCATTCTTGATCATATTTGAAAAGTTATGAAGTCCCTAGTGACTGGAAAAGGAGAAACATATCAGCCATGTTTACAAAGGGGAAAAAGGAGAACCTGTAGAAGAAATTCTTCCCTGTGCAGGTGGCACTGAACAGATTGCCCACAGAAACTGGAAGTGTTCAGGGCCCAGGCTGGATGGGACTTAGGGCAGCTTGATCTAATGGGTGGCAACCCTGCCCATGGCAGAGTGTGGAACTAGATGGTCTTCAAGGTTTTTTCCAGCCCAAGCCATTCGGTGTTACTGTGTTCATGCCAGTGCATTTGATTCAGTTGCTCAAGGGAAGACCACTGTAAGAGAAGTATTTAGTTGTTCTGTGCAATTCTAGAGTATGGAGAGGGCATCTAAAATCTCTGCAGGAAATTGATTAAGTTCTGGCTGCGTGTGTGAAGACAGTATGAATCTTGTACTAAGAGTATCCAGCGTTTTCATGGTCTTTAAAATACCTGCAAATTACATGAGACTGGGAAAACAGAAGAGAGGATCTGTGTTCATTGCTTTTCTCTTGTTCACGAAACTCAAGTTTAGATAAATCTGGGAACACATATCAAGAAAACTTAATTTCCCTTCTGTTTGTTTCCTGAATCCTTTCTCATGGTTTGCTCTGCCTCTGAATATCGTGTTCATAGCCAGTCCATGTAACTTTGAGAATGCAGGACATACTGTTCTTTCTGGAGTACAAACGGATTTTGACATTCTATTCAAATAACCCTCCCCCTTTTCTTACAAACAAAAACCAAAAATCTCTATGGTCTTACTTGCTCCAGCCTGTCTTGCTAAACTTGTTTATCACTGTAACCCTTCCCACTCCATTTGCGTAGCCTCTTTCCTTTACTTTCAGAAAATGTCCTCACTGTTGCTAGTCTTCTCTATTACTTCTTCTGCCATCTTGAACAACTTTCTGTGGATGCCTTTTTGACTTTCATTTTTATTTCAGAATTCCATTGAAAATGCATTATTTATTCCTCAAATTTTCTCTCTTTCTTTGCTGTTATTTGAAGGTCTTGTTGTTAACATAACTCTTAATGCATTATACAACAGAACTACAGTGAAGTTGAACAGACTACCTCTTCTACCTCTTGCATCCATTTAAGTTGAAAGTAAAGCTGCTGTTGTCTTCAATATTAGCAGGCTTGGCCTCTAGCAAAGTTTGTATCAATGAAACTCCAAATTATACTACTCTTGAGAGTCTGTTTTTCTTTTCAGAATAATAAATTGGTATTGTTCTGGGCCACATCTTTCACTCAAAATGGAATTTGCTTGTGTTTGCTCCTTCCTAGCTTTGGTAAATTTAAAAAAAAAAAAAAAAAGGAGAGAGAGAGAATTTGGTAAAGCTGTTATCCTCTGTTTCAAATATGTTTGGAGCAAATAAGCTCCTTCTGTTCACATGCTGTTGTGAGATTAAGAAAGTTAATGTAATGTAAGTTCAGCTGACAATACTGATCAAAGCTTTTTGATTGTAGTGGTAGATTTTGCCAAAAGTGGAATACTGTGAGAGTGTAAGTGCATATAAAAGGCAGAGGCTTTTTGTGGCAGGTGAAAAAAGGTAAAGCCCCAGCCTCTCACAAGACCTTATAAGCATTATTATCATACTAAATGGTATGTAACAAAATCTGCCAAGGCTGAGCAGTAAAGTTTTTTAACTTGTCCTTTCTTTGGACAACTTGACTTTCTAGTGTCATTAAGTTAGGATATAATTGCCAGTTCCTGGTGTGGTTCCAGTGCTCCCTTGGAGCCACTTGATTATTTGCAACCTCTGCACCTTTTTTTTTTTTTCTTTTTGATAGTATTCCATAGCCCTGCTTAGAATACTATTGCAAGTATTAATGCTTTCTTAGAATAAAAGAAGTTTGTATGTTTCCATAGTTTCCATGGCCACACTTTTTTGCACACGATTCTGTGGGTTAGGCTCTTTCCAAGTGTGATTAACCTATTAACATGGTGTTGCAAGTGTTCTTGTGCCCATAAATGGATACTTAAATCTGACCTTTAAGCTGTGCTCTTTTTAGAGGAGCAAAAGGAAAACCTGAGCAATATTTAGATTAATGAAAGGTAGAATGCCCCAGAATATCTTTAAGGTTGTCCACAAATATGTGTTTGCACATAGTAAGCAAATAGGATACTCTCTGTCTTCCAGACTATGTTCCTATACTGTTAATTCTCATCTTTTTACCTTCTCTTAGATTTTCTAATCTTGTTATAGCAGCTCCTGGATTGTCTTGATTAAAATATGGTCTTGACTAAAACATTGTCTTTGGCAATATCCTATCTGTTTCCGAGTTTCAGTTTCTAACTGCCTGGTCGACACGTCTGTATCTCAGATTGCCATGTCTAATCCAAACAACACTGGTGTTGTTTGTTAAAACTTTTCTGTCAGCGTTTTACTCTCCAGACACAAAGAAAAGAGTTTGTAATATTTGTAATGTCATGCAGACAAGACAAAACCATAAGGAAGTGTTCCAGGGTCGACAGAACTAAATGTTAATCTTTTGTGTTTGAAGATGCTATTGGATTTCACATCTGATGCAATTCTTGGGCTGTAACTGTACAATCCTTACATTAATAATATCTCAGTAACTGCAGATTTTTTTTTTTTTGCAACTGAAGACATCAGCAGTTAGAGGAATGTTAAGATCTTACGTAAAAGATACTGAATCCATGGTGGTCACGTATGACTGCTCTTACATGTCTCAATGATTTGTTTTTTCCTTCTTCAACAAAAATACTAGGACATCAGGTGAGAGATATGACCCAAATTCTGAAGAACACAAAAATATCAAGTATTGTCTGTGTGCTGTGACTGATGAATCTATACAAATGTTCTTTTTCTTGACAGGTATCAGAAGCTGGTACTACTATGTAACTATGCCAATGCCAGCATCCACTTTCACTATTGCTGTGGGGTGCTGGCAGGAGGTTAAACAGCAATGCTTCACAGCTGATATCCAGACAGAAAATGAGTTTCCCACGCCGTTTTCACAAGCTGATTTCAGGTTGGTATTTGCAATGTTGCTAAAAAGTGCTTTCTTACTTCACAGTGACATTTGCTCCATGGAAGGTGACAATAAGCCATTTCGCTGCAGGAATCAAAATAGAACTTGTTTTATTGTACTAGAAAAATCTTGGCAGGGAAATAATTCCCAAGGCCTTTTCTTCATGAGTAAGGTGGGGTTCTTTCTGCGTAAAAAACAAACTACTTGGTGAGCAGTAGTGCTAATCCTAGTGTTCTCTGGATTTGCATCTTACATCCTGTGATGCTTAATGCGAGAGTACCAGATTCTCCATTTTTTATTGCAGTCTCTTGTTGTAAGATCCTCAGTGGTACGGAACTTGGGCCATTCTGGTTATCTAATGCCCACTAGTACCATAGATCTTAACCAGTGCAAGTCCCTACTTTTTTCTTGTGTAGTCCCATTGCAGTTTAGAGCTGGCCTGCACAGCTGTTTGTTTGGGTTGTGTAATTTTGCAGTGGCTCTATGAAAGAATGTTAGACATTCATTTGGTTCAATGGAAAATAGCCTGTTGTCTAGTGTATGCAGTGGCTACTTAGCTGTCTTTCACAAAGCCTGTAGAAATTTAATTATTTTGGATACATCTATCTCTCTTTCCCATCTAGTCAAATAGGTTCATTACATTAAATTATTACAGGGTTGTCTATCTCCCTTTATATGCTCAGAAACATTAATGTGATTCCCTTCAGTCTTCTTTTTCCCAGGTTGAACAGACCCAGGTTACTCAGCCTTTTCTCAAAAGGGAGATGATTCCAGGCCCTTTATTATCTTTGTGTCCCTCCACTGGACACGTTCTAGGAGATAGCTGTCTCCTGTGAATGAACATTATAATGTCGTAAATTCCTTCCAATGACAACTGAAGTTAAAAATTAATCTTCTGGAGCAGTAAAGCTTGAGTCCATATGCATTCACCTTAGCTAACACAAGTCTCAGACACAGCGATTGATTCTCTCACATATTACAGTCAATTTTTCAGAGTCCTTAAATATTTTTTCAATTATGCAATTTGAAATATCTTAAAAAACAAACAAACAAACAAAAACCAACCAACCAACCGAACAACAACAGCAACAAAAAAAACCCCACAACTTACTCTTTAGATATCTGTTTTAGGGCTAATACTTTTTTTAACTGAGATTGTGGTAGTCCTTACCATTTTGGCAGGGTTTGTGAGGATTTGGGAACTGAGGACATAATTGCTGTAATTAAGGATTCTGATGATTTGCAGATTGGCAAATTTTATTTTTAAAAAATTCTCATAAATCTTTGGAATAGGAATGTTTTGCCTAACATTAGTAACACATGCCTATGAAAGCTTTAAAGCAGTTTATAGACATGATAAGCTTTTAGAAATTGTTTTCTTTTTATCCCTCTACAATTTATTTGTTTACTATATCGCTACTTAAACAAAAGTACTCAGTATTTGTCAACCACTTGTTTCTCTAATGTACAGTATGTTCAGTATAAGTATTTATCTTGATTTATTGCAGGAGAGAGTGTGTTTCATATTTATTTTTGTGTAAAACTTATGGAAAATGGGAAATCTTTTTTATCTTTCTGTAGCAAAAAATTACTGCAAATTTTAATCAGTGTAATGGTTATTATTATCTTCCCTTTTGATTGAGTAAATTGAAACAGGTAAGGTAATGTATCTGCAACAGGTGAGCTCCAGAAGAAAAACTAACCCAAAAAGGTTTTAAAAAAAGCAAATTTCGGAGTTAGCTCAGTGAATACTCATCATTTATTTAAGTCATTAAGACTGAGTAACCAAATCAGTAGCACAGGTTTTTAGAAAGGGTATGAAATTTATATCAAGTAGATGCTGAAGTAGTGTATTTAGTGTAGAGGATGCACTCTTGGGCAGCAGGAAATAGGATTCCTGAAAGAAATTACTTAAATGTGTAATATAATTTATGTCCAGGCACCAGTGAGTTTGGTTTGAGGAGACTGCATCAATATAATAAATGGTGCTAGAATATAAGTTTCTTATCTCCATAAGGACTGATAGGCAAGTTTTATGAGAGTTGAGGTGCTAGCTTTCATGTTCCTGTTTAATTTCAACTTTGACAATTAAATACAAATCGATGGAACAAAAATATTCTGTTTTAGACCACCCTTGCAAAAATTAAAAAAATAAAATTAATGGTAGATGTAGCTTTTCTGCTTATGTAATAGAAGTCCACTTCTTTTACACAAGGTGTTTGTTTGACAGTTAGAAATCTTGTCATTTCTGAAAAGCATAGTTCTTTTCTGCATCTTCTTATTTGTTTTTGTGTCTCAGTGCTCACCTGGAGCATGCTCTTACAAGTGTAAATGCTTTTTTGGTGATGCTTGGTGCAGTAAGTGTTTTGTTTGTCAAGGCATAGTAGAACCAACTTCTTGAAGCTGAAATCTGATACTAAGGTGAGGCTCTGCCCTGTAGAGAATACAGGCTAGCAGGTGAAAACATGAAGCTGATTTCTGCTCAGATACAAGTCTGTTTGGACAGATACAGGTGTATGACTCAGTTTTTAGGAAGGATCAGATTTATCCATCTTTCTAGCCACAACTTTGTATATTCTGTAAGAGTAATGTAGTATTATCTTGATTCTAGTGTGATATCTGTGTTGGTCAGATGAACTGATGCCTACTTACTTTAAGGAAAACCAAGAACAGTGAAAACTCCTGGAGCTTTTGTTTGTTTGTTTGTTTGTTTGTTTTTTACTAAAAATGACAGCAGAAAAAAATTGGAATTGTATTGTAGTTGCATGAAATAAGGAAGTAAAAACAATTTTTTTGATCATCATTTCAGTAGAAATACTCTGAATAGAGAAGTATTTTTGTATTGTTACTTAGTTTTATCTTTTTATTATTATTATTCACATCTATTATAAAAGCAAGGTTTGGCTCCCTCTTCTTTTTTATTTATGCGTAACTATCAGTTCTATTCAGATATGTAATAATAATAATTCTGACCTATGTTTTCACAGTGCTAAACATAGGTGAAAGGTATAAGAAGATAAATTATCTGTATGTAGGTTAACTATCTGTATTGTTTTGGTGTCTGGAAAGTATCTTTATGTTAGTATATTCAATTGCGCATGTCTGATGTCATATTAAACTATTTTTTTGTTTTTATTGTCAGATGGCATAAAGAAAATTGTGGTCATGTGGAATACCCGTGCCGTTTCCAAAATCCTGCTGCCACATTGCAAAGAGTCATTCCTTATAGAGTCTTTGCTCCCTTGTGCCTTATGGAATGCTGTGAAGAACATTTACTTCAGCTTATTCCTCAGTGCCTCTCAGCTGCTTACTCCACACTGGGCACCCATCCTTTTTCCAGGCTTGATGTTTTGATAGTTCCTTCAAACTTTTCCAGCCTGGGAATGGCTAGGTAAATAATGTTTTTACTTTCATACCTAATTCTGTATTTTGTTAGACTTCTTTTTATCAGCTAAATAACATAGTCAAATTGCTGTCAGTATAAAGCTGCTGTGTTATTTTTCTTAAATTGGTTTTAAAATGCTAGTTGTTGCTAGCTGGGTTTTGCTTGGTAGGTTTACTTGCCAACTTTGTGATGAGATCTTTAGTTTCAGTGCTGTAAGGGCTTGGGAAGTAAAGTGTTAAGTTCATTAGACATGCAACTGAATTTCCTCTTTGCAAAACTGATGGGTTTTTAATTAGTTCTATTAATTGCAGTACTTGATGCTAATATCATTTCATCATGTTTCATTGTTGTTGATGACTTTATCATTATGTCCTGACAGAGCAAAAGCATTAGAAGATACGTATTTTGTTCACAAGTCTTTTGTGGTTTAAGATTTTCTAGTCAAACACTGGGTTTTGGAAGCTGAGGAAGTCAAACTGTTAAGTGTTCATGTAATTAAATATTTTTGTTTTTACAGTTCAATTTTCAGTTATGCAGTAACAGAAGAATTTTAGCTCTAGTACTAGTACAGCTAGTACAACTTCTAGCAATTAGAATTCCCTATTTACTTTTTAACTTTCTTAAAAATATTTTAGTTGCTTATCAGATAGCATTCACTAGTAGCAGAGAATGAAACGTTTTTGTTTTTTTTTTATTACTGTTTCCTAGTACTAGCATTAGACTATAAGCTTTTAGGCATATGTATTATAGCATAACACACCCAAAGGAGGTCTCCTTTCAGCCTTCACACGCCTAACAGAACTACAAGGGCTGCTCCAAAAGTAATGCCTCCTATCTTATAACATTGGCCCATAATGTTATAGGCAGCTGTTGGTCATATGGCAGTAGAGGTTGACCCTTCCTGCCAGTATTCCCTCACATTTTGTTTCTGTGTGACAGATGTCAGTAGAGGGGCAGTCTGACAAAATGGTGTCTGATAAACTGTATAACTAATCAAATAGGAAAATATGTTTCATGCTAGATGTTTTGATGTTCCTTCCTGAAGATTTCTTTATTCAGCTTTCATCTTGCAGTCCTCCTCATGGATAAAAATTTAAAACAAAATTGCTGTCATGTAATAATATTGTATAGTTTTTGTTGTAAGTTGAGAGAGCTACTTAGTAATTTATTCTGACTTCGAAGACATGGTACTCAAAGACTGACATGTGTCCTTATCAGTCATTTCGGTGGGTGAGAAAAATACTACACATTTCTCTTAGCTGTATGATGGATCACAATTTATGTATGATCCACAGTGATCAGTGGAACAACGAAGGATGCAAGATGTACACACAGAAAAAGGAAAAAAAGAAAGGAGTGAGACGTGTAGGACAAAATGATAATACTGAGTAGGAGCAATCTTCAAGATTCTGTTTTTGGTATGTTACTGCTCTTTGGGAAGATGGCAGTGCTCCCCCTGCACTGTACCTTTCCCAGAATTTGTAAGAAAAGGATGCCTGGAGGCTGTTCTGTTGCAAAACCATCTGTGGTTATCTGAATCCAGTCTGTCTGTTTGGAATTTGGAATAATGCTTTCTTTGTGAAGGAGATGAGAAACCTCCGCATGTATTTCCTTATGCTTCTTCTAATGACTGTTCATTCCAAGTGATCCCTATCATTGAATGTAAGTAAAGGATGAAAGAAGGAGCATGGATATTTCCTAATGCTTTCCATTCATCAGTTCTTCAAGCCAAGCACATTGAATTTTTTTTTAATTGAAATAAAAGGATAATTTAAGTTATTTAAATGTCAAGCTGTTTGGACAGCAAAGGGAATTATTAAGTGACTCATAGGGGCTCGTTTGTTCTTGTTTCATGTGATTTTTTTTTTTTTCAGAGATTCTCTGCACATAACAGCTACTTACATTGTTTATTCCTGCTCATGCAACAATAACCACATGAACGACTTCAGTTAAGACTAAGTTGTGTGCAAAACCATGCCCAAACCCACATTTAAAAAACAAAAACAGATGAACAAACAAGCAAACAAACAAATGGTTTGCTATTACCTTTGGTTAGAAAGGATACTATTTACCTTTTTGTCTATAGGTCTATCTCTAGCAGTATACCCGCAATACAGCATGCCACCACAAAGGGACTACCATTTGGAGAATTCTAATAGTAGTCCTGTCTGCTAGGGAAGGTAACAGCCAAATTTTTGTTATCATCTTAAGTATCAGGGCTTTAGAGCATTTGGCACTTTCTTTGTCTGTTACTCATTAGCCAACACTTGCTGTGTTTTTATATCCCCAGAAACTTTCCTTTTCTTAAGGAGGTCTTTCCTCAGCATTTTAGGGTGGCTTAAAATGATGACAGTTCTGCACAGAGTGACCTAATTAGGTGTTTTAAGCTGTCTATTCCAGCAGCTGCTACGGTGTCTTAGTTGCATTTCCCTTGAAGTCTGACTTTACGGGAAAAACTGTGCTTGAAAGCATGTACATTTCATATATGTTTTCTTTACATCTTTTTCTGTCTTCTAAAATTTGCTCTTAATTTTTGTATGAAAACAAAATCTTGATTGCATATAATAATTGCAGTCATTATTTCTTGCTTCCTGTGTGTCTTTGAAGTCAAAAACTTAATTTGGCATTCTTTCTTGATATCATCGTATTTTAGTTCAAGTGACTCAGTATAGCTTCTCAGAAATTTATGCTAGTAGAAGAAGAATGTGACCCAGATAGCTTCATTAGTGATACTTCTTTAAACTCTACATTTAAAAAAAGAAAAAAGAATAAAGCATGGGAAGCAAATTGAAACAGCCTGAAATTTAGAAATTTAGTGATTTCTGCATAACTATGAGGGTTGCACAAATGCCTAAACAGTATTTCTTTTTTCTCACTTTCACAAGGTAGAGAATTGGAGGAAAAAGGGTTAGGAAACACATGACACTGTGAAGATTTTAGAACTTCTAATTAGCTTGTTCAGGGAAGAGATACCTGACCTCATATTACACCAGAAGTTGAGCATCATTTGTATGCTCTGAGTACTAACAGGCTAGAAGAGAGAGATTAAAAGTAGCTCCTCAGTGTTGGTGGTGTTAGTGATGACCCTTAGGAATTAAGTGTAGGCTTTTCTGACATATAAATACTATGGTTGCACATGTGAGCCAGTAAAGTTACTCAAGTGAAAAAAACTTGCTGAAAGAATTCAAATGAAAAACAGGGCCTGTGTGTTCCCTGGGTGTGTTCAGTCTCCTCAGTTCATTTCCAAACCAGTTTTGTTGATCCCATTTGAAAGCCAGTATTTCAAAATCTCTTCCTACTGATCTTCAGCTCTTTAATTTCCTTTTGTTTTGGCAGAACCTACAGAGATTCTGATTTCTTGTTCTTTTTCATTGCCAAATTTTCATTCTTTTATATATAGTCTCTAATCTTTTGTGCCACCTGAATTTGTGTTTGAGTCTTGACCCTCTTGCACTGTTGTAAGTCCTCTTTTTCCATTGAAGTCATTGTTGCTTCCTTGCTAACCATGGTGAGCCTTTCACATGGCTCAAATCTTTTGCATTTCTTGGGCCTTAGATACTGTTTGCCATCTTTCTACTTTTTCATGGTAAGTTCACTGATACTTACTCCCTTGGGAGTTGAGAGCCTTTATTTTCATTGGGTTGGAGGACTTTTTTAGAAACACTAGACCTCAAGAATTTTTTCTTTTTTGTTTGCAGCACACATAATTTACATAACATGAGATTACTACTTTTTGTTTTTAAATTTGAAAACAGGCACTTGCGCATTAAAAAAATATATAGGCCAAGCTCTGAATATTCTTTGAGATAGTCACATCACGCATCAGTGAGAGCTATGAGCATGGTGAAAGAAGTCTTCTTTGGTATGCACCTTACTCTTGCGTTTTTCCAGCGCTTAGTACTATCTGCTGAAAACAAACTAATGGGATAGATGGATCTTTGGGCTTAGCAGTTTAGTTGTTATTACAGCAAATAACTTGTAAGCAAGATAATGATGTCTTCAGAAAAGGATGCCAATGTTAGGCTATTTGAATCCTATCTGAGCTCTGAAATTAGTGGCCTTACTTTTATACAATGCCCAAATGGTGTCTGATGACAGAAACATGGATGGTCTTTGGAATAACCATAAATCATGTACATTTATATTGCTGGCTAACTGAGGATTTGGCAACCCAGTAGACACTAAAGATCTTAGACTCTTTTCTCCTGTCATGTAAATGGTCCTTGATATTATTTCGAGAGAAAGAAGATCACTTTTTTTGAACGATGCTATCTCAGTAGAATTCTTGAGTCTTTCCAGGCATGTCAGTAAGGTTGTTAACTTTTTAAATGGAAAGGGAAAAAATACAAAACAGAACAAATCAAAGCAGAACAACAACAAAAAGCAGTGAACCAAACCAAGCAGCCTCTCTGATCTGTATGTCTGCAGCCATCATTTATCCAATCTGTTTGTCTGCAGTGTTCCAATAACAACTGATAAGTCCATAGTAGAAACAGCCAGTACGGCTGGAAATAATCCAAATGCCAAATCTAGTATTGTTCAGCCTTACAGAATTATAACTGATCATTTACCTCAGCTCTAGGTGCCTTTTGTAAGAGTATACATTCACATAAACTTTTGGGTCGTCATTATTTTCAGTTGTGTTAGTTTAGGGAAATATTTGCAAGAGTAAACCTTAAATGTGAACATTCCTTGGTCTATTTTCTGCATACCGCTAGTTAGTTGTCCAGCCCAGCCAGAAATAACTACGAACAACAGTTCAAGGAAAAAGAGAAGTAGCATGATGTCTGGATAAAGAAAAATGGGTACTGAATGTATTTTTGTTTCATTGTGTAACAAAATTTTTCTTACATTTTTGTTTGTGCCTGGTGGGATCCTCTTACTCAAGAGGCTGCAGCTTGTCTGGTAATCTAGTCATTGATCCTGAAAATGATTTTGCATGTCCTCAAGTTTGCATGTAAGAATCCTTTACATTTTGATCAAAAACCGTATGTGCATGTTTACTTGATGTATTTTTTTGGCAGGATGATGACTTCATTAAAGTCACTGAAGTTTCTAAGTTAAATTTGACTTAATAATGAAAGCAACTTTAATGTGGTTTGAATTTAAAGAAAGCTTATACTTAGTAGAAATACTTGCAAGTGGTGGTGCTTTGGTAAACACTCAGTGCTTCTTTTTTTAATAGAATTTGAAATCCACAGTGGAGTCCACCTAAGAGGAAGAAGTATCAGTCCTTCTTCTGTATCTACAGTATAAAATCAAGCAGGATATTGGGCTGAAAATAACAAGTAGTGCATTCATCAATGCAAATGAAAGTGCTGAAGCAGAACTGAGCATAAACCATTTTTGCTTTTCCTATTTTACATGACCACTTAGGCTGAATTCTTGAAAAAGGACGCAAATTACCTTTTTTTTTTCCCACATGCAGTTTTTTCAGTTAGCATTTTTTTCTTTTGTAAAATCATATGTAAATAAGTAAAGTTTGTTTGTTTTAGTATTGTGGGAACTATCTATGAAGTCGATATTGGTTAGTAAAAAGACTTAAAGTTGTAACTACAGAGATTCATTTCAATTTGCACGGTGTTCCGTATGAGCAGTCGTTGCTCTGGAAGATATTTGCTAGCCTCACATGCTCTGTTGCAATAAAACAGAGTTGATATAAATAGTAATCATAGTGTACCTGCATTTATCAAAGCAACACCAGAGGTTTTCCTTTTGGAATGGAGAAGGGGAAATGTGACAGTAGCTGGATAAATACTTGACAAGAGAAGAAAAGTTGGGTATCTATTTAAAATGTTGGTTTACAAGAAGAGCAGACAGTCCTGGGTGGCATGAAATTCAAAACTGACTGTAGGCTTTAAGGGGTATAACCTATGATCAGTTTTGAATTAAGAGATTCAGAGTCAGTCTTCTTGCCGTCTAAATATTTAGCATGTTATATTTCATTCTAGGCTTTCTTTTCATCAAATTTATCACTGTCTTAGCTATAGAATTTAGGTTCAGTTTTTAGGAAATGTAACATTGATATAGTGACAGAGATCTGGTAATTTTTACTTTTGCTAGAGCATTACAATTCTATTTCAGGAGAACAGAGGTATCCAAAGTTCATCCATGTTGAAGTTGATGTTTTAGTTGTTACAGGGCACTGCTTACACTAAGACAAGGGCTTTTCAGATTCTTATACTGCCCTGACAAAGAGGGTGTGCACAAGAAGTAGGACCACGGCCAGGGCCTCTTACCTAAACTGGCCTACAGGGTATTCCTTACCATCTGAGCGCATGCTGAAAAATAAAATAAGTGGAATTGGCTGGGGGGGGCAGGAAGGCACCAGTGGGCACTGTTGTTTGGGAGCTAGCATTATTCAGCTGATGGTAACTGTGTAGTGTGTTACTTGATTTGTGTATCCCTTCCTCTCCCTTCCGCCCCTTGTTCTTCACTGACCTTATCTCAACCCATGAGTTGATTTCTTATTCCTTTTTCCTCTTTAAAATAATATTAAAAACATTAATACAGAAGTTTCTTTCCTTCGATAGCTCTTTTTCTTCCTCAGTTTCTTGAAAATATACATTTACAAAATACATACAGAGTTCTTTCATTTTAACTTAGCAAACAGGCTTTCATGTGTTTGGAATAAATAAATAAATAAAGTCAATAAATTGTCTGCTTCTGTTTAACAAACATTTCAAGAAATATATGGATGGCTTTCTAAACCAAATATGGTTTGATTTTTGCATCAGAGTCTTCACTTGATGCCAGTGATCTTTGCTGCAGCACACTGACAAAAAAAAAAAACCACAATATATTAAGAATTTTGACTACAGTGAAGTGGGATCTAGAAGTTAGTTGCTGCAAAATATTTCTTTTCGTTATTTACTATTTGTTGCCTCCCACCACTTTAAAAATTGTTTTTCACTGTCTTGAGTCACCATAAGCTGGTGTTCCAGCATCTGCACATTTAAAGGAGAAGATCTGAGGCTGTGATAGAAGCAGTTTTGTTTCTTTATTCCTGTGGAATATGGACATATTTTCAGTATGACACGACTTTTTTCGATGCCCAAATGCCTTGCCTGCTGAAGATAGTGCCTTTGTCCTCTGCTTGAACATGTAAAAAGTATTAATTAAATTAAAAACTATACATACAAGTAGCTTTGGATATTTTTTTTTCTTTTCACAATCTAACAGGTTGATGAAATAGTATTTGAGGTTATAAAGGATAAAAATTGACCTTAACTCATTTCACCATCCTTCTTAGAGCACTGCATCAATAGCAGTTTTATGCTTAAATGCTAAAAAGGGGTTATTCAATTGACTAGTAAAGACACTGCAGTTCAGATGATTCTCTCTTTTTGTTCAGTGTGACTTCTGCGTAGCAGTGTCTGTTGTTTTCTTTCCTGCTTTTTTTTTGCAGCAGTTGCCAGATGAGAAAATGTGAATTCCATGGTCTAAAACAAAATTTTGAATTAAAATTTAAAAACAATTGTAACCTTGCTGGGTCAGCAGTCTGTACTAGACCTGTCGTGTACCCTTAATTGGTCATCACTGAATGCTAATCAGGTCTGAACTGGAGCTGTACAGTTTATTTGTTCATATATTATATCAATCTATCAGCTACAATTTCTTTGCCTTTCAGCTGTAAGACTGATGCCACTCTGAGGACACAGAAGTGTTGAATTTGAGTTCACAAATTGAATAATTCTTGTGTTTAAAGAGGCTTACTCAGTTACTTCAGTTATCCATTCTCTCTTGTTTCAGGTAGGAAGACTAACTGGAGGACCTTACTAGTCTAGAAAGAGGCTAGTACCAAATATGGGTGGTTAAACTGATAGTGGTACTATTTGCTTATCTGTTTTGAAAAGTAGCTATGTGACATTTAACGGTTTTGAGGTAATTGAGTCTGAATTATCTACACAGGCTATCTGGGTTATGCATTTGGGTTGTAATAACCCCATGCAGCAGTGTAGAACTGGGGAGGGGTAGCTTGGAAGTTGCTTAGCAAAGAAGGACCTTGGGGTGCTGATCAGCTGGCTGTGCATGAGACAGCGGTATGCCCAGATGACCAGGAAGGCTCAAGTCTTGCATGAAAAATGTAGTTGTTGGCAGGGCTAGGGAAGTAAGTGACTATTCTGCATTCTGTTTTGGGCACCTCTCTGTAAGAAGGATATGGAAATGCTGAAGCAAAGCGGGTACAGAGAAGAGCAACAAAGCTGGTGAAGGAGCTAGAAAATAAGAGTTATGAGGACCAGCTGACAGAAATAGGGTTGTTTAGTCTTGAGAAAAGGAGACTGAGGTGAGACCTCACTGCTCTGTACAGCGACATGAAGGCTGAAATGAGAAGGGTGTTCCAAGAATCACAGAATCAAAGGCATTGGAAGGGATCTCTGGAGATCATCTAGTCTAGCACCCTGCTAAAGCAGGTTCCCTGCAGCAGGTTGTGTAGGAGACTGTCCAGGCAGGTCTAGAACATCTCCAGAGAAGGTTTCTTCACAGCCTCTCAAGTCCAGTGCTATCACCCTTACAGTGGAGGGTTCATGTTTGTATGAAACTTCCTGTGATGCAGTTTTTGTCCCCTTGTGTTGCTTCACACCTGAAAAGAGCCTGGCCCCACCCACTTTTAGATATTTATAAGTGTCATAAGATCTCATCTCAGTCTTCTTTTTCCCAGGCTGAATAGTCACAGATTTCTCCCCTTTACCTGTGGTTTAGGCAGATGTAGGTTTTGATGGGTAGTCGCGCATATAATAATTTTCCGTGAATACAGCAATTACACACCTTTTTCTTGAGTCCTAATCATTTATCAAATAAAAAGCCCTGTCTCCACTCAGCAGATAGAGATGGGATTTCCTGCTATCTCTATCAGTTCTGGACGTTCCTTTCGTGGAAGCAGAAAATGAAGACTGTTGAGACTGTGCTCATTTGTAATGCACTGTTATTTAGAGTGCCACTTCTAATGTACGGGGAAAAAAAACACACATTAAAGAACCAGAAAAAATGGAGGTAATCCTCATGCCAATTCTCCTTTGTCTTGCTTATAGTGTATGTTATGCTAGGCATATCTCACTGCTTTCCACTTGAGAAAGAGGGAGAATTTGCAGGTAATGGTAATCCTAACAATCACAGGCTGTGATTCCAGTGATTCCAGTACTCGCAGTAGCTATGTGTGCTTATACTGAGGTGCCTTCTTTTTGGCAGTTTTATGCATGAAGACTGTTTTCAAGACACTTTCTTTAGTGATTTGATGGAGACCATACCACTGGCTGTAATGCAAAAGCTCCAGCGCTTCTGTGTAAGGTTTACCAATCCTGAACAAAGTACATGGATGCTAGTTAACATTCATCAGTTTAATATAGTGTTCCTCATGTTACTGGGAACAGCCAGACAGTCAGTCTTAGCCAAGTTCTCAGTACTGGTGGCAGCTGGCCATTATTGTGTCTGCCCTGGGATTACCCCCAGCAGATATTGGTGGCAGCTGGCTGGCAAGATGTACGCTAACTCCCCTTAGTACCATGTTCATAGATATATGTAACAGAAGGAGACAATAAAACATCATGTATCAGAATGGGCAAGGTCATTTGCAGAAGGGAAGGAGACTTCTTTACAGCTACAGAGAAGTTTCTGACAAATGAATTTCTTCTAGCTACACTCAGAAAACTAGAGGCAATTTACTTGCATTCCCTAATATAAGCCCTTTCTCACAGGTTAGGCACTTGTTCAGGCCATGACCTGTATTTGTTCAGCTTGTTTTTAGCTGCAGGATGTAGAAATTAGCTGGTAGTATGCAAAATAATAATTTATCTATGTTGTGAGGAGAAAAGGTAAAGGAGGAACTGAACGGTGATATCATGAAGTAAAATAAATAGAAATGAGCAAGAACATAGTGAATTCCCTTACAGGTGTCTGTAAGGTGATGAAGACATAGTGAACCTATTCCAAGCACAACTAGATATGTAGATAAAAAAAACAGTTTTGACTGGGATAGACTGCATGACTTAATGAAAAACAGCAGATTTCCTTCGGGTCCTCCAAGCTTTATATTTGACACCAATGAAGTACAAACATTACGAATTTAGTAAGTTACTGCAGTACCAATTCCTGCAGGTTATTTCTGTCTGTTACTATTTTATTTTTGGGCAGTGTCCAAAAGCCACAGTAAAGGAGAAGGTCTTCCAAACCTACCTAATTAGGGTAAGGAACACATAACCCTGTCAAACAATGTTGTTCCCTTTGTTTTTGCAGAGTGAAAAAAAGCAGCATTAGTTTCTTTCTGAAACTTGCAAATCTTCAAACTTACTTTTGCATAAAATTTCTGTAGAAATTCTGAAAGACTTCAAGATGGGGCTAGCACCTTACTCAAGGCTTTTTTTTTTTTTTTTCCTTTATTAGGAATTGTTTGTGTGTTAGAATCGTTCTTTAGGGTTCTCAGAGTCTGAGCATTCTTAGCTGACAAAAGTTAGTAGTGGACAAGGGAGATCAGAGTGTGTTCAGAGCTTATTGCAGTGTCCTGCTGAGAGTCTAATATTGTATTGATTGATTAAGCTATTCATTAGACTTTTTTTTTTCTATGATTGATAATAATGATACTATGTGCTCTGCTTTGGGGTCTTTTCTAATCAAAACTGGCCCCAAAGTGTCTTTTAATTAAGAACAAAGTAAGCACCTGCCCAAAATGGTGAAATGAGGATTGCAAAGTTTTTATACATGTTTTTTTGCATATTTGATGTTTATTCTCATTTCCTCTAGCAGGGCTTTTTTGAATGGATTTCCTATAAACTGGTTCTAAAAAAGCCTGTTTTAATGTTTGTCCATTTATTTTTACTAAATGAGATTTGAAACAGAAGCTTTGATATGAGGAAATTCAAGTCTAACTTAACTGTGAAGCAAGTGAAAGGACTACAGAATGTTTACAAACAGAAAAAAGAGCTCTGCGGAAGCTATATGTTTCTCCCTGACTGTGTTTTGAAGTCTTTCTGCTGCTTTTTTATGTTTTTCCAAAAGTGTGATCCTCAGGTGATTTAAGTCAGTAACACACACGAGCTTTCTGATCTTGTGAAATACACAGATAGTGAATTATTTACTGTGGGCCAAGCAGTCAAGAATTTTTATTTATTTATTTTTTAATTCCAGAAAGCTTAGAAAGAAAGACATATTAAAAGAAAAATTAACATAAGCCAAAAATAATACAGACACAGCACTTGGAAAACACAGACTATGAAGTGATAAAGATAGGTTTTCCTTTGCAGTGAATCATTTTTGGTTTAGCTGTGTTTTCTTTCCACATTTCTCCACAAACATTCCCAGATATACACTTTGTTTTTTTCTAGTAGCAATATTCTTGTTAACCTACTCGCTGACAGAAAAAAGAGCACCCCACAATAAAAATTTTTACCATAGCCATATTCAATAATTAGTGGAATCACGTATTGGTCATGAAGAAAGTTTTCTCTTCTGTTGGCACCAACACAATTTTCTAAGTTATTGTTATCATCTGATTAATTTTTTCTTATTGAGTACTAAGTGATTGGATGCTAGATGCCTCTACAGCCAGGTTTCAAACATCTTGGTTTTACAATACTTTAGGGCTCATCTTTGTTTCCAGAAACATGTAATTTCTCCAGTAAATTCTTACATAAACAAAGCTTGGTGCTGAAGCTCTTACTCTGTTTAAATCAGGAGGCAGGAATGCTTTTCTTATCGGAGTTCTTTTTCCCCCAACTCTGAGTCTGTCTGCAAGTACTTTTTGATATGCTTATTGCTTCTGACTGTAACTTAATCCTCCTGTATTTCAGGGTAACTTCTGGTCTTGTTTTTTGTTGTCTTCTTTGAAAACTTATCTCACAATGTCTTTTTTTTTTAATAGCATTGGCATTTATGATTTTTGATTACTTGTCTCAGCTGCTACCTGTCTATTTTTTCTTTTTAACCACACTTTCTCTAAACTACTGTATAGTCTCTTTTCTTCATATATGTTGTAATTCAGTAAAACATCATGACCACTCAGTTAAGTCTCTGTCTGCTTAATGGCTTTGATCCTATACTTCCTGGATTTCTTATCCTTATTTCTTGGCTGTCATTCTGTCAGTTGAGAGACATAATTCCTGAAGGACAGTTTTATGAAATTATTAGTGTTCAGCAGCTTTTTCACCTTAGCTGTTCTTCCACTTTTTCATTTTGTTGCACTGCTTCTTTCCCTGCTCCATCTGCTGCTGTGGGGATTCGCAAGGGCCCAGGTCAAATTTCAGTTACTCTTGGTGAGAGGGAATAGCAAAATGTTTCCATAAAGTCTCACAATCCATTGTTAGTGTCTAAGGAATGCTGACTATGTTTGCTCTGATACATCATGTGAATTCTGAGGTTTACCCTTTTTCAGCAGTAGTGTGCTGAACGTTGACTTAGGGGGTCTTTATGGTTCTGAGTTGGGACCATAATCTTTGGGATTCTGCACCATGTGTCAGGAGGCATCTTATTACTTGTTCTGTGCTTTTAGAGTAGCTAATCCAGTCTACTTGTCCAGTTTTACTATTCTGACATTTGTATGCTGATTAGTTAAATTTGCTGCTGAATCTGCTACTGAGCTGTGATTACAACCTTCAAAAAACTCTTGCTGCTGCTGTTTGGCTAAGAAGAACTCAGTTTTGAGTACTGCCACTATCAAATGCTGGCAGCTTTGAACCCGTTCTGCCGTGGAGTGTAATTTCCTCCTTCTTTCTGGTTCCCTCCCCCTGTGTATCATTTCCGCCTACTTTACACATCACTGTTGTAGTCTTTCTTTAAAATTAAACAGCCTTCTGGTTTTTTTGGTTAGGCTAAGGATATTTGGAGGTGAATAGTGAGGTTAGCAGACCTCTCACAAGAAAATTTTCTATTTTCAGATGAAAAATTGCAGCTGTTTACAAGGTAGGTGTGACCTACCAAACCGCTTCAAGCAGCTTGGACAGTGTTAATATGTCAGTAAAAGTACATGTTTTTATACTATTGGAAAGGCTGGCTCCAGCAATGATTGAAAGAATTTATGATCTTTCACTGTTATTTTTGGAGAGTGTATGTTGAGGGGATTGGCTCACCTCTTTTGACTTTTTTTTTAACTATAATATAGCGAAGGGAACAGATGTTGAAGTACATGGTGTCTTCGACCTTTGCTTAAAATGAACTCCATGGATGGTATTGAATGTCATTTATGTTTTGTCATAGAGGTCTGTAAGCCTGAGAAATTCAGCTGAGCTGAGTGAGTTCACATGATCAGTTCCTTTAATACAGTTCAGATATCAGATAGTAAGTTCATTATCTCCCTGTTTTGCAGGGAAATCAGGTTCAAAGGCTAAGTGTGATAGGCAAGTCACAATGACACATAGTTGAGATGAAATGTAATTTAGAAATAACTATGTTTAGAGGTGCAAGTCAGTAACTGTACAAATGTTTCTGGATATTTTTGCTTCTGATTATTTCTGTGTATTACTACATTAAAGTAAACATTAAGGGAAGTAAAAATCAGATGGCAAAACTTAAAATATCCATCTTATGATTGTCATTGTCTATGTTAGCAAGTAACACAGTGCAGTTAGAGCTGAGAAGTAGTTTGAAGTCGTCACTATAGACTTTCTAACATCTAGAATGCATATGTTTGGAGAGGTGTAGTTTGTACTAGATCATTTGTCGATCCATGAGCTAAATATGAAGCTGCTCAGATGAGCGCTATTTGATCGGGTCTTTACTTTATTGTTGGAGGGGTATGGTGTACACCTGCAACACACATTCCTGTTCTACCTTCTTGAAAAGTAATCCAGATGATTTACAGCAAATTTTTTTCTGGCAGCTGAAACAGTTTAGGGATATGAACTACTCAAGTATTTGATTTAAAACTCTAAAGGGTACATAAACATTAGCTCCCTCGTAGCAATTAAAACTATCAAACTGTACTAAATATCACATATAGACAGTAAGGACAGCATTAAACTGTAATGCAGACAAAAGTGTTCCAAAATTATATTAATAATAGCAAATATCCACGAAAAGATATTTTAGGTGGGAAGAGTGATTATATCTACAATAAAACCTGAAATGAAATAGGTGTCACTATCACACTGAAGTACACATGTAGTGTTCAAAAAGTCACTCACACACCATGATACTTCATGTTCAGATGCTATGCTCTGCATCAGTTAGGATGAAATGAAAATCATGTTTCAGGTCCTTAATGTCTCCTAGGTTCATCCTGAGTTGGCAATGATATACAGGGCTTGAATATGCCTTTTTGAATATATATATTTTTGTACCTTAGTAGAAAACATACTATGATCAGTGTTTCCATTCTGTTTGACTTTGTGATTCATCAGGCTTTGTTCACTGTCTCTTGTCTCCAGATTCAGGTGTCTTTATAAATTAGTTGTGCTGAGGTCTTGGTGTGCTCATCAAAGTGCCACTAGCACAGGACACAAAGAGCCTCCTTTTTGTTACAGTGTGGACCTCCTGGTACCTCCACACTCATGCATACCCATTCACACATACTATGACAATTCTCCACAATATTACTAGAATAAGTAAGATAATAATGAAATATTATCTTCCGTGACTTAATTTCAGGTCTCTCTATAACCTGTTTTTCCCACAGAAGTTCTGTTAAACATTAAAATACAGAAAAATTGTAGCCGGAGTGTTGAATTCAGGTGAAGTTGTGACTGGAAACCGTTTATCAGTAGGTCTTGCAAGCCAGTGTCAATCTGGTAAGCTGTGGTTAGATGAGACGTATCCTAGACAGGGAAGAGGTATAATACCAGTACCATAATGGATCTTTTACCTTTGTCTCATCAAGATAAAGATACTGATGAACAGAGTCCACAAAACACCTGTCTGGAGAATATTAATAAATCAAACAGGCCTTCTTAGGAACCTGTGTGGCCCAAGTAACTCCAGACAATATAGAAAAAAACTGTAATTAATCCTGAAACTAATTAGTAGCTCAGCAACCTGGATATGTTGAGCCAGTGATACTTGCAAGGTCTCTTGCTTGACAGCAATCAAATTGGTGTCAGTGAGCTCCAAAGTTAACTACATTTATCTTCTGCTAACTGGAACTTTTGCGGAGATGCGTATAGGCATAATACCAGTGGGGAGCAGGTACTGAACTGGAAACTTAACAAAAACCTACATGTTTATATAACATTTGTGTCTCAAAAGTGTGAAACAATTACAGTAAAGAAGACTTCTGCCGTGATAGTAGGATGGAACAGAATAGGCAGTAGCTTTTTCAGGAACATATAAAATCATCTGTTTTTCAGATTGGCTTTCCATGGAATTTAGAACATATTTATTTCAAGGCTTTAAGTGAGGAGGACTTGGGTGTGGAGGTACTGGGAGGACCACGCTGTAACAGAAAGGAGGCTCCTTTGTGTCTTGTGCTGATAGTGCACTGATGAGCACTATATCATACTAGCACAAAATCCTAAAGGAACATGCAAATTTTTATGATGGTTTAACCTGTGGTGATCTGCAGCACATTAAAACTGAAGATAACAAGTATATCCAGAGGATAGATGTCATTGGGATTGAATTAATTTTGCCAAATGAATTCTCCCAGGAAGTAGAAACAGGACATACTAAATCACCTTGTTACCAAGAGCAAGGGGAATGTTGTTGCCCAGGCTTGCTTTGCATAAATATTTAATGTTGTGTATATATACATATATCTCCCTATCAAAACAAGAAACATCCTTGCTTGTGCCTTTCCCCTGGAGAAACAATAAAGAAAAAACGATGTAGAACAGATGTTAGTTACATGGCTTAATGCAGTGTAATTTATAAAACTGTACAGAATCCAAATTTGCTTCTAGCCATGATGTCATTAGTACATTACCTCAACTGAAATCTAGTCAAAGTACCCCCAGATTATGCAAGTATAAAGAGACTGGGATGAATTTTTCTCCAATGTATGGATTGTTTAGATTTAAAGGGTTTAGGAAGATTTTAACAAACTTTATACTGTTGTGTGTTTACGTTGATTAAAACAATTCAGTTATCACCTTTAGTTTATGTGCACTGTGTATTTTCAGGAATCATAAACTCAAACGTAAAGATTCTGAGAATTATATAGCAAACTGGTCTATTGTATTTATTTTTATTGTTGCTTTAAAGATTAACAAAACGTTTACAGTTTATAGTCTGCACGTTTCTTTTTCCAGTGATCCAGACTATGAAAATATCTTGTTTTACAAATGCAATTATTTACAATGTGTCTTAGTTTTGCTCAGTATTATGTTGAAAATTGTACTTGTTATTTTCTGTTTTCCAAATGGCATTGTAGTTCTGTTCTGATTGTGTAGTCATTTTTGTGCTTCATTAATCTTCACTTGGGAAGTGCTGCAAAAGCTATCAAAGCTGTCCCTACAAGTAATTCAGTAATATAACAAGAAGAACTCTAGAAAAGTGGCTTTAATGGTAGATTTTTTTTGTTTAATTACTTGGTTACACAACGTGAGTTAATAAAACTAATCCATGAGGAGGATCTTGGTGAAGTACTATCTTGTATTTTTATTTTTATACACATGCGCACCAGTAATTATCTAAACTGTATATGTACTATAAATATATATAGCCCATATAGTATATATAGTTATTATTAATTATTAATTAATAATACATATGCATTGCATATATGCTATAATTATACATATAGAATTTTATATATATAGTATATATACTACAACAGAAATGAAATATTGAATACATTGCTAATTTGGTGTGCAGTTGTACATGCTTGTACATTTATAGTACAAGGGGAAATGGTTTCAAACTTGGAAGAAGGTAGATTTAGGTTGGAAAAAAAAAAAAAGGAAAAATCTTTTACAGTGAGGGTGGTGAGGCACTGGAACAGACTGCCCAGAGAAGTGGGGGATGCCCTGTCCCTGGAGACTCTCAAGGCCAGGCTGGACGAGGCTCTGAGCATTTGATCAAGCTGTGGATGTCGCTGTTCATTGCAGGGGAGTTGGACTAGGTGATCTGTATAAGTCCCTTCCAAGTCTAAGGATTCTATGGTTCTATGATTTTGGACATCTTGAAAATGTAACGAAAAGTAATTCAATTAGAAGGTCTGAAGTTAGAGGCAACATTTGATAACAAGTAGGATGTAAATATACAAAGAATTTTTCCAGGGATTATTATCAGATAATATTTTATTTAAAGAAGAAGACAGATTTCATTTTCTGGGGTATTTTTAAGTTGTTTTATATTAAGGGTGCAGTATAGGTGCTCTTTTTGAAAAGAATTCAGCAAATAAATACATCATGCTTAAAAATGTCCAACATCTCCTGACTTAAGAACTTTCAGTTAGGAATGTCTGCATAACACAAATGATACACCCTGCTTCTTGTATCTGCAGTATAAAGTGCTGATTAATGCAGTGTTCAAGGAGGGTAAAAGCAAGCAGTGTATATATATTATTCAGCTTCAAAACAAATTGTTTTGTATTTCTATTTACTTTTCTTTTTTCTTGCTGGTATTATATTATCTTGTACTGTGATCCTGTGTTGTGAAAGGACAGAAGTGATCTCATTCTTATTTTGTGACAGCTGCATTTGTTTATGAGCTCTTTTTTGTAGGTTGCTGTAATAATTTGTCCTAAAATGGGTAGACGTTTGAACTCATGTATGAAACCATATTCTAAACAGTGTAGCTTTCTGCTGAACAAGGATGCGGAATGTATCAAAACAGAAATACCTTTCCAATAATAACTGTTCTGAAGGCCAAACTATTAGGTGGTCCAGATAAAGATCAGATTTCCATCATTACATTTCTCTCTACTTACACTTAGTGTTCACATAAATCACACTGTCATGATAGTAGACCATTAAAAGTTGCACAAACCACAAGTTGTACAACTTACAAGTTTCAGTACATTTTTTTTCCCCGTGATCTTTTGCTACTTAGAATGAAAATATATGCATTTCTTTAATGTGTGCAGTCTTCATTTCACTTAAAAGGTGACGCAAAGATCTTATAGCTGCATTATAGTAAAGTGAACTACTGGCGTCTATAGAGGTCATGACGTTTGAATGTGCACTGTCTTTACTGTGCTTTAAAATTAAGTTTCCACTCACACAGATTTTTTAGAGCTGCTGTAACTAATCAGTCCCATGAAGCAGTCAGAATTCTCTGTAGTTTCCATTCCTCACATAATCTGTGATATATTTAGTAGTTTGTCTCTTGATAAAAGGAACGTTTACTGGCAGTATTTTGGTTATAGTTTCAGAAAGTGTTATCACCTGAATTTCTCGGCTCAGGGCTTGTCGCTGTTCAATTGTGTGCTCTCAGTTTCCATTAGGAACTGAAAATGTTCAGTTTTTCAGAAAGAACTAAGCTCACCTCAGATCACTGCCCTCGCTTCTTAGTCATCTGGGAGATATCATACCATAACTGGCCTAGAAAGCTTTGATTTTGTATAATATATTCTGCTATTTTGAAACATATGCATAGATCTTCATAATGCTGATGGGTATCACATGCTCACAAAGAGGGTGAACAGCCAATTGTATGAGGTTTACACAGTCTCTCTGATGTTATTTTTAAAGAATTCAGGGTTATATTCTGATTTAAGATTTTTTTTTTCACAGTGTTGATGTCCTATCTGGAGAGCGCAGTTGTTTGTTTGTAACAACGTAACATATGGATCAGTGGTTAGATAGCAAGAGTATAGAAGCCAAAGAAATACCTTAATACAGAGACATGCATAGAATAGCAAAAAATAGTTTCAGATATTTTAATCTCCTATAGTATGTCTGCAAATGCAAGGCACTCCTGAGATGCAGTTCTTGACGTCTAAAAAAATGAGAGAAACTGACCTGCACCAATTCTCCAATCAGTTTATAATTTTAAGTTTCATTTTCATTAAAAAAAAAATGAAGTGAAATACTGAATTTAACTAGTCTCAGCTGATGGATGAATGTGCTAGAAGCTTACCATCTACCTTGGATATTTGTCATAGCCAAAAGTAGTAAAGCTCTAACTATGCTGATCTGAATGTAGTATCGTTGCTTTATAATTGTGTTGAGGAGGTAATGATACAATATCACAATAAAAAATGGCTGTATTACCATAAGATTTTCTTAGTCTGCCAATTTGTTTCTTCTCATTCTGACTGAAGTTTACTTTTAACATTCCAAATTGTTACAAGAATAAATCCTTCTTGTTTTAAAACTGCTGCCACACTAATCTTTTTCTGCTCCTGAATTGATTGAAATGTCAGACACTACAAATCTTAGCCACCTCCTCCAACCATTTCAACATTTTGGTTTTCATGCATGTGTACAATGTTTGCATGAAACAAACAAATTTATGTTTTGGAATATACAATATGTATCTATGCATGTGAATCTTTTTTATATGGATTATCAGTATGTTTACTGAAAGATCTGCATGCACAGTAAAGACCAGCATATGTCATGTGTGCAGTGTGCTTTTAAGCTGAGATGAAACAGACAAACAATTTCTTTTTCCAAGTATCAGTGTTTCTGGTGTACGGATGTTTGGGAAAAGTTAAAACTCTAAAATTAAGAGATTTTTAAATTTCTGCCTGGTTTGATTCTTTTTATTATTATTATTATTGTTTGTTTCCAAAGTTTTTATCTGCATATGAACCCTGTGGTCTAAATTATCTGTTGTGTTATTGAGATCGTATTGCTGATAATCTGCCTGTGTAAATCAGGTGGTTGATTTGGTTTGTTTAGGTTCCGAGATAATGATCTCCAAATGCATCCAAAAAAGTGGGGATAAGGCAATAGGCTGTTTACTTTATGTTTGATATCAGGTATGGGACCAAGATTTTTCATCTTATATGCAAGTTCCTGTTGTGAGAATAAACTAATAATTTTTTGCTGTAGCAATGGCTCGTTAGCACAGCAGGCTTTACTCCTGAGTTCAAGAAGTTGAATAAATAAATAAATAAATAAAATAGTAGTTAAAAAAAATAAAGATGTCTGAAATAGCTAGTTCTCCTTATTTTATGTGGTGCTTTAAATTAACTCTGCATGCAAAAAGCTGTAAAAAGGAATAGTATATGTATGCATTTGTGTTACTTGAAATCTAAGTGATCATGCTGCTGGAAGCAATTATTTCTGTTTAGTTTATGGCTCTCTCTCACTCTTTCCATAGAAATTAGACAAAAATAAATAAATAATTGCAGCATTTTAAAACCCAGCTGTCTGTTCCCAAGTGCATAATTCATAGAAAAATCTAGGCAGTGTTCAGATAGAAAGAACTGTGCTAAAATAGGCTGCTGTGTGGTTCCACAGTTATGTCATGCAGAGGCAAGGAGCTTCAAGATAATTTCCTTTCTTTGGTCATGGTTTTGCTGAGTGTGTTACTACCTGTGAGCTGAGAATAATCCATTGCCATTTACGGCTTGGAGAAACAAGTGTCAGAGATACAGATCTAGCACTGACAGGCTTAGGATCACTTTTTTGGTTGACTGAAGAGCAAAATGTATTTTCTTTTCAAATAGGTTGTGTTTTTCCTGTTAAATTGTCAGTGTTCACAACATAGTTAAGAATACCAACTCTACTACTCCTGTTGTCAGAAAGAGTACAAAAGTCAGAAAGAAACAGGAAAGCATGTAGGGCAGAGGCCAGCTCTTAATTATTTCATATCCCTTGATGTTTAAATAGGCCTGGAACATTTATTGGACAAGGAACCTGCAAATACAGATGGTTTAGGATTTTCTTGTCTTGGTACTAATTGTGTATTTCTTTAGAAGACATTAGTGAAGCTCTGCATGGTAATTGCATATATCCCTTTTTAAGATCCCAGAGAATTAGGTCTATTTCTTAATATGTGTTCTTGCAATTCTTTTGTGTAAAGCAACAGATACTTTGAGATGGTCTCTGCTTCTGTGACATCAGTATGCTGAAGTTATCCACCTCCCTGTTGTCATACGCAGATGGTGCAGGCTTTGCTTTCCCAGGGTTTGATTGCTTCATGGGCTTACATAAGAAGAATTTGGCAGAGTTTACGCTAGAGATAGTTCTTATGAGATGGCTTAAAAATATATATACTTTTTTTTTTTTTCATGTGATTACTGAAAAAGAACGCATGCATTCAGGTATCAAATACTGCTTTTTATTAGGTTCCATTAATACTCCAGAAAGATGTTTGTATGCAACTGTTTTTTGTAAGAAGCATGCTTTCTTACCAGACAACAAATTGGTAGTGACAGTTACTTTTCAATGAGCTATATTTGGTATTTAAATGAATTCAGACCCTCCTGTTTGAGTTCTGGAAATGGATAGACCCTTGTGTGTTAGCAGACGTCTGCTGTCAGGTTTCTGATTAAACATTCTTTTTTTAAAAAAACTTCAATTTAAAACTTGGCCAAAGCTTTATGTGTTGAGAGGTGTTTTAGACTTATGAATCATAAAAAACTATTAGAATATATAGATATTAAGATATAAAGATTCTAATACGTATTAGAATAAAGTTATATCCTGAGTTACATAGGTGTCTATTGAAATAACAGGATTGAAACACTACGTCTGAAGAAAGGAATCATAGAATGGCTTGGGTTGGAAGAGTCCTCAAAGATCATCTAGTTCTAAGCCCTGTGTGATGGACAGGGTTACCAACCACTAAATCATGTACTAGATCAGGCTGCCCAGGGCCACATCTAGCCTGGCTTTGAATACCTCCAGGGATAGGATATCCACAGCTTCTCTCGACAGCCTGTTCCAGTTCCTCACCACCCTCTCAGTGAAGAATCTCCCCCTGACATCTAACCTAAATATCCCCACTTTAGTTTATAACTGTTCCCTTTTGTCCTATCTACTTGTGTAAAAAGTTGATTTCTGTCCTGCTCTTAAGCTTCCTGTAATTATTGCTGGTCACTGCCAGGTCTCCCCAGAGCTTTCTCCAAACTAAGCAAGCCCAACTCCCTCAGCCTGTCTTCATAGGAGAGGTGTTTCAGCCCTCTGATCATCTTCATGACCCTCCTCTGGATCTATTCTAACAGCTCCACATCTTTCTTGTGATGGGAGCCCCAGTCTTGAGTACAGTACCACCAGTTGTGGACTTAAGAGCGCTAAGAGTTTTCTCAGTCTGTATATGTAATCCGTGATTCGCTTACCCAAGAACAAGACCTTGCACTTGGCCTTGTTGAACCTCATTAGGTTCACATGGGACCACTTCTCAAGCCTGTCCAGATCCCTCTGGATGACATCTTTTCTTTTTGTTGTGTCAACCACTAAACTTGGTGTTGTCAGCAGAAGGTGTGCTCAATAACATCATTGCTATTGATGGGATGTACTGTTAATACTAGTGCTGTTAAAGAGTACGGAAGACAGACCCCTGGGGGACACCACTTGTGACAAGCCTACACTTGGACATAAAGCCATTGACAACAACCCTTTGGCTGCGACCTTCCAACCACTTCCTTACCCACCAAACAGTTCACTCTTCAAACCTGTATCTCTCCAATTTAGTGACAGTATTGTGGTGCAGAACAATGTCAAAGGTCTTGCAGAAATCAAGGTAGATAACAACAGTTGCTCTTCCTTTGTTGCTGTCACTCCATCATACAAGGCCACCACAATGGTCAGGCATGTAACTTTGCTGGCTGTCGTGGATCACCTGCTCATCCCTCATATCTTCTAGGACTGTCTGTTTCATAATCTTCCCAGGCACAGAGATTTGGCTCATTGCTCTGTAGTTCCTCAGGTCTTCCTTTCTCTTGTTTTTGAAATGGAATTATGTTTCCCTTTTTCCAGTGTCCATGGACTTGACAGCCATGGGTTTTCAAATACGATGGAGGCGGCTTCTCAGCCAGATCCTTCAGAACACTGAGTTATATGTCATCGGGTCTCATAGACTTCTACAGATTCAGTCTCGTAAATCCATCTCAGGCTTGGGTTTCTCTTACAGTGGGAGGGATCTTACTTCCACAATTTCCCCTAGAAGTTGTGGTTAGGCATGGAAAGGCCTGAAAGCCTGTCTGTCTGCCAGCGCACTCTGAGGCAAAAAACTTGTTCTGTATTCAGCCTTCTCCATGCCGGTTGTAGCCAGCGTTCCCTTCTCATTTATCACAAAAAGTACACTCTCTGGAGTGTCTCTTCTGACCATGTACCTGTAGAATGAAACTGGGCTTCAGCATTTTCTCAAATGAACATAATATCTGAACATACATTCTTTCATTTTTCTGTATGAGATACCGTAAAAGGGCTCAGAACATAGCCAACACAGAAATATAATGATTCCTACAAGTGACTGTGTTTAGAGTTTCTTTACATTTTTCTCTTTTTCAGTTGTCTTTGAAAATGGCGTTTTCTGATTTAGTTGAAGGATATGGTCTATGGCTCTGGGAGACCCAAAGCTGACAAACAACCACTGGTCTGATCATAAGCAAATAACGTAGCCACCGTAACTGTGATGCAGCCAGTCCACGTACCTCTAGGAAGCACCAGTCACTGTTAGCAGCCTTGATTATGTCTCTGGCACATTTGTTCTGCTGTTTCTGCTTTTGTAATCTGACCAGACCAAATTTCATTCTAACTATGTCAAATTATCAAATACAGCTACAGCTCTGCAGTAAGTGGGAAAATGAGAGGTCAGATAGCAACATATTTACAATCTAAACTCTTGTTCTTCTGTTCTAAGGCTACTTGACATTTTTCCATTTTACCAGTCCCATGTCTGTGTTTAAGACTTGTCTGCGTATGTTTACATTAACTAAAAAACTATATATTTGAATATAAATACTATTGAAGAAAAGTCTTTCTTAACAACAACAACAAAAAAAAAACAACAACAAAAACTGATAAGTTTTGAGAGTTATTAAGCTAAGTGATTCTTGACATGTAGCTGTGGGCTGCTTCATTTGAGTGGTGCTATCATTCAGCTTTCTATACCTAGCTACTTGATGTAGGAAAATACAGGCCTTTGAACATTTTCAGCTTAAAAATGGTGCAGTACAGAATCTCCTGTTAAAAAGTGTATTCTCCATATACTGAACAAATCAGCATTATAGATTGGAGATTTTCCTTTAGTGGGCTATTTTATGTCTAAATCCAGATTTCTGATGCATCTATGGCTCAGTGGTGGGCATCATATACACAACACATATTCACAAAAGCATTGGAGCCAGCCAGGACCATTATGTTGCTGGTTCTTGAACCAACTCGGAGTCTGTTCCCATGTATGCATGCTTAAATAGCTTGTTCTGTTTTGGATTAGAATACCACCAGATCTTCCTGACAGTATTTTGAAGGGTGAGTGTTCTAGTGAGCCACAGGAATTGGTTGGAGAGAAATATGAAAATATTTCTGAGATGTGGTTTAAGGCTCCAGAAGAAAGTAATTTAAAAATATGTATATAAAAGCTCTGAACTCAGGTCAGTCACCTAACTCTAAACTCTGGTCAGACACCCAGAAAGCTTTGTGTTTGCAGTTATTAGCAGGTACACAGAAAGATCCAGACTTGGACCAACACCAGAGTTTCGGATCAGTTTCTGCTTATTAATGTGTCAGAATGAAATTGCAATTACGAGGTTACTGATGTCTTAAAGGAAGCAGCTGAAAGTTAAGGATCTTAGTGAGGGTAAGGAGCTTGTCTGTGGTTATTTCTTCTGGTTCCCAGCCAATACTGATAACATAGCTAAGGGAGGAGTTAGATGCTTCCAGATCTGGCATTTCTGGAGGGACATGTAGTCTGTTATTAACTTCAAACACTTTTAGTGCAGTTGTCATAGAAATGGGATTTAAAAATAAAAATATTTTAACCCTGTTTCCAGATGCTAAACTTACCGGCAGATTCAATTTGAAATTTCCGTGTCCCCTGCTGCAGCTGTTACACACTAACAACTTCTTTGGTTTGCTTTCGTATACTAATTTTCCTGCTTGAAAAACAGTGACAGAAAGAAAATGTTAGTGGCGCACCAAAATAACATGGTACAAAAGGACTCCCTTTCCCCTCTCTTTCATGCTAGCAGAGGTACATAGATTTACTGAGGATTTAGTCATTAAGCTTGAAAGCACGGTGTGAACATAAAAACACACGTGGTGATGCCATAATTCTCACAATGTGTCAGTAAGCTGCTTAATTTCTGTTACTGTGGTAGTTTCAAATGCTCTTACTTCATCATGATATCTTTTTTTTAATCTTAAGCTAGAGGAAAAGGGTTTTTACTACTACTGTGGCAACTTGGTCCTATGCCTGTTGAATGGAATTGAAATAATAGAAGTGGTCAACTTCTTTATGAGTAATTATTTGTATATTTTTCACCTTTTCTATTCCAAACTTGTATTTAGTTTATTATCTACTCAGAAATCACTCTTTTGAACACATAATTTTTAGTCTTTTGACATCTGAATGTGATACAAATGTACAGTTCTTAATAATGGGTGGTTTTAATCTTCACAGTGACAGTAAGTCTGGCAAATCCCTTAGTAATGGAGTGTATTCGTATTTTGGTCCCTTTCTGCTTATTGCTGAAAATGCTTGATTTAAAAATGCAGGGCTGGTGTTGTTATCACTGATGCTCAAATGTTCACCTTTCAGCTAATTGTTATCTGCTTACTATTGTTTAAATCAATTGAGTTAGGTCTCTTTGGCAATGGATTATTTCTCTTTCACAATATATAGGAAACTTTAAACTTTCATTATTTTCTCTGTTAATATGTATATACAGAAGAGAAGACTGTTTGGATAGAGCTGATTTTATGCAATATTTTGTCACAGTGTCCGTGTCCTCTTACTCATTTTGGAAATGTATACCTGGGAACATTCAATAAACGTCAATGAGAAAATTACTGAAAGGAGATATTACAAGTCTTCTTGAGGATGATCTCAGCAGATTTTATAGTAATGCCTTGTTTTTCTCTGTTCTGAGCCTTTTACAGTGAATGTCCTGATAAATCAAATACAGTGAGGGATGGTTATTAGAATTATTGTATGCCAAACATTTGAAAAATGTATTTGATAGCTTTTGTACTTTTTCTACCACTGCCAGCTTTTTATGGTTTTTATTTCACAGAAAAGATTCCTATGATGTGTTGCTCATCTCCATGAGGGAATGAATAAAAATAGAATCCTATAACCTGAGAACAATCATGTAACCCTTGTGTCTGTTTCACTATGTTTAAAGTCAAAATAATAATATTTCCTTCAAAACTGGATTAACAAGCATAGTTTGGTCTAAATATGTTTTCTGAAACATTCATCATGGAAAAAGTATATTTTGAAAGCCTCAAGCAGATTCACTTACCTGTTTTTGTGAGTGAAGTAACTTTTAAACTGTTGAACTATTACCCTTGCAAAACAATTGATCTGAACTTCTGCTATATCCAAAGCACTGCAACATGGTTTAATTTTTAGAATAATAATATCAATTAAAAACCTTCACACTTTCAAACGTGTTTGAAGGTTTAGGTTTTGATGGCGGTATTAAAAATAAAGAGATATTTTTGCCTTGTTTTACATTTTAGTGATTGAATTTCTGACAGATTTCTTCTGATTGTGCTTACTTAGCAGAAGTGTGTTGAGGTTTTTTGACAAACGCTAAACTGTTGGACTACAATATTCTTCAGAGTAATGTCAAAATATTATAGTTTATCCTATGAAAGTTAGCATATATTGTGTTGTGAGTCATTGAATTGCATATACTTTTTTCTCACACTGATGTACGATACATGGAATTCTGAGTATTCTTTTATGAATTTTCTCCTTATGAACACATGCTTACTGGCAGTTTGTTGCTGGTGAGGGTTTGCTTTGGGAATAATAGGGGACTTCTGGTAAAGATCAAAAGTTAGCTCGTAAAAGTTGGTGGAGAAATGTATGTAAGAACTTTCTGTCCTCTGGAAGATCAGATGGAGAAAAGGATGCAATGTACTTTCTTTTTCTCTGAGGGATTTGGGAATGTGATAGTTTCAAGGAAAATGAATTGAGATATCTGTTTTTTGGATGGTTCTTGCATATCCTTTATATGTAGTAACATAAAGGATTGTTTCTTTCCTTTTTGTTTCAGAGGCAGTTCTTCTTTGTTCTGAGGTGATAGGCACCTAGTTTGTGCTTGTTATTTGTACAGTATTGCATAAATTATGTCTCTGCTTGACAAATGGGTTTATTGTGTGCTGTGGTATTACAAGTTAATAATTTTGGCTTCTAATTTTGGCTAGTTTTGAATGCTGAAATTGAACAATCATACTCACTTCTTAATCTGGCTCATCTGTGGTATGATGCTGCACTGATATTTCTAAATTTTTGTTTCCCTGTAACATAATTTTAGAATTTCAAGCATCCTTAAGCTTACTTTTACAACTGCTATCTTCTGCTTAAAGTGTGTGAAGCTGAAATTCAGTGTAGTGTTGTGAAGTGTAACGACCCAGTACAGTGAATTTGTTGACATATTCTTTATCATTTGCTGGGTACAAAGCTGTTTTGTCAAAAAAGATCAGTTTTCACTAACAGGAGTATGTTTCTGGTACAATCACCAGCTTGTGCTAGCTGAAGGTCTATTATGCATACATCACATGCTCCAGACAAAAATAAATAAATTAGTAAATAAATAAATAAAAGCAGACTATCAGAGACGAGCTTTTTAGTTTGGAGAGAAAACCAAGTTATCTCTGGAACATGATCACGAGTTGCTAAAACTTTTCCTCAGTGACTTCAGTAGCACAGTAATGCAGTGTTTCATAACAGTGCTGCTGTTTTTGATTTTGTGTGATGTATTTGTAATGTTAAACCTTACCTATTAATATATGTAAAAGCAGTACATGCAAGTTATGTCTTGGAACAAACAGATTTAGAGATGAATTCCTCCTTCTGTGTCCCACAATTTAAGTTGTGTTTATCACATTTCCCCTGCAACTAATCTGACACTAAGACATCTTAAAACAGTACAGAGATAACTGTTTTCAATCCATTACTCTTGCAGAGCAATATTCGGCTAATGTATCTGTTTACTGGCATGAAGATGCCTGATTTTCAGCTATTAATAAACCAATCTGCCTTTACTGGATGAAGGAGTTTAAGAATAAAATAAAAAGCTGAACCATAGGACTACAGTCTCTGTGAAGTCTTGATTTCACGTCATGTTCATGGTGAATGTGCAGAGCGCAAATTACGTGTCCATATGCATAAGAGAGCTGCCCTGTAAGTACTGCCTCCTACGTAACTATGCTGGCCCATGACATCAAAGGTGGATGTTGGTTGTATGGAAGTGTAGGTTGAACTTTCACAGCAGTGTTCTGTTACATGTTGCTGTGCATTAGATGCTGCAGTCTGAGGGGCAGTCTGACAGAATGGCATCTGACATGAAAGTACATATGAGGCAAAGGTATGTCACTGAATTCCTTCATCTGGAAAAAGATGGCATCCATTGACATTCATCAATTCTTGCTGAATGTTTCTGGAGACCAAACAGTGGATGTGAGCGCAGTGTGGCAGTGGGAGGTGTGTTTCAGAAGTGGCAACAGTGATAGTGGTCACCTCCACTGGTGCAAACATTAAGAAGCATGACACGCAGGCTCTTCGTTGCTGGTGAAAATACACAGCTAATGGTGGTGACTATGCTGAAAATTAGTGTTTTGTAGATGAAAATTTGCTCTATCAAATTCTCTGTCAAATTTATGTATGTTGTAGATTCCATGGAAAGAAATATGAAGTGTTACTTTCAAAATGACATACCAATGTTGGAAATCTCCAGAAGTGCTGAATGTAATAGATATTTGTAGAACACAATGCTGTTTGCTTCTTTTTGGCATCCTGATAAAGGTTGGTTAAATGTATTCTGTGTTAGTGTCCTTAAGAACTGGGAAAATACTTAGATAAGTCCTTATGATGTACTAAAACTGATTTGAAGTTGTGAGAAAAGCTAAACAGTTAGAAGATGAAACAGTATTAAAGTTCATTACTGTGAGACATTAGCACAGTTTTTAGGTATGATAGCTATTTCAGTCTAAACCAACTCTTGCTATGCAATTCAGTACTAATAGCAGGATGACTTACATGATGAATAAAATAATTCACGCATACTTCAGTTAAACTGTCCTTTTTCTATATGATTTAACAATAATAGCTACATGCTCCGTATAATAGATAAAATAATTTGATGTGCTTCTGTCGCTGGATCTGATGTAATTTAGTCTCATTTTTCCACAAGCACAATAAGTATGACTGTGCGTGAAAACCAATCTGTGTTTGGATGTAGCATTTTATTTGGAAATTACTACCAAAAAGGAGGAAAATACTACATTGCAAAGTGTTTGGTGTTCCCAAAAGACTTTGTTTACAATTTTGTTTTTTCGAACTGTTAAGTATGTGTTGTAATGAGAGAAGATTGTTCTAGTTTTAGCCATTTACAGCTATATTTTAATATTACATGATCTGTGGGCTGCCATGAAGTCCTTACAAACTGAAGGGCTGATATAACATGAAATGAGGCACCAAGTCTGAATGTTGCTTTTGTTCCGTATGTAACAAATTAGTATTTTGACATTTATCAGTGCTGGATTTCATTATTTGCTGAAAGGTCTTTAGGAGGTTTGACAGCGTGAATGGTTTGTCCCACAGACTTTTGAGAATTGATAAAGGCATCTTTGTTCGTTGTTCAAAAGCACAACAGATATCTTATTGACTTGACACATACAAAAAGGAAGGCTTGTATAGCTGCTGCACAAAATAAACTAAGAAAATAATTTTGAAGCCATTACTTATTCTTCTGTTTTTTGTTTTTTTTTTACTTTGCTAATAACATTAATCATTCTAACAAGTTCTGGATCTTCATTCAGTAAACATAAAGCTTACATTTTATATCAGGTGCTTACAAGTGAGGAATACAAGAAGGTAATGAAAGATCTTCATTCAGTAAACATAAAGCTTACATTTTATATCAGGTGCTTACAAGTGAGGAATACAAGAAGGTAATGAAGGGTAGTGAGACTTATTAATTAGATTTCTATTGCCTAAACCATTTTTAAGACAGGGAAATGCAGATTCTTGTAGTTGTTGCAGTGTTTGTTATATATACAGATGATGAAGGAATGTTTTCAGCAGGAATGTTGGAGGTCAGAATACACATGACAGTATTGGTTTTGCACTCACTTTTAAGTAGAACGAAAGACTTCAGCAAGTGGCTTTGTTGATAACAATTCTTAAAAGCAAGAACTGTGGGTGATACTACATATTAGCAAAAAGCCTATCAAATGCAAACTGGATAGCTGTCTTCGTCTCACTATTTTCTCCCTTGTACATATAGCACAGACAGCGAGAGTGCAATAGATTTAAACTTTCTGTTGAAGCAGAATTGTACCTCTTCTATAGTTTGAGAAATTTTTGTCACTTAAAACAAAAGTAAAAAAACAACAACTGTGGGCTTACCTTTTTATATATTTTCCTTTGACATATCACAGAATTGTAGCTCTCTTTTCATTTCCAATGTTAGGGATTTTCTCAATGATTCAGAGATCTATTTGGAGTTTTTCTGGTCTACAGGTAAAATATTTGTGAGGGGAGACTGTAAAAATCAAGAGTGTTCCTTAGTTTTATTTTGTTTTGGGATACTAACTGTACTTTGTAGAGATGTAATAAGAACCACCTCTTTTGTTTTCTTTATGATTTACCTGTTTTTACATGTTTGTTTGTTCTTGTGTATATGAATAAATGATATCTTCTACCCCACACTCTGACCTGGTAATCCTGGGTGGGGAACAGACTGAACCCCCCGTGATCTTGGAGGAAACGGTCAGAGACCTACTACTCCAGCTGGACTGACACAAATCCATCGGTCCGGATGAGATTCACCCAAGAGTGCTGAGGGAGCTGGCGGAGGTGATAGCTGAGTCTCTTTCCATCATCTATCAGTGCTCCTTGTTGACTGGTGAGGTCCCGGAAGACTGGAGGCTTGCCAACGTGACTCCCATTTACAGGAAGGGTTGTAAGGAGGACCCAGGGAACTACAGGCCTGTTAGCCTGACCTCGGTACCGGGGAAGGTTATGGAGCAGATTGTCTTGACGGCATGGGCGGGATGACCGGGGGATCAGGCCTAGCCAACATGGATTCATGAAGGGCAGGTCCTGCTTGACCAACCTGATCTCCTTCTACGATCCAGTGACCCGTCTGGTGGATAAGGGAAAGGCTGTTGATGTGATCTGCCTAGACTTCAGCAAAGCCTTTGACACTGTCTCCCACAGGATTCTCCTGTGGAAACTGGTGGACCGTGGCTTGAACGGGTACACTCTTGGCTTGGTAAGGAACTGGCTGGAGGGCTGGGCTCAGAGAGTGGTGGTGAATGGTGTTAAATCCAGCTGGCAACTGGTCACGAGTGGTGTCCCCCAGGGGTCGGTGCTGGGGCCTGTCCTCTTCAATATATTTATTGATGACGTGGATGAGGGCATTGAGTGCACCCTCAGTAAGTTTGCAGATGACACCAAATTGGCCGGGAGTGTGGATCTGCCTGGGGGTAGCGAGGCCCTACAGAGGGACCTGGACAGGCTGGAGAGCTGGGCTGAAGCCAATGGGATGAGGTTTAACAAGGCCAAATGCCGCGTCCTGCACTTTGGCTACAACAACCCCAGGCGATGTTACAGACTTGGGGCGGAGTGGCTGGAGGACTGTATTGAGGAAATGGACCTGGGGGTGTTGATTGATGCTCGGCTGAACATGAGCCGACAGTGTGCCCAGGTGGCCAAGAAGGCCAATGGCATCCTGGCCTGCATCAGGAACGGTGTTGCCAGCAGGAGCAGAGAGGTGATTGTCCCCCTGTACTCAGCACTGGTGAGGCCGCACCTCCAGTAGTGTCCAGTTTTGGGCCCCTCACTGCAAGAAAGACATTGAGGCCCTGGAACGTGTTCAAAGAAGGGCGACAAAGCTGGTGAGGGGTCTGGAACACAGGCCATATGAGGAGAGGCTGAAGGAGCTGGGAATGTTCAGCCTGGAGAAGAGGAGGCTCAGGGGAGACCTTATTGCCCTCTATAACTTCCTGAAGGGAGGTTGCAGTGAGCTGGGGGCTGGCCTCTTCTCTCGTGTAATTACTGAGAGGACTAGAGGGAATGGTTTCAAGCTGTGCCAGGGGAGATTCAGGTTAGACATTAGGAAATATTACTTCTCAGAAAGGGTGGTCAGGCACTGGAATGAACTGCCCAGGGAGGTGGGACCTCCCTTGGCGTCCCATGGAGGTGGGACCCCCATGGAGTCGCCGACCCTGGGGGTGTTCAAGGAACAACTGGATGTTGTGTTGAGGGACATGGTTTAGTGGGAGCTATGGGTGGTAGGTGAATGGTTGGACTGGTTTATCTTGTAGGTCTTTTCCAACCTTGGTGACTCTATGATTCTATGATTCTGTGAAGTAAAGAAAAAAAATGACACCATTATTTTATCTTGTCTTCAAATCCTCTGTTGAGATTTTATCATGTCCTGGCCCTTACCTTGGAGGAGCAGATACATTTTACTCCTGTCTGGCTGTTTATCTTAGTAGGTTATTTACACCTTGTCTCTCAGCTCTGAATTCATATCTATCAGAAACTTCATGATATAGAAAAGGAAATCCAGACCTTTCAGTAATTGCAGTGATGGAAGACTGCAAATAATGAAATCCATCCATGACTGAAACACAGCATCCATCAGTGACAAAAGTCATAATTTAAACTGGAACTGAGAAATGTTGTTTGAGACAGTTTATCATATTAATCGCTTCAGTGATAATATGAAGAGCAGTTTGAAAAGACTCTGAAACAAGTTCTATCTGCGCCGGTAATATGAAACAAGTGCTTCTCTTCAGTGTATGAGAAGGAAGCAGAAAAAAATGATCTGAAACCATTTTGCATTTCTAAAATGAGAAGAACAAGTAACTACATCTGTATCTGTTTTCTCTTGCCTCTGACTTAAATGTCTTTTAACATAATCTTAGTGATCAATGTCCATTCATTTTTTTTCTGATCACTTTTTATTTTTTATTTTTGTTTAAGCAAATGTTTAAGGTTAATTTTGAGTTTGGAATTTTATAAATAATTTCTGACTGAGAGAGAATGAATACAAATTCTTGTGGAGTCTCCTTCTCTGGAGCTATTAAAAGTCTGCATGGATGCAATCCTATGGAACGTGTTGTAGGGAAATGGCTTTAACAGAGTAGTAGGACACCAGAGGTCCCTTGCAACCTTAACCATGTTTGAAATTCTGTGAGAAAATGTTGTAATGGACTTTCCAAGCTTCTATTCTTCTTAACTGTTTTAACATACAGAGAATAATATACCATCTTAATTTTTTTCCATTTTCCAAATGCTCAGAGAAATGAGGTGAAAGTTTCATATGAAATCTGGAGTTTAACAAATCCAGAATGCAAACCAAATATTGTGTTTGCATGTTAATATAAAGTTTTTACTGAAATTAGTGGGATTACTGCGCTTTATCTTCTCAGTCATGCACCGGATTTTCTTTTCAGCCTCTGAACCTCTTTTGTAATTATTTTCAACGTTAACAATGTCAGTACTTTTTGAGGAGTAATTCCATTTGAGATGTGAGTGTTGGAAGTGGAGCTTGTGCTTGCTTTTACCAGTGAATCAATTAAATATGAACAATTAATTCTACTATGTACAGTATTTAGTCCTCAAGATGTTGTAATATGCAAGATTTTTTGACAGTGTTGCAACTGTTACGAGGAAGCATAGTGTAATTGATTTTTATAAGACATTTCCATGACTTCATGGGGTTGTTTTTTTTTTTTTTCAGTAGGAGGTTTTAAGTATGAAAAATCTTGATGGGCACTGAGAAGGTTTTGAATCTATAATTCATTCTTCCTACCCTGTAATTTTCCATATTTCTTTTTTCTTTTGTACAACAGCAGGCTGTTTGCTGTGTGCCACAGATCTTGGGAGTACATAAATTTCTAAATGAACAGATGCTGTTGGGTTTACATAAGACATAAGGAAGTGAAATCCAAAGCGATTAATGCCCTGGAAGTGCTTCTTTGTGATACGGAATGTATAAGATGAAAAGAAGTGAGCTGAAGTTCACTTGCTGTTAGGCATCCTGAGAACATCAGAAATCAAATGGAGAGTAGCTCTTCAGCTCCATGGTTTTAATGTGAGTGGACTGGTGTTTATCTTGTCATCTCTATTTCCTCCTGAGCTTGTTACAAACTCAGGTTATTACACTGGTAATACTTGGTTCTCAGGCATAAAAGAAAAACCTGTGTGCAAAATCTTTCCCTCTTGGATTACTTCCCAACTTAGAACACTTGAAGCAGGTAGGATTTACTGCTATGATATGACTGCACATTATCAACCACAGACAAGATATTTTGTTTTGTGAATTTTGTAAAATCCCAGTTAAAATTTTTGCCATAGCAATGTGCTCTGTGGGTGTTAGAGAGATTATGAAAGTACTGTTTAAACAAATTAATTGCATTATTACCGAACTATTTGTTTTGTTGTGTGCTCTGATCTCAAGAGTTGTATCTAGGGAAATACTTGTAACCCTTTTCTGGGAAGTGGCGTTTTCTGTCAACTATTTTAAGATAGTATATTTTGGTTGGATTATAGAGAACAGTAGAGCTGTGCCCCAGAAGAAAGCTGAAAAAAAGTAGAAAAAGAATAAGGAGCATTTTTTGCAAGACTGTGGCAAAAATAAAAACCTCCAAAAGTATTTCTTGTCTGCTAGATATGTGCCTTTTTGGCCAACTAAATAAATATCTTGGATTAGTAGGTACAGCTCTGCATTTTCTACTTGTAGTCCCTGAAAATAGAAGTATGAAATGTGAATCCTGCTTTTAAATTGACCGTTGTATCGTGTTCAGGGAAGTTAATAGATGGTATCACTCTGTATGTGGTTAGTTCTCACTGATCTTGTTTTAAAAGAACTACTTCAGTAGCTTGGTTTGCTTCTTGCTTCTGAATTGCAGTAAGGAGTCTTGCCTGAGTGGCACTCTTGTTTATTCGTATTATGACTGACCTGATTGAGTACAACAAAACAAGCAGAACTGAAGTAATTGCCTGCCAGTCCATGGAGCAACTGCTGCTCAGGTGTTCAGATCAGTGATTAGATGCTTTCTTCTCTGTAATTTGAAGTTTGGATGTTGAATTACTGTGTTCTGAGATTGGCTAATACGATCCTCCTTCCAGCACACAAGGTTTTCTTTTCTTCCCTGTTGCCTACCGAAATGCTATATTATTGCAGGATTTATAGCAGTCAGTCATTTGCTCTAAAAATTTCATCTGTAATATCCATTCACTTGATGATTTCTCAGTATGATTACAGGGAAGATGTCTTTATGAAGTTTCCAGTAGGTCTGGCACAATGCTGAGGGTATTTTAAATACGAAATTCTTGTATATACAACTGCATCTGTGTGTATCTTTGAGTTTATGGCACACTATGAGCATGGAAGATCAGAAAGGGCTGTTCATCTCTGTAGTTTTCTTGGTACCAAATTGTAATATACCACAGAATTCTGGTGATTACAGAGGTAAGTAATTGGATGTGGTGTGTTCTTGTGTCTGCATTCAAATGACACAAGTTCTCAAATATAAAGTAAACTAACATTTGAAGTCTGATGTAGACACCGCAGACAATATGCTACTACTGTTCTCTCTGTCACCAAAGTAATGGAGGTTGAAGGCAGCTGATAAGAGTTTGCATAAGGTGTTTGTAAAGAGATGTCATTTAATTGACTGACTCAAATTCCAGTAATCTTGAAATGGGTATCTCAATTTTAATATGTTTCTGTGCAAATGTTTTTCCTGCTCCCATTTATATGTTTAAGATGGAATTTTCTGGAAATACAATAACTCACTAACCTATTTACTATCTGAATCTTTTTTCTAAAAAGGAAAACAATGTGCGGAGTACTATCAAAACATGAAAATAATTATTATCTTATGATTTCCATCTGCAGTAGTGACTTTAGGCACTATTTTTGATTCCAGAGGCATAATTTGCCATGCAGTAGAGTCTCAGTTCTGTAACATCAAAAAGTACTGAGAAAATGTATCCACAAATCCCTATATGTTGAATATAAAGAGTTCTCCTTCAGAAGTAGTGCAACAAGCCTATTAGAAATGTACTGGGTGTGCTTAGTTTACATGTATGCTTTAGTTCATGCGCATACATTTGGCTAGCGTTTATGCTTAGTGTTTCTTGTCTATATGTGAACAGCCAAAATTAGCTTATGTGGCATCTGTGCAAAGTGGTACCTGCATCAAGTCATAAGCCTGGAGAAAAAGTTTTGCAAAATTCATGTCAGAGGTTTGGCTTCTAAGTTTTCTCTGACTCCTGCTCATAACTCAAAGAGTCATTGGAAACCTCTTATTTGTTACAGAGAACATTTATTTATTAAGAACATGAATTGGATGACTGGAACATCAGGACTTTTTAGTCTTTCACACCAAGAAATTCTTGCTCAAAGAGGAAAGATTTTTCATAATGTCTTCCCATTCATACGTTAGTTATGGAGTTTCCTTCGAGATTTCCTTTAACTGAAATTTAATCAGGAGAAAGAGATTGTTTCTTCTTCCAGTCAAATGATACAAACATGTAGGTTATGAGGGTGTAATTCTGGTCAGAATAATAATCTTTTGCTTTAGAAGTGTAACCAAGTGCTTACTCATTGAAAACAAGTCATTAACTTCTATTTTTTCCATAAGAGCATACATATGTTGGAGGTGGAGGACTGGTGAGGTTTTTCTTTTTTTGTTAACTTGGGGAGGTTTCCCATCTGTTTTTACCACATTCAGCTAACCTGTTCTGACCTGCTTTAGAAACTTGGGCCAGTCTTGAAAAGACATCAGCTAGAGTAATTTAAAAAATGAGCATACCTTGTCAGGCGTTGTTGAAGTTGCATTCTTATTCCTCGCCCAAAATTCAACTCATTCATTTTTCTTGCTACAGTGCTTTTTGATCCTTTCATAAAGGAGTTTTTCTGATTGTGATGTTTCTATTATTTTTGTTGGAAAAAGAAAGAATCTATATTTCTATATATATATCTACAATAGACTTAAAACACAAATCATTCTGTGAGTCTTCTTATAAGGCATGAAGTTACTTGTGTTTTGCTTAGCCAAAAGGCCAAAACACTGCCAGCAGTATGTCTGGAATGTTGTTTACTTGGTCCATTTCTCCATTTTTTCTTTGTAGCGCTGTACACATGGCACAGTCTGGGGTCATTTACATAAAACTGGACAAAATAATACCTCCAAAGCTGCAGTAATTTTTCTCAGTAGTGCTTCTGTAGTAAAAGGCTTATCACATCCCGCAGCTTCTGTGCTCATACTTTTTCCTCTCTCTTCCTCCATCACTTCTCTTAATCAGAATTGCTTTTAGCAAAGATTTGTAGAGCTGCAGTGTTTTCTTTGTTCTCTGTGACTTGATTCCTCTTTTGGGCCTCTAATTTCTTACATTACTTTTTGCAATATCAAATGATTGAAATGTGCTGGATGAGGATGTTGTTGATGATGATGATGATTATTATTATTATCATTATCATCATCATTTTTACAAGAGGATTGTTACTGAGTATGTGTTTCCTTTTATGTGTGTATTGTGTTTTACATTCTCAGTTCCAGGCACTGTGAAATGGTTGCAAGAAAACTGGGGGTGTTTTAACATTTCCAGTGGAAGGGTAGGGTGGGTGAGGAAGTGCTATCGAGTGCTGACAAATAATATTTGACTCTTGGAAATGTCATAAGGCCATGTGCTGCCCTCCCACACTCAGAAAGCTAAATTTAGAGATCTGTAGTCTTGAAGGTACTACCATTGTGCTTTATTTCTTTTCTAACAGAAAACATTTTAAATGCAGATTATGGATGCCTAGGGTTAGTGGCAAGAATAGTGTACAGGCAGTGGTTTATAACGTTTGTAAACATAACAGAAATTGCCTTACGGCAGAACGTGAGCTGCGAAATGCAGAAACTTGTAGTTCAGAATAAGCATTTTCCATAGCAGAGTAAATATGGATAGCAGGTATTTTTCCCCTCATTTTTTTCTTTTAGGACTTGAGTACAAAGTAGAGTAGGTACAGATTGTGTTATTTTCTCCTGTTGTGAAAAGAAGATGTTTAGTGGGCATCTAGGCCTTCATTTTGCAATTGTTCTGGTAGCAAAGGGTGTTCTCCTTCCTTAGTGTTTGTATAAATCATCAACTCTTTATTTTCAGATGGTATCTTTTTAACTTGTTTTAGGTTCTAACAAGCACAGTGCTTTACTTTATGTGGCTCTTGTTTGTTTGGATAGTGATTTGTTTTATTTATAAAATGTTTATTCTTTACTTCCAACTTTAATCATTTAACTCATAAATACTTGCTGCCTGTATTCACATCTGATCATCTTTTATTGTCCTGGCTTATATATAAATGTTTCTGTTTACATAAATAAGCCTTGTAATTTGAAAAATATATGTTTGGTTTAAGTTACTTCTTACAGGTAATAACTCTTTGATGGTTGAATACAAAACACCTGCTTGGCAGAATTTTAGTTTAATTCTCTACCAAGCAATGATAAAGTACAACCTAATTCCTAAAATCATTGGAGCTGTAAAGTATTTTTCATGACCTAGCTTGCATATTGTAATAACGGGCTGACAAGGGTAATAGAGCCTCTGTATTATTATGGCCATACAATGGATGTTACAACAGACCGATAATGTATTTTGTCCTTTGTTCCCCTTGTGCAGCCCACACATCATCTTCTTGTCACAGAGTGTATTGCCTGGAGGGAGACATCTCTGTGGAACACGTCTGTGCCATGAAATCGCTCATTCTTGGTTTGGACTGGCCATTGGTGCTCGTGATTGGACTGAAGAGTGGTTAAGTGAAGGGTTTGCCACTTTTTTAGAAGATGTATTTTGGGTTAGGGCTCAACAGGTAAGCTGATGATGCACTAGTTCTCAATTTAATCCTGCAGAAATCAAAGTTATATATATGAGTGCTGCTCTAAAAGTAATGCCTCCTATTTTATTATGTTAACCTGTGACATTAGAGTTGGATGTTGGTGGTATGGCAGCAGAGTTAAACCTTCCCAACAGTATTCTGTTACCTGTTGTTGCCATGTGACAGATGGCAGCAGAGAGGCAGTCTGACAAAATGGTGTCTGAAATGGAAGTGCATGTGAAACTAAGGTGTGTCCTCCATGTGGAAAAAATGGCACCCATGAACATTCATCATGCACTTGCAGAATGTTCCAGGAGACCAAACAGGATGTTAGCTCAGTGAGGTGGTGGGTGGTGCATTTTGGCTGTGATGACAGTGGGTGACCTGCGCTGGTGCAGGTGTTCATTCAGGCTCTTGTTGATTGCTAGTGAAAATGCATAGCTAGTGGTGGTGCCTATGTTGAACAGTAGTGTTCTGTAGCTGATAATTTGCTCTATCGTATAGTGTTATTGTGTTCTTTCTATCTGTTGCAGTTTCCATGGAAATAAAATAGGAGGCATTAGTTTTGGAGCAGTTTTGTTGTGAATTAATTATAAATAAAACGTTCTATGTTATAAGGCTAAGTCGTTCAAAATAATACAGGAATTTGCAAGGTAACTTGGTATAAAAAAGAAAAAGAGAGAGAGAGAAAAAAAAAAAATCTTTCCTTACCTATCCATAATCAGCTCTAATGCTTATAAAGGCAAAGATAAGTGCAAATAAAAATGGAAACATCTATTCATCAATGTTTACCTTCCCACAAATGTACTACCTAAATATTACCATTCAGGTATCAAACAGTTGCTGTGCATTCTCTCCATTTGTGCCATGCTCCTGAAAGTAGAATAATCACCAGGGTCTTACTGAATATTGCAGGTTCTTAACAAAAATGGTCTGTTTTTGACTGGATAGCCAAAAGTCAAGCTTCGGAGCAAAATGGAAGCTGATGACACAGAGCACTAGCAGTTAATGCTTTTTTGCTCTTGCATTGCCTAGTTAAGAGTTAGCATCTTGTCAGTAGCTTAGAAATCATTGCCTGTCTTAAAGTGAAAAGCTCATATATTGCATGTTAGCTAGTAAAGTGGTTTTCTGATCCAGTTCTTATTTTTGTCCTATTTCAGGCATTTCGTGTGTTCATCATCTGTTCTTGTGCTTGTGTCAGTAAGGCTCTGATTCTCCCATTAAAATTCTCAGAGCTCCATCTGTGGGCAAGAAGATGAGGCTGGGATCTGATATCACAAGCTCTTCTGAGCCTCCATTGTATTGACTATGGGGTGCATTTATAGTTCTAAACAAATTCGAGTTCCTTGATACTTAAAATGCTTCTGGAAAGAGAGAGATGGGGAGGCTATCCAAACGCTTTGCTTTTCCCTTCTGATCTTAAAATTCATTTTTCATTTGGTTATCACTCCCCTTTTGCGAGCTTCTCACATTAAGTCTGGACTTTTCTTGGTCATTTGAAAGTAATTTCACTGTAGTAGGTAAAAAAGAAAGTAATAGCAAAAGAAAGCATAGAGCAACAAAATAGAAAGCAATAGAAAGCGCAGAAAGCAATGAGCAACAAAACAGGATGATTATTCCCTTGTTCATTTATAAGGTCAGAAAATCTATTATTGGTTTTATTTATTTTCAGAATTTCTGAGTAGTTTTGATTATGTGTGATCCTGCAATTGTAAGATTGTGCATGTATTCCATACTGCCTAGCAGTAATTTCAGTTTTGACTGAATTACATGCAGGAGAATATTAGCTCCTTTTACCTTCTCCTATCTCATCTTTTCTTGTAACAAAAAAGTGTAAAGTAGTTATTGATCTGTATGCTGACAATCTGGCATTTATTTCATAAGCGTGTATCTCTTAATGTTATGTTAATGTGGAAAATTACAACAGGGAACTTTCACCAGGGTGACAGACATAGTAGGAAAGAGAGATCAAATGAGGACATGAAACAGCTCTTTGCTTTCAAGGCTGGGAAAAGTAAAGGCACAACCAGAACTGGTATGAAAGGTATCTGTACTGTGTGTTCAGTTATCTTATATCCAGTCACTAAAGAGAAAACACCAATATTGATTTGATGCACCCAGTGAGGCTTCTGTTTTTCTTAGCTGTGCTATTAACTCCAAGAGAAGGGGCTGTAATTTTTTTTTTTAACATGGGTGTTTGTACTCTATCTTTCATTGCTTACACATTAAAGGAAAACAAAATGAGTTATTCTCTGGAAAGTTTTGTTATCTGCTGGGAAACACCATTCAATAATTGGTAATTTTTTTTACTGAGCAGCTGTCACAGGATGAAGGAAAAGAGCAGCAGGAATTGAAAGCTTTACTTCGCTGGCAGCGACTCAAAGATGAAGTACAGAACTCTGAAGAAGAGCTGCAAGTTTTAAGGTAAAACTATGAAAGTGTAATCCTCACTTTCTCTTATTCTTTTCTCCCTCTCTTTCTCCCTCCCTCCCTGCTATTTTCCATTATTTTCTCCTTTCAAAGGATGTACATCTGATTAAATCCACTACATTTCCTTATTTCCTTCTAAAGAAAAAAAGAAAAGTCAACTTAAATTGATGGGGTTATTCATCTTCTCTATAATGCAATTACTTTTCTGTTTATTACAGAAAGCTTTTCAAAAACATGGGATTTAGTTTGTTATAAAATGTCTCTAAGCAGTTTACAGGAGTTTCCCTCCATCTGAGGGGGAAAAGAAATCCATTTCCTGAGGAAAGTTCTTGTTTGAAAATGTAACAAATTTATTTTCTGTGGCTGAAGATAAGCACATACAGGAGGATGGCACCTAACTGCCAAATCTGAATAAAATGATATGACTAGGATGTGTACGTGTTGTAAATTAATTTATTTGTTTTTTCGAAGGTCCAAGATATCTGTTAGAGTTTGGAAATCAGGAGGGATCTATTTATCTTGTAGCTAGCAGGATGACAGAAGTGATTGTCGCCAGAGTTCTGCATGGAAGTACTGTTTCCAGGTCAGGGGCCTCCAGCACAGGAAAGTCATGGAGCTTTTGGAAGGGTTCCAGAGGAGGCCACAAAGGTGATCAAAGGATTGGAGCACCTCCCCTATGAAAAAGGCTGAGGGAGCTGGTCTTGTTCAGCCCGAAGAAGAGAAGTCTCCAGGAGACCTCATTGCAGCCTTCCAGTATTTAAAAGGGAATTCTTTATTAGAGAGAGACTCATGTCAGAAAGTCTAGTGATTGGACTAGTCTTTAGCTCAGATTCGGTATGAGGAAGAAATTCTTTATGACAGGGATGATATGGCCCTGGAACACTGCCCAGAGAAGCTGCGGCTGTCCCATCCCTGGCGGCATTCAGGGTCTGGTTGGATGGGCAACCAGATCTGGTGAGCTTTCTCATGCTAAGTGGGCTCAATTGCGTGAATCTTTAGTATTCCTTTCAACCCAGACCATTCTATGAGTCTATGATCTTGAAACTGAAACTCAAGTTTTCTGCTGACTTACATAGTCTCTGTAATAACCAAGCTGCTTGCATTTTGCGTATTGATATTCTCAGCGCTAATACATAGAGTGACAAATCATTTCTTGCTTGAAAAATATGCTTCTAGACGTACTTCTGGAGACAGTTATGATGACAGTTTGGATTCTGTCAGTCTCTGTCTCTCTGATTACACTCCAGTTTCCTGTGGTTGCATTTAAAGACTTTCCACAGCTCTCAGTCAGATATAAATATTTTTTACAGTTTTTCAGTTTTTTATTTTTAGAACTATTTTTGTTTTTCTGTTATGGACTTGAAAATGTTCTTTCTTTACAAAAGAACTGTAAAGAACTGTTTTTTTTTTTTTTTCACCTGAAAGCATGTCATTGTGTGTTCTAGTGTTGACATGAAAGAGAAAATTTCATATCCTTGATTTGCACTGATTTTTAAGTCTCTATTGAGGTGTGCTGGCTCAGTCTCATATTTTTATGCAAGGATATTAAAAATAAATGATAGCTGTCCCTTCTTGCTAATTACATCAGGAAGACAAAAATCAGCCAGCCCACTTTCTTAGCATAACCTTATTTTTCACCTGTGTTTTTCTTCTCTCCTGGATAGTTGTATGATTTTCTGTTGTTTTCATCAGACAGCAGAAAAGACCTTTGCAAAATTCAACAGTTGATCCTATTCACTTTTGATCCAAGAAATGAATTCCTGTTTAGATACAGTCATCAGTATTATATTTTTCTAATTTTATGTTTCTTCTTATTATGCATATTTTTATTACGTTACAGTAGCATCTTGGATACTACCTGCAAAATAGGAAGCCAGGTGTGAAAGAATTAGTTAAATCTTTTCAGCAGGCAGCAACTCTGAAAGGAAGCACCAGCAAATCTTAAAGAAGGGATTTATGGCAGTAAAATGTACTACGCATACATGATATGATATCAGACAAAACTGTGTATTTTCTCACAGAGTTTGAAGCAAACCTGAAGGGACAAAAGCAGAATATGTCCTGGCACTCATTTTGCTAGCCATCATCAATGCCTGCTCTGTTTTCCACTTCCTCATGGTATGAAAACAAAGACTAGAGATGCCTTCTTTATTTAGTGACAACAAAAAACGGTGCTGAAATTGTTTCATGTCCTGTTCCTTGTGACTGAGCTTCATCTTCAGTTGTTTCACGAAGACAAAACAGTTTTGATATCTATGAGTTTTCTTGAGAGTTTCACTTGCGTCAAATCAGTGACCTTACCTGTTTCATTCCTGAAACATAGATCTGTGCCTGCTCTGTAGGTATTTATTCTATTACTCTGGGAGGAGTCTCTCCTCAGCTTTTCATTGCCACCTCAGGCCATTTAATTACCAGAGATTTCCTAGTGATTAGTATTTTCACTTTGTCCTCACAAGCAAAAGCAGTGTCTTTTGCTTCCTGCAGAAGTGTGGCAGTATCAAAAATCTATCAGGTAGTAGCTTAAATACCTTCATTCATCTTGCTTTCATTGTTATGCCTAGTTTAATCTGGTAGGTTAGATGTCAGGTTTTGTAGGTCAGTATAACAAACTTTCAGTCTCTCTACCTTCAGTGTGCTGTAAATACACTAGCCACTGCTTCACATAAGTGTTCTGAAGTACTGAGCAGAAAACAGCAACTTTCTGAATATTTATACACTGTTACAGACATTGCCTATGTATTGTCAATAGTAACACTGTATTGAAAAATTGAAGTTATCATAAAAGGCGTCCTTAATTCATCTCTGTCCTTCAACACTGAAGGAAGATCTCCCTTGAGAAAAACTAAAAATCACAGAATCACAGAATTGTAGGGGCTGGAATGGACCTCAAGAGATCATCTAGCCCAACCCCCTGCCAAAGCAGGTTCCTCAGACCAGGTTGCAGAGGTAGGTGTTCAGGTGGGTCTTGAATGTCTCCAGAGAAGGAGACTCCACAACTTTTCTGGGCAGCCTGTGCCAGTGCTCTGTCACTGCACTGTGAAGTTCCCATGCACATCTATGCAAAACTTCTTATGCTTCAGTTTGTGGCCATTTCCCCTTGTCCTATTGCCATGTGCTGCTAAAAAGTCTGACCTCATTCCTTTGCCTCCTGCACCTAAGATATTTGTAGACTCTGATCAGATCCCCTCTGAGTCTTCTTTTCCCAAGGCTAAACAGACCCATGTCTCCAAGCCTTTCCTCGTAAAAGAGGTGTTCCAGACCCTTTATCTTCTTTGTGGTCCTCCACTGGACTCTTAACTGGGAGATCCCTGTCTTTTTTGTACCAAGGAACCCAGAACTGGACACAGTACTCTAGGTGAGGCCTCAGCAGGGCAGAGTAGAGGGGGAGGATCACCTCCCTTGACCTGCTGGCTGCACACTTTTTAATGCACTCCCGGATGCTATTGGCCTTCTGGCCACCCAGGCACATTGCTGGCTTATGACCAACCTCCCATCCTCTAGGACCCCCAAGTCCCACTTCTCAGAGCTCCTCTCCAGCAGATCATCCCCAAGCCTATATGGTGCATGCTGTTATTCCTCCGTAGGTGCAAGACTCTACACCTTGTTAAACTTCATCTGATTTATTACTGCCCAACTCTCCAGCCTGTCCAGGTCTCACTGAATGGCAGCAGAGCTTTCCAGTGTGTCAGCCATTCCTCCCAGCTTCGTATTGTCAGCAAACTTGCTGTTGGTGGACACTATCCCTTCATCAAAGTTGCCAATGGAGATGTTGAACGAGACCGAACCCAGTACTGACCCCTGAGTACAGGCCTCCAACTGGTCTCTACACTACCAGTCACAACCCTCTGAGCTCCGCCAGTCAACCAGTTCTCAACCCACCTCACTGTCCACTCAACTATCCCACACTTCCTCATCTTTGTTGTAGGAGACATTGTCAAATGCCTTGCTGAAATCAAGGTAGATGACATCCACTGTTCTTCCCCCATCCACTCAGCCAGTGATGACATCACAAGAGGCTACCAGGTTGGTCAAGCATGACCTCCCCCTTGTGAACTCATTTTGACTACTATGAATAACCTTCTTCACTTCCAATTGCCTGGAAATGGCATCCAGAACAAACTGTTCCATCACCTTTCCAGGAACAGAGGTGAGACTGCATGGCCTGTATTTCCCCAGATCCTCCTTCTTATCCTTTCTGAAGACTGGAGTAAATTGGCTATCCTCCAGACTTCAGGCACCTCTCCCACTCTCCAAGACTTCTCAAAGATGATGGAGTGCAGTTCAGCAATCACCTCTGCCAGCTCCCTCAGCACACATGGATGCATCCCATCAGGGTCCATGGATTTATGTACACTGATGCCTAGATGCTCTCAGACCATCTCCTCCCTCACCAAAGGGAAACCTTCCATTCTCCAGACTGTCCCACTTACCTCCAGGGCCCAGTATTCCCAAGGGGGAGTCTTTGCAGTGAAGACAGATCCAAAGAAGGCGTTCAGTATCTCTGCCTTCTCAGCATCTTCCGTTACCAGAACACACCCCTCATTTAGTAGGGGACCCACATTTTCCCTATTCTTTTTTTTCTGTTGACATACTTAAAAAAGCCTTTCTTATTATCCTTTATCTCCTTTGCTGTGTTTAAATACTGTGTGATAAAGGATTGTGTATGTTTGAAACAATGTAAAATTTAAACTTTATCATTTTTTTTAATTTTAAACAGTTACCTTTTGTCTGAGACTTTAATTTGCATAATGAATTTGATGTGCTCGGGTTGTAAACATAGCAATTAACAGGAAAAAAATAGACTAACTCTTGGCAACACTTTAGTAAGAAACCACTACACAGACACCAAAAAAAAAGAACATTTTTCTCAAAGCTGATCTGGGTCTGAAAGAAATTTGACTGTTGCGACTAGCTTTTGAGAAGTGTGGGGGATGTGGTTTGAAGAAGCCTGCACTCTGTGGCCTGTGTTGCTCCTATTCTGTTGAACGAGGGGAATTATGTTTGGTTTCTGACGCTAGCCATTCAGGATCTGCCAGGAGACTTAAAACAGGTTGTTTCAGTCACAGGGGTAGGCTGTTAAGACAAACATCTCTTCTCAGACCACTGTTAGCTGGGATTTTTTCTGAATGGAAAAAAGCTATGTTTTCATAGCTTCTGTTTAGTCTCAGTTTGTGCTTGTAAGAGCCTTTAAACACTTCAGACTTCACTGCTGTAAATTTATTGCACACCAGAGTCTGTATTACATTTTAAAATCAAGCAGTAAAGAACTTTATTCTAGATTTGTCTGAAACACCCAAATGTGCACAACATGGTTTTCATGATTTTTGTTATTGGTGTTCCACATCATAACATCATGTAGTACAGTGGGAGTTAGAGAGTTAATGCTCCAGTTCAGTGGGTCGTTGATAATTCTGGTTATACCTGTGTCAGAAGAGAAGAACTACATCTCTCAGAAGACTTTCATTCTTCTGTTTCCATTTTCCACTTAGAGGGAAAGATAAAACTGCTCACAAGTCATGAGATGACTCTGTGGTGAGACGTCTCTGTGGTCTGTGCTCCTTTGCCATCTTGCCTTCGGTATTAGAGTGAGGCTTTCAGTTTTTGATATTGTCTCTCATTTTACTTGATTTATTAGCTTCAATTCCAATTATATTGTATTATATTGTGTTATCTCACATTGTGCTGTCATATTTAGTAAATGAGTTTTCTCCCTTAGCTCCTTGCTGCTGTTTTGTTTTCAGGCCCATTTCTCTGCCCCTTCTTCTTTTTCCCCATTTCCCCTCTCCCAGTGGTTCAACTATGAGAAGATGTAATGTATGAGTTATTTCTTACTTATCTAAGGCTTCACTAGTCTCTTACCATTTTAGGCCTCACAAGGAGAGCACAGGAGAAGTGAGTGAATCTGGAGCATCCGTTGTCAAACATGGTCTTAAAGCAGAAAAAATCTTCATGCAGGTTCATTATTTGAAGGTGAGTTTTGTAAGCTGATTTTTATTGAGATTGGTTTACTGATACTACAAAGATTTCTTTCTCATAGAAATCAGTGTATTCAAAGCATCCTATCTATTTTTTGTTTAATTTCTTGCAGGGTTATTTCCTTCTGCGATCTCTGGCAAGTACATTAGGAGAGGCTTCATACCTTGCATCTTTACGAAAATTTGTCCATAAATTCCATGGACAGCTTGTTCTTTCTCAGGTACTGTGCTTGGGGTTTTTACTGACATTTTGAAAAACAAAGGACATAAACTTTCTGTTTGACTATCTAAATGACTACTTCGGGTTGTGGTGGAAAATGAACAGCACTGGTAGCCTAGCAGTATTGGTGATATTCCTGCCTGTTAGGAGGCAATACCATTTTTCAGTGTGACACATAAATCTGATTCCTTGCTGGTATCACATAATGTAAGCAATGGATTAAGTTTGTTTTAGGCTGTCAACTTGATACTTAGAAAGGTCATGTTCTTATGTTCCGATGTTCTCAAATACAGGTCATTTAATTTTCCTGTAATTGACTCTTGTATTCTTTTAGTTTCCAGATTTTAGTTTAATCAGTATCTTCCTGGATAACTCTTCTTGAGGGAGAAGAAACACGGAGTAGGAATGTAACTGAAAACCTCTAAAAGTAGTAAAGTGTATGCACGTTATGTTCTGCCTTTATTCCTTCCTCTCTGTGTGTTGCTTCATTAGTTTCTTTAATTTCAGTCTTTCTTATGAAGACTGCCTCCTCCTCACAAAGTCAGTTTTGTGTGTCATACTATCACCATCTGACATCGCACACGTCCTTATCACAGTCTCATCGCAGCATCTTTAAAGGTTTTCTCATCATGCTCCATACTCCCATGCTTTCTAAAACAGTATTCTGTCTCTATCTATTCCTTAAGTATTAATCCACAAGTGATATTTAAGAAACACTGTTTCTTTCTTTCAGTAGACTTTTTTTGGCAGTGATAATGTGCAGTGGCAGCCAAGAACAGATGTCATAGAAAAGGATTTGTTCCTGGATTGATGAAGGCTTGGCCTTTGAAAAGTAGCATGGAATTAGGAATCAGAGTCTGCCCTCCTGAAGCCCAACTACATGTGTGAATCACTTGCACTACAGACTTTGCTTCTTCCCTTCTTGACATAGATGTTATATAATTACTTCATGCAAAGTAGAATGGCTTCAAAAGGAAAGACTGAGCAAGTCACACCACAGAATACTGTGGCACCTCTTAGGCAGAAAATCCAGCTGCATTTATAAATAGAAATTGGCCTCCCTCAGGCCTTTGTGAAAAGGTTCTGTAACCTCTGTCTGTATCACTAAAAAAGATATAGTCTTGTCCACTAGTTTGGAGAGTTGGAAGACATGACTCTCTAAGCCCAAACTTCTAGGAAACTTTTCACTAGTGATGAAATCAGCACAGCATCTTGTTGCAACTGTAATGTTACAAACATAGCCATTTGTGGAGGTGTGTGAACCAGTTAAGTGAAGTCATCATAGTTAAAAACAGGCCTGGAACAAAAGCCTTGCCATGGCAAATAGTTGGCCTAACTAGGAGTGCAATGTGATTAGAGTGAAGAGCAGGAAAAGAGAGAAAAGGCTTTAGTGAATTTCTGAACTTAGTTTCTTTGTTGAAGACTGTATTTTTTGGAGTTACAGTTTAAATTTTAAAGGGGTTTCAGGATAGAGAATATCATAGATAAATATCTCCTTGCAACACAGAGTATGTGGTCTCTGTTCTTGAGGGAATGGAGTCCAGCAGATCAGTGCACCTGGTATTTTGGTTCTCACTCTGAAGGTGCTATCTGTCTCTGTGTATCTTTAAAAATAACTCACTGGCCTGTGGATTCTTTTGTATGTCAAGACCCAAAAATTAGGCTTAATTGCTCAACTGCAGCAATTCTGCCCTGGAGAGGAAAATTTGAGGGGGCTGAGGCAGTTAATTTTTCTACAGCTGCAGCTCTATCTGTACTGTCTGTATCCGTTACTAAGACCCTAAGCAGTTGTACTTAGTTCAGAGTGTAAAACACCAGTAACTGTACAAGCTTTGTCCCTATTACGGTGTCCAAAATCATAAATGTGAGCTCCACATTTACAAAGTTGAAGGTGTTCTGACAATTACAGAAATCATGAAACTGCTAAAAGCCTGAAGCAGCCTAGAATTTTAATCTGACTGTAGTCAGGTGCAGGAATTTTGGTGAGGAAAAAGGGTCCTGTTGCTACTCAGTCTCTTTCTTGACATGTGACAAGTTATACTAGTAGACTATGTAACTGTTGCAAGATGTTTTAGCGCATTATGCTACTAGTTACTGTACCTAGAGATTTCTCATTCTGCCCAGCATTCTCCTTTGAAACATCATTTTATAGCTTATCTTATTCTAGTCTCATTTGCTGTTTCTGCATGCAGAGACTATTGTTTTTGGCAATTGGATAAAAGCCTTTTTAGTATTTTTAATTATCCAAACAAGAGTAAGTGATGATTCTGTTTCAGTTTTCCTTGACTGCTTTTTATTTGAATACGTGCATTGCTATGTGCTTAATGTAGAACAAAAACAGGTGCTTCACTTATTTGAAGATATTTGATTTGGTGCATTTTGATTTATTATGTCCTATACTATAAAAGTATACTGGTTAGATACAGTAAATATCTTTAGCAAGAGCTGGATGTCTTGAACATTTCTAAATGGCTTTGCTTGAGAATCAGGTATTAAGGGGCGATGCATTTTTGTGATTTTACCTTGTTTCACACCAGCCTAAATCCAGTTCCTACTGTAGATGATGGGAAGAGTTAATCCACCATTTAGGAAGTGTACAGTTGTAAATTAAGGACAAGACTGAATTTTAGCTGTTTTAGTGGTTTAATCAGTGTGTTAAAAAGTTCAAAGCAGATAGGACTATATCGAGCTGTAAGTTTACTTTCTTTCTCTGTAAAAAGCCTTAAAGACTGTATTTATGTTAGTATTGGTAGATAAATAATCACATCAGAAACTGAAGATGCAGAAGCAATGAAGTCCAGTTAGTACAATTTATTATTCAGGTTCCTTCCTGAGAAGACGTGCTCTCAAGCTCTAAAAGATTTAAAAAAAAAATTGAGGTATGAGTGGTAAGTTTAAGTGTCATAATGTTGTACTTCCACCTCGTCCAAAATAATTGTAGAGGTTCCTAGCTTTAGGGATTGTGTGTAAGGGGGAAAGTAAGAGTGACCCACATTCTGAATACCACTCTTGTTTTCAGTGGTGTTTGTACTACTTTCCCTAGATGAGAGCTGCAGGTGCAAGGAAATGACTTCAGATGTGAAACATTAATCAGTGCTTTTTTCCCTCATTTTGATTGCATGCTCAGTATGTTTTTAATAGTAGTTTTTGTTTATTTTAGTTGAGTCATCAATGGGCAAGTGAATCAAGTCTGGAATCTCCAAGAAGAATTTAAAAAAAAATCTTCAATTTTTCTTTCTCTGTGAAAATTTACTTAGTAGCTGCTTTGGATAAAGTTTTTAAATAATGAATGGAGTGTTACTGATGGTGAATAAATAGAAATGAGTGCAAGATATTCATAGTGCAGTTAAAGCTGTTGTTCAGTTTGATATTGAAATAAGAGCATACTGGGAACTGAAGTGTTTGCAGCCTTTCATTCTTGTGTAGTTCTGTTACAATAATAACCAAAAGTTTGTAGCATTCAGTCATCTGATAGTGCTAAAATTTGCTCTTGTAAAATTATGGTTAAGAAGACAGCACATAAAAAGATAATATTTTATGCTATACTTGAAAGTCTTAAAGGCAGATGTATGAATCCAAGTTTGCTGTGCATATACCTACATCTAGATCTTCCTGCATACCATTTTATGTATGTGCATACACTTATCTTTTTCACACCAGAAGTTCATTTGTGCACCAACAAATGGTCATTCAGTAGTCTGTTTTTAGAACTCTTTAATCTAGAATTGGAAGCTCAGTACAGTCTACACATATTTTGTTGTGTCAACACTTAGAATCTTTTCCTAATACTCATTTTTATTTAAACTTTTATAATTGCAGTTTGGCCTCAGCTGTTCCATGCTTGCTGACTTCTGAGCTTGTGTGAACAGCTGTTGACATCCATGGGGTTTGGTGTGGATTCTGACTCTGTCCCAGCCACAGCAGCCTGGAGGACAGGGGTCTTGTCTTTCTTTACTCTTTGTGAGCCTGGAAAACAAAAATAAATGGGTCAGTTTTACTCATATTAAGTTAGTTTCCTCTTTCAATTGACCTCTCCTATGAAGAAAATCTGATATAACAGATCGTTCAGCTCTAGGGAGACCTCACTGCAGTCTTCCAATACTTAGAAAACTGCAGGAAGCTGAACTGGGACTCTTCATCACGGAGCACAATGATAGGACAAAGAGCAAGGGCTTTAAACTGAAAGAGTATAAATTTTGATTAGACATTCTTTATGACATTTATGGTGAAACACTGGAGCAGGTTGCCCAGAGAAGTTGTGGATGCTCCTGGAACTGTTCAAGGCCTATTTGGATGGGACCATGGGCACTCTGATCTAGAGGAAGACGTCCTTCCCAGTGGCAGGGGTGTGGGAAACAAATCAGCTTTAAGGTCTCTTCCAACTCAAGCCAGTCTATAAGTCTTTGATTCTGTGAACATATTCTTAATTTATTGTAGAAATTTTGTAGCTGTGTAGCAGGAGCCTTTATTGGCTTTCCTTACATGTATGCAGTATGGGACAATCTTTAACCACTATGTGATCACAGTTCTTTTAGTTTTTATTTTTTTCCAAAGGTCTTTACAGAAGATCTTCTCAAAGACCATGTAAAATAGGTGCTGCTCAGATGTAAAGCAGCTGCTTGGTATTTTGTTCTCCGTTCATCGTTCAGTACTTGGCACTCTATTTGCCATACCGTGTGCTTTTCTTTCTATTCAATGTCTTACATTTGTTAAAACTGAAACACATAAAATTGTTTCACAAACTCAGATATTTTGACTTTACATTGATTATATTTAAACTGCTAGTGTATGGCAGCTGTTTAATGTATAGATCAGTTAGTTACATGGCACATTTTGGCATCTGAATGTGTTAATACATACAAATCTGAATAGTTTTAGGCCACATCTACTTTGCAGGTGGAAGAATCTTGAAAGAAGGAACATACGAAGTTTTATATGAGTAAGACTGAGTTAGAAAAATGATTAACCTGATATAAGACATTTTTTGTTTTGGAGAGAAAAATGCAGCGTCTGAGGCACACACTCAGATATGAACAATCCAAATCAGTTATTACAAGTTCTAACATCCCTTCTATATATTCACAAGTTTTCTATTATAACTTTCCCACCCACCTTTACCTCTCAAGAGAACATTCCACAAACCTGTACAACCTGGTCTAGGGAGCCTGCTTTGGTGGGAGTGGGGGTGGGCTGGATGATCTCTGGAGGTCCCTTCCAACCCATACAATTCAGTGATTCTGTGAAAAACACCTTTACCATGCATGCAGGCACTTTTCCAGTCAGGGCCATGAGTTGTTCCAAGCCATGTGTTCTTCCTCCAATCAGGGTCATTATCACGTAGCCATCACGCAGCTTACTTGACTTTGTTTTTCTTCTTACAGAGTGTTCTTGGTTCTCAGCCTTGCTTTCTCATGCTGTTTATCTTGCTCTGCAGCTTCTGCTATGAACAGTCTTTCTCGTATTCCCACAAGAAAACATCCTGTTTCTTCTGATTTTTTCATAATTAATAACTTAAAGTACTTTAAAATATAAAGCAACTTACTATGAAATAGGGCTAGAAATGGAACTGGGGTAAACAGCAGAGAGGAGTGGAGCTAGGAGAGGATAGGAAAAGACATAAATTCTTTAACTCTGACCAGAGCAAACTGACAAAGGGGAACTTCCAAAGCATGTGAGTTTTATTGGTGCCTGCTGAGTCACAATTACAGTTTTTTTATCAACTGTATATATGAGGTTTAAATAATCAATCAAATCTTATCAATGATTTTCTGCTGAGTAATCATAAGGAGAAGTTGAAGGAATGGTTGAGGTTTCCATAGTGCCGTTGATATGTAACATTTAGTTCCTCATCTTTTTCATAGGTACGCATATTTGTTGTTACATTTCAAGTGAACTTGAGACAGCATAGGCTCCAGAATCAAAGTGCTACAAGAAGATGTGTACAAGCTTGTATTTCTTTATTTATCATAGAATGGCTTGGGTGAGAAGGGTCCTCAAAAATCATTCAGTTCCAAACCCCTGCTGTGGACAGGGTTGTTGCCCATTAGATCTGGTTGCCAAGGGTCCTGTCCAACCGGTCTTTAAATGTCTCCAAGAATGGGACATACACAACTTCTCTGAGCAGCCTGTGACAGTACCTCACCACTCCCTGACATCTAATCTAAATCTCCCCTTTTTTAGTTTAAAATAGTTTCCACTTGTCCAATCACTATCTGTCTGTGTAAGATGTCAGTCTTCATTCTGTTCGTAAGTTCCCTTTAAGTATTATATAGCACCATGAGGTCTCTCAGGGCCTTTCTCAATCTAAGCAAGTCCAGCATCCTCACCTTTTCTTCACAGAAGAAGTGCTCCAGCAATCTGATCATCTAACCTGCTCCAATAGCTCTGTGTCTTTATTGTATCTGGGCCTAAGGCCTTGCTCCAGTATTCCAGATGAAGCCCCATGAGAGCAGAACAGAGAAAGACAGCCACCTTCCTTGCCCTGCTGGCCACCACTCTTCTGCTGCATCCCACATGCAGTTGGCCTTCCAGGCTGCAAGTGTGGACTTGCTGTTTCACATCTAGTCTCCCATCTGCATCCTAAGAAGGGTGCTTATTATTTAATTTCACCCCTAAAAGAGACAAAGTAATGTTTGCCCATTTTTTAAGCAATCTAAAAATTGTGTAATTGATTGAGATAGTTGGAGTCAGTAGTTTCCATAAGGAATTGGATTTACATGCATCTGGAGCAAAAAATGAATTTGTTGCTGACCAAACATCCCTTTGGATGCACCGTCTCGAGTCATTGCTTTTATACAACCTTATTATCTGTATCTTAATTAAAGAGTTAAAGAAATTATCTGTTGGTCATAAAGTGGTAGTACAATTTAGATTTGAGTTTTTGACAAGGCAGATTTTCTCCTTTAATATTCATTATTCATTTCACATTGTATTTTTGACTTCACTGAATTACTTGCCAGAAAGAAAAAATGCAAACTGTATTTTGTTTTATGGTTTGACTCAGCATTTGTGGCTGCCCTGTCCATCCATCCACAAGTCTTTGCTTCGAAGTATAATGTCTGTTCATCAAATGGCATAAAAGCTTAAAACGAGCACATTTCTTAGATTTGCCATTTATCTCTTCTGAACCATTTTATCCGAAGGGGAAGGCAAAAAAGAGCCTGAGGATAAAATTTCAGATATTTAATATTTGGCAAAATTATAAGCAACTAAAAAGTCAGTCTTATGATGATGATTTGTCAGGCAGAACTGGTAACAGGCAAATGTTAAAAGACATGAAGACATGTAAACATGAGGTACTAGGTATTTTGTTTTCCTGTTCTATTTTGGAACATTGAAATGTGAACAATTAAAATAAGAGAGAGGAGATGAATCCTAATTTTTAGAAAGTGTGGAGAATGATTCCTATGCTTAGTAGGGATTTAGACAAATGAGAGCTTTAAATAAAAAAAGAATGTTTAATTCAACAGTAAAATACAGAGAATATAAAACCATCGTTCTTACAAGAGGTATCTTCAAGTATACAATTGAATTGATTATAAAAATTGTTGGAATATAGTTATGGAATCTAACTACATTAATGCCATTGTGCACAGTGGCAAGGCTGAACACTTCAGTATTACTTTTCAGACACTTAATTCTTTGAAAGAAGTTAAGTGGTGGTCTTTCCTTGACTTTTCATATTCTTTTTATTTCCATGTAAGCTCACAAGTATCACCCGCAAAGCTTCCACAACTGAAAAGTGATAGTAGTCCTCTATCATACAGAATAATGGAACATAATTACAAGTTACAGTAGGAAATAAGGGAATTTCATGCTTTTTATCATCATGTCAGCAGTATTTGGGACAAAACTAACCCTAGCACAGTTGATGGCACTCTTGCCATAGCAAGACTGAGACTCAGCCCTCTGCAATTTGTCTTTCTTCATATGCAGATTGTGCAACCACTGCAACATAGTGCAGATCTCAATTGCAATCTGAAGGAAGAAGATTTAATAGAAGTATTCAGTACTCATAGATTCCTTAACTATGCCATAGGCAGACAGAAGAACAGCAGCTTTTGTTGAATGCCTTAGCAGTCCATAAATGAAAATTTTTCTGTAGTTTAGAAAAACTTCTACAAAACCTTACAAAGCAAGTACTCAAAGTCAGAAATCAGACTCTACTCATACACTGTATTGAGGAACTTCATAAGGCTATGAGATTTGTCTTCAGAGAAATCAGTTTTAATAAAGTGGATTACTTTATGGAACAGCATATAAGTGAATAATTCAAATTAATAAATCATTTTCTATTGAGGTTGTTCAGAAGAATGTTTTGTGCCAAACTGAACTGTCTTTAATAGTGCTACATCATATATTACATGAGAGCCATTCAGTGATGTCAAGTGGAACTTTCTATAAAGAGGACTTATCATTCTGTTATAAGGATGATTGTAAAGTTGTTCCCACTGGCATAACACTTTCCTTCTTAATCCATGAAAGAAATTCCATCTTCCTTCTCTTAGAAGAGTTTACTCCATGGTGTAATTCACAGCAAGACTGTGAATTTTGTTAGGGTAGGTGTGGCCTTCTGATCAACTGAGTGCATAGAGGGAAAACCAAACCAAACCAAAACAAAAACAGTAAAATATGTTCATATAGTTAATGACATAATCATAAATAATTACACATTAATGATAATGTGATAGCACAAACACAGTGAACAGAATGCGAACACCCATGACTCTGGTGTTTGTGATCCTCTGAGTATATGAACCTCCAGCTTTTAACAGCAGTATTTTGTGTATTCTTGTAGAGTAAGTAAAGAGAATGTAAGATTGTGTTAAAATCATCATCAGGCTTTTCAAGTCCAATTTCTTTCGGTAGTGACTCTTTTTCCATGAATGGGTTGAAAAACTGACAAACAGTGCTTTTTGTATAAATAGTTGAGCAGAATAGCACCAGGGCAATATAAACTTTGTTCTTATCGTTCTACTGTATGCAGTATTTAAATACTGCACATGGTTTTCTCTTCATAAACATACTCTTTGTGGTGTTTTGTTTGTTTTCCAGGATTTTCTTTCCATGCTGTTGGAAGACATACCTGAACTAAAAGAGTAAGTGACAGTGAGGTTAGTAAAGTCATAGAAAATAGCAGTCGGATTTAATTTTCAGTGATGCTAGTCAGAAATATGATTTCACTTATTTTCTGAATGTTTGATTTGAGCATATGCATACATCTTTCTCTATAAATTCTCATTCATATGTACAAACAAAAATGTAAGATTTATGATATTGCTATCCCATGTTCCCCACCAAGCAGTGTATTTAATGTTAAGGTAGCATTAATGTTTTATGTTCAGTATGTGACCTGAAGTGCCAGGCACAGCTGCTCAGCTTAATCTGTGATCCTCCTGCCAACTCCTTTTGGCACATGGAGCCCCAGAGGAAGAAAAACAGAGTTTTGCCCTGAATCTAGGAGTGCAGAGAAGGATTTTACTCAAGCAGTAGTATGGTAGTATCCTCTCTTTGTCACACAGCGTGCCAGATGAGTGAAATATGGAAAACACTTAAGGAAATCCAGTGTTGAGCACCTCTCATGTCCCTCAAAATCCTCCTGTGTGACTGACTGAACATGTTTCAGTCTGTCTTTAACAGAAATTTGAATCCATCACTGCTTATTTGTTGATATGTTCTGTGTTACTATGGCCTGTGCTACAAATACAGGTTCTTCTACAATGGAGTCTGGCATATTTTAAAAAATAGCACATTCACTGGAAAAAACACATTTTTGGGGAGCAACATTTTGAAGAGTCTTCATTGGGTTTATATTTTTCCTGAAAAACAATCAATCAATCAATCAATCAAACAAACAAACAAAAGGGAAGCTCTTTGTATAAATCTGAAGTCAGATCTGTTGAGATTTTTAATGAAGTACTTCTGTTCTAAGAAGTGAGAGACAGGGAGGATACTTATCGTTGAGATATTGGTTTGTGTCACCATGAGTGGTGTTACACTTTCCAAAGATCTACCTTGGAATGCTACATGATTTGTATTACTGGATAGGGATTCCCAGCCCTACGAAAATCAGGAATATTAAGTGGAGAATATGAGGAAGTGAATTACTTAATGATTTGAATACAGATTGATTTGTTAGTAAAATCCCCATTTTCATTTTCTCATGTGTTTCTCTAAAGCCCAATCCTCGTACAAAGTGTTATTTGAATAGGCAGCCCATTTTTGGCCAAGGTTCATGCCAAGATATGCGTAAACCTTTAGTGAGACTGATGCAAAGGAAGTATGGCACCACTTTGCATCATCCTCCAGAATAATATGTAGAAAATTTTAGATCTATGGAAATTCATTTTACACCCAGACATATAGTTTATCCTAACTTCTCTACTCACAAAATTACCCTGAATGTAGATATCAACATCAGTGTCTAGAGTAACAGAACATCTGAACAGAGAGTAGGCATTTATTTCTTGACTGCTACAGAGATTCTTTTTTCTTTCTTGAATGTGTGCTGTTGGTAGCAAACAAAAACAGCCAGAAGGAAAAGTGAAGGGAGAAAAGCTAAAAACAATGTATCAGTAGGCATCATCTGTTGATGAGTGGTTTTTTTTGCACAAAGGTCCAACCACAGGAATAAAACACATATCAAGACCAGAGCAACAATTAAAATTCTTTATAGCACACAAAATCACTCATTCTTGTGTAAGTCTACTAAGTAAAATTTTAACATTAAACCGAAACACTTCCTAAGTGAATAATAGAGAGCATTCTAATACTGTATTAGAATATTTGTAGAGCATTACCTTAATAATAATAATAAGAAAGAAAGAAAGAAGTAAAAACAAATTACTAGTACGGAATGAAGCCAAGACCTACGCTCAACTACGACAAAGAGGCAAAATAGTGTTGCTAAGAGAAGAGTTTGGCTCACAGGGACATTTGTAATGAAAGTAGCATTAGAACTGGCAGAAAGCAATCACATTGAAGTGTGAAAATTTTCTGTAATTATTACTTTGGAGTAATGGTACATTACTTTTCCACTTTTTGATGCAGCAGACTGTAAGTTTCTTATTTTTGCAGTACTTAAGTACTTCAGGTTTTAGTTAAAGGGTTTTTTTTAGTATATTCCCAATGAGCAGCTCCAATATACAGACACAACTTCTTAAAAGGCAGTCCCTGATTTTTTGCTGCCTCTGTGCTTAGAGGAGGAGGATTACATACCTAGGTACTTCACTTCCTTCTCTGACTCAGTTTTGCTAGCTACAGGAATCCATTATCAGAGAAAGGTCCTTCTGTTTCTGCACTATGGCTGGATACTGACCAGACAGGCCTAGAATCTCCACGCTTGCACCTGAGGTTGATTTTTCTCTAAGGGGTTAATGGCAAGAAGGACAAATACCTATCCATCATTGTTTCAAGGCCTTTTTAAATATAATATCCACTGGCTATAGCCTTATATTAACTTGTAAGAAATCTGTAATACTGCCCATTTGTAACTGGGATATCTTATTTCCTCAAATATAATTTGAGACTTCATTGCAGGTTTTTATTTTTATTATTAAAAAAAAAAAAAAAAAAACCAAACAACAACAAAACTGCTCTTATATGTCTGTGTATTGTGGTCCACTAAATCTGATCAAAACTCTCTACGGTTCTGCTCTTCTTAAGGCTTTAATCTGTATTCGTTGATGTAAACTGATCCTTTCCACATCTGCCCAACATGCAAACCATGCAAAGACTCTATTTTTAAGGTCCTGTAGCATGTAATGAACTTCATCAGCCTCAGTTAAATCAGAGTTGCAGCTGTTTTTGCTCTTTATGACTGCAGGTCCTTTTTGCGTTAGACAGTTCTGTTCTTTGGAGTTTTGTGGTGATTTTTTTTTTATTCGATTCAATAAAATAAATAAGAGGACAAATAAACCTGTGGTTCTAATAATACAGGATAGACAAAGAAAAACTTGTGTTAAATTTCTGCTATTTGTATTGCAGATAACTTGGACTTACTAACCACATTCTCTGGACATGTTTGTAAACTGTTAGTTTAGTAAGAAATCTGTGCTAAAATAATTCTGTAATTTCAAAACACTCATCTATATAACTATATGCCTCTTTGTTTCATGCTTTCTCTCTTGTATCCTCACACTGAAAGCTACTTACTATGAATGTGTTGATTTTGTGGAAGACATACAGTTGGAGGGCACCTAATCCTTTTTCTCAGTATTTGTGATTCCACTTAAAAAGAATAATAATTATAATGAAATAACTTAAAAAATGGAAAAATGTCTTACCTGTAGGAAGCTATTAGGTTCTTGACAGTCACTGATCTGTCACTAGTCTTTGCTTTAACATTTAGCCGGAATATTGTACTTTGAAAATCATTTTTGTGAACGAATGTATATATCCAGATGAAATAAATATGTTTATTTAACTATTTTCAGCTGCATATGCTGACTTTTTGCCTTCTTTTACCTCCCTCTCTCCCTCCAAAAAAGTTATGTTCTTTCATGTTCTCTGTTTATTTGAACAATTTTTTTTTTCTAAATGTGGATTCTCTTCCTTGATTGAGGAATTAAGTGGGTTTATGTTTAAAGTTTCCAAAGTGCTTTGGGGCCTAGTGCAATGAAAGCTTGCTATGTAGATGGTTTTTATACCATTAACTTTGAAATTATCATCAGTGTTGAGTATTTTACAGAGCTTCTTCTGAAGCATTGCATCTGGCCATATACTGTATGTATACATGTTAGATCATTCATCATCTGATCAGCTAAGTCTAAACAGTTGACAACAGATAAGATGATGGAGGCACTAGTGTTCTTACAGCAGAGAACAGTGGTACAAAGCAATTAAAGAAACTGCTATACAATGTTACAAGTTCAGATTACCATAGCCCAGTACACTACCTAAAGAAAAAGGCATTTCAGAAAATCAGACACACAGATTTAAGTCCCTACAGCTGGTGAAATGCAACATAAGCATGTGGTAAGTGCCCTTTATGAATATTGGTGCTTTACTGAGTTGCAGCCTCTACAAATACTTCACTCTGAGTCCTTTCTGTAGGTTTTGAAACAGTGATTTGTAACCTAGAGAAAAGTGTCTGTGCCCATGGCAGGAGATTGTAACTAGATGATCTTTGAGGTCCATTCCAATCTGAGCCATTCTACGAGTCTGTGATACATCTTTTGGGTTTGGTTGGAAGTTGGTAGAAACCCTTCCAAGGACTTCTCAGTTAAGTACTGACTCTCAGCTCATTCAGAGTAGATCTTTGCAATAGTCTCCATAATACTAACACATTTGAAGAAAAGTAAAAAAGCAATATGCTAAAACAAGTTGATATTTTTGATAAATGCTAACAAGAATATCCTAAGTTGGTGTAGTGTATTCACCCTGCTGGGTTTCACTACCACTCCTCAAATGCAGAGGGGGAAGATGTGATAGAAAAGATTTTAGGGGTTGAGATAAAGACGAGAAAATTGCTAACCAGCTACCATCATGGGCAAAACAGATCCAAAAATAGGAAGATAACTGCCTATTCCTAACAGACCAGAGCAGTACAAACCAAAAGCAAGATAAAAACTTGCCCCACATTAACTGGCTTCTACATCTTCTCTCCAGGGGTTGCAGAAGAACCCAGAATGGGGACTGCAGTTAATCCATAACACTTTTTCTCTCCTGCTCCTTCATGGTCACTCTACTCCTACTCCACATGGATCCCTCCCACAAGATGTTTTCCTTCTACTGTTGCAGTAGAATAAAACAAACAAACAAAAAAACCCACAGGGTATAGTACATAAAGTCACTACATAGAGAATATGGTGCAATAACTTCATGTAGATTGTTCTTTTGTCTGAGGGAATCTTGCATTTTAAGTTTTGCCTAGGCTGTTAATTAAAGAGGTGGAGAAACTGGCTATGTGAAGCTGTGTTTCTTATCCCTAGGTAAAAAAAATCAAATGTGCAAGTGAAAGCATTTTTCCCTAGCTGCTAGCTCTTGTACAGCTTTGGAAAATAAAGCTGTGTTGGTTTTGATTCATGAGAAAAAATGAAAAAATCTTCCTCTGATTATGCTGCTTGAGACAGAATAAATTAGATGATTCACCTGATCTAACTTTGTCTATACAAAATTTTGATTCTCAATTTAAGCTTGTTCTGTATGTGCTTCCTGCAGTAACCAGGCAGTAAGAATTGCTCAAAAAAAAAAAAAAAAAGTCATCCCAAGGAAAGTGTATTGACTGACTGTTTGGACTTACCTTTTTTCCTCCCCATTCCCTTTGGAAGGAATTCAACTGACAAGCTTAGATTATACACCAATTTTTAGAATACTGCATGGAGGTAGATGTAATTATAGCCTGAAGGACCTGGCATTTAAATGTTCTAAATTTGCATAAAAAATAAGGTACTATTAAAAGCAGACCAAATCTAGATGAAATTCACTTGAATGTAGAACACCACCCCATTATAAGTATGACATCTCAGTTCAGTTATCTGAGTAAAAGTAATAACCATAGTGATCAGACATACAGAATGGGAATTTCCTGAAAATTCATAATCCCCACCAATGTAAAAATGCTTCTTCTTGAATGCTCTGATTATTTGAATCACATGGTCTGAGAAATTTCACAATTATTGTTTTTTTCAGTCTGTGAAATTCTACTGTTTCCTAATGTCACACAATATAATTTTGATTTTTCAGATTTATTAATAAAGGAGATTTCTTTTTCTCTTTGGGAATTATTCTTCCTTGTAGAACTTTTTAAGTCACCTCAGCCAGACTTGTAGTGCCATCTCTCATTTGTAAGGAGCCTAAAAGAAAGGTTGGGACCTAAACTGCATGAGCTGTTGAAATATATTACTATCACTAAATAGACTAGTTATGTTTCCAAATTAAGCCTCCTTGGCCAGCAACATAATGTATGGCTGATTTAAAACTAAATAAAATTTTGCAAGAATAGAGACTGAGAACATGTATAGATAGCTTTTTTGTCATTGTGAACAGACTGACCTTTCACAGCTTCTTACAGTATTTAGTATGATGCTGTGTCCTGTGTACACATGAGTATCTTAGTAGCTGAAAGACACAGGGCAGCACTTGTAAGCACAGGCCTTTTTATGTTTAAGATCCGTGGTGATTCATTTTTGCCTTAGTTACAAAATTCCTGTGTATTTTGGACAAGCTTATTGTGATCAGATTGCTTATTTTTTGCAGGTACCATTGAACAATTACTCAATGAGTAGCCAGCTAACTCTGTTTTAATCAGATACTCCTGCCTCTAATTCAAATGACCAGAATTTTATTTTGTTAAGTAGACCTGCTTTTAATGATACTTTATTCAGAATATTGCTAAGTGGGGTGGCAGATCCAACAACATGGTGGTATGGAACAGAGATTGTACCTACTAGTTCTAACTCAAAGGAATGTAACATATAGTTCTGTTGAGAGATGGAGGGGAAACTTTTCATCTTGAATTCAATAAAGCTAAGAATACGTAAGTCAAGATATAACCCATGTCTGGAAAAATGCTGCTGCTAACCATGTCAGTATCAATAATTTAAATCTTTGGTCAGTCCAAGGTAAAATGTACAAGATTAAAAATAATAATTACTGTGAGCATTAAATGTGCAAATTTTTATTTTGTGATTTTGTTAAGTGTTCCATCCATTAACATTTTGATTGTCTGCTTTCAAGACTTCATAAGCTCTCTGAACATTACTTTTCCTAGTTGCATGTCAGGCATCACTGTGATTGATCTGTCTCCCAATGGCATAGCGAAAGTTAATATTTAAAGGTGTTCTAAAATCATTCAGTAAAAATGATTGATGGGTTCGTTACAAATCCTTCATAGTCACGGATACAGTCCATAAATAAACTTCCCATAGGGTAAGAATTTTTGGCAGAGCTTTGTCAGAGTTGGGGAAAATAAAAACAACAGGATTCTCTGTCATGTAGTTAAATTAAAACCAGTGTTGAAAAGCTTGCCTTCCTGCTTTCGAACTTCAGAATGGAGGTTCTTTTCCTGGGCACTTTGTTGATTATGAGTCTTCACTTGAAGGTAACTGCGCATACTAGAATGAGTCTTGTCAAGATATTCCCATGCACAAGACCATTCATGTCTGTTGTTGTTCTCAGAATTCATAGACAGCTTATTCAAGTATTATTTTTCAGTATTGGCATGCTGCATGAACAGTGTAATTTTTTTAATGTAATTTGCTTAGCCTTTTCAGCCTAGGTTGAAGTAAATTCAGCAGAAGATACTTGCAAAAGCAAAAGTGGAAATACTGAATACTGAATACTGAATGTGCAAACAACTCTGCCTGTGGTTATTTTAGTCCCACACAGCTTGGTCATAACAAATTATTTCCTTTTGTATTAGCTGAGGCTCCAGACTATTCTGGACATCACTATGAATGTTGCTGGCATATAAGGAAAATGTAGAAGAGATGAAACTTAAAGTAAAATATATTAGCTACTCAGTTACTCTGAGGATTAAAATCCATGGGTGCCTCTAAAATCCATAAGTTTAAAAAAGTTGTTATTTTATTTAATCTTCTTTGGTTCCTTATATTTGCACATAGGCTGCTTCTGTAAGAGCTGATTTTGAATGTCTCCAGCTAAACTTCCATGTCCTGTGCTTTTGAGTTTATTTGTTGTTTTTGACTTTTAGTTTGGTTTTTTTTTTCAGTAGAAGAAACAAAAATTAGAGCACCTATTCATAATTTATTTTTCATAGCTGCAGTTTACCATCTTAGATTTTCTCTCCTTATAGTCATTTATCCTTCACTTAAACACACACAAGAAAATCTGATATGTCTTTAACTTGCTCATATCAGCTCTGATGGTATTATTCATTAAAGAATCCATAATGTACTACTACTGCATTACATCCAGTACTTAGATTTCAGGGTTTTTCTTAGCTACCACATTGTTAAATTTCATGTGAAAAACTGTTATTTTTGTATGTATTCTCTAACTTTTTATTTTAAAGGTCTGGGTTAACTGTTGAAAGTATCTCCCAGAATTGGCTTGACACTTCTGGCATACCAAAGGTAAATTCAAAACATTTATTCTCTTCTTTCTGGAGATCTGCATTTCACATTGAATATATATAATATGTTATTTTTAATTGAACAATTTTGATTATGATTGCTTTCTTCATCTTAATAGAGTGTTCATAAACTCTTAGTTTTTATTGGTTGCATCTACTGTCATCTCAGTGAACCTGCCCAAAGGCAAGTCTTACAAAATTTTCCCGACTCCTTAATATGTAGTCATTTCAAAATATGCTGTACAGTCTAGTGGTGGACTATACTGCATGTAAGGAGCATCGCTCAGTCAATAAATGTATTACTGACAGTCGTATTGACAATAATAATTTTGCAAAGTTAGATTATTTGTACTTTGATAGTTTATGGATATGGTGACTTTCTCGTGGATTTCCTGCATGAATCTCCTGCATTTCTTTGGCAGTCCAGTTCTGTTGCATCTAAGACCAATCATTATTTTCTGCTTTTAATACTACTTTTCATATTAATTGTATATGTATTATGTGAACTGAAAATTCATAGTGCTGTTTGAAGGCTTTGTAATTTTGATTTTTTTCCAAAACTGAGGTCAGCTGAAGAAAGGTATATCCCTATAGAAAATTTCAAAAATAGCTTTTTATCAAATATATTTCTGTGATACACTTGGTGCCCAATTTCTAACTGTTAAGTTGCTTGAAATTTATCTTATCAATTGCTCACAATTGTGTCCACTTTGCATATTTAAGAGTTAGAATGATAAATCCTAGTTTGTAAGCTCAGAAGTGAAAGCTGGCTGGCAGCATGACTGACACTCTAAGGAGTGAGCAGATTTGCAGGTAGAATTGTCAGAATAGAACTGTCATTACCTCTGAACCTGAGCTTTATTCAGATGCTATGATTGAGCTTTTTCTTCTCTTTAGAGGTGTTGTGGATTTCCATTGTTTTGTGTATGCTGCAGAAAGTTCTCTGGGAGGTTTTGTTCTGAGACAAGCAATGTTTGAAGACTAATATTTTAAGATAATATAAAATCAAGGTTGTATTTCCTTTTTGCACAATAAAACTATTGAAGAGAAAATTTACTTTAATTGGAAAGGTGCAAGAGAAGGGACAGTATAGGCATGCATCTTGATGTTTAATCATGTCTTGAAAAAGGACTGTGTTTTGATAAAGAAAATATAAAGTTCAATAGGTTGTAGAACAGCTGATTCAAGTGCTGCAGATAAACTCATGTTGCAGAACTATAGTTTTAAGGTGCTGAATTGGCTCTGAAATAAAAGAGTGTTCTACCATTTTACTTGGAATTGTCTCTCTGAAAAATGTGCCTGACTTGTTTCCACTATTGGCTCTGAAATCACAAATAAGGAAGGTAGGAGTACACTAAAGAATTGAAAATAACTTTGATTAGTGTGAAAACTGAACTCTATTTGAATGTGTGCTGTAAGCTGTTCAGAATGACTAACAAGTACTTTCATAATATACTGCGAGTGCCTACTGAGTGTGTAGGTAAAACATATAGCATAAATATAGCTGTTCCTTTGAGAATCAGCATGCTTAATTCTTCTCTATCTCTTCCATCAGTAACCTGCCTGATTTCTTACTCTTGTTGCCTTCAGCACTTCTCAGGCTCTTCCAGGAACTGATTGCCACTTCATTGAAAGAAATGTTAAAAAGCCTTGCTCACTTACTGCTTTATTAAAACATTTTGAGAGGCCTTATACTTGAAATCAAGACTGTTGAGACTAATTAGTAGCTCTCAATACATTTGTTTCTATAATCTGTATGTGTCTTTATTTACTCACTAGAGAGCTATAAATTGTCTGGTGTGCTGTAAAAGAGAAACAGAAAACACCTTAAGAAGTATTTAAATTATGGGGTTTTTTTTGTTTGTTTGTTTGTTTTTTCCAGCAGAATATTTCCTTAGCTGTTGTGATAGAATTGGGTTTGCAAATGTGCATGAAACATTTTCTTATGTCTAGTGAATTATCTGCATTATAAGCACTAACTGGGGAACTCCATGGGGTTGAATTTTGCTCTCTTATATAGGTTGCCGGTGACTGTACAAGAGTGTATAGCAAGCTTTCTGCCTGTTTCTTTGCCTGAAATGATATGTCTGAGCTTGCTAATCAGGCAGTGTGAGCTTTATGAGGTACCCAATATTCTTTGCAGTTGGTTGCCTTTCTTGAGTGGTGGAGCCACTGGAAAACAGTGAATTTCTGCTCCAAAGGTATCCCAAAAACAGAGCAGCAGTGTCCAGTGCCTTACACAGGAGCTGTTGTTTGTCTGCTTATGAATCTTATTTTACATATTGCACTATACAGTCTTGTAGCATGGTAGTTGAAATGTCTCTTAATTTACAAGTAATATCTAAGACTTCACTAAATTTAGAATGGAAACTTCCTTAGTGAAGAGATTATTTTAAGTAATGGGATTGGGAAATATGCATCATACTGTCAATTCTGGAAATTAAATCAAAACATATTTCCTTTTGTATCTTTCCCATATGTGAGGCATTTTGTCTTATAGTGTCCTTGTTTGTTTCCATGGTGTCTCCAGTTTTAATGTTTGGGTTGGTTTTGCTCAGGAAATTTACATCAGCAACTGAACACAAAGAAAATTCACTACTCGCAGTTCATTTACAGCATTATCTACCAAAGTATTTATTTAAGAGTTTTCTTCCCTGGTTATATATAAAGGTATTACTAGTATAAAACCAAAACTCTGTAAGATTTCATAACAACATGGCTCTTAAAACTGAGTTGTTAGCTTTCCCCTTGGTTCAGCATCTTCATGATGGTGTCTAGCTTGAGACCATTACCAGGGACTTGTGAAAATGCTGAGCGTAATTACTTTCCACTTATACTGCTTGGAGAAGTCTTATTTAACATTTTGCTTTCCAGTGGAGAAATTAACATTTTGTATTCCTAACAGTCACACATTATGACACTGGTCTCACAGAGATCTGTACTCCTTTACCTATGCTGCCTATCTTTTGCCTTCCCCAATCCTGCCTGCAATTCTATCCAGGGAACAGTATGTATACATACATAACTATGTATACAAACACATACACACTCCTTTCAACTTGTTTTTTACAGTTAGCAAAATCTTACTGTTTGTCAGTCTCTCGTTAAAATTAAACTCTCATAAAAGCCATTTGGTCTTCTAAATATTGGGCCAGTTTCCAGGCTCTTGTGTATACCAGTACTAATCAAGAGTAGCTCTATATAAGTTAAAGGAGACATGCCAATAAATAAAAACAGAATTTGTCCTGTTGCCATGAAAGATAGAATTCTGCATGCCAGGTTACACTTGCAGATTCTGAATCTTCCAAAGAATTAAAGGTTAATCTTATAAAAAGAGGATGCATGGTTAATTCCTAGCCAGTCTTTTTCATAAATGGGAGAGTGCCACGGCACAATGGTTCTCTTGAAGTGTGCTGTTCAGTAAGGTTTTCTCACACACAAAACAACAAGGATCATAAGAGATGAAAAGCAAGCAAGCTTTTCTGAAATACAAGCCATCGGGAAGATGTTTTCCTGGGGACGCACTGTGGGAAGGTGAAACGTCTTGTTGAAAACACCATTTATCAAATCAAGTATCAGCAAACCTCCAGCATGTATTTCTGTCTCAGAAGTGACTCACCGGAGGATTATAGAATACTTTCATCACGCGCAAGGCTAGTAATGACATAACACCACTAACTTTAGTCACTGATTTAAGCTGGCAAGCAGTAGAATCAGAAGAATGAAATAGCATTTAGAACAGGAAAACACCTGTGAGCTCACTTAATTCCACTTTATTCATGACACTGATGATTTGTTCTCTGAAGTATGGTTTCTGTTTCAGTCTGTGTAATAGATCTGCTCTAGTTTAATCAGAGTTTAAAACTAAAAGGCTGTATGCTTGTGGAGGATATGTTCTGCATAGGTTTGTCTTTCTTTTATAGTGATCATTTACTTTGTGTTAATTTCATATTCTACGATAGAGAGTTTATCTTTGTAAAAATAAACTGAAAGTATTTAGCACTGGACATTTTTAATTGAGTAACAGATGAATAAGCACTAGGGTAGTTGCTGTATCTGAGAAACTCCTAGAAGTACTTTTCTACCTCATTCTCATTTTACTACCTTTTTATTGCCTCTGTGAAGCTGCATTGTTCATAGCTTGCTCTTATTTACTGGTAAATTTGCTATCCATCTTGAGTGTTCCTTGAATGTGCATCTGATTTGGTACCTCGTGTTATGAAAATGATATTCAGATTTACTCTTGAGTTGCTGTTTCATCCATCTGTTAAAGCCTAATTTTTTTCCCCTTTTTCATCTCAAATGGCGTTTCCTGATACTAGCATCTACTACCAACAGGTATTTCAGAATATGTGCAGCTTGTTGTGAACATCAGGTGAATACTACTCCATGATTTCAGATTTTCAGTGAACTTTGCAAGATAGCCTGCTCTTACAGTGCTAAGAATATTTCTATTTAAAATGATTCTTTTTCCTCTCTGTTAGTTTTTTAAGTTTTTGTTTGTTTGTTTGTTTGTTTGTTTTGTAACTGTGGTGAAGGAGTAGCTTAATCCCTACATAATAATATTTCTTGTAAATCAACCATATTTCTAGAAACACATTGTCAAGAGAATTCTTCCAGCGGTGAATATTCATTTATTCATAGTATTTCTGGTTTTGTTTATACATGGCTGGTTCTTGGATCATCCTACTTGAGGAAATAGATTGCATAGCTAAACAAAACCCACAGCAAAACTTCAATAAACTATTTTTAAAAGATGAAGTAAAACAGTTTATGAATTGTTCTTAACCAGTATAGGTAATATCTTTGTGTGATTTGATTAATTTTAAGGTTTGTTATAGCAGCAGCTCAAGTACTTACTATGAATAATAATACGGTCTGTGAATAGTATAATTTCTAATGAAGCCATTTGTTACTAAAAAGGATCCTGACTGTTGCTCCAATTATAAACTTTATAGATTTCCTGTTTCCTTTTTCTAAGAGAAAATGACAAATGAAGGGATAGCTCTGTAACAGAATACATCATAGTTCAGTGGTTATAGTCAATTAAGAGCAAAGCAAACAAATTCAAGCAATTTTTTTAAAATAATGCTATTGTCCTTCAGAATTATCTTTAGCAATTATTTACTCAAGATTTATAGATGGTACTAGAAAAATTTTCAGCACAGAAATTTCTTACTGGGTCAGAGTATAGCATAAGGCTTGCACGCATTAACAGTTCATACTTCTAGTCATGCTTATTTTGCAATTTTTCTGTCTAGATGTATATAACAGCAGTATATGAGTGGATAGCAATACTGAGACAGTAAGCAAGGGACATTTGTAATGTTTGTTGAGGTACAGTAAATTTGTAGGCACTGGCAGAAAGAGTGACCTACTAAGTAAGAAGAGCTTATTCAAGGTTGTAGTTTGAGGGGAAAAAATGGGAAAGAGTTATGAAGAGGGATAGTTTTCATACTTATTTTTAAAAGTTAAATTGTGGCTGTAGTAGGTAATAAGTACTGGTCACAACAATGATGTGCTGCTGCTTCTATACTGAAGGTTGCTAATCACCTTATCTTTGGTTTGCTTTTGATTGTTTGTTTGCTTTTTTTTTTTATCTAAACAATGAGGCTTTGTGTGTGTTTTCACACAATTGCAGGGCATTACTGATATTTGAAGTTTAATGAGCTGATATATAAGAAGTAATCTGAAGAAGGTATAATTGCTACTTATAAAAGGAATTATTCTTGTACAAGGAAAGTACATATTGAAGGATAGATGCTTCCCCTCTGGAAAAAAAAAAAAAAAAAAAAAAAAAAGTCATTTTGCTGTTAACCTCCTTGGAGATTAGTGGATGAAAAAATCCAAATTCCTAAAAATCTGGAATCAACGTAGATCAGCAACATAAACTGATAAATGAAATCTGTAAGGATAATGTCAATAAGGGAAAAGTTTGTCAAAATGAATCATTAATACTGTCTTCCATTAAAAATTGGCAAAAAATTCATTTTACTGTCAATTTCACGTCTGATTTTCTCAGAATATGGAGTCTGGAAAACACAGTATGGTACTGTAATGTCCATAATTGTCAGGTGAATAACAGAGAGAAAAAAATGCAGACAAAAAGACATTGTATTTAGATAATAATTATGCATCCTCAAGTCTTTGCGGATAGAACAAAGTGGAAAAAATGATGGGCTTTTTATTGTGGCAAACTATCAAAAATGTAATAAGACTTGTTATTACTTAAATCTAAGGAAGATTATTGTCATAAAATAGCATTTTAATTTATTATGCTGTTCCTCTAAATTACACTTAATATCGCTAAACGAGGCCCAACACTAATACATTTTTGTTTCTTGAACTATTCAAAAATTCAAAAAAACTGCTTATATAACATGATAAATCACCAAGTTTACTTATGGCACATATTTCAAATTCAGTCATAGCTTAGATTGTGTTGTTACAGTTTTGGTAAGTTTCTTCAGCATCACACGTGATTTCTGATTTTAGAAGTAAAACATAGACACTCATGATAGAAGTAGCATTTGCAAGAATTGTTGCATGATCCTGTTCTAAAACTGAAAAGCAGACTTCATCAAGTTTGTAATATATTTTGCTCAGTAACTTGGAAGTAGAAGTTCATTTTTAAATGTTAGAACGGAAAATATTGGCCATTGCATTTCAGTACCTCCCTTGTTCTAATTTCTAAAAGTGATATTTAGAACATAATCTTAGGAATTGTAGTTTAGCCAGTAATTGAACAATTCAGGAAAAAAAAAAGTCATTTTTGGATTTTTAGCTGGAATGCACATACGCAGTTAGGCTCAGGAGGATACTTGACTGTATTTACTTTAAAGATCTGCTAACACTGGCCCACCGCTCCAGTCAAAAGTCAGATTTTCACAGTCATCTTTCTGTTTTCCTTCAGGCTGCCTATCATCATTATGTATGTACAGCTCAGGGGTACCAAGTGCATTTGAAATGATGTTCCATTTCTAAAACAACTGTGGACTGGATTCCACACGTTTGTTCATCAGAATCTCTTTTAAGTTTAACAAATCTTCAGCAGTCATTCTGTTTCCTTCTTTCTGTTTGTACTGCTGAACACAAAAGGTATGTTATATGCGGAATGACTGAGCTTATCCCTACAAGAAAGGAGTTATGTTTGGTATCTCCAGAACAATAAGGGTTTGCTGCCTGGTCAGTCAGTGCTGGATCAAGTTCGCATTCCCAAGCTCCCACTCTCCCACCTACATATGCGGGGTGTGGAAACATAGCAGAGGGCGGAAGGACCAGTCCTTTTTTACAGAAGTGTTGAACAGAGAATTGCAAAATATGGAGACAGGTGGGCTTGCACAGCAATAAACATTGATTTTTAATCCATTGACTGTAAAAACATCCTATGAAAAGAAGTTAGCAACCAATTAATTCCAATGGAAACAATTCTTAGAGGATTAAAATAGTTTTAAGCTGTTTTGGAAAGAGTAGGCCTCTAAGTGAGTGAAATAGCTCAAATTTAGAGTCCATTATAACTCATTTTACTGAATTGGACACAGGATATGGAATAATAACAGTCAAGTGCTATTTTAGAAAATAATGTTAGAGATATTTTTAGTACAGGAGAATGGCAGTGAAGCTGAGGTAAAAATTGTATTTGACAGGAACAAGTTGTCACTTCCCCACAGCAGTTGAGGGATTTTGACAGAATTAATCATTTCACTGCCTGAAAGACTGCCCTTCCTTCCGTAGTTATAGAAGAACATGCTTATGAATGAAGGGAATTAACAAGTAGGAAGGGTGTATCTCATGCATACATACATGCTATGTACCTGAAGTCTGTGCAGCTTTCTGTAATGCTGGCCAATGCAATTGTGACCTGTGGATTCGTCCAGCCATCTAGTCAGCAACAAAGTGCTCCTGTGGATACAGAGCCTCACACTGCACTCTCTGCTGGCCAGAGGCGAGCATGGAAGCTCTTGCTCTGGAGTCTGATTGTTTTTTTCACACATTCTTCAAAAATACCAAACTTCTAAGCATTTCAAGAGATCAGTAAGACTCTGAGAGAGTTATTCTGTTTTTTTAAACAGGAAACACAGGCAGCTTCATTTTCTTTTGAGATTTTTTTATGCCATAGGATGAACTACTTGTCACATGAGTGGTGCAGGACTGTCCAGTATCAAGCATATTTATCTTTGTGTTTTGGGTTTGCTTTTCCCCTCTAATTTCAGGTAAAAAAAGGAAAAAGACAACAATAAAAATAGTAAATAAATTCAAATAAATAAAATAAATTCTTGCAAATTTCTATGTATTTTGTCAAGCCAACGACTATTCACTGCTCACTAGGATCTCGGTAGATATTATTATTTATATGATATATAAATTGTACGTTGCATTATATGTTACATGTTATTATTTAGTAATAAGTTGTAAGTGTACTGTTTAGAGGTCAGAGAAACAGGTGTTTTAAGGAAGAACAAGTCTGACTTTAACATAACACCTCTATAGGATTATTTCATTAAAGAATGTTAGAAGCAACATGCTGATCTGAAAAAAGTGCATTTACACCACCACAGAGATGTCTGGAAGAATTTTAGAGCATCTGAATTCATGGTATTAATGTAAATGACCATCTTTCCTAAAATACATGTAGCATCAAAACAACTTACTTTTCCACCTCCTTTAATAAAGTTGTCCCCCATGTGCATGTCCCCATACACGCAGTCAGCTGGATGGCTTTCTGTTCTTACAGGAGCATATTTTGATTTCTTTTCCAGTAATTTTGATCTGCTATTGAAACACTACTGCCCCTTGAAAGTACAAGTTGCCATGTGGCTCCACCAGCAGTTGTGTTGTTTTCATTTGTAGCCTAATGCCTCCTCCCTCTCTGCCAAGTTCTGGTAACAGTAGCATTTTAAGAGCTCTGAAATTGTTGCCCCTGAGGAATACAATAGAATCAAATTTTTCAAACAGTAATTGTTCTGTGAGTTGCCAGATAAAATCCTTCTTTATATTTTAATTTTCTGACCATTTTTACAAAGGATTGCAAAGCAAGTCTTTTCTGTTGAAGTAGATTTCAGGTCACAGAGTCTGTTATGATTGCATATCTTAAATCATAGAATTGTTATGGTTGGAAATGACCTCTTAAGATCATCTAGTCCAACTGTCTTATTCTGATTTTCCAAGCAAGTTACTCTGCCAGTTTCAACTGCTGTCCTCTGATGGTTTTTATATAGTTCTGCATTATAGGAAAACAGTAATATGCCTTTCATTTTATGGTAGTTTCCTTAAAATACTATTTATTGATATGACAGAAGTGATGACACCATCCAGAAAAGTCGATGGTATCAATTAATTTCCATAAAAATCAAACAAAGAAACGAACAAAAAACCCTAAGATTATTTAATATTAGGTGAGAAGACAGAGAAAGGTACAAAATTGTAACTTGTAGGTTGGTTAAGATAGTTAGATCCTCTGGGACCACATATGATACAGTGGTGAAGTCCCTTGACTTTACTTACATGCCACATAGATCTTATTGTTTTCTTGACTATGAACAGCTCTGAAAGTTCATTGAATGCTTAGAATCTGGTATGACTTTAAGAACAGTTCATGTATAAAACATTGCCTACGGTGCGTACTAGGACACTGAGCCTGTCTTCACCCATTTGGTAGAAAGTGATACCTCCTCCCCTGTAGTTCCCCATTTAGTTATTTTTAATCCTTCTACTGCAAGAATGAAAAGGATCCTTTGTACGTTTTGAGGTGTATAAATACTTCCCAATCTGAGTGTTACAAAGGACAGCTTTATTCACAATCTCTGAAAGAAAGCCGACCCAGCGAAAGGACGTATAGATTGGACTAATCTCTTAATTTCAGTTGTGTGGGGATTCAGGAGCAACAGATCATTGTCATATGGACAGAAAAGAGGACTGTTGGTGAAAGGTGAGGCAGTGACTCTCCATTTAAGTTGGGTGTTCCATTGCCCTTTTTTCTAGCATTAGATCTTTCCATTTGGGATATGAAAGAATGCAGTAGGAGAACAAATGTTTCTAAAATCATCTTTATTCCATCCCCTTCTGTCTTCACTCCCCCTCCTTTCATCTCTTTCCATTCTCCCTCTCTCCATTTTCCAAGCAAATTCTCCTATACTGATCTAAATCAGTAATTACTGATGCATCAAGAAGTATGGTTAACAGCCGACAGCACAGCCACTGTGCTGTGTGGCCACAGGCTCATTAGGCCCACCCTGCTCGTCTCACTGCTTTCTTTAACTCTGCGCTCTGTTTGTATAGGCACATTACCTCTTGCCTTTAGTAGCATTGTAGTCATCTAATTATCTTACAGAAGACAAGTGTTCAAGTTTTGACATGCATGGCAGCCAGCACCAGGGAACCCCGAGTGTTGCTCCAGAAGGCATACTGCCTCTATAAAAGGTCAACAACAATTCCTATTGAATTTCCTTTACTGCTGTGCAGACACTAATGAGAAAGCAGGAGCTTACTTCTGAGTTTTAATACACTTTCTGTTTGTTTGTTCAGGTTTTCTCATCCCAAGTCAGCCTCAGGGTCTGCTAGCCTGAAAATCAGTGTCTTCTCCAGCTTCCTCCCCTGGTTTTCTCCAAACATTTGTCAGGAGAGGAAGCGTGGTTATTTAAAGTATTTTGGTAAAATACATCTCACTGTTTCTGTGACCCAGTCCTTCCTATAACAGCTTCTGTGGGAGTGCCTCATCTAATCTATTAAATGATTCGAAGGAACATTTTATTTATTGGTAGCTGCATTAATTTGTTTGCCAGTAACGCTTTTTGTTCATATTCTTGTCCATTTTCTTTGAACTGTGCTCCATCATTCTTTCGTCATTCAGATGCTCAGTTCAAGAGACAATTTTGTAGGAGCTTTTCAGAACTTCCACTTAAAAGAAAACCCACTATTTTACAAAATAAAGCTACATTGTTGACACTAGTTTTAAGTGGGCCCGTTGTGAGCATAAAATAATAAATCTATAATAAGATTTTCTATTGTGATTGCTCTATTTTAAAGCTCTTCTTTGTATAATAGTTCATGGTGAAGTTGCTTCTATTTTAAGCAGTGAGTTTGATCTTGGCTTTGATCTGTAGCTTTTGATCTCGCAAGAAGGATGTTGTGGCAGTGAAACAAAAAGAGGAGGAGAGACTTTTTTTTCTTTTTTGTTATAAAGTTAAAGGGGTACTGTCAAGATTTAGCAGGCAGTAATTGGACCTACTGTTATTGACTTAACTCTGTTTGCAAAGTCCGTCTAATTCTATATGTGGGAGAGTTTGCTCCAGCACATGCTATGATGAGCCCTTTTTTCAAACAGGAGCACAGATTTCCTTTAGAAGCTGTCAGAGAATTGTCGTTTATAGCACAGAGCATAAGTTAGTTTTAAAATGCTGAAAACAGCGCAGTTATGCCAGGTGTGACTCAGTCCGCCTTGTCTTAAACGCTAAACATAAAGCCTTAAAAATAACCCAACTCGAGGATTTCTGGCACTGAGATTTTCCACGGCTGACCTAAGCTGGGTGCCTCCCACGTCGTCCCGCTCGAAGAGCACGCTAACACCTGCTGAAGTCCCACGGCTAAACGAAATCACCTGCTCTCGTGTTGAGCATCCAGCGTTTACCGGAGGCCCCCGCTGCGGGGTTTGCAGCGATAGCAATTAAACGCGGAGCCGCCCTTCAGAACGCACGGCAGCGCGGTTACCAGCCGTGTTCTCGGGCGTCAGGGAAGCAGCGCGCGAAGCCGGAGGGAGCGCGGATGCCGGGCCCACCCCGGAGCCGGCCGGCCCTACGTCTTTAAGGCGAGCTCCTCCTCCCCGCGGGGTTCCGGGGCCGGAGCGGGGGACCCCGCGGAGGTGTTGTGTTTCCTACCGAGGGCCGCCGGGCTGCGGGCGGGGACGGCGGCGTTCCGCGGGGAGCGGGCGGGCCCGGCCCGGCCTCGCCTCACCGTGCGCTTTCTCCCCGTACAGCCGCTGCTGGAGGAGGGACAGACCTGGAAGGAGTGCAGGCTGGTGCGGCAAGTGAGCGCCGAGGTGAGGATTGCACGTGTTGTTACTCTGTGGACAATAACAGCCCCGCCGTCTGACGTCGGCGCTGCTGATGTGCAGCAGCGTTCGGATGGATGGTGGCTGGAAGTCCACTTCTGGTTTCTATTTAAGAAGGTGTAAGGGATGGAGTGCAGAGACTTTCCCTAGGGGTTTTGCACGCAGGAGTGATAACTTTACATTTTTGGCAGCCCGGTCTGCCTTCAGACACCTTTTCTTTTAAAAACAAACGAGCAAACAACGCAGTGACCTTAAGCTGAAATGTTTGCTTTAGTAAGAAAAGAACGGAGGACAGTGCTTCACAGGGTGAAGAACAGCATCCCGCTTCGACTGCTCAAGTAACCGAGCAGATTACCTAAGACCACATTCTGGATGGGAGAAGTGCTTTTCCTCTCCCAGTGAAGCAATGGAAAAAAATGGTCTCGAGTCTGTTTATAGGTTCTTATTAGTGCTGAGTAGCTGTGTTCTGATTGCATCTTCTTTCTTAAAAAGCTCTATGGTTTTGAACTCCAGGTCACAAAATGGATTCAGGCAAACCAGAGGATCAGAAAAAGCAGCAAAAAGAGAAGAAAGCAGGATGAAGTCGTTTTTCAAAAGGTAAGGGTTCGTGTTACGCGTTCGTTTAAAAGGGCAAAGGGCAGCACAGTGGGGTTGTCTGATGCCTTATCAGCTATAAAGAGGTGTTCTTAATTTCTCTGATGGGGTGATAGTAGCTTTCTCAGTGTGTCACTGTGTGACTGTTATGGTAATAAATTATTAGTTGAAAGAAATCATTAGCCTGTAATTTCAGGGACAGAAGTTCCCTGTTTTCATGTTAAACTTGGTCATTCTGCAGAAGAAAGATAAGAGCACTCTCATCAGAGATATCAATAACACGTGAGAACAAGAGCTTTTGACAGGATCTGCACCGTTATTTGTAAATCTTCAGATAGATTTAGCTGAGAAACAGTCTGTGCTGGTGAGCACTGGGACAGTGAGAGATAAGATGCCTGTGTTGAAACAGATGCTCTGATGATACTTTTGGCACTTTGGGCAGAGTAGTCTTCTAACTCCTATAGTTTGTATAGTTGCACGGTAAGGGAACTCAAGAGGGTGTCTTGGGGTTGTTTTAGAAATTACTGCAGAGGACTTTATGAACTGTATACAAGCTGAATTAAACTGTATTTAAACATGTCCTTTTTTTCATTTACAATACTTTTTTTTGTTTACCTCCTATAATGTTGACCATTTAAATCTCAAATTAGGGAGGTAAGAAATCAACTGGCACTTCTATTAAATAACTATTTAATGTTCTCTTGAGGGGAAAAAGAAAAATGTTTCTAATGCTTTTCACTGATGAATAAATATGTACTTCCAAATGCACTAGCAGGATTTTATGGGGTTTTTTGCTTATGTTGGTTTTAGAAACATTTTTAATTATTATTTTTTAAAACGTTACCTTTAAAGGATCAGAATAGCAGCATGCTGTTTTGCTGTTTCGACAGAGCTTCTAGAATGTATGATGAATCATTGCTGTTTCTGGAGCCAAATTCTTGCTGATAGCGTGACTGCCAGCTCTTGGGATGTGTTGCCTTAGTATGGGCATTGCAGTATTTGACAAATGTCTACAAAGTGCATCGCTGTATGTGAGTGATTCACCAGCTCCATGGTGCATTTAAAAAACACCACCAAGTTACATGTGCTTTAGGATAAGGTGCTCTATGTTGTCATACATCTGAATGATGCGATCTAAACAGGGATTGAATAAACTGTTGCACCAAGTAATTCGATTTCTGTTTATTTTCATGTATGTGAATGCTTATTTGCGAGCTTGTCATTTTTTGTTTGTTCTGCGTTAATACTGATTTCTTAACAGTTCAAAAATATCAGTGTGTGAATTGTTGAGCAAAATGCACTGAAGATAGAAATAGCCCTAATATAAACTAGACTGCATACAATTTGAAGTAATTTTTAAATCACAAAGGATAAAGTAGTTCCACTGTCATATCTTCATCGTAGTCTTAAAAGCACTTCATATTGTTACAGCCTCTTCATTTCTTTTTATTGGAAAAAAGCTTCCTTAGTACAAAATCCACATTTACTGGTAACATTCAGTTTGTATTTGAAAGGTTGTTCAGGTCCTACTGTTGGAAGGTGTTTGCAAGACAGACTTTTAGTATGTAGACTAATCATATTAGAAATGAAAAAAAAAAATACAAAACTAAGACATGCTCACTTTATAAAGAATATAAATTTGTTGCAAGGTCTGTGAACAGCAGTATGAATTAAAGGTACGAATACATGTTTTCTTCTAATATCTATAAGTATTAATAATTATTTGAGGTTCAGTGCGCAGTCACAGAACTGCATCAGCAGGATACTTAACCCCCTGGGAACAAAAGGGCACATCAGTGACCTTACATTTGTTAGTGAAACTATTGATCGAGGGTGGGATTTGTTATGTTCTTTATGAGTTTGGTCACTGCAATGATGGCTTTTCCAGTGGAGTCAGGGAAGAGGAAAGGGAGTGAGACTTTCCTGGCACTAGCAAAGCTTTATTTAAATCCAGACTTCGGTTACAACTAATATTTCAGAAAAATCCTAGAGTGTTCATCAGTGTTCACTGGAATCATTTGCAGAACCTTACCTTTCTGAATTTGGTTAGCTTTACAGGATTCTAAGGACTCTATTAATATGTAATTTGGGGCTCTTAAGACTAAATGTGTGGAGTTTTTTGATGTAGCTATAATAATAATTTAAAATCTGTCCAGTTCTGAATCCAGTATCAGCTATATTTTATTTGTAGTACTGTTAGCATAGGATGTCTTTTTTAGTAATTCCTGTTTCCCTTAGAACCTGTTGTTGCATAGCTTGTTTCAGTGCCTCTCCCAGATCCTTGTTAATGCTGCATGTTGTTCCCATGCTTCTGGGTCAATGAAGCAACCTGGCACCACACAAACAGTGATGTACTTGTTCCCTTTCAGAGCTGGAGGTGACCATTTCTAAATTTGGAGAGCTGAGAGCAGTGTGGTCATGTGTTGAAACATAGTTTGTGGTTTACAGATAATTACATGACTACTAGTTACCGTACTTAGAACCACCAGCCATCATCCTTGCATGCAGTGAAAGTTTAAGGAGGTCACTTTAGTGTAAAATATAAAGTTTGTACAGGAAAGAAAAAAAAGCAGTTCTAGCAGAGGGTTTTTATTTGTTTTGATTTGTAGGAAGAAGTGGTTTTTACTCCTGTGGTGGAACAGTATTTGGCAGTCAGTCTCATTGGAGGTGTTTTAATGAGGCTGTCTTTGTGCGTGTTATCACAATACTAACAAGATAAATTGCTGAAGTCTATGAATACCAATAAATTTTTAGTCCACTGAAGCCCTTTTTTTCGTGCATGTGTGGATGGTATGTGTGCCTTTACACCTTAGCTTATGAGTACCCTTTGTCTTGAATAAAACAGGAGATGGAAAATGTGATAACAGATTTGTTCTTTCCAAAATAACAGAAAAACAGGATTTGATTGCTTTTAATATTTCTCAAATGTCTCACCCAGTAGTGTTTATATAATTTCTGAGCAGTGGTGTGGTGACTGCTGGGAGTAAGGCAGGAAGCTGTCCATCTGGGGGCATCTGGAACTGGAGCAACTTACTGCATTTGGAAGTAGTGGTACACTGCATTCAAGTACTCCATAAGCCACCTACAGAATTACCTATAAATTTTTTTTTTATTACTTGAGAATATACAATACTGCATGGCAGTTGGAGATGTTTAGATAAAGTGGATTGCTCGAGTTCTCATTGTTACTGATTCTGAAGACTCCAAAGGAGTTATTATAACCTTCCTGCTCAAACATGCTTTATTTCAGTATTACATTCATTGCATTTTAGACTTAACATTTATTAAACCTATTTTGGACGGTGTGTAATACTTTTTAATAATGATTCTTAGCAATCATTGTCAGGCTGTCTTTAATCAATTTAGGTTATATTCAGATATTGTATAGTAAAGGAATTTATCATTAATCATTTGAATAAAAAGTATGAGCACAGAAGGCAAAGGCTAGAGCTTTTACAGAACTAATTAAAGATTTTGGAAGTTCTTGGACTCCTTTTTGATAGCTATAGTGACTCAGTAGTGGCCACAGATTACTCTTATAATGCTTTCCTTCTGCTTGCCATCTACCCTCCAGGAAACTTAGAGGGAAAAAAGGTAGCTCGCTGTTAAAGCAAGTAAATGCTGTGTAACTTTAATTGAGCACAAAGGATTAAATTCCTAAAACTGTATAGATTACATTATGCTCATTTTTCTTGCCTTACTTTTCTTGCGGGCACAAATAGAGTGGCTGCTCGCAACTGGCGAGGTCCTGTCTTCATATGGATGTGTTGTTCACAGGTTTTGTACTATGTGCAAGCATTTAAAACTAGCTTGCAGTATCTCAACATTATCGTGAATATTTGTAGGATATTTACATATTTATATTTCCTTTTTTTCATAGCTTGGGTTCAGACATGATACCCAGTGCCAGTCAACAGGGAAAGTATAAGAAATGTTCTTGTCTTCCTCTATCATAACCATATTCTAGTTGATAATCAGCCCTCAAGAAAAGTTTTTATATTATCCTGAAAAATTTCTGGTGGAAAAGAAACTTGGACAATTACATGAATCTGTATGTGTCTTTCTTGCTTTTATGCTTTTAATTTAGGCATCCACTGCCATTTCCAGTGAAATTCCTTAGTATTCTAAATCTGACATGTTCCTATAAGAGCCCCAGTAAAGCCAAGACAGAAGCACGAGCTCTGTCATTTATGGGAATCCTAGCAGATGCATAACAGAGATGTTCTGACTGTCCCAACCACAGAAAGCATTTCTGTTGGAACTCTGAATGTATGAGGCAGTTTGGTGTTGAGAAACAAGTTATCAAAAAACTGTATTTCATTACTTCTACTAAGTACAGTTTTATTTTATTTTGATTTTATGAACTGCATCGTACTTAGTCTTCAGTTCATATACCCTGCATGTGGTGAACAGCCACATCATGAATTTGCCTTGCAGTTGTTTTCTTTAACTTCACTGCAGTACATGAGAAGACAGGGGCTTAGGACTTAGCTTGGAAGGCTGATGAGTATCTTTCTTATGTTCTTTCACATGTTTTGTTAAAGGAAATGAAATAAATCTCCAGAATATTAAATGTTTCCGTGCCTGGGATCTTCTTTATTTCAAAGAAAACGTGTCTGGATCGGGACTGATCTTCAAATAGATATGATGGCCTTCATTTTGTTTAAATTCAAGAGGTTTCCATGTTTTGGCTGCAGTTCTGATGTGTTTAGTAAAACTACTAATGTTTAAATGCGGGCCTTCGTTGTTGATTCTCAACATCTTTCTTGCAAGCAACCACTTTTCTGATTGAAGAGGAGATTTTTACTTCTCCTAATTGCCTGGAGTATTTGTTTACTGGGAGATGTGATACAATGTTTTTTTCCAACTTACAGCATAAAAGAAACCATTGTATAGGGCTTTGGGGCAAGTGAGGAGATAATAGTAGGGAGAGAGAGTAATTGTAGAATTCATTTGTCTTATGTTCAGTTTTCTTCCCTCTCCTGCAGTTTCCCTTCCCTACTACAGACAGTGCTGTTCTGAAAGTATGCTGGATTTACAGCGTGAGAAACACACAAAATGGAAATAAGTGCAAATCTTTTTATTTTTTTCACCCAAGTTTAGGTGACAACTTATTTTCTGAATTACTCTGAGTAAGTCTCTTATGTGTGCAAACAGTCAAGAAGTGGTTGTTTGGAAGCTAAGAGTGGTGGATTTGGTTTCCTTGAGTTTACAGACGCAGATAAGTTAACTGTGATTAATATAGCAAGTGATTAATATAGCATACTTCTGTCCAAATACACACCTTATTCTATAACAGCTGTAATATTTTTTCAGAGATTAAGCTTTTACTCCTTGAAAAACAACAACTTTTGTTTATGAGGACAGGAGAAGAAAAATGCATGATAACAAAATGCTTTTTGGTGCTGTATGCATTGCTCCTATTTTTATAGCAGTTGAGTTGCATAAAATCTACCTTCTGCACTTCTCGGAACAAAATACATAGTTGCATGAAGCTTGAGTTGTAATGCAACTCTGTGTTTACTCAGTGTCTTTCAGAGAAAGAGAGGAAAGAGATGCTATCAAGAGGGACCTTTTCAGGCTTGAGATGTTGTCCCATGCAAATGTCATGGAGCCCAATGCAAGCTTCTGCACCTGAGTCAGAATGCTGACAATGGCAGGAATGGATTGTAGAGCAGTCCCAAGGATAAGGGCTTGGGATTGCTGAATGGTGAAAAACTCAACCTGAGTCATATGTGTGTGCTTCCAGTGAAGAAAGCTAACCGTATCCTGAGCTGCATCACAAGAAGCATGACCAGCAAGCTGAGGGAGGTGACTGTTACTGGTGCCTGTTACTTTAAGACTTTTTAAGACAAAAACATAGATATCCAGTGTGAATGTCTTTTGTAGCCTTACAGCCTTCTGGTATACAGTGGCATGTAAGTAAACATTTAAAGGGTTATATTTAGTTTAAAATATTTGGTCAGACCATGAGGTTCTCTTACAGTTTCCTTTTCAGTTAGTAAGGTATTTAGGGATTTCAAAAAACAAACAATTTTGTACTTACAGGGTGTGTTTCTTATCTTGCACTTGGTTTTGATCAGTTATAGTCTGCAAATGTCCCATGTAGGAATTTGTTTGAAGAGTTTTTAAAATGAAAGGTTGTATAACACCAGTGACCTAGATAGCTTGTAGATACTTAAGACTTTTCATTTGTTTTCTTTCTTCCTGAGCTTTGAGACAGGAAGCTTTCTTAGAATTATTTTTAGAATTTTAGAAGTCAACCTTGGCTTCCTCATGCAACAGAAATCCCTTGGCTAGATCCAAAAGCAATATTGTTTACTCTTTCATGGTGCCATATGCTTACAATTTTTTATTTTGGATGCCTGTTTTTGAAAGAAAGTACTCAAAAACTTCAGCCTATATTGGTGTCATACTTGAATTGTTTGGATGTGGAAGACAGGGCTCCTCAGTATGTCTGTGATTTTTGTTTTCATTGTGGGTCTAAATTGAATACAGTAAGTGGTTTGTTTTATTGCAGACTACTGAGATAATCATGTCTAAAAGAATGGTGATTTTCTTCCTCCATAATTATACTGCTTTTACAGCACCACTTTTGTTGTGACAGAATGATGGCTGAGTGAAAAGAAGTTTGGAATTCTGGTCCCCTTAGCTTTTATTTTCCTCATTTCCCTCTCAACATTCAGCTGAGAAGTAAACTGTAGGTCTCAATGCATCTTCTACCTGGGCTGTGGTGCTGTTGCTGCTTTACTTGATGTGTCTCTTTCAGTCAAGGAGAAATTGGGTGCTACCTTTCCATTTCCACGAGGGCATCTTGAGGACACCCCTGAAGAAGTTTCCATCTCTGCAGTTATGGAGCGAGCTGCAGAGTTACTGAAACATACTTCTGTCCTTTGTTATACCACACAAGTGATCTTTAGAATGTAGGGAAGGTAAGCAAGACTGAGTTCCACTTCTTTGTAATTTTGAAATATACTTACTTTAGTCAAGTCAGGTTAATATTTCTAAAACATTCAGAGATGGAGAGATGCGATGACTGGAAGTTTAGGGAGTCCTTGTTTGCTCCTGCTGGTGTCAGAGCACCTGAGTAATTGCTCTTTGTGCTAGACATCTGATACTCGTGAATAATGTGCTAGCCAGCATTTGACTATTACTTCCATCGATGGAAAGCCCATGTTTTTCAGCTTCCTCACTCTTGAGTAATTTTTATCTGAGTATGTCTGTTACCCTGGAGTCTTAGAACAAACTGAATGAATAAAACATTATAAAATTGACTTTGGATGCCAGTGGAAATTCCTTATGACTCAACAAATCCACCGTTGGAAAGAGTTACATTTTGTGATTCTTTTGTCAAGTTTTAACTGACCATACTGTTGTCAGTACCTGTTAAATGTTCACAAAAGTCATGGACACAGAAAGGTGAACTCTGTTACTCATTTGCGGATTAAAAAATAATAATTCAGTGGCTTAACATTCATACACAGAGGGCAAATTGGGAAGTGAGAGAAGTTTAATCAACATACTGACACTTTATTAGGACTCTGGTTACATTAATGAGGAATTTATATAAACTCAAAGTGAACAAACCATGAAGTGTAATCAACGCGAGTAACTTCACCGAGATTTTAATTGTCACGCTCATAGCTATTAGCATTTTGACTGAGGAGATCTAGGTAGCCTTGGGAAAGGAACTGCAGATGGAAAGCTGAAGGCTGTTTGTGTTCCCCCTCCCCATCTCAGTACCTGCCTATTCCACTGGGACAGCTTCTCTTCTCCTCCAGGTATATTACAAATAGTCCCATTGCTGGCCTGCAAAACACCCCAGAACTGGACATAAAACTGAAGTCACTTTAAGGTACAGGTAGGGAGAATTTGGCTACTTAATTTTATGTTGTGTTTGCTTTTAATGTTGAGAGATGGGAATGAAAAGAGCAAATATCAAGTTAAAGATGTTCTTACAGGGATATCTTTTGTATTCTATATGTTAGCATATACTGCAAGTGTTTTTTGTATCTATTTATTTATTTATTTACAGTTTACTGAATTTATTGCCATCTTGGCTTAGTTAAGAGTGGTCTGGGTGGGTGTTTTGCAGTGCAGAGTTTCCAAAGCACTGGCAAAGATTTAACAGTAATCCAGCTGAGTTCCCCTAAGGGCTTGAGCTGAAGTTTTGTCTTTCATATTAAATTAGGCATGGTTACAAGACAAGTTATTTGAAGTTTTTGTGAAGCGTGTGACTGACAGAGCAGGCAACTGGGATGCAAATTTTTACATGTGTATTTTTCTTTGCCTCAAACTTGCTGTGGCATCCTGCACTTGGGATTTTTTTTTTTTTCCCAGAAAGAGGCTTGCCCTGTTTCCTAAGGACCTGTGGTTATCATCAACTAGATATGTGATTTTGTTTGTTTTGTTCTGTTGGTATTTCTTTTTTTTCTGTTTAGGCTTAACTTTTATTTTTGAAATATTTCATCAAATGTCTCCTTTGATGTGGTAGTGTCTTAATGAGCTTCCTGTTTGTTTCCATTGCCTACATATGATCTGTGCTGGCATATCCATATGGCAGAATATTGGAGTAATTTTTGCCAATGTTATTTTTTGTTCTCTACTAGTTCAGGTAGAACCTTTTCACTGATGTTCAAAAATTACCCTTCACCAGACTTTTTGTTACAGAATGGGCTGTTCCTAAGTAGTGGAGTGAAGGTTTTTCTTGTTTTTCTTTTCAGTCTAACTAAATATACAACAACTATCAGATATTCATCCAGATCAAGTATTTTTACTGTATGTTGTTTGTTTAAATAAGTGGACTCTGCTTTTAGGAAGGGCTGGAATGGTTAAACAGAGCCTGTTGTTTCTTAACTCAAACATGGACAGGATTTGTTATAGCTAAAAAGTTTGCTTTGTCTAAAGGTTGCTCAGTGTAGGTTTCTAAGTAGGAGTAGTTCCTGAAACAGCTGATGAGATCTGATATTATTTAAAATCCTTTTTTGATTGTTTCAGCATAAGCCAAGGTTAGGATGGATTTGAAGAAAAGTAACATCTGAGGTTCCAGAGTAGGTGCTGATGCTCTCAACTTCATATCTTTTGGGCACTTTCTTCTGGAAAGGAAAAGAAACTGGTTTTCATTTATTTACTCTGAGGTTTTTGTTTTACTGATATATATCTTCTGTGTGTGACATCCCTTCTAGAAATCTGCAGTTCATACAGGGAGAGAGCATGTCCTTGAACAGAGTAAGATATAAGAACTGAGTATACTGTATATAAGGTAATCTGTATAAATGCTCAGTCAGAAAGCTTTTCTAAAATTAAAGCCATTGCTAAGTCAATTAGAATGATGGTGGGTAAACTGACAGAAGGCAAGAGACAGCTGACTGATTTTAGGAGCTGCCAAGCTGAAAGTGTGTAAGACATCTTGCAGTAGGAAGTAGTGAATGGATATTTGCGAACACTGGGTAGTTAGTCATATCTCTCAGCTGTCTTCCAGTTATTACCTCAAAGAGAAGGAGTTAATATTTTTAAAGACCATACGATAAGTGAACCTGAATTTAAATGAACTTACAAGCTGTAAGTTACTAGGGAAGAAGTGCTTGTCCTTGCAAAGAGAGGGTTTGTCCCAGATGGGAGCATCCATCCCCCAGGTGATGTTTGTGGCCTTCCGGTAGTTTGCTATTAGAAAATTTCTGCATAAATTATTTTGAGTTCTGTATTCTTTTTGATGTCTTGGCTCCATATAGAAGTGTTACATTATGAACTTGTTTAACTATATTACTTTCAGATTAGATAGCAGAAAGACCCTTTTGAAGTCATTAAGAAAGACTGCATCTTTGCCTCTCAGGACAGTCTGGAAGGTCCTGAAATGCAGGTCAGGCACTTGTGGGGGTGGCAGTGGGGAGGAGAACCTTCAAACTGACAGTGAGAAATGGGAGTTATACACACCTAGATCTCTGGTAAAGTATTTTTGGATTAACTAACTGCAAGATTAATTACTTCATGACAACGAATGAACTGATTGAACCAGGAGTTCCCGTTATTAACATAATAAAAGTATCAAAAATAGAATTCATAGCAAACAGGATGTCCGGCCATAACTGTGTAGTTTCAGTTGCCTGGTATTTATTATGGACTTGACCTTCTGTGCTAAGATCAGAGAGCAGTGAAGAGCTGCATGGCTGTGAGTAGAGATCCCATTTAATCTGACTGCACACCAGCATGGCAGGCCCTTTAAAGAGTGAACCACCATTAAGGATATTGGAGAAAGATGAATTATTACTTCTGGGGCATGGCATATTTGCTGTTCCCATTCAGATGGTGATGCAACTTTCAGGAAAGATGCCTTGTGTGGAATCTTGGCAAACGGAATTACGTATTTCTGTGTTACTGATAGTGTTAAAAATATTTTTTTAATCTGTGATACTGAATGCAGAGTATCTAGAGTACAGAGACTTTATTAAAATCTGTTAAACTTGATTTACCAAATGAATTAACAAGCCAACACTTCTAGGAGATAGGTTGTGCTTGCTGGCTAAAATGGCAAGCCCTCAGTGTATCAGGGGAAATTTCTCTTATTAGCAATTTAAAGGTCTTTTAAGATGATTCTTTCTTCGTCTCCACAGAAAAATAGGCATGCCTGCAACTTGAAGTCAGGACCAGATGGCACTGACATTTCAGCACAGAGAACAATTTGTGTTCACCATCTTAGTCCATTGTGTGATTGCAGATGGGACAGTCCGGCTGACTCCAGACAGCAGGAGTGCACAAAACTGTTCTTAGTGTCGTATGCAAATGCATTTTATTTTTGGATTCATATTGTTGTGAAATCCAGTCAGTTGTGCCAGCAACATTTAGCTGAAACTGACCTTCTCAATTGGATACTTTTGTGTTCTGGAAATTTCTACAATTTCAACTGTGAAACAGACTACCTGAAGTTTTAAGGAGCTAATCCATGAGTATAACTGAAGACAAAGTAAAAAGTATGTGAGACACTGCTTTTATAAGTTGATGGCAAATCTTCTCATTTATTGAGATAGAAGGCTTGTGTGAAAAGGATGCTTAATAAGATTTTTTTTAAATATTATGAGCCCTAAAGATAAAGCTATAAATTTTCAGCATTTGGAAGAACTAGGCTGTTTCAAAGTCGGCATATCTCAGTATGTAAATGTTTTATTTCCCTTAATTTTCAGCTGACTTTTTTTCTGAGTATTCCATTTGGTACTATTTTAATAACTCTAGTGTCTCTGGCAATGTGTCGTATCTGCAAATCGGTGTTTTATGGAAGTATTTTCCAGGTAACTTGGTAAATAAAAAAAGAATACTGATAGCGGCTCAGTTTTCCCCAGTCTCTATTGTTGAACAGCTACGTGTTAGGAACAGATGGGACCTGTCTTAGAGAATGGATATGGTTGCCACAGATTGGTTGTATTAGGGAAATGAAAATTAAAAAAAAAAAAGGAAGGAAGTTGTCTTAATTTGTAGGGATATGGGTCTCAATTTTGTTCTGATTCACTGAGGTTAGTTAAACCATAGATAAAGATCTATATTTTATCTCTTTCCCAGGTTTGTACGTTTTTGTAGTAAAGTACTTTTTATTTTTTCTCCTCTTGGTTTTAAAGAAGGATGGTGTTTTATAGCACTAGAAATTCTGTTGTGGATCAATGTATATGTTAACAGCATGCTTGAAATCAAAGTAATTTGAAATAGGTATTCCTGGTTTGTTTCTGGGTATCTTTTTGCCAAGCCATGTGTTTACCAAACCTTTGAAAAGCAGAGAGATAATTTTCAATTAGCTGAAGGAATGTACAACATTCAAGTACCACACCCAACCTGCGCAGGAGGACAGTATTTTTTTTGTGCCTACATGCCCTTGAATAGTTAAGGTGCAGGTTTTGAGTTGATGTCAGTTCATAGTGGAAAAATACAAGTTTGAAGTTACTGCTTGAGAAGGCAAAATATGTAGGTGAAAGCAAAATGCTGGAAGAACAAATGAAACAAGAAGTACTGTTTTCTTGAGGAAACCTAGGCAGTATTAGTGGAATGAAATTGACAGAGACCTCTTGTCAGGTTTGATTTTTTTTTTTTTTTTTTTCTCAGACTAAGGGGAAGCTTTCTCTAAGATCCTGACTTATTGACCAGCTCATATATTGAGAAGAGGCAAGGCACAGCATATATTTATATACTACTTGGCTTTGCCTCCCTTCCCTCCCCGAAAAAGAAAAATAAATGCTGTGTTTTGAGAATCATAATTGTCAAACTATAACTGGTTTCAACATAACTTTTGTAGCTTACACTGTGCATTTAAAAATGTTTTTTTAAAGCTGTGATTGACTGATAATGCTGCTTTTTCAATCTTTAATTCGGCAGAGAAGGGTCAGGGATTTCAACCTTGTGTTTGATTATTACTAGCTGGGAAGGCATAATTAATCCTGTCTCTCTTTTTAAATCCCTCTAAGTCCTTGCTTAGTCCTCTGCAAGCGCAGTGTCTTTTACTGTGCATCTGTGCTTCAGTGAAATACCTAGGCTTGAACAAGAATGTGTATATATTTGGGTTTCTGGCAACAGAGAATGCAAACTGATTTCTGCAATGTTGATTGCTCTGCATTGTATGTGCTTGGCGCCCACAGAGAGCTTCCTTCCTCCACCTGATATGCTTGCCAGCTGTCCCTGTTTGCTGCCTGTGGAGCTCGGTGTGGCCTGGTATGGGCACAGCTCCACTGACAACCTGACTGGTATTTCTTAAAAGCTATGCTGGTGTGCGGCCACTGTCCTCAAAGATGTGGGGAGACATCCAGGATACTGCTATTGCTCAGATGGCTTGAAATTCAATCAAGTCCCTGAGGTAGGTAGGCAGGTGCCCAGGAATGTGTGGAGAATATAATCATCCCTGCCTTTTTCACTGCTGACGCTGGAAGTGTGCAAGAGCTGTCTGGTTTTAAGTTGCTCACCTGGCCCCTTCTGCTTTAATATAGCCACAGTAGCCCTCCAGAGGCCTCCTGCTAGTCTCATGCCAGTGTGTACTGTTTGTCAGTCCTTTACTGGCTACAATGGCTAAAAGGTTAGAGCCTAAAGGCTTATTTTGAGTTTGTGTTATCACTCGAGACTGTGTAAGCTCCTTCTAATTAACTGTCAGTAAATACTTTCGTTTGTTTGTTTTTAAATTGTAACCTTTGTGACAAGAAGAAGAAAATGTAACTAGAACTATGAAACCATTGAGATCGAACAAATTCTGCTTTTTGGGACAGAAGCTCAGCCTTCACTTTTCATTTTTGTTTGTACTTCAGATCAAGACAGAGGCATGCTCTTCTGCTTAGTTCTGAGAGAATTAAAGCAGCTTATTCAGCCAAAACTTTTTCCTCTTTTGTTGTTCAGACACTAATACTGGGCCAGTTTCAAATCTAGGCAGTGTAATTCTTCAATGGTGTCATATTTGTAAGGTTTCAGTGATTAACCAAACCCACTGCAGGCATGTGATGCCAGTGTACCCATTAGTTCCACTGTAGTCACATTGTACCTCAATCGAAGGAGCATCCACTTTTCACATTTCGGAAAAGATGACAGAATCACAGAGCTCAGATTTAGCTGAAACTGGTGTGTGTTTTTACAAAAATGGTACGTGCACATTTGCTGTTGTGGAATGCAGCCACTAGGTCAGTGTTTCCAAGTCTGGCCTTTTACATTTTGTTGTTTTTGTTTTCGTTTAATTTTGAATGTAGAGTTCAAATGTGAGGTCTTGATAGTAGACATACGTGTCCTACCCATTTGTGGCTGTGAAGTACTGTTTTGAATCATTTTTATTTAGTTCTGAGTCATGTTTTACTTCAGTGTTTCCATGTTCTATAATCAACTTAGAGTTACTTTGTTGAAGTTACAGTACAGTATTCCCTTTAATAAAAAGCCATTTGTATTCTTGAAATGAATCTGTGCTAATTCAAAGCAAGTGTCACTGTGTATGTTTTCTCCTATGAAACTGTGGAATGATATAAACTTCCATTAACCTAAAGAGTGTAATGGCACTCTTATTAGGAGTATAGAACTTGGTGCTGCAAATCAACTTACAGACAAGCTCAGTGGTTTTGTGTTTCAGTTCACCTAATGATCACGCCATATCTTGGTTGTGGCATGACTGTTTTTAGAGGTTTTGAAGCAGTAACTTAAATGCCCAAATACATCAGTTACTGTTAAAGTTTTAATTCTCCCCCATTCTTGATAATATTCAGAAATTCACTTGCTTAAACAGGAAACTGAAATATTGCAATATTCCACTGCATGTGCTTTCAGAAATTACCATGACTAAATGTATTTACTGCCCTCAACAGCTAGTAATGTGGCCCCACAAGCCTGTAAACTTTTAACATTGTGATTTTTAGTTATATTTTTCATGAGCTGATTGCATACAACTCAAGTGCAGATTACACAGCTGACAACAGAGCAAATATCCCACTATTTTTTGTCACTGTCTTTCAATTCTTTCAAAAAAATATTTTTTTTTACTGACGTGCACTAACTATACTGTATGTTTTACTTGCAGCCCAAAACAATTCCTCTTTACTCAGTGCAGCCCAGGCAAGACAAAATGTTGAACACCTGTAGTGCAAGTTCTTCTGCTACCTGTGTGGTGTGAATAGGTTGAATGGCTGCATCTATAACTTTTCCAGATATTTTTACGTTGCAGAAATACCACAGCATTTGCTTGTATTGAGAAGATCGTATTAAAGAGATTACTTCATGATTTTAGGTAAGATAGTCTACCAGGCCACGTTACATTAATGTAGCTATAGGAGTGGGTATGTATGTGCCTAGTGACTTGAACTTTTCATAGTTCTTTACAGGTATGTCAAGTTCTGTGCTTTCATAGAAAAAGCAAGTACTGTTTCACACAAGTAAAAAGTTAACTGCAAAGGAAAAGGAAACCCAGGTTTGTGCTAATGTGCAAGGTCAAACATCTGTGTGGCACGTGCTTCTGGGAGTGTTTCTGCTCAATGTTCTGTACAAGATCCTGTTCCTCATTTAATTCAGTTTAGGCGCATTTCTGTGAAAGCCACTTTCCAGTTTAGACAAACAGTTTTTCTTTCTTAATGGTTTCTCCATCAGATCTGCCTTCCCTATTTTTAGATATATTTTTTTTCCTCACAGAATGGAATCAGATTCATTTAAAAGGACTTACTTTCCCTAAAACTGTAATGTTAACTGGAGTTAGTCTGTTGTTGTTGTTTGTTCTGAATTAGTAGATTCCAATTTGTATACTAACAGGTTTTCTGGGTGGACAGGTATTTTTGTTTGTTGGGTTTTTGAGGATTTTTTTTTTTTTTACTTCCCATTACAAAATTTTGTGTTAGTTGTGTATCTGTTTTTCTGCACTTGGCTTGCTTCAGTTACCTTCTTCTGAGTTGCTGAATTCCAACAGCCAAATGGTTTTCCACATTCCATCTACCCATATACATGTATATATTAAAGGTTGTAGTTGTATGCACAATATTTTATCTCAAGACATGATCTTATAACTTGTGTTGACTGTTTCCAGTCGAGACTGTATTCATCAGCAGAGGTACAGTACTGTGAATTGTTGATGAGTAATGTCTGAGGTGATTGAAGAAATCATCCTAATGCTGTACAGATTTCTCTCTCTCCTGAAGTCCAGTCCAGGCACCAGTGTGCCTCTTACTTCTCCACCACTGCTTCCAGACAAGATGCTAAGTTTAAAAGTAGATTCTTCCAGCCATTGCAGATTTTGCTGCCAGCCACAGGGTCACTTCCACTGAGTGTTTTACCCAAATTACTGAAATCTCTCTTCCTCTTTGCCCATTTATTGTTCTCTATGATGATAGATTTGCTTCAAGGGCATTCACATCTGATTTCAGAGCAGAGGAGGGAAACTGATCAGCTCCCAGGAAATTCTTCTAGTAACTTCAGGGCTGGGTTTGTGATATTGAGGTATTAATAGATGCTTTTCAGAAACTTCTTGAATGCTAAATTAAATTTTTATTTCACCCCCTATAGAAGGATCAGAGATTATTTTAGTCATTTGCTATCACACCTGCTCACATAGGTTAAATTTCAGCATTTATTAATATGTCTTCTCTAGTGATTTGGCATATTTAAATCAAGTATGACAAAAAGACAGTAATACAGCAAAAACCAGCCATCCAGAGGAAGGAGGATCAATAAATAATGTCATTGAAGGAGAGCTTGTGATTTGTTAGACGTGGGGAACTCTACTTTATAAAGGCCCTGTAAATACTTGTATAAACTTTGGATGAACTTACAGTCAGCCACAGTACACAAATCCAGGGAAAACCTGGATTTTCCTTCAGTTGCTTCTGGAACAACATATCTTTTTACATGGTGCTCTGTTGTGATAAAATGAAACTCGTGCTCAAGCAGTTTCGTCATCCTCTTACCGTAGCGTCAAAGGCACAGGGCTGTACCTAAAGCTAGGAATCAGGGTGTACAAGTCTATTTTGATGTTGCTTAACCAGGTGCCTTTAGGTAAACTAATTAACCATAGATTTTTCTACTAATTACTTCTGTATAGATATCTTTCACTGGGTATCACAAAGGATGCAGACCAGTTGGCCTTTGAATGGGCTGGTTGGGCATCCATTACTGGCTTCATTTTCCTGTTTCAAAGAATCACTTTCTGTCCTTTCCTATATATTCTAGTAGATTATCAGAAATACTGTATATGGGCACAAAAACAAAATGCTTTTAAAAAAATGTTGCAAATCATTCCAAATTGCATGTTGTTGCTTCTGCTTGCAGTGCACCAGTTTTTCAAGAGTTACTCATTTACGGCATGTAAAGTTGTATAAGGGAATAAGATCAGTGCTCTTGCTTTCAGTGCACAGTGTTCCTTGAAGAAGACTTCTGAGCACATACTCTCTTTTTTTCATACCTTCAAATATGATAACATAATGTAGCCAGGCATAGCAGTGTTTGGCAGAAAGGAGAACAAATGCTAAAAACTTTTTAGATAGTGATTAGATTCTGAACCAGGCTTTAAAGTAATTCAGGATGTATGGCTAACTTCTGAAACATCGTATGAAATGTCAGAAGGGAAATCAGGATCTCACAGTATTTTATTTCCTAGCTTTTATCTGTGCGGGAAAATGTTAATGCAAGTGATGTGGTTGGTATTCATTCAGACACTGTGAGTAAGGGTATTAAAGTCTGAAGTTTTTGTCTTTTGTTTTCCCTGAAGTTAAGTTACTCTATATGAGGATGTATTTAGACAGAATTTGGCGCTGAAGTCCACCCATGTTGTTGTTATTACTAAACTGCATGCTATCTCTGGAATTTGACTATTGAGAGAGTTTAACAGCTTGCTGTTTGGTCTCTTCTGGTATGCCATGTAAATACTATTATTCGTTAGAAGAATATTTCAGACTGTCTTGCGGATTAATTTGAAAGAATGGTGGACTCTCCTCCCAGCCTATTTATGTACAATAGTTGTCTCATTCTCTAGTAATTCACAATTCAATTAAATATGCTGTACGTGCATCATTAGTTAAGATGATTTATACTTTCTTAATGAACAAGAGCCTATTTCTTTAGCTTGCTTGTAAGTAACAGAAAGCCTCTTATTTTTTAAGTTTATTTTGATTATTCTATTTTGCTTCTTTGTGGCTAAAAATGCTATAGTAAGTACAGCTTATTTTACTGAATTTCCTCTTTAGGGAAAACCTATTCAGGGAGGGCTTTTACCACATTACTGTTATTAAATTTTACCAGTCTTGTACTTCTCTGCCGTGAACATGTGTATGACAGAACGAGTGTATAACAGAGAAGAGAAGGAGGCAGGGACAAAAATGCTTATTGACTTCGAGTAAAAGAGTTGGGAGTCCACTGCAGTAAGAACCTGCTAATCTTATGTAGTCTGCATGGAATAAGTGAATCTCTCTTGTTCCATGTGAAGTGAAAGTGGCCTGTGAAGCAGGTTCTTTTTTTATGTCATGCTCAACATTAACAGGAAGGAGAATCTTTGCTCTTCCTGCTTGTTAACTGTAGTAACTCTGTTGCAGGATTTTTAGTGTACTGATTGACTTCTTTCTTGTCCTAGTCAGTGCGTTTGTTCTGTGAGGATCCAGTAGGTACCAAGGACTTAACAGATTTTGTGTTCATGATTGCCTTCTGACCCTCTGTTGGTTTGTCCCTCTGTTGGCATTTTTTTCTTTAGTTTGCTTTTTTTTTCCTTTTTCACCTCACTACATCAACCTTCTCAGCTGCGTAGACAGCAAACCTAATACTCCTCTCTCATGTAATAAGCACACACATTTTAAAGAATGACTGCTTTGAATGAATCTGTATGTTTGCCATAGGAGCACCATGTATTTATGTCAGCTGATGGATCCCATGTGCAGTATGTATTATTGCCTTGCAAGAGGTTGTGCATGAATGATTATCTTTGTTATTCTTGTATTCCATGCAGTATATAGTCTTCCACTAGTGAAGGCAAGTCCTTTGAAGGACAGATTTAGCGTTCTATAATCTACAGAAAAGAGAGACTCTAGGTGGTTTCTTTTCTTGCAAATAAGGGAATGCAGTGCTTTTACCAGAGTACAAGGAAAACACTAGTAATCCTCAAATGCTGTTTTGCAGTATAGTTGCATATGTTGTACAGAGCTGTTGCAAACAGAGGAACAATATGTCATGCTTTGGAAGGTTTACTAGCTTTGTAGTGTAGTTTGGCCATCTTTTCTATGTCAGAAAGAGAGGTGCAGAATAGCCTCTGAAAATAAAACACATTGATGGAAAGCATGCTTGAACCTAAGTTTTTATGTAAATGGATATATTGACTAAATTCCTGATTGTGTGACTACGCCAGGGAAAGAGTTTGATCTCAGGAGTGACCTATGAGACTAGCCTGACCTATAACAAGCTGAGAGGACTGCAGAATATAGCAAGTAACTATTCACTTGGTGTCTGATCATTGCCATGATCAGGCATTATCTGTGCCAGTGTGTTTGTTGCGGAGAACTTCTGCTCTTCTTAAATCTTCTTTGCTGAGCATTGCTGAAAATTTCTATGGATTGGGCTTGACAGTGTTTTTTTCCTTGATGTAGTTAGAAGAAAGAATCTGCTTTGTGTGAATTTCTTTGTAATTTCACAATGAAACTGTATTACTAACAGTGGGAATTCTAGGATAGAAGATGTTGAGAGAACTGTTGATGATATGTGGACAGTTGGCCTAGATGATCTTGTAGCTCTTTTCCAGTCTTGGTGATTTTGTGGTTCTATGGTATAGACATTTCTTCTTTTATGAAAGATTTTGAAGGTGAGAAACGAAAGTTTGCATTGTTAGTCAAGCTTTTTCATGGTGTATGCCTTTAAACAGTAAGTTCAGTTCATTAGATCTTATGCTTTTTTTTTTTTGCATTGATGCCATATTATCACCAATATAACAAGTGTATTCTGAATAACAGTGCTGACAGCAGTAGCAGTAGTGTCAGTGCTTCTCTTTTATTTTCCCATACTGAGCATCTGTTCAGCATTGTTAATTTTCACATTGGTAAGAGCTGAAAACAGTGTAGAATTATGCTATTGTAAGGTACTTGGTAGACTTGAAGTTTTTTGTTGTGAAACAGTGGGTTTCCTGAGAAGGAAGAGAATATAGGTGTCCATTTTTACTAATAGTGCTTTAGAAAGTGTCTGCTACATCTGTTTTCCAATGAACATTAATTATGACAGTGGAGGGAATGAGATAATTTGGAGGAAATTAAGTCAAACCCTGAGCATTTTAATACCAATAATAATTTCAGGAAGACAAGTAAATATTTAGATACACTCAATGTTCACACTGTTTCATAAGTTTGGGCATATAGACAGGAGGAGAAACTCCTTGAGAGCAGCCCTGCAGAGATCTTGGGGATCCTGGTGGATGAGAAGCTGGACATGAGCCAGCAGTGCATACTTGCAGCCTGGAGGGCCAACTGTATCCTGGGCTACATTAAAAAAGGGGTGTCCAGCAGGGAGAGGGAGGGGATTGTTCCCCTCTACTCAGCTCTTGTGAGGCCCCATCTGGAGTACCGCATCCGGGCCTGGGACCCCCAGCACAAGAAAGACACAGAGCTCTTGGAATGGGTCCAGAGGAAGGCCACTAAGTTGATTGGAGATCTGGAGAACCTCTCTTATGAAGAAAGGTTGCGGGAACTGGGTGTGTTTAGCTCGGGGAAGAGAAGGTTCTGCGTAGACATCATTGTGGCCTTACAGTACGTAGAGGGAGTATATAAACAGGAAGGAGAATGACGGTTTAAATGGGTTGATGGTGATAGGACAAGGGGGAATGGTTTTAAATTAAGATGGGAGATTTAGGTTAGATGTTAGGAGGAAGTTTTTCACGAAGAGGGTGGTGACGTGCTGGAACAGGTTGCCCAGAGAGGTTGCCCCATCCCTGGAGGCATTCAAGGCAAGGCTGGATGTGGCTCTGGGCAGCCTGCTCTAGTGGATGGAGACCCTGCCCACAGCAGGGGGGTTGAAACTAGATGATCTCTGAGGTCCTTTTCAACCCAGGCCGTTCTATGGCAATTGCCCTGCGGCCTCCATGAATGCCTTAACTATCATTCACAGTGGCACTGTTCAATTATGTGCCTGTGGTACTGTATTGTGTGTTTCAGGGATATTCTTTCAAGAGGTCATAATATGAGCTCACAACCTCTCAGGCAGGATTTGGTAAAGCCTGAGTTCCCTGTGTTTAGGTGGGGGTACACAGCAGCAGCACATCAGTCAGAACTGGGCCTGGTTTGTATTGGTTTTGTTTTTTGTTTTTTTTTTTTCATCTTGGCTGGTTTCCTCAGCAAAGCCAGAAAGAAACTCCATAGTGTGAGAGGTGGAACTAGAAGGTCTCTTTCAAATCAAACTGCTTTATGATTCTGTGATTTGTTTAGAAGTGAAATTTTGGCTGAAGGCTTGTCTAATCTGCTCAAAATGTAGTACAACAACAATACAGTATTTTTTTCAGTCTTTTTTCTTATTGAAGTCAGTTGTTAAACTTCCTCTAGTAGAGCACTTCTGACCTGAGTGTCATAGCATATGGCATTGTTGTAGTACATGGGAGCTGTGCTGAGGTAGTGAATTCAGTCCTATTCAACAACTGATAAGAAGGTTATTTTAATTCACTCTGTTTTTTCTGTAGTTTTCTGCCCAGAGGAGACATACTGTATACTCTGTGAAATGCAGTCAGTGAATGCTCCTGCCATCCAGAAATGGTCCTAATTTTGGGCGAGTCGTTTGCAAGGTTTTTTTTGTAAGGTCATGGTGTAACTGCAAGGGGAGGGGGAAAAAAGTATGTTTGCTACTGATAATTTTGCAAGTGCGGCACAAGAATTTTTAATTAAATGCCTAATGTACTATATTTGAATAGCTTACGTTACAATAGCTACTTTGTTCCATGGTTTCTGTTGCTATACCTCATAGACTGTATGCTTCAGTTCTACAGGGCTGTAGTGCTGTTTCTTTCCCTGATGTAATACATTACAGTTTGGCTAGTATGTATTATTTCAAGTCTCTTTTTGAATGTCTGTAAAAGTGGGTGTGGAGAGTGTTACTTTGAATGCCAGTGTGTTCAGAAAAATGTGCAGAGGGGTGTTTCTAGATTCCAGTTGTTTTGATATTGTAGCATGAAGACCTATTCCTGAATCATTTCTTTGTTTTTCTCAATGGTATTTACACAAAGTGAACTTTTATGTCAATAACACATTTGTCAGCAATGACTGAGAAAGAGCTTCCAGTTTATTCCATACTTGGCTGTACTTCTTGATCCACTTGTAATAACCTCCTCAGCTAGGCAAGCCCTCTGTCATCTAAACAAAAAAAAAAATTTTTTTTCTTCCTTATCTTTCATGGAACCAATTGAAACCACCAGACTTATCCAGATTCATTGTACTTTTCCTTTATTGTTGAAGGGATTTATTTATATATATATTTTTTTTAATGCTGAATCTGCTCTTGCTGAAACCTGAGGATACAAGCCTGACTCAGTTATTTGTCCTGTTCAGCTATCACTGTAAAGTGTTTCCATGGAACTGTTTTGGTGATAGGCAAATTGAACTTCTGTAAAATGTCTTTCCAATTGAAAATACTATTTTGGTTTTGATGAGGTGGAATGTTGCATATGAAGTTGTACCTCATGAAAAGAGGCAACCCAAGAGAATTGCTGATCTCCATCTCCAGCATTGGAGTGGTTATTTCATTCCAGTTTGACAGTAGAAAGTATCATTTCATTGTTCTGTTATGCCTTTAAGAGTCACCACCACTTGACTTCACTATATGCAAATACATCAAAACATACTGATTTCTAAATTAAATACAGAATTCTGAATATGTGCAATTGCTGACCAGAGCAGTCTTATTACTTTTACTTCTGTGTCCTAGTGAAAGGATGAGGAGAGGAATATGAGAGGAGAGCATTTACTTTGAGTGTTTACTTTGTACCTCAATCTTATATAATGCAAAGTCAAAAATTGCTGTCAACTTAGAAACTGCTGATATTTGTGTGGTAAGTATGCTACCTTATCTGAATCATTTTGTCTGAACAGTGTTTTGCTTTAAAACTGAAAAGCTCTCAAGAACTAATGCTTTGCTAATTAGTTATGTCTGATAACTTCTAATAGTGTCATTCTGCTCTAAAATGCGGAAGAGTGGAACATGTTTGTCAGCTTTGAAACATGTTAGTTTTCTACTATGTGAGAATACAAATTGTTTACTTTGAATAATTTAAAGTTCACCTGTTGTTTTCCTCAGCTCTTGATCCTTCACATTCATCGTAATTTACACAACAAAATTAAATTTCTGATTTGCTTCACTTAAATTATTGCAATCTCATATTTGTGTGAAATTGGCCATTACCGGGGATGTAGACTCCTCCACACATGGTGACTATTTTTAGAAGGCAAGAGACAGTGTACATAGGAGACACTGCAATGGATTTGGCCCTTGTGGACACCCAGGACCACAGCTGCTCAGCAGATCTCTGACTGTGTGTTTTCTGCTGAGATGTGGCAGTGTAAAGGGAGGGTGGACCTCCTGGTATTTGCACTAGTATGGAATGTTTTCCTGTGGGAGATGGCTGTGGTGCCAAGTGGGATTAGAGTACATTAATGTTCTTTTGTATACATCTAAAGGAGGAAATGTACATTGCTTTTGTATTTATTTATTTTTATTGTGTCACAGTGCCAGTAGCAAAGGGCCAGAGTCCTGCTTTTTATTTCAAACAAATAGAAGTTGTGCTTAGCAACCGAATGACAAAATGGGGTTTAGGAAGATTTGTAAGGTTTCTATGGCTTCAGAGTTGTATTGGCGGAATTAATAGTTTAGTGTTTCCTTGCCTCTCCTCCCACCATGTAGTCAGAAGACTACCATCTATCTGTTTCCGGCTGCTTTTAAGACATATTAAAAATGATGGTTCTAGTTTGCAGGCCAGGCTTTATTTAAGGAAAAGTGAAGGGGAGGCAAGACTGCCTTCTGGGAATTTGATAAGGAGAAGCAAAATGACTCTCTCAGGTTTCTCCCTCAGTGTTCTGAGTCCCATTGTAAGGCCAGGAGGATAGCTAGAAATAGATCAAGAGGTGTTCCTGAGCATTAAAAAACGTGTTTTTTCTCCTTACTTGTGTTTTTCAACTTTAAAGTCCTAAGGATACTGTCATCAAATAAAATGGAAAAGTTGCAGCCATTTCAAACTGTTTGGTGTGTGAGTTCCTGAAATAATGTTTCTTAGTAGTTGTGAGATATCTATACTGATGAGTACATTTCTGCTGCGAATTTCTGTTGAAATAGATATCATTAATTTCAACTTCACATGTATTTTATTAGAAGTAGGCAATACCTCATACTACTTTGGTTGAGACTATTCCTCTTGTAAATAAGTGAGCACCATTGCTGTTTTTCTTTTCAGATTCTGTGGGGGATTTTAAGGTTGGGCTTTTTTTTTCCCTCCGTAACTGTTGTAACATGCCTCTCTATATGTAGAAAATAATAGTCGTGTGCTGTTGACTGCTGTTGATTGCATTTGCATACATCAATGCTTTTCTGAACGTAAATAATATTTTCTGAAGTAAATATTTTAAGTAATTGTAGTGGACCTTTACAGTTTCTGAAAGGAGGTATAATATAATATGAATGACATAATTGTAGCTTTTTCTGTCTTTACAGAGACATAATATTAAAAATATATCTGTATTAAAGTGGAGGCAAGACATGAGTGTGAAAGTGGATGGCTGCTTTCAGAGAGCTTGCTCTGACTGCATGCTGCGTGATCTGTGTGCTGCATTTCACATAGATGCAGTCGTAAAAGGAAGGGCAACTGTGCTTGAGTTAGCAGAGGGGGAAGATTTGTTTTATATGTTCTGGAGTAATTTTGTTGCTAAATAACCTACTTCTTTAACTGCTGGTTCATGAGTATTGCAGTCATAGAACTAATCCAAAAAGAGGTACTTCTGAGCCACTTGCAGCAAGTTGATGTAGCCTGTGGCCTTACTGTGCTGACTATGCTGACTATGCTTTCTATTTCCCCCCCCCCCCCCCCCCCCCAAAAAAAAAAAAAAAAAGGGAGTTAGAACAGGGAGGTCAGTGAGCCATTCAGGAGATGCTGTGACCCTTGGATCTCAGCCATATAATGGGCAAGTGTAAAATATATTTATTTGGGAAGTATTTCTCCTCCCCCCTCTTGCTTCTTTTTCTTTTTTTCTCCCAAGAGAGCACATTAAGGATTTGGTCATCTGGAGGCATATAGATGCCTGCTGCTTTTAACCTGTAGCACAGCAGGAATCTATATGCATTACTTCTCTCTCTTATGTTTTGTTTATAGTACAGAGTTTGGAGTTGTAAGTATAGTGTCACTGAATGGCTTGGATTGGAAGAGACCTTAAAGATCATCCATTTCCAACCCCCTGCCATAGGTAGGTCTGCCACCCACCAGATCAGACTGCCCAGGGCTCCATCTGGCCTAGACTTGAACAATTCCAGAGATGGAGCACCCACAGCTTCAATGGACAGCCTATGCCAGTGCCTCCCCAACCTTCAAGTAAATAATTTCTTCCTGACATCTAACCTGAATCTCCCCCTCTTCTAGTTTAAAAATATTCTCACTTGCCTTACCACTGCCTGTATAAAAAGTCAGTCTCTCTCCTGATTTTAAGCTCCCTTTAAGAAATAAACATTTGCTAAATGTTTTAGCCTTTAACGGTCCTCTGGGAGATGAATGCCTTTGCTACCTATGCATAAGTTTGTCTGCTCTCAAGGCAGTGCTTTAGTTTCTTCTGTGCTCTGCTGCACCTTAGCCTTTGTTAAAAATTGTCCTTTGGATTGGCTTGTCCTGGATGTCAGGAACATGCATTTCTTTGTGTCCAGTGGAGGAGGAGCCCTCTTGGCATGGGGACAGGCAGCATGTGTGTGCATCATCACTTATGGAAGTGCATTCCCAAATGCAGGAACCCTCACATGTGCTAGATTAACACAGTACAGAAATGAGTCTTAATGTTTCCGCCTTGCAGAAGGCTTTCTTCTTGTTATCTTTGAACTCAAATGCTTTTACTGTGACATAAAGCAACAAAAGCAGTAATACAGTGCTTTTCTTTGAGCAGATGTTGAGATTACCAGGGCTTGCTTTCCCGAGAAGGAAAATTCTGTTTACTTCAAATGTTACTACAACGAAGATGTTGAAGGAAAGCTGTGGCCGTGAAAGCAACAGTTTATTACACATTGTGCCTCTAATATTATCATCCTAGTGATGTGGCCTTTGTATGGTTCCTTTGTTCCTGTCTGAGTTTTGAACTGGCCACAAGTGTTGTATTTACAGTCATAGCCACATGAGCAGTCTGAAAGATTGTGGTTGTACGATTGCACGCTATGATTAAAGATCTGTGGATTCTGGAGTTGCATTTTGCAGTTGAAGTTATTTCTTTGAAAAATACAGTTGAACACATAGAGGAAGTGATATTTTGTTGCAGTACCATAATGTGGTTAGCTGGAGATCATGAATTGTTGGGGAATCACACCAGAAACTGTTGTAGCATGCTTCCCGATGAGTGTCTGTTTCTATCTTGTTAAGCATATTTTAATGCTAATCAGATTACCAGTTTCAAATTTAAAAAAAAAAAAAAAAAAGCATGTGATATCTCTAGGAAGGCAGAGGTTAAAAAGTTGCTCGAGTATCTTGTTGACAATGCAGTAAACAAAGGAAATAATTTCTGTTAATTTCACTTGCAAAAGCATTTTCCATGAATGAATATATTCTCTGAATTTTCAGACATTAGGTAATAGTGTCGTTTCCTGTTTGTTTTAGTGGGGGAGGGTTTAAGGTGTAATTTGCAGAGAGATGTCAGGTTTTACTGAAACTTTCATTTTTTATTTCTAGGAGTGTAGCCAGCTTCATCTTAAAGCGTTTCCTGGACCGCATGTTGAATTTTTGCTTTAGTAAGAAAGCTGTAAAGAAAAGTGAGCCTGGTATGATACTTGCCACTCACAGATAGAAACCTGTGAGTTTAAATGAAAAAGTAGTGGGGAGAACCTTGACATTTCTGCTAGGAATAGCAAGCATTTTAACTTAAGATCTTGACTGTTGTGATGATACTTAGGTATTCCACATGGCCACCTGCTTCAGAATGACAAGAAACATATAGGTATTTTTCTCCCATTTTCTTTAATTTGTTTTCTTGTGGCATTGATTTATTTTATTCCTTTTTATTTAAATGAGAGCCAACAAGGTTAGCCATGCCAGGATTTTTTTTCTACAGACTCTTGTATAGTGTATGACTCATAAGGAGGACTTAATTCAGAGGGTCCTTCATCTTGTGGAGCACAGCAATTCTGGGAGTCTTTAACAACTTGTCACAATTTTTTGTCAGTCATTATTTATCTGTCACTTTGAAAGGGACAGTTGGAGAAAATTCACTGGGTTAGGAATCTTCAAAGAGTAAGAGATTTTGAGGGATTTTGTTTGCATTGGGTTTTTTGTTTCTTTGCTTGTTTTGAAGTGACTTGATGGAGTCTTCCATGTAATTGTGGAAGCCTTGGATATATATTTAGGAAAAAAAAAAAAGAAATTTGGAAAGTGTCTGAAAAACAATGAGAAGCTTCAGTTTGTTCTTCACTAACTATTGCGTATCTGTTTTTGTTTTTTGATCATAGGTATTGTTCTCCAGAATGTCATCCTCCATGCAGCAAATAAAATCCTACTATAGAGTAAGGAAGTAGGAGATAGTGAGAACTAAGATTGCATCAGGCTTCTAGATAGTGAGAACTAAGATTGCATCAGGCTTCTTAATGTTAGAGTGCATTATAGACAAAGTCTCATCAGTATGAGGGATATGCCAAAGATTTTCTCACAGCTTCTGATTTAGCTTGCATGAGGATATGGATTCTTCTGCTTTGTAGTCTTCAGGCAATCTGCACAAATTTAAAAACTGAATGTAACAGATAGCTGTAATAGTATTAATCCCTTGTGTAATGATAGCTAAAGGGAAAAAAAAAAATCAGCATAACCTCGCTGTGCAGCAAATGTGGTTGTTGAACTAGAAACTGTATTTGTGAGCCTCCGAATACTTCATCTTGCTGTAACAGTGCTCAGGAACATCTAAATTAATTTAAGCTTCCTGAGTGGAAACAAAATCATACTTAAATCAGATTAGCAGGAGCCTGCAAAGAGAGTTCCTATTGCAAATGTCTATTGCAAATAGACATTTATCTTAAATTACTGTTTAAAGTAGAGATTTTTTTTTAATGGTATTTACTGTCTTGAACAGTGTCATGCTGAGTGAGCATCAGTCAGAAGGACTCTGTGTGCTGAGCAGTTGTGTCACACTCAGATGCAGCCCTGACTTCTGAAGTACTCTGGTAGTCTAATCTATAGGGACCACCTACAGGGAGGGGGGGGATATAATTCAATTTCCACACTCATTCAGCCCTGATGTCAGTCAGAACTGAGTTCTGAGGGCAGCTTTTGTGGTATGGATGCCTTTTTTAGTAGGATCTGAACTGAGACAGCTAAGCTCATTTTATCTGTGTACCTTCTTTTGGATTTAACATCTCAGCTCTTCAGTAAGGAAGTTTAAGTAGAAAAGTATATTTATGGTATTTATGGTCCACTGTAAATGTTTAAGCATCTCTTTCCCATTCGGTAAATCTCTATTTCATTCAGGAGCATATGCCAAAAGTACACTTATCCTTTTGTGAAGCCGGAAAAACATAGAAACTATGCGCTTTCTTCCTGTAGCTTGAAAGCCAGGATTCCCACAGTTTGCAAGCAGCTTGTGAACATCTACATCTGATTTAGCTAATTCCATTCAGCAGTAGCAGAAAAATAGGAGAAAAAATATGCCATCTTGCCACTGCTGTACAAGAGAGAAAATATTGTAAGCCATGGCTGTGTAAATATGGCAGGATTGGCTCCACAGGATGTGTCCGAATTAAAGAAAAATAAAAATAAAAAACTGTAAATAAAATATCATAATGCAGGACATCTTCATTTTGCAGCTGACATCTAAATTGTATGCATTACAGCTGGAACATGTGAGAGTTCCCATTTTCACTGTTTGTTCATGCATATCTGGCTGTTTTTATTTACAAAATTAAGGCTTTGTACTAGTTTGTTTGCCTACATGGCCAGAAATTGTTTTTATGAAGCATTTACTGCTGATCATCTGAACAGATGAACACATTCTTAGACAATTCTTCAGTGGCTAAAGTGTATGTCAGAATATGTTATGTTAGTACAGTACTTCTATTGCTCTGGTTACGTGCTTTCTTAGTTTACATTATGTAGTGATTTCTTGCTACATTTTAAAATCTTTTTGTGATTTGACTTGGAAAATAAGCCTGTGTTTGCACTGAGTTTCATAGTTCAAGTGTATCGTTATACTTTTTTTCATTATTTAGCACATATATTACTCTATATATAATTTTGAAACATTTTTACAATAATAAAGTAATTTGACTTATATTTGTATATGTGGTATCTGTGAAGAATTGATACTGTGTGAATGTCTTCAAAAATGAGAGTTGTGAACAAAGTATGTGTTGTTAACTTCCATCTCTCCTAGATTTGAGCAAGGTTGTTGCCTGCAGCACTCTGCTTTATGTTGTGCTCTTTAATGCTTACAGGTTTCGGCTTTGCTCTGAAGGTTTAAAGCTAAGCCAAGAATACGAAAGGAACAAAATGAATTTACATGATGTAGTATGTGTATGTTAAAATGATTACTCAGAGGGTGCTGTGTGCCCCACCCTACAATCCTTATGCAGATGAGTTTCATTGAAATCTCTTGGGAATTTTGTCTCAACAAGTACTGCTGCAAAATCAAGTTTGTTATGTCGTGAATGTTTAGCATAAAATCTGATGCAGAGTAGTTGGAACTAAAGTTTTGTAGTTTCTAAGATGAATTAAAAAAATAAGGAATTCTTTTACTGGGCAGTAGTAGGCTATGTAGCACAACACAAATAAAGTGATGTTGATGCCAACTACCCAAACCTGTTTCTGTAATAATATTTTCAGAAGAAAACTTGACTGTGGTCTTTTTAGTTTTTTTTTTCTTTATTTTGGTATCTGGAAGATTGTTGATTACAAAATATTCATCTTGAAACATTTTTAGCCAAAAGTAGGTTCTGTCGGTGCAGTCACATCTGTTCCATCAGCATTCACATGCTATTAAAGCTACCCATTCAAGATATTATGTTTTAAATGAGTGTCTTGTTTGTTCTTGTAGAGTGTATATGAAATGTAATTTTTTTCCCCACTAATAGTATTTTTCCCCTGGTAATGGCAAATGTGCACATTAGTTGGAAAAGCAATGCTCAACTGTATCCTCACTTTGCATAAGACCTCCGAATTTGCCCTGCAAAGCTCAGTTTTATTTGCAAGTTGTGATGAAGGCACAAATGTGCAGAAAATGTGCTTAACATTTATCTGAACAGTGACTTCGCTTCTTATCCCCTTTAAGTTATAATGAAATCTGTATATTGAAAAAGTTCTTCAGAGTAGCGTTGTGATATACTTGAGTGATTAGGAAATACAGTTCTTTAGTTATGGACAGTAATTTTTTTTCACAGCAGCAGTTTGTCGGGAACATGCAACTACTATAAATACATAGCCAAGCTCCTTTGTGATAAAATAATATGATACTTAATGTATTTAACAAAGTGTACAGCATGTAATCTAATTATGAAAATGTATATAGTAAGTTAATAGAATATGGAAGTTAAAATCAAACTTAATGTAGAAAAACAGCAATCCTTGATTTGAGCCTGAGCCTATTGTTTCTGTGCTTTATTTCCCTTCTCTTTTTTTAATCTTTTTTTCTATTCCCCACCCCCACCCCCCTTTTTCTCTTCCCCCTCCTTTTTAAATACAAAAATTAAAAAAAAAAAAATTCTTTGAACTGTAATTTCACTTGTCTCAAGATTATTTCTAGAGTCTGCCTTTTGTAAAAGCTGCTTTAAGCAGAAGCTTTGATCATTGTTTGGAATACAGGCTTACTGAGGAGTGTGAGTTTTTAGTGACTCAGCTGAATATATGTTACCTTTATATTTTCTGTGTATTAAAACTTAGAAATGAAAGTATTTCTTCAGGTGGCAGAAAACAAATAATAGCAAAGCTCAGCTTGAATGAAAAAATCCTCCTGTAGCAGCTGAGTAGGATCATGTGGAGCAGCTTTATTCTGCCTTCAAACATGTGTTACTGAGTTCAGTTCAGTCACAAGCGCCTAAAATTGGCGTGTAGAGGTTTCCAGTTTCCAGGTGTGTTTTTACTGCACCATCAGAGCCCAGTGAGCCCAGGGCAGGAGAGCTGCTCAGAAGCAGCATGACGAGAAGCTCTGAGAGTGGAGCAGAGTGTTTCCTGAGGCTGATGTGCCCGGTGGCCCTTGTACCACGTTGGGTTTCAGGGTGCTGCTCCAGGCCCTGCGGCCTGCTGATGTGCATCGGCTTCAGGGCATGGGGCCTGCAGCTTCTTCACCAGCATCCAAAGACAGAAAATGTGGGAAACAAGAAGCGGGGGGGGGGGGGGGGGGGTTCAACTCTAGTTGTGCTGGAATACTGGAAAAAGAGGGACTACGAAGAGTAGTTTAATGGTGGAATCTGTAAAGTCTCTGTGAAAGGAAAATGTCACAGTATCAGTGGTGTGTTTTTTTTTTTTTTTCCCAGTGTTTTCTTCTCTCTTATTGAATTTTATGAAAAAAAAAACAAAAAAACACAAAACCAACAAATCTCCTGCCAGAGCCCTCTCTGTCCAACAAGCAAATATGTTTCAAAACCAGCATTGTTAATTTTCCTTTTTGTTTTTTAGACTATCAAGCTGAAATCTAGTCAGCTTCAAAATGTTAGCTACAAAATGTTTAACGTCTCTCCGTTCTTTGTCACTCTGCCAGTTTTAGTGGTTTTATAATCCAGCTTCCTGGAGAGAGTTTTTAAAATTAATATTGTTTTATTTTCTTTCCCCTGTTGCTGTGTGAGTAATTGGAGAAAAAAAAAAAAGAATAGGAAGAAACTGACTGTTCAGAGGAAACAGAAGATGTCAAACATTAGATATTTTTTTTTATGTTTACTTAATGACAGGGAATTGGAAGAAAAAATGTGCCTGTAAAAAATAAAAAAAAAAATAAAAAATGTTGCTCTAATGGAGTTCACATTTTTTTTTAAGGATAACCTGCAACCGATTTTTAAAACAGACAGCAATATTTGATTTACTGCCCTAACCAGTAGTAATGTAAGTGGAAAGGAGGAAAAGCATTCAAGAAATAATTGGCTAAAGGCCAGCAGTGTATTTTCCCATGATTTTGAGATCTGTGCAGCCAGACTTGACAGCTTCCATTCTGTCTGTTTCAATTTTTCAAATAAAAAAATCTAGATTAAATTAATTCCTCTTGCTGTTTGCCCCTCCCTGCAGTTCAGAACCACACGACGTATGCTGCGTATCTGCATTGTCACAGTACTCTATACAGAGAGCACTCGTGAGAGTACTAGTGGAACGGAAAGTCTGAATTTAAAGAAAAAAAAAGATGGAAGGAGGCGCTGTACACATTGTCAGACCCTTAATATGGCTTCAGTATTGTATGCAGAATATGTTGTCATTTGCAGGGTTGCTAAGTGTAAGTTGGTAATGTTCAGGATTCAGACCTATAAGCAGTAATTACCATGGTGATATAAATTTAGCTGTGCAAATACAGAGAATGCCACGTATGACCGTTTGGTTTAATTGATTGGGTTTTGTTGTTTGGGTTTTTTTTTTTTTCTTTTCCTGCTTCTTTTTTCAAATCTGTCCTGTGGAGTTCAGTTCACATTGTACAGCCAAGGATTCCATGAGGACTAAAAAAGGGGAAAATGCGTTTTCCAGAGAAAACCCATAATCTCCACTCTATAGAATTTGGGCAACGTATCACAGCAAGTCTTTATAATCAATTTCTGTTCTTTCTTATGAGACATGTCTAAAAAACGTATAGATCAAATTATTTCACTTCGTACAAATACACTCAAAACAAATCAGCATTGTGAACACATTTGAACGTGATGTTTTTTGACCATGATGGCTAGTGTAGGAGGGCAGTACCTAGTGGAAAGGTTTCTTATGTACGCTATGTCAGTGATACAAACCATGTTGAATACTATTGCTCTATTTGTTTACTACAGACAGAATCACTGTAAGCTGAGATTGGTGTTGTGAAACCACACAGACCCGCACTTGAGATTTTACTGTAAGCGTGCTAATTATAGAGTATTCCTCGTGAACAGAAACTGCAGTTCCAATAGACTGTTACTTTTTGCTTTTATTACTTTTATTTACATTGAAATTGTGTGTAAAATAAGGTGCAGTTGTTCTGAAGATTAATAGATGCTGCCCTTGGCAAACCTCAGTGTCTCTATGTGGTGTTTCAGCTGTTAAAGCCAAAGGATATGTTCGTTTCTTACGTTTCCTTGAAGACAGAGCCTTGGCCCCTGCAATTAATAGTGTTCTCGTTCATGGATACTCTCATTTTGTTACAGTAGGGAGGTGGTGGGATAACATTTCTTCTTCTGGTTTTGTGTTTTAGAAATTCATGTACATTTGAGGGCGGATTAAAAAGGGCTTTACTTTTATGTTAGTATGGCCTCTGGAATTGTAAGATTTGTCAAAACTAGTTTCATGTTGTTAAAATGCCAAAATTAAAATTTCTAATTAACATGATTATTAGAGATGAGAGATAATGTTCCCAGAAGTGCATTGACTAAAAAGGGATGCAGCAAGGGAAAGGAGGAGGGAAAGAAAGAGGTGGAATATGATCACAAAGAGCAATGTGTAATTGCAAGGGTGGAGCATGTCTAAAACTGGCTTGTGATTGGATTTAGATTAAGAAGAAGAGCTTGTGTATTTAGTCTGAAGAGAAGACAAATGCTATAGAGTCACCATAGTAAAGGTGTAATCAAGTTAAAGGACTTTCTGCTGTGGCCAACTGATTGGAACTGAAATTGCGTTTTCAGTAAGTAAATCTTGTCTTTCAGCTTTTCTAGAGTAGCGCTGAATTTATTTTGCAGTTCTTGAAGCAATCTATCTGTTGCTGATTACAGCATTTGTTTTTAATACTAGTGATCTTTTTCCCTCTCCTGTCCATTTGCAATTAATAGCAGTTAAGAATTCAGATTTCTTATGAATCACTAGTTACAACAGTGTTTAAGTAAGAATACTGGCATCCTTTGCAGGATTCAGCCGTAATATTTGAACAGTAATACTCATCTGAACATGGTTTACCTGTTGGTGCCAGGCTGGGAATTTGCAGTGTGGTTAGTATCTATTCCATCATGAGATACGGGCAACATTTTTAGGAACATTTTACAAAAAAAAAAAATAAATAAATAAAAAATCTGATACCCATGAAATCATCATCCTGTGTTTATTCAAAGTTAAAAATTTTAAGTGGTGAAATCAAAGACTTAAGTTTCAGGTGTTTTTCCTTCTTCAGAGTGAATCTTTCAGCTTCTTGGGAATTTAGACAAAGATAATCGGCAAAGTGAAGATGAATACACTGATTCACAGCTGAGCTGACTGTGGACAGGATTTCACGCTCCTAAGAGTCAATGGTGAAGTAACTGTGATATTGCCAAAAAGAGAGAAGCTGGAGATCTCAGCGTATATTACCTGCTTTCCTTGAGCACTTAAAATGCATACATTAAGATCATGATGTTCTGTTTCCCAAGTTGTTAGGGTGTTTTGGATCCAGCATGTTGTTGTAGCTAACATGTCCATGTTTACAAAGGGAAGGTGGGGGAAATGTGTTCGAGAGCATTACATTTCAAAAAAACTGTATTGTGTTTATATCAATAGGGAGAACTGATTGCTCTGGGTAAAATATTTTATAAAAAATGAGTTCATTAGATTCTAGAGATAGTAAACAGCATTTAACATGAATTGTTTTGTAAATCTGTAATCTTAACACAAAGTCCTGAGTTCTAAGCCTGTTTAAAAATAATAATAATAATAATAAAAAAAACCCCACATATTGCTACTGCAAAATTCTCTGTCATGAAAGCTAGTTTTTAAATCCTGTCAGTGTCCTTGCAGAGGGGACATTTAAGAAGGTCTGGTCTTATAAACTTCTGCCAGCTTCTGTGCTGTTCTTCATCTCATTGGAGGAACTTGGGCATAAAAAGTTAATTACACACAATTGTTTGCAGAGCTGTGCCCATAAACTCTGTTGTCTTGGAGTTTTTTTGGGGTAGGTGTTGATGTCACCATGATTGTGAAAGACGTGTTCAGGGGTTTTCTTTTAAACATGGGAGGTTGGGGGGGGGGGGAAATCCCTGTTTCCTGGTTTAAAGGAATAGAAGTGTTATCCTTTGGAGAATGTGGTTGGTTTTTTGTTGGTGTTTGTTTGTTTGTTTGGTTGGTTTTGTTTGTTTTGTTTTTAATCTTATTTAAGACAGAGCTATGTAGTGTTAAATTTGCCAGCTGAAAACATGTACTTCTTTAGGAGTCATAGCTATTTGTTGCTATAGCAGTCCTCGTTTTGTTGACTTGCAAAAGCAGTCAGACTAGTTGTGTTAATCAGTCATTTTAATTTCTAAAAAGTGGGAGCTGGGTTATATACATTTGTCTTTAAACAATTGTTCTAGACACTTTATTTGGAAAAAAATAGTGAAACAAACTCATTTTAAATCTATTAGAGGCTGAGAACTTTAATGCCGAGTTTTTTGCTGGATGGAATTCTTACAGTTAAATTATGAACACCCAAGAATAGAAGTTCCTAAGTGAAACATCAGATTTATTTCAGCCACAGCAGCACACAGCAGTATATCTGAAAAGAGGCTTCTAAATAATGATTTCACTGGATGGGAAGTGGAATGGATGCTTACCTTTGCTTAGTAGTGAGATCTCCGCTATGCAAGTATTTTGTTTGTAATGTGAATCAGGCTTTGTTTCAGTGTTTGGATACATTTATGACTTAAATTGGGTTAAAATGAACATGTTACTAGGCAATTTTGTAAATTAAACATGGGGTTACTAGGCAATTTTGTAAGTTAAACATGGGGTTACATGATTTTAACAAACAACTTCATTCTGTCACTGTATGCGACGTTTTAGTTCAGTCAACTATTTCCATTATTAGATAAGATTATGAATGACAGCTGAGACACTGCGCTAAACTTACTGGTTATCCACCCATTAGTTAACAAATATTGCTCAACCACTTCTCAGACAACCCATTGCTCCCTGGCATTATCTGATTATTTTCTCTCTTTTCACATTTGTACATCATTTCAGTGATTAAGTACCAGTCTTGCACTCCTTACGTTAAAGTAAATATTCCACTGGAGTTAGCAGGAGCTTTCTTCCCAGTAGGAATATGGAATGAGGCCACAGGTCATCTTCTTTGTAATTGTTCATCCCTGAAATGAGTGTTTTTCCCCTTCCCTCCTTTTCTAAAGAGGGAGAAGTTAAATAGCCTTACTTACTGATGCACAAATAACCAAATGCAGTTTTTGCTGAGGTTGTGTTCCCCCACAACAGTTGCAGTGATTTACTTTGATACCTGCTTGCCAAGGATCAGTCTGCCTGTAGCAGATTGTCCAAGTCTATGTGAAATATCTGAGCTGCAATGGGGCGTAAGCTGCCTGGAAGGGAGTCCAGAAGTGTGGAATTCAGGACAGCCTGTGCTTTGCACCTGCTGGGTTATTTTGCTGTATGAAAAATAGTGTGGAAACAAGAGGCAGTGAATAGAGTAGTTTCTCTGCGCATTTATGGAATAAAAATAAGTAGCTCCAGAGTGTGGCTTCTTGGCCCTTTTCTGCAGCAGCTCCTTTACCCTCTTATTTCACTTGCAAAACACTTAAAGTTTTAAAAAATGAAGGATATAGTAAAAGATTAATGGAAAATATTGGAGAATGTTAACTGTGTCATTTCAACAAGATTTTCCTTCGTGCCTGCCTTCAGCAATAAGCTGCAAGCACTTGGGTTTTATATGAATACATTAAATGTGAAATGATTCCAGGTACATTGGAACAGGACACACAAACCTAATGGAGGAGGTTTATGAAATTAAGGGCTTTGAAGCAGCTCATTGAATCAGCCTTACAGACAGAATAAATAAATAAATAGGTATAGATTTTTTTTTAATGGAATTTGTCATTAAGTGGAGCAATTTGGAGAGATGTTAGAACTTTCCAGTGAGTTACTGTGTGAGAATGTCTGTATGCTTACATGCATGTATCTGTATTACATGTAAATGTAATAAATAATGTGTATCCCTCTTTTATAAGGTAATTAATGTATTTTTGCCCTCTAATTTTACCCCAGCTGTGATGGTTAATTTGTAAAGGACTTGGTGTCTTACGCATCTGTATTTTTTACATTCCTCTTCATCATCTTTGTAGTTGCTTAACATGTCTTAAAATGCCATTTTCCTTTTAGCAGTATTTGCATTGTCCATCACTTTCACTGTCATAAAAGCAGCACGCATTCCTATAATTGTAAGAATGTACTTTTTTTTCTTCCAAGAGAGCACTTAGAGGCTAGTGCTTTGATGTAATTCTGTTAAATTGAATAGAGGTTTTTCCACACAGATGCAGTTACAAGTCAAGAAACAAATCCATTATCTGGATATGGAAGTAATTATTAATGTTTCATCTATATGTGGAGGTACCTATCAGTACATGTGATAGAATTAACTCCTGCTCGCTTTTAATAATTCATGTACTGCCCTTGGCATTGCAGCAAGTCTCATCTGAGAAACATGAGATGATACTTTTCTCATATCACATTTTATCTGGTAATTACTTCTGAAAATATTAGTATTTCAACCAATTATTAGAGTGGGGCTTTTTTTGTTTTAATGTTCCTTAAAAAAAAAAAAAAGGAAATGCAGCTCCCGCGTACACTAGTTGTGTGCGAATCTTGTCTCAAGCCATTTAAATTCTTGCACTTCTTCAAACTAAAAGCACATAAGTCAGACAGCAATTTGGAAAAGTTCATGTCCAGCAAGTTTTGACTAGGATTTATTTTTAGAGTTTGTTTAAATGCTCTTATATAGGATTTTGAAGCAGAAAATCTGACAGCTGAGTCCTTGCTAATAACTATAGCATCTTTTTAAATAGCACTGGACATAATAAGTATGTCATGCAATGCTCTTCCACTTGATGTTTTAACAGTCATCCACGGATCTTTTAAGGGGCTTTTTTCTTTTTCAACAGTAAGTGTCTTTCACAACAGTTTTAAATGAAATCTCATCCATATTTTTCAAACCAGGAATAAAAAGTAATGAGATGCTTTTTCCATACCACATTCATTGCCTTAGGACCTGAGTAGCTTCCACGAGTACATTAAGCAATGAACAAACATCTGTCATGTTGTTTGTCATCTCATCCTTTCCCTCTGAAGAGGGCTGTGTGCAGTGGGGTGTTTTGCTTTGGAAAGGTTTTTTGGAGGTGAGAAAGGACTATTTTTAGATTTATTTTATTCAATGTAAAAGTAAGTGTATGGTGATATTCATTTACTACAGCATGTGAAACTGAAAAACTTGCTATGTGTCTGGAGGGGGAAGTGGTGTGACCTGCATATAGTTCGCAGTGCTGTTCTAGATCAACTAATTAGAAGTTCAGTCCCAACTCCCCCCTCCTCTTCAAGAAGTCAACACATTTTTATTTATTTATTTATTTATTTTTGGAGAGTTTGGGTTGCAGGCTGTTTCTTGTCATCCTTGGCTGGCCTTGAGAGGTGGTAGCCTCCTCGGGTTAGTGAGCATGGGCTGCAGAGGCTGTGTGAGGTAATTCAAGGGAAGTTGCGTAGGGATTGGGAAACCAATGTGATAGTCAAGTGGTAACTTACGGTGCTGGTGCAGTGTCCACAACCAGTTATTTTCTGAAGTGTCAAAGGCTTATTTTTGAGATGCTGAGGTAGCTTGCATGAGAAGCAATGGCTACAGAATGTGATTGCTTTCAGACATGATGAATAAATTCTCCCAGACAAAAGGAGATTTTGTTATGGCAATTTTAACAGGTTGGTTAAAAAAAAAGAATTCGGGAGGACTGTGGTAGTGGATCCGTCCCTCCATCTGCGGTCAAAGGAGACTGTTGAATTACTTCATGTTCGTCATACAACTTGTCTAAGTTCCCTACATCACCTTCATAAACTTAGGGTTAGATCTGGAACACCTGTCCAGTTACATCAGATGTAAGGTCTTCAGTGTAAATGCGTGTTTCTTAAACTAGAGTCCAGTCTAGTTGATTATATTAGTAGTGAACGAAAGAAAAAACAACAAAAATAAAAACCAGCACTAAGAATCAAAGGGGCATGATGTGTTGGATAAATTGTTAGGGGGATGAATTAGGCGTGTTGAATGCAGAATGCATCAGAACCAGTTTTTAGGTCAGATGAAAATACTGCTTGCTGAGATCTAGAAATGCAGTTGATTAACGGATGTTAAAAGTTGAGTTACATACTTACGCATGAAGCCACGCGTTACCTGTTGCTGTAAAATTTAGAAGTAAAAAAGTAAAAAGTGTTATTTCTTAGGAATTCTAGGAGTAGTGCATCAAGTGATGAAAGTGCAGTTTTGTCTGTGCTTTCAACCTTTTCTCCAGGAAGCCCTGTGACATTATTAGAGCTTTATGATTATGCTATGAGACTGGTGAAGCAGTCTCATATGCTATAGTCAGGGGTTAAGTGGCATTGGTACAACTTTCTTCAGCATCAGCCAGGCTGGTGAAAGGTTGCAGAAGGAAGGAGGTGCATCCTCTTCTCTCTCCAGAGAGGGAGAAGGCTTTACTATTTCTCTGAATAATAAAGCCAGGAGCAGCACGTGCTGAAAGCAGTGAGCAGCAGAGATGATAACGTGCATAGAATAGACAGTGTGTAGCCTATTAGGCTTAAAAGGGAGTTAATGTGCTCAAGGGTAAAGTTGTGATGAAACATTTCTTTGTGAAAACTTGGTTTGAGGAAAAGCACTGTATAACCTGACTGGACCTGCAGCAGAAGCCAAATGGTTTTCATTTTGCTGGCTCAGCAGTATGTTAGATCTTAAAGGTTTAATCATTTTTTATGTTTCAGTGTGTTTATATTAGATTGCAGATACTGTATTTTTCTCGTAAGTGAATTCTCTCTTTGTTAAGTAAATTATGGGGAAATATTTGGTATTCTAGCTTAAAGAAAAATAAGTTGTGAATGGACTGGTAGCAATGATTGGCCTTTTAAAACATTGCTGGCAGCACATAACCAGAATATCAGGCACAGAACGTGAAACAGTTTAAAACATTGTTTTGTGTTGCTGATTCCTGTATTGAAACTCAGCTTAAAGTACCAATGAAATGAAATTGTGGCATTCTTATGTGCTCACATTTTCCCTGTCTGATACTGATCTAATGCTCCTCCACAAGTATTCTTCACTGTCAAGTTTGATACATAAGTAAGAAAGAGTTTGTTGGGAACTACGTGATGAGGTCTTTACAGTAACACGCGACTTGTAAAAAATCTCGGTTTAAATGTCAAAGAACAGAAATACTGCATAAATGTGTAGAAGTTTATGCACATAAGAGATCCCAACAGCCTTTTCAGATTGAGTGTCCATAACATTTAGAGAAGCACAGCACTAGTTATGCAAATGTTATGTGACAAGTGAATGGTGATGTAGGACAGGTTTTAGAGAGGATGTTTCAGAGGCAGGACCACACTATTAAGGTGCTGTTACATCAACTCCTCTTTCATAAATGCTGAATGGGTTACTTAGAATTTTTGTGAATACACTAGTGTTGATAAATCAGATGAAACTGTAATTAAAATTGGACACTTAGACAAAAACTTTTTTTGAGTCCTCCAGAAGGCTGTGTTAAACAGTAGCTGTGTTATGTGGGATAACGCTTACTGCTTGCATACTGACAATTGCACTCTGATTACTGCTATTTTTATCCTTGGCTTGAACGGGAATATTAGAAGTCAACAGAGATCAAGTCATCTGACTTGTGTTCTTGTCTGCTGTTTTTTTGTGTGCTGTTCTTCAGCATTTGTGCCCCTTATGCAGCAACACTTCCACAGTGTGTGGCCAGAATAAGTCAAAGCTGAATATTTGAGCAGGTAGTGTCCTTAAAATGATTTCTGACATATAAGATCTGCTTCTAAAAATAAATCCTTAATTTTGATGGTACAAAGAAGAAAGTAACTGGGAACTCAGTGTAAGCCCTGATGTTTATTAAAGCAATTATCCTCAGTATCATTTTTTGTCCCGCTCATATGAGGCACCTTTTAAGTGTCCCATAATCAGTATTTTTAAAGCAAACTTCACAGGACTTTCTATTTGTTGTAAAACCTCAGTAAAATTCATGTTTAGTCTTATTGTTTTTAGAATAGGTGTAATTTGCCAAGCACATTGAGAGCTCCCTGAGCAGAGACAGAGCAAATTTGCACGCAGTGGGAGTATGTTTCAGAGAGTTGCAGTTCTGAGGTAGAATACAATGTGTTACCAACAGGTATTTGTCTCGTTTTTAAATACAGTGATGTCTACTTACCTTTTGTAAGCTTTTGAAGGGGGAGCTGGTTTTTCAACAAGAGGAAAGTCATAAACAAACTGACCTAAATAAAGTTAAAATGTACAGTCTAATTCACTGTGCACTTCTTAAATTTTGTCAGCCTCTGGAATAGATGGGTTTTATTTTGCCATCCAGTTTAAAGCATTTTTCATCAGCTACAGATTACTTTTTTCTTTTTTTCTGTGTTTTCAACTGCAGCCCAGTTCTCTCAGGCTTAGAATCTCTCAAGTACAGCGTATCACACTTTGCTAGTTAACAGCTGCTGAGTGTGGATGTTTTCATTGAATTCGTGTCACTTGATATGAGTACATTTTAGCCCCAGGAGCTGGAATGGGGGAAGGGGAGGGTGAAGCCTTTCTTTCATGTCAAAGATGGTCACCATGCCGATGAAAAAGTTGTCTCAAGAACTTTGTTTGAGATAAACAGTGACAAATTCTACATTAAAATGTTGCTGAGTATACAGTGTTTTCTTGAATTTTCAAGATACTAATTTTCTGGATGTTTTAAGAGAAAGGAGATTTCTTTTACCTAGTCTTTTCGTTCAATTGCAGCCCAGAGAAAGCAACCCTCAAGGCAAATTATCTGTTTGGAAAGTTTATAAAGCAAGATTCGTCTAAGGATTCCTTTGACTGATTCAGAATATGGGTGCAGAGATGGCCTGGTCCTACGAATCCTCTCTGCTGAGCTAGTAGCAGTGCTTTCTTATCTGACGTTAATGAGGAAATTCTGTCTGAAGAGAGCTATTCACTATTGAGTGCTGGGGTGGGATTTCTCTTTTTCTCTCTTAAGAGAGAGAAAAGAATTCAGTTTGACCGTGGAAAGTCTTGTAAAAATGTCAATGAAAAGACATGTCATATTTTGGGGGGACCACATTCTCCCAGGGAAATGCTGCAGAAATCTGTTGTTTTGAGGACTTGAAACTTTCCTGGCTTTTTTTTTTTTTCCTGTTTTGGGCCTTATGTGTGTTGTAGTTCAGCCAGCATTTTCCAGTATACAGCAGTGACCTTTTTTTTTTTTTTTTTTGTTATTCACTTTTCCTCCTGTTTTTGGTCAGTAAACAGTTCCTTGCTGTGGTTACACAGACAAATATAGCCAAGAACACTTTTCTGGGAGAAGTCTCCCCATGCATTTCTTAACCATTTTTGGGAAGAATTGATCTATCTGTGCATGTGAGGGAGGGAGGCAGTAGCTGTAAATTGAAGTGACATCATATATATTACTCCCATTGATCCGCTTGTAGAATAGAGTCAGGATAAAAGGAAATGGCATCAGGGAGGAAGTATGCTCATTTAGGCACAGATCCCAGTGTGATAATGGAGTAATAATAGAAATCACGCCACTGTCAATCAGTTGCTGCATTAGTTGCAGGCACATTTCCCTTTGGAGGAGGCTTTCAATGACTTCATTCATGTGCAGACTGGAGCAAATGGGATATTCAGCATACCAGCTGTACTACTTCAGTGATTTGCGTCCTGGCTTAGGGGTGCCGTGTGAGTGCTGGTCCTGTGGATGCTCAAGTAGATATATCTGTGTCTCATTTTATGGCTGTGAAAGGTCAGTAGTCAAATGTTTCAGTGTCATTTTTCTAGTATAAAGGGTGAATCTGGCATTTATTGCATTTGTTAATGTAGAATTGATAAATACACTTCTTCGTGTGGGTGGTCTTCTGGGACCAGAGCCCCATGACCTCTGAGGCTGTAGTATCATGCCTTCGCAGAGACAAGGCTTGTTTCCTTTGTGTTTTTTCCAGGTTAGGGATGCGAGATTCAGAAAACTCACATTTTTGTCCCAATAGTTTCTGTAAAAACTATTTCAAAACTGCCTTCAGCTGCTCTTTTAACAAAGCATAATAGCTTAAGTATACTAAGCATACTAAGTATGCTGTTTCTTAGTTCCTGGACATTTGGTATACATTGAATTTCAGCCCCAAGCAGGATGCTGAGTTACGATTCCAGTTTGGTAATGTTTACATTGATTCTTCCGTATCATTTTGGTGTTTTGTTTTTGTTTTTTTCGGAGGCAAGAGCTTCATTATTCAAACTTTGAAGCTCCAGGGAAGTCAAGATCAGGCAGCTATTTAGTGGGAATACAAAGTGAAACCCTTTCAAAAGACCAAAAAGTTGCAGGAGAGGTTTAAGGGCAAGGTAAAGAACTCAGTGTTGGGGTACAGCTTTGTAGTAGATATGATGGTTAATGAAATGGGACGTGACAGGAAACCTCTGGTGTGCTTGATCCCAAAACATTAATTTATTCCTTCTTTGTAGTGTCAGTACTCATAACTGGGGGAGGGGAAACCCTGGGAAAGCAATGTGATTTCCGTGCAGCAGCCACAGGTTGTGGCCAGGGCTATTTGTTTTGCAATATAGACAGATGGTTTTGGAGCATTCGTAGTCACCATGAATGCTGTTTCTGGATATTTGCCTCATTTCCTGGTGGAAGGGATCTCCTTTATTAATCACATACATTTGAGCATTTTGACTGAGTGCTCCCATGCAGCTTAGAGAGTGTTTTTTCCTTCTTTTAAAAGAAAAATGAAGATCAGAGATAGAAATGTTGTGTCTCATCTGTTGTGGCTGTTTTTTGAATGTTTTCATCATGGAGAGAGTTTTCACACAGTGAAATCTATACTGGTGTATTTTGCTGTAGCTGCATTGTATAAGTTTTACGTATGTTAGATATTCAAGATGCATTTGTGAAACATGAGTTGTCATAGTTGAAAATGGCTTCACAATATCCAAAACAAATCAACTTGTTTCCTCTACGACGTGTTTTAGTAACACCTAACAGCAAGGACCTCTTTGTATTAAGCATAAGACAAATGGAAAATCTGCAGTGCACCCTGAACAATTTTCAGAGTGTAAAAGAAGAGAAGAAACAGGTGGATGGGATAAATAAGGATGGTGGTGAGGAAAATGAATGGAGTAAAAGCTCAGATGTGATTTTGTGAAGTTATTTATAACCTTTGAAAATTTGCTTTGGAGACACAGTTAGTCGTGTTGATTTATTTGAGAAAAATAAGAATTTGAAAATTCCTCCTCGCCAGGAGGAATTTTATAGTAGTTTGTGCCCTGGAACTTCAGCTGAGCTTTCTGCCTCTTTCCTTGGGATAGTTTGTTCTTACATAGACTCTTTTTAATTTAAGAAAGGAAAGAAAATATGTTCTTCCTTTTATTTATTTTGTTTTATTGGAAGTAAATGAGAGAAAAAAATGTAAGTGCTGCGCCCACTAGTGCCAGTTTGGTTACACATCTGACAGCAATTCGGCTAGTGCCCACACCCATTCTCTCTGTGATTTCTAGCTCATAACTTGAACTATAGTTAGACCACGGGCTGCAGACTACTGTGTAAAGTTTCCTCTTGGGTACTTAGAGAGTGAAAAAATAACTGAAACTGTGGTCTCAGGAGTTTATGTTCTGCAGTCTCACATTCAGGAGGAAGGGTAGGAGTTTGATCTGTAATTCTGAAGATTCCTCACCCATAATGCAGCAGTAGATGGAGGTAAATTAAGGACGTGGCAGTTGCTTTGCTGCTTTGCTTTTGTTGGCTTCATTTACATTCTGTAGTATTATCTCAGATAATAGCTGTCTGTGGGTGGATGTGTAAAGGAATTATACTGAGGATAGATAACTGTTATTCAATACCTCCTTTAGCACAAATATACGTATATTCAAGCAGCTATTCTACAGTTTCTAAAATTGTTGTGTACTGTTATCTTAGTTAGCAGGGAAAATTCTTCTTCTTCTAAATAAGAAGTTACCTTTCTATGTGTGGTTTTCTGCAACTTTTCAGATTTTGTTAGTGTTCAGAGTGAAGTCAGTCTCCAAGTGGAGCAACTTCCCACAAGTTTGTTTTTTGAAGTACCTCCCCATTCTTCCCAGGCAGCTGTTCTTGGACCATACAGTGAACATTCAACTTGGCACTTCAGGGAGTTGTTCTAAGATCTGAATGCTCAGTATTTGTAAGCAGCTGATGGTTTTTATTAATTCCATTTTGTTAGCAGGTACAAGTGTCACTTAGAAAATGTTCCAGTAAGAGCCAGTAAGATGCAGGATTTTTTTTCAGTCGCTAAGAATACAGGTTAAATAATAAAATAAATGGAAGGAAATGGATGGAAACTAGTCTTTTATATCCTAGAACCTTCCTTTCCACCTTATTCTGATTGGGTACTAATGTAAATTACATCAGACTAAGAGGGAAGAAAATGTCATATGGCTTTGTTGCTAGTTATGATAATTTAGATACAATGAGGTGGGAGCAGAGCAACTCCAAATGGCATAAAATTGGAAGTAGATTTAAAATGACAGATTTTTTTTTTGTTCATTAATCTGTCTGGAGGAATTAGAAATAAAGCAGTGTTGATTTCTTTTCCTGTGTGAAGGTTTAAATACTTCCTGTCTTCCCTTTAGAATTTTGCTGCCCACCGAGTCTGGATAAATAGTGAAAATGTTTGAGGTATATAACATACTTTCAATGGAAATTTCCAATAAATGTTTCCTGGCAGCTGGTGTCATTTCTCTCTAAGCTCTGTTTGAATTATTTATTTCTTCATCCAATAAGCCTTTTTAACAGAGCACTTAAGCACACTTGCTACATCAGACTACTAGTGTCTTTTTTTTTTTTTTTAAGCTGCGTTAGATTCAATGTGAAAACATGACAGGCAACTACTATATATACACGTATGTACGTACATACTGTGTGTACTACAGACATAACATTCATCATTTTTTCCATGTAATGGCAGATAACTCCTGACTCTTTGTGCTAGAATATACCTCAGAATGTGATGCTTTAACACTGTTTTATGGGTCACTCATTTGTGTCATGTTCAGTAAGCATATTGAGCAATTGCTCATGTAGCAGCTGAAAGTGCCAGTCAACAATTACAAATGCTTGATTCTGGAAATGATGCACCATAAATTATTGTTTTATTTTATTCCATCTAAGCTCAAACAAAATGTAATTACTTAACATATGTGTTCCATAACAATCTTGGTTTAATAAGCAATGATTATGTCTCAGAAAGATAAATATTGTTCAGATCTCATCTAATTGTAGTAGTAAGAGCCGTGGAAAATGTCTTCATTGGGCCCCACACACAGCATTTCAGAATACAGACACATAAAACCTGAGGTTTTTCAGAAATCAGCTGTAACTTCTTGCCATATTTCATGCGTGCTGGAAGTACAGAGGTTATCGCAGACTTGTCCTCTTTGGTTTAATTGCTCAGTAAGTAGAGCTGTGTTCACAAGCAGCATTTTTTTTCCTTTTAGCTGCTCCCAGACCAGCTGGTCTTACTTCTGGAGTATCTCCTGGAGGAGAAAACATTGTGTCCTAGGACACTCCAGCGCTTAGAGAAAACATACCAGCTCCATGACCAGGATGCTGAGGTAAGTCACTAAAAAAAAAATCTCCTATGAAATCCTTCAGTGCATTGTTGACTGGGAATAATAGTGATCCACTAGAAGCCAAGCTCGTTCAAGTTGTATATTCCTAGTCTAAATGTAAAATCGAATGTGTTGAACTCCTCTTGCATCTCCAGATGCCTTAATTGTCCAGTGGCTGTGTGTGTGTGTGTGTGCTGAGTTGGTCTAGATGTGCTTGGATGCTGTAGTAGGAGAAAATGCAACATAGACGTCATATACTATTGTCTGTGTACTTCAGACAGCATATTCACTCAAGTGCTACCTTTCTCACTCTGTTATAATTGACTATGTATTAGAGGTCAGTTCATCTTAGTCTTTCGTGTGGTCTCCAGGTGCAATTATGTCTGTTGCAGTCTAAAGTCAAGTTTCTACATGGCTGGCCCATTTTGTTCCTCTCTGAACACTCCCAAATCTTACTTGCAGTTTTAAAAAGAACACTTTCCACAGTTTTTTAAGGAAGAATCAGTTATCTGCAGCTGCATGTAGCGCGATAACAGCCACTGGGGAAAATACAATTTTATGTAATAGTGTAAATGTGCCTCCCCCATGACAGACATGCACCAGGCTAGTATCTCTGCTCCAAATAGCTTGATGTCTTGGGAGGGCTGGGTGCAAACTAGTAAATCCTTCTAACCATGTGCAGTTCTGGCCATTTTGTGTAGTCACAGCTACACAAATGGGTGCCTCAAGTTGGGAGAACTGTGAAAGTTAAGGCTACAAAACTTGCTCCTGAGAACTCCCTTGCAATTTGTGCCCGTTTGTATCAAGTTTTCAGGAGAGGAAATAGGAAGATGAAATCAGTCATAGAAATAAAGGATGTGTAAAGAATGTTTAGACTTAAATATATGTTATAAGTGTGTACTTTTTTAAAAAAAGATTAGTTAGGAAAGAGTATGTAATCAAACAGACGTACAATGAGGGAGCATGGTAAATAACAGGCTTTCAATTCTTCTTCATTAAAAACTACTGTGAAGATTGTGGAAAGGTAGTGTGCATAACTTACCCTGTTTTAATTGGAATTTTATGGTGATAATATTAACATTGAAGGAGAGAGCAAAATCTTTCTTATTACTCATATACTGAAACTGCTGACTAGGTACTTATAAATGCTTCTTCAATCCAAACATTCTTGTCAAGAATGTCAATAGAACAAAGGTCTAGCTTTTTCTCAGAAAAAGATGGCAACATTTCAACTGTTTACTGTAATTTTTTTTTATTGATGCAAGTTTCCAAATGCCAGACTTGTTATTAATTAGTAGTTGAAGCAACATTTCTATTTATAGGTATTGTAATATATTTTGGTCTCTTCTGAATACCAGTGGAATGTTATGGGTTCTGCAATGGGAAGAGAAATAAATAGGGAGGTAGATCAAAGCAATAGCTGTGGTGTTGATGCTCCCTGCCAGAGAATTGTTAGCACCAGGCCTCAACGTTGAGCTTCTCAAGTTTTTCTTTACTTTCATACTTGCTTTCTTCTTTGCAATGTCACATAAAATTACAGAAGGTCTCTCTCAGATTTTTTTTCTTCTATTAAAAAAAAATAATAATTCAACATTGGTGAAAGGATTATAATCTCCGATTCATTTTATGGAGCAAAGCCAAGAGCTTTGCAGATCTTCAGAGATACAACTGAGATAACATTACCGTTAGCATTTTACCAGTAATCAGATCACAGAGAGCTACAAACCTTTAAAGGAAATGTTAGCTTAGTTACCCTTATATACCTGAGAGAAGGGTTGTTTATGTCTCTCACTCCAGTATGTGCACAGGGTATTTTTCCTGTAGTGACCCAGGGACAAAGAATTGCAGTGAAAGCTTATAGGTAGCTTTTCTTGTCTAAATTTGCTTTGTGAATACATTTTTTAGTTATAATGATCCTATTGTGTTACTGAGGTTCAAATGCTGTTAGTACCTGGGCATCAGAAATAGATACTGACATAAAAAATTGTTGTCGGGCCAACAGAGAAAGCAAAACCATGCCTGAAGTTTTATTTTTGTAAGTAAAGTTGTCAGTTGTTGTGTTCCATCTAGCAAAAAGCTGCTAAGAAATAGGAACCAGTTTTATTATTTTCAACAAGTGTTATTTGTATTCACATTGATCTTCTGTTGGGAATTAGCAATGATATGACCAGTAATATGTGTGAGTTGCCTGTAAAGAAGTATGTTATTTTGTGTTTTAAACAAAGTTTCTTCTTAAAAATTGTATGTAAAATATTGTCAGCACCTTTGGTAGTTGGAAGGCTTTTTTGTGTATGTACCACAGTTAGCTAAAAGATCTTACAGCATCAGAGGGGATATAAAGAATAATATTTATATGTAGAAGTGGTTACTCTCACATTAGTGAAAATGTTTCAAGCTTCTTAGCACTGATAAGAAAAAAAAATAAAGGGTTTTAATGGCTGTACCGTGTTGGATAAGTGTGTTGGGAGAAGTAGAGGGGACGGTTGCCTGATAGTTTTCACTGTTGGGATGAAATCAGCCCTTTCCTCTGCCCTTTGTAAAAGGAGGGTAATGTTCTGTGCTTTACCTCTGTAACATGTGGATACTGCAACACCACACTGAGAAAGTTCTGGGAAAAAGCATTATTTAGCATGGTTGATGAGAAACAGGATAGAAGTGCATTGGTCTTGTTTTGCCTGGGAGTTATTCTGAAGTTCTCTCATCTAGAGTCCTGTGTAGCTCACTACATTCCATCCTTGAATTTCACAGTTGTTGCAAGAAAACTCATTTCTGGGGTGTGTCTTTTTGTCTTACACAAGCACTGTATAGAACATCCTGGTTCCTGTTTCTTAAAGCTTTTGTATTTATATTTCTGAAATACCTTTATTTGTACTTTAGAATTCATCACGCTTGTAATGCATGCAAGTTTCACACTTCATGCTGGACTGCCTCCAGTCTTAGATGCTACAAGAGGCTCATAGGGTATTTACCCTAATTGGAGTCCTTCCCTTTTTATTTAGTCAATTTCTATAACAAACGATGTTTTCATTGTCCATTTACTGTTGAGGCCTTGGAATCATAGAATCACCAAAGTTGGAAAAGACCTCTAAGATCATGTAGTCCAACCATTCACCTATCACCAATATTTCCCACTAAACCATGTCCTTCAGTACATCATCTAAACATTTCTTGAACTCCTCCAGGGACTCCACCACCTCCCTGGGCAGGTCATTCCAGCACCTGAACACTCTTTTTGGAGAAGTATTTAGTAACGTCCAACTTGAATCTCCCCTGCCGATACTTGAGGCTGTTGTCTCTGTTTCTTCCTATTACTAGCTACATGGGAGAGGGAGCCAACCCCTACCTCACCACAGCCTCCCTTTAGTTAGTTATAGGGAGTGATAAGGTCTCCCCTGAGCCTCCTCCAGACTAAACAGTCCTAGCTCCTTCAGTCATTCCTCTGCTCCAGACCCCTCACCAGCTTCACTGCCCTTCTCTGGACACTCTCGAGGGCCTTGATGTCTTTCATGCAGTGAGGGGCACCAAACTGAACACAGTACTCGAAGTGCAGACACCAGTGCTGAGTACAGAGGGCCAGTTACTTCCCTGCTCCTGCTGGCAACACTATTTCTGATGCAAGCCAGGATGCCATTGGCCTTCTTGGCCACCTGGGCACACTGCTGGCTCATATTCAGTCAAGGATCAACCAGTATCCCCTGGTCTGTTTCCTCTACCAGCCTCTCTGCCCCAAGCCTGAAGCACTGTTTGTTTTTGCTGTGGCCGAAGTATAGGATCCAGCACTCTGTCCTGTTGAACCTCATCCCATTGGTTTTAGCCCAGCAATCCAGCCTGTCCAGATCCCGCTGTATGGCCTCACTACCCCCAGGCTGATTGACACTTCCAGCCAACTTGCTGTCATCTGCAGATTTACTGTGGGTGCTCTCAATGCCCTCATCCAGCTCATCAATAAAGATAATGAGGACAGACCTGAATACCAACCCCTGTGGAGCACCACTTGGGACCGTCTGCCAGCTGGATGTGACTGCATTCACCACCATTCTCAGGGCCTGGCCCTTCAGCCAGCCAGTTCTTTACCCAACAGAGTGTATCTGTCCAAGCCATGGACTGCTGGCTTCTCTGGGGGAATATCATGGGAGACACTGTCGAAGGTTTTGCTAAAGTCTAAGCATACTACATCAACAGCCTTTCCCTCATGCACCAGGCAGGTCACTCCTTATGACCCTTCTTGTAGATTGAAGTCACACTGCCAGGTCTTCAGTCTACTGGAACCTCTCCAGTTGACCAGGAACACTGATAGATGATGGGAAGCAGCTTGACTTTCACCTCTGCCAGCTTTCTCAGCACCCTTGTGGGGGTTCCATTCAATTCCATGGACTTGTGGCAATCCAGGTGGAGTAGTAAGTCTCTAAATGTTTCCACCTGAATTGTGGAGGGTTCATCCTGTTCCCATCCCAAAGTTCCAGGTTAAGGGGTAGAGTACCCTGATTATAACTGGTCTGTCTGACCTTTAAAGACAGACATACAGAAGGCATTGAGAACCTCAGCCTATTCCTTATCCTCTGTGGTCATGTTCCAAACTGCATCCAGTAAAGAATGGAGATTCTCCTTGTTCCTTCTCTTACTTTAAATATACTTGTAAAAGAGCATATTATTCTCTTTTTTAGTGGCAAAGTTGAGTTCAAGCTGGGCTTTTGCATTTCCTTTTCTTTTTTTTCTCTCCCTCCTCAGGTGACAGTTATGTGTACAGTTAACAAATATCTTGCTTCAGACAGAAAATAGAGTTGGTTTATTTGGAAAGCATTTAAATCCTTCTAAGATTGGTGACACTTCTTTTAATAGGATTATGCAAGCTTGATGTATTTTAACATAGGTTTTTGAGTACTCACCTTTACAAAACTGTTTATTACAAACATCTAAAGACAACACTGACAACTCACAGCAATTTGTGAATCTGCTAACTGCTAACAGAAGGTAACTGGTCCAGTCCCACTACTCAAGCAGGGGACACTTAAAGCAGGCTGCCCAAGAGCACATCCAGAAAAAACTTTGGTTATTTCTATTCCTTGTGTTCTAACATCTTCACTTGAACAGGGAGAGGCCTGTGCTGTGTACACTTTAACGTCCTGTAGTGACTTGCAGAATAATAACAAAGATGATAGGAAAAAGGTTGTCAACACAATAGGAGAAAGGCAGTGTTTAAATATTAATCTTTCGGTCCTATTTACAATTTGGCAATATTTCTGCAAGTGTTTACTTATTGATGAATTATATAAAATCTGGTGGATTAAGCAGGAAGATTTATGGTGTATTTCCCCAGAATTTTCACCACTGAGTTAGCTTTTCTTTCTTTCCTACTGCAGACATCACATTCTTATAAAATATCTTGCTTGCACAGCATGTGGAAAGTCTGTTTTTTTTAGTTTTTCTTGTCTGAGCACACTGGCCGAAATACTCTTCACTTACATAATGCTTCCCCTGTACTCAGAACCATAACGTGGTATGTTCGGGGGAGTGGAGAAGGAGAGAGGCTGCTTTTGCAAAAAAATCGAGTAAAATGGGTTAAGATCATAATATTGCAAGTCATATGAGTGACCTAAAGCAATTCTCACAGTTTCTTCTTTGTGTATGAGGTCTCCCTATGTGACCAAAGCTAACAATGGTGGCGTCTTATTTCACTGACAGAAATCCAGTCACACTAATACAAACCATATAAGGTGCTCAGCATCCTTAAAGTAGCAAGAGTTGGGTTTAGGGCAGTGTAACTTACTTCCATTGTTCTTTCCTAATCTGTGAAATACTGACAGGCACAGAAGTATGATTGAAGTGATATCTTTCTTGCTGCTTCCCGTCTAGTGCTCAGTGGGTTAAGCTGAGCACATTTTCACACATTATGGCTCAGCTGTTCTGCAGGTTGTTGCTGAGCATTGTTGAAAGGCACCCTTACAGAGTAGTACTCTGTGGAGTATAGTGTGAAACTAAATGGGAAAAGGGAGCTGGTCAGCAAAGGTCAGTCCGTGCTAGCTGGCAGAAAAGGCATTGAGTGAGCTCTCCTTTCAGTTCAGGTAGGGCTAAGCCTTTTTTGCCTGGTGCACTTGGGGCAGGGGTTCAGGAGCAATCTCCAGCTTGTGTAATTAGTAGTGTGTACAAATACCTCGTATTTGTACGAGGAATTTGTGGTACAAGGAATGGTAGGCCTACCATTCCTTCTTTACTAGGCCTCAGAGCAGCACTTAGGCATGCTTCAGGTATTGTTGCTGCAGTGAAATACTTCTATATATTACACTATCCTTTCACGTAACCTGTGTGTGAATGGCCAGTTCAGTAGACGAAAAAGCCAACAGCTTGAACTGATGGCCATTTTATAGAACACTGCTTTCTTCAAGAAGAAAGATAAGTGCAAACAACCATTACTTTTTTTTCTGCAGTAGACAAAGAAACTTTCTAATTTGAGTATACAACTCATTGTTCAGTTTCAGTTCAAGTTAGGAGGAGATGCCTTATTGTTTACAAGAGCATATGTTTTGCAGGACTGACAAAGCTGCTGTGAAAATTTATCACTGATGCAATGTACGTTTTCACCTGCCTTTTTCTTTGTTAATGTTATTTTCAGGGCACCATTGTGGCTCTATAGATAGGTAAGATTACTTTGAAGAATGTTTTATTTTTGCTTGACAGTTATTTAGGAGTTAGGGGCTTAGAAAAAACTTGTATAGAATAGTCTGGCTGTGTGCTAGATTTGTTTCTGAAATAAGTCAGATTTGAAACTTTAGTACCAAATGTTTTTGAGGTGTCATGATCTTAAATAGAAGAGAAAGAAAACAGAAGAAATACAAGTTCTTTCGAAGTAAAATCTCTGTACAAGTCAAGTCTGATACTTTTCTTACTGATCACCACAGAAATATTAAGTTTTACACTGCCCTTCTCCTCATACTTCCAGTGGTGAAAACTTAGAAAAGAATATTTGACTGTTGAAAACCTCTCCCATTTTCACTAGTAAACTGAATAAGGTGGGAGTAAGGTATATACTGTCTCTATCTCCTGGATGGGAAATGTATTGACTAGAGCAGCAGCCACTTTTCAGAAGATCCTCTGTGATCTTGATAGTTTTGAATCTTCGTCTTGCTACAGTTCTTGTGTTGCAATTAACTGCAGTTTGCAGACTCTTCCTGACATATGGTATTAGTGTTGCCACTGGTGAAGACAGTTCTTCACAAGAATACATTGCAGGAGCTGGGTTATAGTGGCGGTGATTTTTTTTGTAATTTTTTCTTCCCCCCCAAAAAAGATCTCCTAGACCATGGCACTTACTTTTCAAAGATCAGACCCAGAATACAGTGTGAATCCAAAACAACTGGCCCAAGGTGAAGATAAATGCTTCCAGTAATGGTTGTCCCTTGAGGACTCCTCTGTCTGATGTGTCTGTCACAATTGAGTGGATGTGCTGGAATGAATTTGTAAGACAGATCAAAAGGTAATCTCTGGTCGCTTTAATTTGGGTTTTGATGCTACATGAAAATTATAAGGGCTTGAGAACAGAAAATCTCTCAATCAGCATTAGCTCCATGAAAGGCACATCAGAGTACAAGATTCATGGAGCACTCAAAATAACTTTGCACCAGTCAGCACTCCTGTTCCCCAACCCTCCAAGAGCCAACAGCCACACTCCTCTTCCAAGTGATCTCACTTGCTGCTGTGCGGTATTCTCAGGAGTTTCCAAGCCCCTGCCTGGTGCTATTACCAGTGCTGTTTTCTTCTCCTTCCTTGTTTTTCTAACTGGTTTTAGCACTTAATTTCATTGTTATCTGGCAGCCCAACTTAGTGAGACTTGAAAAGTGGGGGGAGCTGGTGCTAGGAGGGAACCACATAGCGAATTTTTATTACTGCTGCTGTACTATGACTGCTGTTTGTTCAAATAATCCACAGAGGGAGGGGTTGGAGGTCATTCCTACATTTCTGTATTGTGAAAAGAAGGATAATGTGGTGTCCGGTGCCTGGACTTCGGAAGTCGGTCTTAAAGGTTGTCTGAATTGGGTGCAGTTGTGTTATCTGAATTTTTATACAGTATTTCTGTGCAGGGCAGTACAGAGCTAGCTCTGTGGTACAAACCACCTGGCCTTGTCTTGAAATTTAAAAGGTTATCCTGTTTGTATGTGTATGATAGCTGCTAGGACAGAAGCCGGATTTAGTTAGAAAAATACCAAAAAAAGGTTCCTAGCTATCAGTAATAGTTTTCCCCAACTGTTTGTTTGACTATGAAGCTGTGGATGTTTCTTCTTGTGTAGTTTATTGTGGTTGTGGTGTTTTTTCTCCACTGTGAACAAAACATGAAGGTGTTTTCTTATTTTAAGTAAACTGAATCTGATTCTATGTCCAAACTGCTCATCAACCTCTCCTGCCTACATAAAGGCTGATGCAAATATAGGATGGGATCACAGCAAAGGAAAATATAGAGCATGACATAAGCTTGTGAGGTCTAAACAGCATAAGAAACAGGGCAGATCAAAATTGCTAACTGTAGCTGGTTCTGACATCATTACATTAGCTGCACAGATCTGGTTACACTGCTGAGTCACTGACTTACAAATAAATATGTGGGTAAAATTTTGCTGTCCTCTTTTCATCTCTGTTCCACTAAAAAACCTTTGGGGCTGAAGTGACCTGGAGAGCTGTCATGCTGTGTTCCAGGTGGAGCAAATATTGCCCTGAGCAGCAGGCATAGTTGTCTTGCTGGAGGGCAGGGACCAAGAGAAGAGAACGGTCAGAAATTCAAAACATGGTGTAACATCTGTGCTCCCATTTTGACAGTGAGTATGCTTCTCCTGAGCTAGTACAATCAATGCCTATTTCTCTTAAGAGAGTTTTTCCTGGGGATTGGAAGAGAGGTGTGTATGAGTGATGTGTCTGTTCTGTGTCTTTAGAGTCTAAACTTTGTTTAATTGTTTTGAAAACCGGAACGAAAGTTTTAAACTATGCAAAAGTGGAAGGATGTGAGCAGAGGTTTGATGGTCTGGCTGTGACTGAAGCCACAGAGAAACCAGGCAGCCACACTGTTCATTGCCTGGAACTTGTGTCTCATTTTCACACGCAGCTCTAGACCCTGACTGTGACAGTCCTCTTGCTTGGAAATGAAGGAAGTTTGGACCACTGTCACTGTGGGAAACCTAAGATAAAAAGAAGGCATTTTTTTTGCCTCCAGTTACAACAGGGAAGACATAGAACCAGAGGAAAGGGGTGCAAGCTAAGGGGCAGCTTGCTGTCTGCTGATGCTTACAGGAGCCTTTTCTTTTGCTGAACAGGAGTTACCATTCAGTAATTGGTAACAGAAGGTTGGTGTGCCCCACGTCAAACTCTATGGGGATAGATTTCTGCTTCAGATGTGTGGGGTGTGTTTATGTGCTTTTTCACACTACACCATTTGGCTTTATAAGCTCAACATGCTCTTATTTGCAGAATTTATAAATAGCTCATGTTGAAATATATTTGCAGATATTGTATGGGTAAAAACTGTAGGAAATCTTGGTTGGGAGACAGGCAGAAGAGGAAGTGTGGTGGGCAGTATTTGAACCACTTGCAATGTGGCAAAAACAAAAGGTATTATAGCTACTATTGTCATTAGGTATTATGGGTGGAAGTGGCGTCAAAGGGAATTTGGACGGGGTTGTGTATCAGACAGATATGCAACAAGGTGAGAAAGCTCCTCCTCCCAGTATTTCTTGGTGGAGGCTGCAGAGCAAAGCTAGACCTGAGGCCAGGACCAGTCGTTCCCTCCCTCTTCTCTGGGGTTCTGGACTTTACCACCCCAAGCTGTTCCCTGACCCTCTGAGTGCTATGCTGCAGTTCCCTCCACCTCACATGGGGCCAGTGCTATGGATGGGGCTGCTGGGACCTGCTCCCCTCCAATGCAGGGCCCTGTCCTGGTGCCGGGACATCTCCAGCTTTGCAGGTACGGTGAATTGCAGGAGGGCAGAGCTGCAAGGAGGTAGCCCTGCAGCCAAGAGTGAGCAGCACCATGGCAAAACTCAGCTCAACACACATCTCCAATGAAGTTGTTCATGTGACAGCCAATGACATTACTTCTTCTATCTCCATCTTACTGCAAGCTGCGAAACATACTAGTACTCCAGCCTGCTGAACAAGCAGAAAGGCTGGGGAAAGGGTAGGCATTTGGTTCCAGAGCAAGGAGCATATTTATGGTTTTAATTAAGGCTTATTTTTAAAAACCTTTGTTTTTTGATCTAAATGGTTTCACATGCTGTGTTAAACAGTTCCTTACCCCACATGGCATTACGATAGAGGAGCAGAGACCATGGCAGCTTAGATGGAAATGTGGTGGAAAAGCCCTCGGGTGCAGTGGGGACGCTCTCCTGGCAGGCACTGCTGAAGCTGACACACTACCTTGGTGCTGGTGCATGCTATTTTTACTCTTTCTTTATCTAACCTTTCTGTAAACTGCTGTCCTACCATCACTTCACTGGCCCATAGAGGAAGAGGAACAGCCAGCTGCTGTTGTGTGCCAGTCTTGTGCTGAAAGGGAGAAAGGAGGAGCAGGCTAAGGAGCACGTGGGATGTCAGCATGAAGTGTCCGCTTGTAGCCGGTGATTCACAACAAGAGCTTTGATACCCAGACTAAGGCACAGACAGTATGTCCTTTTAGGAAGGATTAGACATGGCTTCTTAGTCTCTCATTTTCTGCCTTCTTTTGGAAAGTTTCTACAAACACGGATGTCATTGATCACAGACATGGCCCATACAGGGCGAAAAATGCCTGCTCTCTAATTGGGAGCTTTCCTTTTTGAACCATAGGTGAGGAGAAAAGGACATTTGTTTTTCTAAACAAGCTCTTGACATACTCTTCATTGCTAAGGGCTGAAGATTTTTCCTGGGATGCTGCTCTCCAGTCAATAATGTCATAACCTTCCTGATCACAGAGAGCAGCAGTGATGTACTCTGCTCTGCTTGGACATCGTAAGCAGCATGTTTTATGATTCCTAGGCTTCTGTATGTTTGTGTGAGAGTTTCCCTGCTGGTTGTGGAAAAGCACCTGTTTTATTTGGAACTGGAATCCTGTTTGTAGTGTGGGGGACCCAGACAAGAAGGATGTGGTCTGGTTGTTCTTCAGCAAGGCCATGGTATTTCTGGTAACCTTGTAAAAGTGGAAGTTGGTTATATCGCGCAGGAATGGTTCGGTGGTCTGCAGCTGAAGGGGAGGTGAAGGCACAGGAAGGAAAGACATGCCCACAAATAAGATTTAGGAAGGGGAGGAGGTTCAAGCCTATGCCTGTTGGTTAGCTAGGGCTTTCAGCAGCTGGCTTTCTGGTGTGTTGGGGCACTTACAGCTCCACATGCTGCTAGCTGTCCCATGTTTTGTAGTTGGCCAAAGCACAGGATACAGAAGTTGTTTTGCAAACCGAGACTGTACAGGCCCTCTCCTCCCTCATGGTAAACGAAGGCAGTCACAGCATGTGACCCACAGCCTCCATCAGAGCTGATGACTGAAGGTGGAAGGAGAGGAGGACTTCAAGTCCTCCTCCCTTACCACAAACATCTCTCTTAATGTACTATTGCTTCATCTTTATGGAAGTAGCGATCAGAAGGAGCAAAATAAAGTAGTTTGTCATGATTATCAAAATTACAAAGATCTTAAGTCTGGTGTTCTATTGGAAGTTAGATTTTAAGTGGCTTTTCAACAGACAGTTCATTACTTCAGACTTTCAGATGTTTAAAGCATTACACAGTTGTCCTCAAAATGGCAAGTGTCTCCTGACAAAAATCATTTTGGTCAGCCCACCCAGTGGTAGCTTAGAGTTTCCCACATTACCATGCTCCTGCTTGTCACACTGCTCATGAGCTGAGGTAGTTGTGCAGGGGACAGAGAGAAAAATGATATTGTAAGTGGGTGGGGGGCAGTAATTATACGGAGTTGTATGTGCAGTCACTGTCCAATGCAGGGCATGGTGGGGATCCCTGAGTTCCATCAGGATGGGGTTCCACCAGCCATGCTCCCCCTTAGCAGCAGTTCTTCTAGCATGGGAAGTGAAAAGCAATGTTAGTAAGGCTGTGAGAGAACATTACGGGTATAAAACACAGCATTAATTGAATCTTCATACTGTGAGGGTTTTGGAAAAGAGGGTAGCTGTCAGTACTGCTGGCTTCTGCAGTACTGTATTGGATGTGGTTGCAGGTTGCTGGCCCTGCAGTGTTGTCAGAGAATTGCCATTGGCTGCGTGTTAAGTTACTTATGCAGTGAAGACTCAGTGAGTTTCTGGACCAAAAAAAAAAAAAAAAAGAAGAAGAAGAAGCTGTTAGACAGCTTCTTTGCTTGGGCTACTGACAGACACCTTTGGCATACACGGAAATCCCAATTTCAGACTCCTTGTCAAAGTGATGAATCCATTCTGCTTGCATTCGCCAGGTTTTTGGCTATTGAGTGCATTTTTTTCAGATTGTCCATCTGATATTCTGTCAGCACAGCTGTAACACGTGCAGCGATTTCATTATTCCTTCTGAGCTCATTTAGCATCCCTGATCATATTTGTGAATGTGTGTGGAACCGAATTTACATACTAAAATGTGCACATCCTATGGTTTAGATAGTAGAAATGCTAATGTGAAATGCAGGCTTTATTAAATGTCACTGATAGAAACTGGCTGGTGTGTTAAAGAGTAACTATTTTAGCTGGTCTTAAATCTTTGCTCTTGCAAAGATAGAGGGAGATTAAAAAAAAAAATCATTAAGCTGACTTTGCCCAGTAGCATGTGACATTGTTCCTTAATTGTCTGAAAATGCTCTAATGTTTGAATCCAATTTACTTGTAGATGGGAAGAGACTGGAAATAAATAATTTCAGTTGGAACAGAGCAGCATTCTGGTGCTCTGGAGATACCAGCTTCCCTCTTCTTAATTAAAGCTAATCTATAGTATGGCAGCATTGTTTTTCGGAAAAGTTTTGCTGTATTTTTCTTCTCTAAATTAGACCAGAGACTGGCATCTGAGGCTGTTTAATTAACGTTTACAATCCTAGTTGTTGAAATAAATACTTCTTTCAGTCAGGTCTGAACTCATGATTAGTAAAGATCTCATATGCTTCTTTCCTTTAATTAAGGTTCCACTTTGGTGGCAGTAGCTCTTACTGTATTTCACATAACACTGTTTTCTAGAATCTCTTGAGTGTGTTGCTTTTGTTCTGTGATTTAGATTTGTTGTCTCCTGGCATCTTTTAAGTCGGGTTCAGCCATTAGCAAACTGTACTCATCTTCCCTGAAGCTAGTCTCCCATTCTGTAGATCAAGAGATGAGTACAACTCTAGTTTTCTCCTCTTTTTTTTTCCCTGTTCTCACCTCTTCTTCTATTTTCTTACTTGCTTTCTAAGTCTTATTTGTAGATCTCAGAAGTAAAATATTTATTTTTTGCTTCCATATATGCGATTGAGAATATTTGGAAGCTACACCATTAGAGTATAACATGTAAATATTTCAATGAGGGTATTTGTTTTAGGTTTGCCTGATAATTTGTGTGAGGCTCAGGAGAGTAATACAGATTAGACAAAGCAAGTTATTACCTTGGTCAGAAAATAAAAATTATCACTTGAATATAAAAATATAGTTTTACAGATTCATTACTGGAAGCTTTACTTTTGGAAACAGAGGCCAGGCATGAGTGTTCCACCAGCCTCAAGCACCATTTACCAGAAGATCGTAGTCCATTTCGTTAGAACAAAAGGATTGCCTTAAAGCTATATTATTAATGACCGTTACGTAAGCGCTTATTTCACTTGAAATGTTATGTAGAGTTTACTGTATCTGAATATTATCATATTGGTTTCAAAGCATTCTGCATTGCACTGTCAAAATACAGGTGGTATTTGAGTTGCACATAATATTTTGTGATACCGTCTGTTTTTCTTGAAGTGAAATTACAAGTTAATATGAGATCACTGGAGGAGGTCCTAACCTGGGCACTCTGTGCTGACTGACTGTAGGAGCCCTTCAAGTGTTCCACCTAGATGCTAGGCGGTAACACAGATCTTGGTACAGTTATTTTTGTAGAAACATGTCAGTGGGTTTTCAGATGTCAAACCTGAGACAGTGACTTGTCTGATTGTCTTCTTGACTCTGAGCTGAAGCTCAGAAATGTACATCTAAGGTGTGTGGTGACTTAGAAACCTCAGAGGAGGTTTGAAGGAATGAAAGAGTCAGAAGGATGCGTTAGGGGATGAGAGGTGCAACCAGGCCCCTCCTGGGCAGGGTAGTTGTGAGCCTGAAGCCCAGGCCAGGGGAGCCAGCAGTGTTTCCAGCTTTGGCACATGGTGCCAGGCAGTGGGAGCTCTGGAGAGGTGGCAGGTACTGCTGTGGATCTGCTGCTTCCCACTGCCAGCAGCAGTGGAAAGGGTGGCTACGAATCACTTCTGAGATTTAGCTGGTCCCACATAGCCAGCCAGAATGACATATGGCATGCATCTCTGCACCATGCAGGAGAGGAAATTTGGAGAAGACTGATGAATTCTTATTTTCACCACCATGTATTTGCTTCTGAGAGGAAAGGAAGAGCCAAGACGAGCGTACACAGGATGCAGTATGGTTAGCTCAATCCTACCACAAGAATTTATTTCAGAATTTATTTCTGCCACTGGCTTTTGGAAGGGCCTGCTTGTATGACACGTACATTATTCTGCAAAGCTGAGGGGCTTGGCTTACTTCTCTTGCTCTGAGCAATGGATGAGACATCAGGAACCAAAATTACTTTTTCCATCCTCCTCTTACATGAATAAAATTGTCGTGTGTGGTGTGAGCCTAGGGCTTGGATTATGGAAGAAAAAAATGTTTCTTTGTTGTACTTCAGGTCCAAGAAGAGACTGTATTTGCTGTGTTGTGCAGCAGCCCATGTGCTGCGCAGGCCATATCTGCTCCCAGCGACCCTCCAGATCTCCCTAGCATTGCCATGCCCTCCTGCACACTGAGCAGCCTTGGTGCTGCCACTCTGCACCTAAGAGGTGCCACAGGCCAGCAGTGCTGCTGGCTGCTTCGTGGGCCTGTCAGCAGCGGCATGTTCTCCTGTTGTGTGATGCACCATGGCAGTTATGGGGCTTTCTGGGAAGCAGGAGGTAGGTGTAATCTGAGGATAACAGACATGCTGCTCCTGCCCCAGCTGGCAGCTCTCCAGCATGGCAGGGCTGGGAACGTGCCAGGATTTGTAATGACCCTGAGAAAAACAGATAAGAGAGAAAGAAAAGTGTGTGCTGCCCCAGATCTCACTCAACAAATCAACGTTTTCCTTTTAAACTCTTTGAAAGGAGCTTTACTGCCAGGAGTGGGAACCCGGTACAGGAAGGAATGATTAAGGAAGAGACACAGCTTAATTGTTCCGTCTTCTGCAAAGTGATGGGAATTCAAGTGCTTGGGCAGTGACAGAAATGTATGGCAGACCTGCACTATATGAGGTGTAGTAGATGCATGTGAGAACATTCAAACCAGCAGCTTTGCTCTGCTCTCTGTGGTTCTGTCCATGAAAAACAGTTTGAGAACTGACTTCTGCACTGTGCAAGCCAGGTGCTTGTGCTGTTTTTGAAATTTAGACACAAAGGTCCTCTGACTTCGTCCTGCAGCACAGAGGGGAAAATGTACTAAGACTGCTTACATTTTACTCTTACTATAAATGCTGATTATGAGGCTGAAACAAGAGGAGCTGGAGAGTGGGTGTTGGTGTTGGTGGGGCTTTTTGTATTTGTTGTTTTCCTTTGGGCTCAGTGCTGGGTCAGTAATGGAGTAAAAGCTTTCACACTGTTCAGTGTCTACGACCAAGGAAGACAAGCTGGAATGCAAGGTAATGCTTGTGCTGCAGGAGTGGTAAAGAACAGAAATTTAAAGTCAGCAAAAAAAGCGTGTGTGTTTCAGGGGCATGTTCACACTACTTAAATATTTCAATTGTGATTTGCTTGAAAACTTTAATACTTTTCATTATAATATGTTAATTCCTGGTGTTCCTCTGTGTGGCAGAGCAGCCTAGCTTTTTGAGTGTAGACAGATTTGTAAATAAAAGATGCTGCAAATAGATGCTAGAATATGGACTGTTTCACTAATCTAGAAGTAGAGGTTTATCTTTGGGAGTTGTGGGATTCCAAGTCCTAGGAAGAGACAGATAAAATGTCCTTTTTTTCTTTTTTCTCCCTCTTCCCGTAGGTTCGTCATCGGTGGTGTGAACTTGTTGTTAAACACAAATATGTGCCTGGATATGGAGATGTTGAGAAATTTCTCAGGGAAGATCAGGTCAGTTTGATATAATCAGCATTTTCAATATAATCACCTCTTACACCTTCTTGTAACCTTTATTGTGAAGCTAAAAACTTGTTATTGCGTCTATTTTCTGCATTTGAAACGTTGAGTAAGTATTCAGGTTCTGCCCTTTCCTTAAACACTGTAATTTGAGGAATCTACCTAGGTATAATCAGCCCCAATAAAACACGTTCACCTTGTGGTAGGTGGTAAAATAAGGTGTAATCTCTCCCTCTGATTCCATTATAAGCAAGCCAGAGGTAAAAGTGATAACAGGAAAATGCTTCTCAGCACTGGCTGAATTTGCAGAGTTACAAAAGCAAGACTAGTTGTGAATATTAACCTAAGTAGGTATGACTTAAGTGCAGAACAATGACTAACATTTTCAATAAAATGTGCAGGAGGTGAAGCGTAGCACTGTTATATTTTTCCAGAGAATGCAGGCATCTCCACTGTAAGTGAGTCAGTTCTGAAGATTTTAAGAGGCCAGCCATACAGAATGTCTCTACTGAGGCTATTAATGTAAGGTATTACAATTTTATGTTTGTAATTGTACTTCTGCTTTGTTCCTTTGATTTCACTTCCATTTGTCTTTATTCTCTGTAAAATCAACACCTTCACTGCCTAGGATGATGACTACATTTAAGAGAGATTTATAAAATAGAGAATGTTGCAAGGTAAAAATCATGAAGATTTTCATGCCTTTGCCTTTTATGTTGAAAATGAACAAAGATATGTACCACCTGTGAGGTTTTTACTTTCAAGACTAAATTCTGTCACAGTGGCACAACCTCTTATGTTCATTCCTCCAGTTCTGGAGCATACTGCCTATTTACATATCAGCCAAATACAGTCCCAAGACATCTTGGCAAGTTTTTTATTTAAAGAATAAAGCACCCACACACAATGCCCCCTCCCCTCCCCCCCCACCCCCCCCCAGGATATGACAACATCATTTATGACAACGAGGAGTTATATATATCGTGCTATTGTGTATATTTTAATCATATGGAAGGATGCGGATATGCTCCAGCAGAAAGGGGAAAAAAAATCATCAAGTTCACACAAACAAACATATTGATTTGCTTTATGTTTAGAACAAATATGGTTATAAATAAATACAAATGTTTTCTGCAGTTCAGGGAAGGAATTTTTGCAACATTTTTTTCATGTAATCTTCAAAATCTTTCACTGAATTTATTCCATGTTCCAACAGTAGAAACAGTTTATGGCTCAGTTGGGTTCTGGAATCATTACAACTCAAATCAGAGTGATTGTGTATCCTTACTGATTGTGAGAAATTTGGAAATATTTCATTTTTTTAAGTCTGGAAAAAATGCAAATGTGGCCGTTCAGTTGACTGCAGGATTACAAAAACTCAGAGTGTTTGTTGCATTTCAGTGTAAAGGTTTAGGGGAAAATGATTAAAACAAAATTCCATTGTTTTGAAGTTCTCTATAGAAACAACCATAACCCAGCTCCAAGGCCGTGTGCCTGGTGTGATCTGCAGCTGCATATCCTGGAGATCTGAGGTTTGGGTATCTGGATGCAGGAGAGTGTGGGATGGTGGTGTGAGGATGGTTGGACTGGATGATCTTGTAGGTCCTTTCCAACCTAATGAATCTATGAATCTATGAATCTAGGGCACTGTCACAGCATCTGGCAGACTTATGTCTGACTGAGGCTACTTCCTTAAATTTTGGTCATTATTAAGCCATACATTTCACCTTTTGTTGAAGCTTAATTTTTAATCTCACCAGTCAATCCTAGAAAATGTTGAGGTATTATAAACTGTGTTTTTCAATATTATTCTGATTTTTTCCTCTCTTAATAACTGTCCAAGCATTAAGTAAAACTGTAAAAATTAACGTGCTAAGCTGCTAATTTTTTTCACGTGTGTAATCCCATTTTGATAAGTGCAGCTTAGCACTTACAGAATTCTCACAATTTGATTGAAAGCTTCTGTCTTTGGAAAAAAAAAAAAAAAAGGCAGTATTTAATGCATTTCCCATGAAATTGGCCACTGCTTTGCTACCTGCCATCAAAGGGGCCCACATCTTACCCCCACATGCTTGGCTGTCTGCATATGTCCAGGATGAGCACTAAGGGACATAGTCCTTACAGAAGGTCCAACCATATCTCTAATGTAAAGAGGAAACTCTGAAACACAGATCTGGCCACACAGCATTGATTTTGAGTTACAAAACTGCCAGGCAGGAATTCTGCTGTGGGTGTTCTAGCTGATGTGCTCCTTATTGGCGCGTGTGGAAAGGTCCCGGTTGGAAAGAAAGTGTGTATCCTGTTGAAGGAAGGACAAGTTGTTTTCTTAAAGGGCATTTGGAAACATTTCAGGTAGTGGATAAAAGAAAACAGATTTCAACTTCAAAAGCAGCAAGAAAAATGGGGTGAGAAAGCATTTTCTTGTCACGACATTTCTTAAATTAGTATTCCCTTTTTACACACTCAGTACAACACATAGGCAATCTTAGGCCACAGAGAGACAGAGGAAACTACATTCTGGGGAAAGGTATGTAATAGAGTGTAAGGCCTTTTCTATGGTGTTTTTGGATTAAATGAGTATTTGGAGGTTAACAAAGTAGAACCTGTCCAGCTAGTCATAACAGGATGACTGTGTGTTGTGTTCTTCTTTCAGGCAATGGGCGTGTATCTCTATGGTGAATTAATGGTGAATGAAGATGCAAAGCAACAAGAGCTGGCGTACAAATGCTTTGCTGCAGCACGAGAACAAATGGACACGTCCTCAGCCAAAGTGGTGGCAGAGATGTTATTCTGAAGAGGTGAGATTTCTTTTTAAATTAAACACGTTGATCTTGCCTCATTAAGAAAGAATATGCAGAGCTCACTGTACACAGTAAACTTTGGCATACCACAGAGCTTGTGGCTGCTTAGCTCAAGAAGTAACTCTTTTTTTAAATATCTTCTTTACAAATTTTTTTTTTTTAAGCCCATCTGCTGGAGCATGAGTTAAATGTGTAGGCACTTGCTGGAGAGCATGGAGGTTCTTTGCTGTAAACTTTGTGCTGGACTGTACGAGAGCCAGGTTCCAACTACAGTTGTTTTCTATTCAGAATTCTTAACCGTCTACAGCATACTTTATACAAAATTGCACCGGCGTGAGAAGCACTTCTGTTTAACAAAGCACATGCTGATTGTATAGGTAGCACAGTCTTTTAAAAGAATCTGAGCCCACAGTGGAATTGCAGAGTTGTACACTTCAAACCAAATCTGAATCATGTGAGAACAATTTGTTAATTCAAGCATGTAAAGTGTAGTCAGGTGTTTGGAGACTGGTTATGAGAGTAGCCTTAACATAAACAAGCTAGTTAATGTCATACATAACCTAACTTGTATTTGAAATTAATCGAGAGGATTCGGTAAAGAAGCAGCAAAATTGCAAGAAATATTCACAAAATTATAAATAGCAATTTGCAAAGGTACTCACCACTTCTAAGTCTATTTGAATTGCTTTTCAGTGTTCGTACACGTGTTAAACACATAGCCAATTAGGATTGCTGTGAATATCTCTTCCAGTATACTGCAGTTTTTTGCTTCATGATACAACTCATCTGGCAGACTAATTGCCCTGACCTCATACCCTTATAGTTGGTTTTTGGTTTCTAACTTATGGCTTCTAATGTAGCAAAATCATTATTTTCTAACTGGTACTTAGCAGGAATCTTGATTATTTTTTCTTTTCTCCCATTCAAGCCTGTATATGGGGCATTACTTGATTGTAAGTTCCCCTTGAATTCATGATATTCGGTTTTGTGAAGCACAGCAGACACCATGAATACAAGTTTGTTTATGAACAGCCACGTTCAGCATGGACAAGCACTATGTCTGCCAGAAAATCTTCATGGGAAATGTAGTAGAGACTGAAGCATGCCAGGGTAGCAGTTATGGAGAGGAGATTGCCTTCTAAATAAATAGGTTTAAGGGACTTGCTTTCATGATCTCCTGGTTATCAGGGACCTACAATAATTTGAGTTACATACAGCGTTTTATAATCTGGTAGATGCCAGGAATAGGAAGATGCAGTTCATTCTGTTACTGCAGTACTCGGCACCATCTTTCTATATTTCCTTAAATAATGGCATAAACATTTCTACAACTGCTGGTGGTAAGTATCTATCTAGCACAGGAATATTATGTATTATCTATGCACAATAGCCTAGAATCGCCTGTTTGACTTCTTAGACAGATTAGAAATGCGTGGTGAGCTACAAAATGAAAGGTGCCGCTAGGAATGTGTCTGTGTGACTGCACAGCTTTCTTGTAATGTTGTGGCTGTTTGGGTTCCTGGCATGATGATTTGTGAGTTAAGATTAAAATCACATTGCCAGGGATTACCACATAGCCATGACCGCAGCTGCTACTCTGAAAATGACCATAACTATCTGATAACATGAACACTGTGGCATCCTCTCCGTCCATTAAACAAAAGTCCTAAGAGGAAAGGAGCAGACGCATCATGGAAGAACCTCATCTGATAATTAATGGTACTGAGACGGAGACCTCTCTGGTGAGGTGCAGAGCTTAGCTGATTGGTGAACAGTGATTGTTTCCCTCTTTGTTCACAGTGGCTAAGTTCTGCACCTGGAGAGAAGGTGAGATGAGGATGTTTCTTAAGTCAGCCTGCACAGGGTGGAGAGTATTCACAGCTTGACGGGCAGTTTTGCAATAGGTGCTGGTGTGCCAAATAGTGTGTAGACACTACGAGGCAGAGACAGTTGGAGAGGACCAAAGATGCTTTAGCTGAAAATAAACCACACTCCTTAACTTCCGTCTGACTGCAAAAATAGGGTGTTTCCTACAGTAACTTGGTTACCGAGCTTTTCTAAAGGTCAGGGGAAATCAGTGTTTGTGATGTTAAACTGGAATTGTCTGTAAAGCTTTGTTTTGTAGGCTCTTCTTCAATGGATGTGTTTTCTCTGCAGCTGTAGCTTAGTGCTGTGTATCGTTTGCAGGAAATGGTTGTTTCCGACTGGAGCTGCCACTTAACGGCTGCTGCTGTTGTTCCAAGTGTGGATGGACCCGTCCTCCGGTGCCTACTGAGCTGATATCAGTTCTGATTTTACATACTGGCTCAGTTCAGCAGGAACAGGAGTCGAGCCCTAGAGCAAAAAAAACCAAAAAACAAAAAACATGTGCTTTGCTGAGAGCCTTGAAAAATGTTACTGTTTTCTCTCTAAAATCAAGTTAGTATACATTGTGCTGTCCTGACGTTAAACACCATACTCTTAAGGTGGAAAAGATACCTCAGTACTGTTTAGAGAACTGTTGGCTTGTGACAAGAGGTATGTGGATATGTGTAACATTGCACAGCATTACCTTGGTAACACCTCCACCATTATTTTCAGAGTGACCTGCTAATAACTGGGGGAATTGCTTGTTCTTTGGCTCTTCTGTGTCTTCGACAGACATTGCTGTGGTAGCTCTAAGGAGATCTCCCTTCCCAGTACTCAGATTTCTATCACAGAAGATACAAGGGGAAACAGTGCGTTAAAAATAGAAAATCAGCTTTGTTAACTTTGTAACCACAGTTATGCTGTACTAGCTACCTAAAAAAAATAATAACATCTGAGAATAATGGGCCAATCAGGAATACAGAGATACTGCTTTATTGTGACAGAGTAATAACTTTTACTGCTCTTTCCCTTGCAGGAAAGATCACAGAGAAATTCTTTTAATCTATCTCCTACTAAACCCCGGTGGTGCTAGGATTTCATTGACCCAAGACATCAAAGGAAGGATTAAGTGACTGCTAAAACAATCAGCTGACAGAAACATTTACCTTTCAGTATTTGTTTTCCAGAGGCTCACTGTAACCAAGAACAGGTAAAAATGCACAGCAGCAGACCAGCTTTACGCACACACACACACACACACACGCGCGCGCGCGCGCACACACAATCTGTTGTGGTTCTAGGTAGTTCTTGCACACAACCAGTTTGACAGGAAGCAATGAAATCTGATGAAACTTTATTCTGTACTTTTGTTTGTAACTTCTGTGCCACTTCAGAAAGTTCATGTAAAGTCAGCTGGATGGCGAGAGTGGGGAGATTAACTGGAAGATGGAATAGTCTCTGGAAAGTGACGAGCCATTGGTCTGGTGATGGGCTGGGACTGAAGGAAAGATTGAAAAATTGTCCCTGTCTTGTGTAGGTTAACTTCTACCAGAAATGTACCTCTCAAATTCTGGAAATGTTTTCCATAGCCTTGTTCTACTCCTCTTTTTTTTTGTTTGTTTGTTTGTTTTTGTTTTGCAGTGATCTATCAAGTGTAGCTGTTCTTTTCTGGGACTGACATCTCCACTGATTGCAATGCAGCTATTTCTATCAGAAAACAAGACTTTAAAACACAAATGTTTGTGAACATTCTTACTTTGTACACTTACTGTTTTATGTCCAATCCTTGTAATAATAAAAATGTTTTTCAAAGATGAGTGTTTTCGATGCTGAATAGCAGTTCAAAGTTAATTTGTAAACCTAAGGAAAAAAAAAAAACATTTCCAGTTCCACAGTTAGAAGAAGCTGAAAGTGGTGAACGGATATTAATAAGAAAAATTACACAGGAGAAGTCCAGTGCATGCAATCTGTTAAAAGCCTACCTCTCTGGTACCAGACACGAGCTCAAGGAGTCCCATCCCTGTTCACTTCTCTCTCTACTGCCTGACCTCCCCTCTACAGGCACAGTGTTGTCACCCGAGTTACAGATCAGTCAGCAACTTCTGAATGTAGCAGGAGTTGGGAGATTTACCACGTGCCTGCTGATGTACTGCAACAACGTGTAATGCAGTTACACTTACAAATGTATTTATTAAGGGATCCCACTTTTTCATTAAAGAGTGACACTGTTTTTTCACAAGGTTTTTCTGCAAAGGTCGGTACTCTGAAAGCTATCTGAGATCATGAGATGTTCCATACTTTGCAAATATCACCAAATGTCTTTAAAAACAGTTACTTTTCTTACCTTTTTTTTTTTTTTTTTTTTCAGATGTTTACTGAGGGCAGCTTGCTGCAGCTGTTGCAGTCTGTTTAAGCAGTGTTAACGTGAGCATGCCTCTGAGCACTGCTGGTACTCACACAGCTTTGTCCTTCACTGTGCACTGCAGCAGCTAAATGGACAGCAGATAAAACCCTAACGCTGCATAACCTAAAAAATGGCAGAGGGAGCAGCCCTGGGGCTGCGTGCTCACTTGTGCTAATTCAAGTGCTGCTAAATAGAATGAGGCTTCAGATTACAAAGTTAGAGTGACATGGTTCTCTTCTAGCTGTTGGTGCCAGTAACTGAGACTGTTACATCTATGAAAGGATGGCTTCATTAGCCTGATAGAAGCAGTAGCATGAATTTCAAATATTTGGTATTTGTGTAAAAAGCTCTGAGAGGGAAACACACAAAATTGTATTTAATTTTTTATCTGAGTTTTAGTAGGGCCTGGTGAAAAGTCTAGAAAAAAACTAAAAGCCAAAAAGTTTTGTGCTACTTATTTTTCTCAAAACTCTCCCAGTGTGGGTGTACCTACATGAATTGCCTTGGAGAAGGGTGTTGTGGATACTGATTAGTTTTGGAGTAAATGAGAGAAGGAAAAAAAAAATCTAATTTTATTGTAACTTACTAAAATCATCACTTGGAGAGATATCTTACCAGGTGATACATCTGTGCCTGACTGCCAGCACTTAAAATCCAGTGAAATCAACAGCTGGATCTGTAAACAGTCTTTTTGTTGATAGAGCCTGGTACTTGGGGAACACGGCAGAAATGTTGCAGCACTGTTGAATCTCTTCGGAGGTGAATGCCAAGTCTCTAAGAGCAGCAGACATTGCACACTAGTGCATGTGTCTATAGACAGCACTGGCAGGCATGTAGGCGTGTTCTTGCCCTACTTGCTTACATCTCATCCTGTTCTGTTTCATAGCCAGCCCAGTCTGAATCAAATAAAGCATACCCCTGCACCCCTCAACCTCTCCCAATTTAGTCCTTTCCATACTGACGGTTTTGCCCTGGGTAGCACTGTGGTCCCTGTGCAGGAAGCGGGACCGTGTCCCATGTATTGCACCAGGACAGCAGATGGTTGGGATCTTACTGATCGTAGCATTTAACTGTAAAAAATGAATCTCAGATTAAGCTGAAACTGTGCCCGTCTGTGGAGCTAGGCAAGGAGCACCATCTGTTTTCCTGAGGGTCACTTGCTTAGAGGAAAGCAGCCTATAAGGAGCTCGTGCCCCCAGACGAGACGCATTCCTGATCATATGCTTTCTGTTAGGAGCGCAGCTTAAAACATACCGATTTGCTGACAGCAGTTCCTCCGCTTTGTTTTGTCTTCAGCTTTGCTGGGATGTATTTGCAGCTGCTCCAGCTCTGTTCTTTCTCCTTTAAGGGGGAATTAAGTGTACCAGTTTGCACGTTCCTCTCGCATAATGGGAGGAAGCAGGTCTGGCCTGGAGACAGCACTCCCCAGAAGTGCCGCCCCAGTGAGAATGTTGAGCCTGGGGCACGGGGAGCCGGAGTGGATGTCTGCCAGCCATGACGTGAGGGGCTGCGGTGGGCAGCTCAGCCCTGGTGGCACTGCAAGCTACAGCTGGGCGGCAGGCAGACAGAAACACGCCTTTGCTAATAGGAGAGATTTTAAAGCAGTATTTATTTTTTTTTTTTTTCTGACCACAAATACGTGTGTGCAGCCGAAAACAAAGGGTGCTTTGCGAAGACACAGCAAACTGTGTTTTGCTACACAAAAGGACAAAGCACTTTAGGAGGCTGGAAACCACTGCTCAGTTAACACAAAGAATAATGGGATGTTGGGCTGTATGAAAAAGGGTACTGCCAAACAGATAAATTCTATAGGGCCGTGCCATCGTGGTGTGTAATGCCGATCACTGCAGCCAGACAGCTTGTGTCTTCACAGCTGATGGAGGTTTAGCCAGTGAGCATTAAGTCAGTTCTATTACAGAAGATTTTAGTAATTGTGTTTAAATTAGCGGGAGGAAACCAGGGCATCTTGGTATAAACTAGCAGTCACGTTACTGAGCAGCTATTTGTTTCCTTTTTCTGCTACAGTATTAATTATTCTGCAGAAGATACCTCCTGCACTTAAGAAGCGGCCATACTCCCTTCAGCTTTCCTTCTTCTTTCTCCATTCCCCCACAGAGCAGTGCCTACTACCACCACAGTTTGGCACCCCGGACGCTCTCTGCCAGCACAGTTCAGTCTGGGTATCAGGAACAGGTTCTTCACCAGAGGGCAGCGGGCATGGCCTTAGGCTGCCAGAGTTCAAGGAGCATGTGGACAATGCTCTCAGACACAGGCTTTGAGTATTCCATGATTCTATGACTCTCTGTTCTGTGCAGAAGCTTCTCAAGGCTGTTCCTTCCACGAGGAACGTGAGGAGTCTTAGGAAGTACCTGGCGAGGCCGCAGTGCTCTGGGCTGGTCCCATTACCTGCTGCAGGGCAGTCCAGGCCTCGTGCTGTGGCTCTTTGCTGCCTGGTGCTGTGGCCTGGCTCTGTGTTCAGTGTCCTTGCTCCCGTGGGCCTGTTTCCGTGTGTATGGTTTTAAAGTCAGGAATAGCTGTGTGTGAATTATCTGGAAGCATTTAGATCTTAACATCTGTGACTTAATGGTATTTTCCCCTGAGCAAAGCACTCCTGTAATGTAATAACGTGGTTCTGCAACAAGACTGCCATTTGACATAAACCCACACACAGAACACAAAATATTACTCTTTAATTCACTACAAACCTGATTCCAGGACACTGAATCTCAGAATCTAAAAGCATATTAAATCAGCGATGTTTTTTTTAAACAAATCCAAAATAACTATGAACGTGGCACTGCAGTTCCCAGTATCCATGAGATTTTATGTCCCCTGTAGTTTCAGCAGACACATATGTTGGTTAAAAGCAGCTGCGTTCCTGTCCCCAGTCTTAGATGCCCAGACTGGTGCTCCAGAGAACAGACTTACTGCAAGAAAGGACGAGGAAGTGAACAGAAAAGGAGCCAGAGTCAGCTTGAATCTCACCGTTAGTCCACCAGGGTTAGGCAGACAGTGATACTGGGGCACACACACTGATGTGGAGGTGGCCCTTGTTTCAGTCATCACTTCATATTGGAATAATTATCTCAGGAGGCTCTCTCGCTGGCAGGCTGAGGTTTTATGCCGGTGAGAGACACTGGTTCATAAGGAAATTGAGATGTCTGCCCAGTGTCTGGGAAATAAAATGTGCTTATCCATCTACCACGGCTAAAACTGTCTGCGTATTGCTACACAGCAGTAATTCCTGATTTCCTTCTGCCCATAGCTGCCACCAGAATAACTGACGTTTGCTATAGCTGTTATTTAAAGGCATCAGCAACTGAAGTTGTGTGACAATACAGTCTGTCCTGATCACTTATGATTTAGAAAGCAGAACCTCGTTCTCATCTCAGCACAGTTCTGCGTTTGCCTGCTCCCCAGTCAGGACAGCTCTATGCCTTTGCTGACTTCCCTGAGCTGGGAGGGGTGCTCTAGTTTAAAACTGTGTTTTTTAACAGACAAGAACCAAAATTACCAAAAGTTGTCACAGAGCACAGCAAAGACAGTTTTCTGACACATTCCCTAGGTGCTGAGAGTTCTCTCCTCCTAGCACAGCCAAGGAAGAGGCACTCATTCTGATCAGCTGAAGAACAGCAGCAATGCTTCAATTTCATGACAGAAACCTGAATTGACAAAAAAAATGATGAAACTGGCACAGTGTATGGCAGTCCTCCCCATATTTCCTTTATATACACAGGAATGATCTCACTCTGCAGTAGAATTTTGCGAACAGATCTGAAGCAGAGTTAAGGTGTTGGGATATGCAGTGACAAAATAAGAAAGGCAAAAGGCCAGCTTGAACTCAACTTGGATATTGGGACAAATCAGAACAAGAAACTCTTTTTCAAATACATTAAAAGTAAGAATAGGACCAAGGAGTATCTCCATTCTTTACTGGATGCAGCTGGGAACATGACAACAGAGGATAAGGAAAAGGATGAGGTTCTCAATACCTTCTTTATGTCTCTCTTTAGAAGTCATACCAGTTATCCTCAGGGTAGCCTACCCCTTGACCTGGAAGTCTGGGATGGGAACAGAATAAACCCCCCACTATTTATGTGGAAACAGTCAGAGACCTACAGCTCCGCTTGGATTGCCACAAATCAGTGGGGCTGAATGAGATCCATTCCATCATTTACCAGTGTTCCTGATCACACGGAGAGGTCCCAGTAGGCTGGAGACTTGGCAGTGTGACTCCCATCTGCAGGAAGGGTCATATGGAGGATTGGGAACCAAGGCCTGTCAGCATGACCTTGGTGCCAGGAAAGGTTATGGATCAGGTCACATGGTATGCGTGGGACAACCGGGGCATCAGGTCCAACCACAGTGGGTTCATGAAAGGCAGGTCCTGCTTGACCAACCTGATCTCCTTCTGTGATTGTGTGACCTGCCTGGTGCATGAGGGAAAGGCTGTTGATGTAGTATGCTTAGACTTTAGCAAAACCTTCGACAGTGTCTCCCATGATATTCCCCCAGAGAAGCCAGCAGTCCATGGCTTGGACAGATACACTCTGTTGGGTAAAGAACTGGCTGGCTGAAGGGCCAGGCCCTGAGAATGGTGGTGAATGCAGTCACATCCAGCTGGCAGACGGTCCCAAGTGGTGCTCCACAGGGGTTGGTATTCAGGTCTGTCCTCATTATCTTTATTGATGAGCTGGATGAGGGCATTGAGAGCACCCACAGTAAATCTGCAGATGACAGCAAGTTGGCTGGAAGTGTCAATCAGCCTGGGGGTAGTGAGGCCATACAGAGGGATCTGGACAGGCTGGATTGCTGGGCTAAAACCAATGGGATGAGGTTCAACAGGACAGAGTGCTGGATCCTATACTTCGGCCACAGCAAAAACAAACAGTGCTTCAGGCTTGGGGCAGAGAGGCTGGTAGAGGAAACAGACCAGGGGATACTGGTTGATACTTGACTGAATATGAGCCAGCAGTGTGCCCAGGTGGCCAAGAAGGCCAATGGCATCCTGGCTTGCATCAGAAATAGTGTTGCCAGCAGGAGCAGGGAAGTAACTGGCCCTCTGTACTCAGCACTGGTGTCTGCACTTCGAGTACTGTGTTCAGTTTGGTGCCCCTCACTGCAAGAAAGACATCAAGGCCCTTGAGAGTGTCCAGAGAAGGGCAGTGAAGCTGGTGAGGGGGCTGGAGCACAGGCCTTGTGAGGAGCGGCTGAAGGAGCTAGAAATGTTCAGTCTGGAGAAGGGGAGGCTCAGGGGAGACCTTACTGCTCTCTGTAACTACCTGAGGGAGCTTGTAGTGAGCTGGGGGTTGACTTCTCTTGTGTAACCAGTGATAGGATGAGAGCGAATGGCCTCAAGTTGTGCCAGGGGAGATTCAGGTTGGACATCAGGAAATATTTCTTCTCCAAGAGTGTTCAGGAGCAGGAATTGGCTGCCCAGGGAGGTGGTGGAGTCACCAGCCCTAGTGGTATTCAAGGAATGTTTAGGCACTGTGTTGAGGAACGTAGTTTAGTGAGAACTACTGGAGATAGGCAAACAGTTGAACTGGATGGTCTTGTAGGTCTTTTCCGACTGTGGTGATTCTATGATTCTGTAATGTTTAAATGGCATTTCATTACCAGGCTGCTCAAGTGCAGAACAGACTTAACACCAAACGCTCCTCTAGATATTAGGCTGAGGTGTGATCTTACATGTAAGGCCTTCTGCTTTGTTCCTTGATTTTTGCCTAACTCCAAGATAGTCCAAAAATTATTTGAAGTGTTGGATCCATTATTCATTCCACCTGCCTCCTCCACTAAGTAGTGACAGAGAGTGTTGTCTCCAGCTCTGCTGCTAAGCACCAGAAGCCGCCCATCAACCTGCCAGGTGACAAGGTGAACCTTACTAAAAATAATCTGTGCAACTAAGGTTATCGGTGGGAATTATACAGTAGTTTACATATGGAAATCTATCGCAGGGCAGTGCCTGGAAGGAGAGCTGGAATCACATGGGGACATGGGAGAGTGTGAGACATGTCTCTTCCCTCCTCTGGCAGGTGTGCTGCTTGACTCATGCTGTTCCAGTTCAGCCCAGGAAGAAGCTGTTGGCTGTGGTCGCTTGATTCATGTTTTCCTAGAGATCTGTCATGGGCCATACCACATCTGCCTGGGATCCCAGACGGAAATGGAGATGAAGGTGGGGAGAAAAAGAGGGAAATATCTGTGTGCAGAGTGACTGAGTCCGGAAACTCACTTGCTGCCAATGCCATGTGTGCAAGTAAAACTGAAAAGAAATTGAGATAAGAAAAGCTATGATGAAAAATAATTAAAAGCTGTCATCTGAAATCTTTAAATCACCACACAAATATCTTTCCAAATGGGACAGTCTTGCTTTATCACAAGGTTTGGGCTGGGTGTTCTCAGCATGCTCCCATGGTCTGGGTTGGGCAGGAAAGGACAGCTGTTTATCATGGCCCTTGGGATGCAGCATGGGTGCGCTGCCCAACGCTGCTCACTCATTTTAGTAAAGAAACAAAACAACAAGAAAGGAAATCTGAAAGATAATTGCTTTCTTCAGCATGTTTCAAGAACAAACTCACTGGTCTACAGAGAAAACATCTGTATTTTTCTCATGTCTCTAGAAAAGATGGTAATGATTCCACCTACTCAGAGATATCTATAATTTCCAGTTTAAGAATTTATTCCATACCAAATTTCAAGGCAGCTTTCCTCTTCCAAATAATTTGAGAATGGCTTTTCCCTCTTCTATTTACAAACAGCTCAAGCTGATGCAGAATTGCAGCACAATCATCAGATTTCTAAGAAGATTCACCAGTGGTCTCTACCAAGAAAGAGAATGGTGGGCTGGAAACCTGTGTTTTCAGCTGCTGCTACAAATTAGTTTAAAATTTAAACAAACAAAAAAAAAAGGTCTTATTTTTAGGCAAGGTAAACACACTAGAATTTACAGCACCATCAGTTAAAAAAAAAAAAAAAAGCTACTTCCTCACACATGAATTTTGAAGGGAATTTTTGTCAGTAGCACACAACACGCAGAATGCATCATTTTGGGAGTCTCCAACCAGACCCACAAAGAAATAAAACAGCAAGGAGGGAATGAGCTGCTGGGTGGGCACACACATGTGGGGAGTCTCGAGGGCAGTGTAACTCAGAACATAGTTTACTAAGTGGATCTGCTCATTAGGGTCAAGAATTTGTCTGAATGTTTTCAAGATGGAAATACGCACTGGCAAAAGTTGATGGGCATGACAGGTAGTTTTGTTCCAAACAACAGAGAGGGGCATTGTTTCCAAGGGGCTGCTGCTCTCTGAATGAGTCTGTCTAACACAACACAAAAGAGTTAAGGAGCATGCTTTTGCAACAGCCAGGTTTCTCAAGACATGGGGATCTGGGAAATGCATGGAGCTCTTAAAGACGCAGATAGCATTGTTGGAACTTTTCCACTATCTGATGATGTTCAGATTAATTGTTACAGATGGAATTGTTATTTCCTAATCCTACAAGTGCTGACATTAAATTGAATATGGAAATCACTGACGAATTTGTGCAACAGAGTTTCAGCATGCTCGTTTTTTCCTTCCTTCTCTCCTCTCTTCCTTTGCACATACGGAAGAACACAAAATACAAATTAAGTCACAGTCTGTGTCTACTGACAACATCACTAGAACTCTTCCGCAGCTCATCTGAGAAAAAATATCAGATTTTCACACAGTATCTGATGGCAGTTCATTCCCTACTCTTACTGGATCCCAGCCTTTAGAAGAACTCAGTCACCACGAGTACTCTTCAGCCAACACAGGGGGCTGGTGAGGTTTACTCCCTCCAGCAGACAGACAGTGGGTTACAGGAAGGCAGCCAACACAAGCATGGGAAGCCCCTTGCTGGCACTCGCTGTGAACAGACCACTCAACAACACATTCCCGGAATATGCTGCTCCCTGCTAAAGCAGCAGCAGAACTGGCTGCCGTTAGCATATGCATTAACATCCAGACGACTATCTGAAGGAAAACATCCATCACGAGGGAGAAGAAAGTAGTTAAGAGGAGAGCTAGGTGGACTTTAACAGACTCATGTGGGAATACTGCTATGAATCAGGTGCTAGAGGGGGGCCTCTGACACCAGCCTGTCTGGCTGCAGTGGTGCAACCTGTGTTCTCCAGCAAAATAATGTGACAGACTAACACAGCCACTGAAGACTGTATGGAAAGTCTAAAGACGTGGACTAAAAACACGCTCGGTGTCAGATGCGGCACACCTCATTTAACATCACAGGTTTTGACTTTTCAGACTCGGGTCTGGCAGCCACAGATCAGGTTCAGAAATGCTCAGATTCTTGTACTCTTTCTAACATCACAATAAAACCTGCATTTTATTTAGCACAACATTTTTCATTCACATACAACATCAGCATTTTATGTATTTATATGCCATTCAATAGTCTATGAAATATGTGCATCAAACTCGTATTTTTTGCATTTGCTTTAGTAGTTGTTCATTATTTCTGCCTGACCTTTCATCGCTAACTTATGTTACAATTTTTCTGATTGCGTTACCCCAATCCAAAACCAAGCCAAAGATACAACTCCACAGCATGAATATAACCTACTGTAATTAATACTCTTTCACTTGCATCTTCAAGCTCTTTTGGATACATCTTTGGGCTTTACAAATAATCCAGAAATAACAGATTATAGCTGGGCTAAAACCAATGGGATGAGACAATCTTGGGCTGGAACAACCCAACAACAACTATACTAAATTTACTAAATTTAAATTTGTGTTCCTGTTAAGAGCAACTCCTTGAAGCATAACATTATTAAAAGTTATTTATGCAGTACAATATCCATAAAAAGAGTGTGTGGTGACACAGAGATTGGAGGGAAGGGAACAAGCAACTTGTAGCCCCAGTCTCAGGACTTTCTGGCTGGTTCTGCATAAAAGTACAAGCCCTGAAGGCTCCAAAGGACTTCTTCAGAAAGCAGAGATTGCAGAGAAGTTGATACACATTAGACAGATGATGCAGGACCCGCTATAGGAGAAACCTTCCATTACTCAGAACTGCCAAAAAAACCTCTGTTGCCTAACACTGACACACAGACAAAAGCAGCTTCGACATCCCACAAAATCATGGTTTATATCAATGTTAGATCCTAATTAAAGCACTATTAAAGAGCAAGGAAAAAGAACGCTGAAGATTTATAACAACTACACTAAATTAAGCAAAAGGAATGCCAGTACAGATGTTTGTTTCTTGAAGTTGCAGATAGCATCAATTGGTTGCTTTTCTTTAAAGTCTCCCCAAGCCAGCAAACCCTCCGTGTAATATTTATTCAGTACTTTTTAAGAAGATAAACACAGGAAAACAAGAATGTACCTTTTCACTGCCCATTTTGCTCTTTCTGCGATGAATATACATTTCCTTGAACAGATCTATTTAATAGGATACTGATCTTGTTTCAGAAAGTTACAAGAGTTTCCTTGCATTTTGTCAGTGGTTAAAAAAAAACCACATGGTGACAGGGTGGTTAAAAATTCACCTACAGAAACTTAATACTCGTAGCACTAATTAACAAATCTGCAAGAATCACACATGGCAACTCTTTGCTAAACGTTTTAAGTAGGTAAAAATACATACTTTTAACATGGAGAGAACTTAAGGAATCTCACATCAAATAATGGGAGAATAATTGCCCTTTGGAGACAAATTCTAGGATGTTTTTCATCCCAGGGAGAAACACTCCTTAGGGATTTCCACTACACCAATAACTCAGTTCAACAAACCATTTGGTTTAATACAAAGAATCATAAAGTCATAATGGTTGAAAGGGACCTCTGGAGATGATTCAATTTAACCCAGAGTTAATATCTTCAGACTATCTCCAGAGAAGGAGAATCCACCACCTCTCTGGGCAGGCTGTTCCAGTGCTCTGTCACTCTCAAAGAATAGCAGTCCTACCTCATGTTTGCCTCAAACTTTCTGTGTTCCAATTTCTGCTCTCTGCCCCTTTGTTCTATTGCTGCACACCCCTGAAAAGAGCCTGGACCCATCCACTTGACTCCTGCCCTGCATGTATTTATAAGCATATTTATAAGCATTGATGAGACTGTCCCTCTCTTTTCTTCTCCAGGCTGAACACCCCCAGGTCACTCAGCCTTTCCTGTTAAGGGAGATGCTCCAGGTCCCTTATCATCTTTGTGGCCTTGTGCTGGATTCTTTCCAGCAGCTCCCTGTCTTTTTTGAATTGGGGAGCCCAGAACTGGACCAGTATTCCAGATGTGGCTTCATCAGCGCAGAGTAGAGGGGGAGAATCACTTCTCTTGACCTCCTGGCCTTGCTCTTTTTAATACAGCTCAGGATATCACTGGCCTTTGTGGCCTCAAGATCACACTGCTGTCTCACGGTCAACCCGCTGTCCACAGAGCATCCAGGTCTTTCTCTGCAGAGCTCCCCTCCAGCAGGTCAGCCCCTCCTTAGCCTGTACTGGTCATGCAGTTATTCTTCCCCAGGTGTAATGCTTGCTCTTGTTGAAACCTATCAAGTTCCTCTCTGCCCTGTCTGTTCAGGTCTTGCTGAATGGCAGCACCACCTCCTGCTCTGTCAGCCACTCCTTCCAGTTTAGAACCATCAGCAAACTTGCTGAGGGTGAACTTTATGCCTTCATTGAGGTGGCTGATGAAGATGTTGAAGATGACTGGACCCAGCACTAACCCCTGGTGAACACAACTAGTTACAGGCCTCCAACCAGACTGTACACCATCAGTCATGACCCTCTGAATTCTACGAGTCTATTGGTTTTCAATCCACCTCACTGATCCACTAATCTATCCCACATTTCCTACTCATCTTTACAAGAGTAGGAGATGGTGTCAAAAGCCTTGCTGAGGCCAAGGTACACATTCATTGCTCTTCTCTCATATTCCAAAACTGATGTCATCACAAAAGGCTACCAGAGTGGTTGAGCATAATTTCCCCTTGGTGAATATGTGCTGACTACTTCTGATAACCTTCTTTTCTTCCAATTGCTTGGAGATGACTTCGAGAACAAGTTGCTCTCTGACCTTTCCAGGACAGAGGTATGGCTGACTGGTCTGTAATTGCAAAGACGACAGAGAACAATCCAGCATACACTTCTGCCAGCTGTCTGAGCACTTGTGGGTGAAACCCATTGGGGTCCTTGGACTTGTGGGCATTGATTTTGCCTAACCAGTCTTTTTCCAGCTGCTCCTCAGCCAAAGGGAGGGCATCCTTCCACCAAACTCTACCTGCCCTTCAGTTATAATAATCAGAGAATAGAAAATCAGGTTGCTTGATTTTGTGTCTATATGTACCAACAACTAAAAATAAGCTAGATAACACTCTTTGATTTTTTCATTCAGAACCATTTTTAATCCAAACAGACAAAAAGCAGTGTTCTTGACAAAGATATTAAGTTCTTTCTTCTTCTTCTGAGGCTAGAATCAAACATCAAAAATGCATTAACAAAAATTTGCCAAGAGGGCACGTAACTTCTGTAATTCTGTCTGATGTGACTCACTAGGAACAAAACTGTAAGTAATCAGTCAGCAGTTAACGGAAAATATCCTTCCACTTCTTGTAGCCAAGGAAAACTAAGAACACTGCTTTTCTTCTTTGCTCAGAAACAAATGTTACACCCATAAAGCAGTAGTAATTTAAGATACACATTTTTGATGTTATATGCAAGAATACTAGTTCATAAAATCACAGAATGTTTCGTGTTGGAAAGGACCTATAAGGATTTAAAGTGGTATCTTTTAATACAGAAGAGTTGATATAAAAGGTAGGTAGGTAATACGTGACCCTTCCAACTCTTGTAATTGAGTGATTCTATGAAATCAGTTAAGATGCTCTACTTTTACTGTTTTTCATGCTTATTTTATTTAGTTAAGCTAGAAACAAGTTGACAAAACTTCCTGGATAAAACAAGAAGGCACTGCTCCTTGATCATGCTCTTCTCATCAGAGAAATGAAGTAAGCACAGAAACCATATGTCTTGGAGACAGAAAAGAAGAAGATGACTTGCAACCACAGTTCTCTCTTTTTTGGAAATATGGGCCTTAAGTAGGAGTTTCCTTATAACTACATTTTGCTTGCCCTATTTTGTCTCCATGAAAAAAAAAAAAAAAGATTTCCTGAGCAGTAGCTTCAGTGTGTGCACACACAGAATACACTGACAAACTTCTGTGCCACATCTGTGGACAGAGAGCAGCTATTTCCATCATACACTGCAGAGAACACTGCCCTATGAAAGCCACAGCACTGTTAAATAATCATCTAACAAATGTGAAAGGAGCTTTATTTTGAAAATGTTTTCAAAAAGAATTAATAAGTTCAGGAAACACTGTTGATTTCCTGAGAACATGGAGTGCATTCACCATGAATCATTAACTCTCACTTGAGATCATCCTTTAGTCATACAAAAGCAGAATTATAGAACAAAACATTTCAGAAACAACTTACCAACCAAACAATTGGATAAAATTGGTCATAAAGCCATGAGTAATTTGGGAGAAAAACTGACCCACAGCCAGATAAACAAAGAGATGAGTATAACTGCTTTAAATGGCATAGGTCTCTTGTAAAAGAAGGAGCTCAGAATGAAATCTTCAACCTTCTTTAATACTCTTTTGTCTTCAGTTTACATTCCTAATGTACGTTCCTAATTTCCTAGGGAAAGACATAGTTATGGGATATCATTATGAAAGAGAGTTTTTTTCTACTCTTGTTAACCTGCAGTGCAAGACTTTCATGAACACCCCAATAAAGATCTAACTCACTGACTGGATAGAGACAACACCGAAAACCTAAACATCCAATGCTAATTTTTGAAGAAGTTCATTCAAGAGCTTCACAGTCCTTTGGTTTTCTCCTCCATTATGTTTAATTCTGTATGCAGTACGGATAAGGAGGCTACAAACTTCCTTGCTCATGTCAGTTGTCTCAGTAATCTGAAGGAAAACAGACAAATGGGAAAGAATGCAATTAACTTAGTAAGTGCAAGTTATTCTCTATTAATATCAGCAACATAACCACAGGTCTGTCCCTTACAGCTGAACACATGAGATGCTCTGAAAACAAAAGCTGAACTCAAAAGAATGTTTCTTTTTTCCCAAGCAGTCTTTTTTGACACATCTTGAATGAACTCAGCATCTTTGAGACATCTAAGGTTGAAGTGAAACAAACCAAGGTATCAGAAAAATGTTAAACACAAATAGACAGACAGTGCAAACATTTAGGACTAGTCTCCTTGGAAGCCAACTGGAAGTATATTAAGTTTCTGATGGGTGCCCAGAGACATTTCAATTCTATAATGTTTCAAAAATAAAAAATATATTCCTCTGCCAGATGATGACAAAATAGCACAGAAAGACCCTAAGGAACAATTTTTGCAGATCCAATGGGTTAATCTCAAAGTTTACTAAGCTAACCAGTCCAGTCACTGCTGTGCAGTACAATTTGGTGCTGTGCGTGGCTTTGGGTGCCATAATATAACAAGTAAATAATAATACTAGAGAGCCGAAGTTAACTATAGGCATCCATTAGTTGCAAGATTCTGCATGGAGAGTTTCTGCAGCTTTAGTGTTAGGACAGAATATTTTTTCCAGTGAGACCTTACCAAGATGAGTCAGGAAGGAAAATAGTTTGATTGTAGAGGCTGCTCCAAAAGTAATGCCTCCTCTTTTATGTTGGCTCACCATGGCAGAGGAGGATGTCAACAGTAAGGCAGTAGAGGTGGAACCTTCCCATTACATTTTGGTGCCACGCAACAGCTGGCAGCTGAGTGGCAGTCTGACACTGATGTGTGTATGAAGCTAAGGTCTGTCACTGAATTCCTCCATAGAGAAAACACTGCATCCACTGACATTCACGGATGCTTGCTGAATGTTTATGGAGACCAAACAGTGGATGTAGCAGAGTGAGGTGGTGGGTGGTGCATTTCAGCAGTGGTGACAGTGACGTGAAACACAAGCCACATGCTGAACAGTCATCCACTACTCTCATGCCATGAAATGAAGAGCGTCTCGGTCAGCTCACCCATATCAATCAGTGGATTATGGCCAGGGAACTGCGTACAGAACTGAGAAAGCAGTTTCAATGCATTGGAAATGATGATGACAACACTGAGATATAGCAAAGTTTGCATCAGGTAGGCTCCTGAATGCTCATATGGGAGCAGAAGGGACACTATATGAAAGTCTGTCAGGACCTATTGAACCAATACAAGGCTGAAGGTGAGAGTTTCCTGAATCACATCACTACCAGTGAAGAGATGTGGTGTCTCCACAACTCCATACAAATATGGAGTGTCAACACGTCAATTCTTCACTGAAGAAAAAACTGAAAGTGCACTTCAGCTCAGCAGGCAGAGTAATTTGCACTGTCTTTTTGGATAGGAAAGGGGTGATCCTCCTAGATTTCCTGGAACCCCAACAAACCATCAATTCTGACTGCTTATCAAGCTGAAGGCTCGAACTTCCAGAATCAGGCTGTAGAAGACAACCTTTCTCTTGTTAACACGATACGGCCAAGCCCCAAAGCAGTTTGAAGACCACGGAGCACAATGCCAGTCTTGACCGGACTGTCCTTTTGCACCTACCATACAGTCCAGATCTGGTGCTTTCTGATTTCCGTCTGTTCGGGCCAATGAAAGACTGTGTAGGCAACATTTTGCTAGCAAAGATGCCGTCACAGCAGCAGTGAAACAGTGGGTTACATCTGCTAGTGCAGATTGTTATGAGTGTGGCATGCAGACTTCTGTTCATTTCTGGAGAAAATGCATAGCTAATGGTGGTGACTATACAGAAAAATAGTGCTTTGTAGGTAAGAATTTGCTCAGTCTAATAGTGTTATTGTGCTCCTTGTTTCTGATGCGGTTTCCATGGAAATAAATAGCAGACATTCCTTTCAGAGTGACCTACTCCGATTTTACAGCAGGTTAACTATTGTTTGTATAGTCAAATCTTCTTCAATTCTCTTTCTTAAGACATAGAATCTTAAATCTAAAGTTGTAAGAAAGGTATATTTTACTTAAACTGGAGGAAAAAAAAGGAAAAAAAAACATCACCACTTACATGAGAAATAAATTCCTGGGCAATCGTATGTCCTCCAGAAGAAAAGAGTAGGAAGTTGGTAAGAAGATGTGTTCTAAGACACTGGATGTGATATTGTTCTGTATCTGCTATATTGTTTACAGAAGCCTGCAGATCTCCAAATGAAAGGACAGTACGGTTGTAGAGCATCTTTAGATGACTGTAGACCGCTTGAGATTCTACCTGTAAGGAACAATTTCAAAGGATGCAGGATCAGGGAGGAGTAAAGGTTACCTATGGTATTTTTCCTATGGATTTATTCACTAATAGGAAACTGAATACTTGGCAGAAATACACAAACATAAAAAAAGTCTGCACTGAGGCAGCTGGGCAAACAGGGAAGGAAGGGCAGTGCACATTTCTTTTAAAGTGATTCACACACACAAAGGTGGGCAGAATGGATTTGTTAACTTTCTTTAGTCTTGCAAACTAAGCAAGAAGGGCACAAAGCCAGGATTTGACCTTTTTTAATAATAAAAGGAAATAGAGACAGTCCCTCAGCAGAACACAGTCAGATTTTTGCATTGTGGGAAAAAGAACATAGGATCCTCAAGGGCTCATTTCAGTATTGCTGCTAAAATCAATTAAATCCCCACGCAACCTGACCTCAACTGATAAAATGCTCTGGTAAGAATGCCATTTTTTCCATCTTCCTGTGTTGTTTGCAAATTATGTTTTTACCTTCTGAGTTAGCCAATAAAAACTAATTTTTACTGGGTGTAGAAAACAGAAGACTTTGGCTCCTACAAAACAGAAAAAGAACTAAACTAACATTAATTCTTTTCACTCTACTAAATCCAAACTAAACAAATTGATAATTAAGAAGTAAATAAGTAAGATAAAAACTTAACCTACAAACAGGTAAGTGCTGGGGCCAGGGAAAAAATAAAGCCTTGCAAACTCAAAAGAAAAGGACAAACATTTCTCAACCATGTTCAGAAAGACAACTTGTTTCTACCAGTTATCTAAACTCATTCTTTCTCATTCCTTCCCCATTAACATAAAATAGTCTGAAAAGGCTACAGTAAAAAAGCAAAGACCTAACTTAAGGCATAAACTTAGCATAAGCTGTAGGAATCCATGTTAAGTTGCCTTTTCTGTGGAAAATAAGTCTTTTTTACTCTAAGTAACTCAAAAAAAGGCTCATCGAGAATTGAAATATGAGACTCCAGGAACAGATGAGTAACTGTGTGGGATCTCAGTGGAAAAGCCTTCTTCTCATTAAGTTTGTCATACATTGATTGAGAATAACAAACCGACACTATAAGAGACACACAAGAAGAAGGTTTTACACATAGGACAATGTGAGGTGCTGGAGCTGAAAAATGCTGCATATGTATAGATCTCAGCATACACAAGGCCTGTGGCTTTTCTAAGCCATATTTACTGCTTGGGCACTGAGTGCTTTCCCAAAAGTATATTCTAAAACTCTGGTTTCTTTACTCCATTGTACCTCTAACCTAACTCAATTAATATTTCACCTCTGCTCCTGGAGCATAAGAAATTAAAGAGAAAAAAGTTAAAAAGTGATTGACATGTAAGCTTGCATACGTAGTAGAGGGAGGGAAAGACACAAAATATTACAAAATGTGCTGGAGAATTAGATGTAAAATGAAAGCATGATGTTTTACTAGTGTGATGTATTAAGCTTTCAGTTTTCTGTTGCACACAATTTATTTTATACCAATGAGGCATAAGCAGACTACTAACTGATTATTACTGATTATTACTACATTACCCACCATTGTTTGAGTCCTTTGTTGATTTTCATTCTGAGGACAGTAGTAAAATGCCAACAGCCATAGCAAATCATCTGGGGCTACAGCTGCCTTCAGTAATTGTTCTGCTGCAATATCCAGCCATTCTCCAAAACAAGCAAGCAAAAACCAGGTTTCATAAAGGTCAGCAGAAGAGCTGGAAAATGAAGAGGCGGCAATTAAATACTTTGTTAAACACGTTAAAAATTCTTAGATTAAATGCAAAGAACACTGACATGAAAATAAAGATGATTTTAAGATAATGCCTTACCTGCTAAGCAGACTCATTTATTCTACTATCTGCAGAAAGGTCAAAGAGAACACACTCAGTGCTATTAACAGATTAACTCTGTCCATAAAACAGAATATCTCTAACACTGGTTTCCAATATATAGCATTGACAAAATATTATGTATTAAAATACACACCATAAATTATTCTTACTGTATACTGTCCAGTCTAAGGATTACCAAAACTTTAAATCACAATTTACATTCTAATGTACTGTTGTCATATTTCAGATTTCAGTTTCTCTGTCTTGTTTACACAGCACATATTTTTGGTAGTTTATGAGAAAATATATTTAGAGGAAGTAAGAGTAAAGCTTTTAAGGAAATCCATTTCCTGACTAGTTGGAGGCATATAGCAAGCTGTACTGGATCCAGTCTTATTCCACATTTACATCAAGGATGTGGATGAAGGGATAGAGTACATCCAGCCACCATTCAGAAACACCTGAACAGATGGGAGGACTGGCCAGACAAGAAGGTGATAGGTTTCAACACGAGCAAGTGTTGAGCATTATACCTGGAGGGAAAAACTGCATGACCAGTACAGGCTAAGGAAGGGTTGACCTGCTGGAAAGGAGAAAGACCTGGATGCTCTGTGGACAGCAGGCTGACGGTGAGCCAGCACTGTAATCTTGAGGCCACAAAGGCCGGTGATATCCTGAGCTGTGTTAAAAAGAGCAAGGCCAGGAGGTCAAGAGAAGTGATTCTCCCCCTCTACTCTGCCCTGATGAGGCCTCATCTGGAATAATGGTCCAGTTCTGGGCTCCCCAGTTCGGAAAAGACAAATAGATGCTGGAAAGGATCCAGCAAAGGGCCACAAAGATGATGAGGGGCCTGGAGCATCTCCCTTAACAGGAAAGGCTGAGTGACCTGGGGGTGTTCAGCCTGGAGAGGAAAAGAGAGGGACAGTCTCATCAATGCTTATAAATATGCTTATAAATACGTGCAGGGCAGGAGTCAAGTGGATGGGTCCAGGCTCTTTTCAGTGGTGTGCAGCAATAGAACAAAGGGGCAGAGAGCAGAAATTGGAACACAGAAAGTTTGAGGCAAACATGAGGTAGGACTGCTATTCTTTGAGAGTGACAGAGCACTGGAACAGCCTGCCCAGAGAGGTGGTGGATTCTCCTTCTCTGGAGATATTCAGTAGCTGCCTGGACACTTTCCTGTGGAAACCATTGTGGGGAACCTGATTGAGCAGATGGTTAAACTAAATGACCTCCAGAGGTCCCTTCCAACCACCATGATTCTCTGATTCTGTGACAGATCAAAGAATAGCTGAAAGGAGATTAAGAACCAAGAACAGTCCTATTACGTTAGGGAAGATGTTTAAGAATCATAGATTTTTCTTAAATTTCATTCCTGGGGTTACCCAGAGCTGCTGTATCACTCTTCTCAGGAAACTTCAAGACATTTTACAAATTTCTAGAGTAAATGAATTTCTCTAATACCAGCATGTCACCTACAAAATGACAGCTGGAATAAACTGCTTTATCTTTATGACTTTCTGAAGAGGTGTGTTGTCCCATTTTATGGCTGAAGACTTGATGTGCGCAGATAACAATCTATGTGTCATGTATATTGTTGACACGTTGTTTATGGGTAGCACAGAAATTACTGACTCTGTAAATGACTCTGCTTATGTGTCACAGAATCCTGGGGTGGCAAAATTCAATTCCTAGGACGCAGATCTACCATATTATTATTTTTGGATAAACTTGACCACTGCCTTCATACATAAGAGGTTAGTATAATATTGGCAGAAAAATAGATTACTGAGATAACTGATACAGACGACACTGTTGTTGATATTCCACAACTTTGGGAGGGTAGCAGAATGTCTCTGACTGCAAAGAACTGGAGACGTTTGACAAAATATTAGACTAAAATTCCTTAGATAAGGCAACATGATCAGCGCTGCTGAAGTCTTTGAAGTTCTTAGAACCAGATCAAGATCATCACGTCCAACCACAACATAACCATAATACCCTAACTATAACAACCCACTGCTAAATCATGTCCCTAAACATGAAGCAACCTGTTTATTAGAAGAGCACAGGAAGCTTTTTGCCGTAAGACTTAGTATTTGGTGAAAAACAAAAATCACTGGAAAATGAGAGCACCTTATAAACAGAGTGTAATGTCTATGAGAGAAAAGGATATGCTGTACAGTAGCTATTTTTGCTCCTCTGTTAATCTTATTACGCAGAAAGGATACAGAATCAGGAATAAAGCAATGAAAGAAAATTAAATACAGTTCCTTGTTGATATTAGTACTTAAGAACTTAGGTTAGATCTTTTTTCCTGCCAGCTGAATGGGATTTTGGAGAAAAAATAATTGTTGCGTGAATTCTAAAGGAAGTAGGAAGATATTCTGGCAAGTACAATACCATTCAAACTAGTGTATTAACGAGGCAAAGGAAGTGAAAAGACAATATAAGCCAATAAAGCGCTAGGGAATAAAGGAAAAGAGACATACTTCTTTTACTGTAACACATTATGATGGATGATATTTTATTTATTCTGAGTTACATATTTTTAAGAAACCAGGGTCACCCACTGGTCAATTTCAAGGACAAAAACATTTGACAGACTTCAGAGCGGAATAGACACAGCGACACAGCACTGAGCTGCAGTGCAGTTCATACACAAAGCAAGAAGTAGGCACCAGACAGCCAGGCCTCAGAGGGAACAGCAAAAAGCTTTTTTTTGACATTAACAAAAATAAAAGCCTTCACAAGTTAACTGAGACAAATTGAGGATTCAAGGGTCTGCCATTTAAAATACCGAAGTGTTATATGTTTCTATTAAAATACTCCATTTTTAAAATAAAAACTAAACTGGTTCCTGGAATTTATTTTTTTTTAAATGTCTTTAAGATTTGGCATCCTAAGGACAAGGAAGAGGTTATGGCATTGCTAAGTAAAAGTCCTGGTTGCTAACTTTGCATTGGACCCTCTCTAGACATGACAATGGCTTTGGAAGTTCTGGTTAAACAGAACTGAAATGCAGTCCTGAATCAGTTGTAAAGTTTCATGGGAGAAATGGCAGATTAGGCAGGTAAGCATTTCTGTCACACCTAGCTGTTTGCTGAAATTTAACAAACAAGGTGTTGTTGTCTTTTTAACTCAGGCATATTGGCCAGGTGTACAGATGCTACGAAGTCCTTGTTCAGTAAGTAATTCAAGTGCTAGACTCCAAAACAAAGCTAATTTTAAGAGAAGATTATAGACTTAATGAAATGTGGTAATTTCAGATGACATAACTTTTCACAAAGTAACACATTCAAGTGACAAGAAACTAGAAATACTGCTTACCTAATGTTTGTATCTTCTACTATGGATTTAAGCATATCTGAAATGTGTTTCAAATGTTGCACCCAGCGTGTAGATGGCAATTCTGAGGAGAGAGAAGGAAAAGAAAGGCCTTAGAAGATGGCTTTTCGTTTTTTTATTTAAAAAAATTCTGTCCAACTAGAACAGAACAATAAAATTGAACACATTAAGACAGCATTAAAGCTTTTGCACAGGATTCAATTATCAACAAGCAATTAAAATTTCCTCTTAAAATTATCAAATTTTCAACAATAACTGTTTTTGTGTTTCTTAGAACAGTTCGTTGACAGTCATGCGAGAAATCAGAGTTAGGAATACTCTTTGAATAAGGCTGATGTACCCTGGTGTAAACTCTAGCTCAATATTAACATATTCTGAGTGGAACAGAATTAAGAGAACTGCGATTTATCAAAATAGAAAAAAAAAAAAAAAAGTAAATTAGGTTTGCAGAACCTAGGCAGCAGAACTCAAACTTCTCTTGTTCAGAGACAAACAAGTCAAGACATTTTTTTTTACATATATGGCATATAATCACAATTAACAGTATTATGTTTAATATGCCTCAGACTTTCATATCTTCTCTTAATTCCTAATATCATGGTTCTAATGCAAAAATAATGCACTCTGTCTCTTACGGTTTTCTTTAAAGTTATATCTGTGTTACAGCCATGTAATAATTAGATGTTTCTAATAAAAAACGCAATAAAAGAACACTGTGAAAATTGCTACAAAAAAACACCCAGTTTAGGAAATGGCAAAATTCAGAAAATAGTCCTTTGTAAAGTTTTTTTTTAACACATATAAAGATTATGCAAGGTAGAAAATGCTGCAAATGTGAACTGAAGAAACTTACCAGAAGGGCGTCTTAGTAAAGCAATTACAAGAGGCTGGGGGTGGTGAGAGAAGTAGGCCTTCAGAGGAAATTTATGCTAAGATAAAAAATTATTATTTTAAGAGCTTTCTGGTCAGATTTCAAAACAAGCCCATAGCAAACAACTTCATCCAACATAGTAACCAGCAACACAGTCTGAAGCAAGAGAACACAGAATTCTCCACTTTAAGATTTTATACAAAGAAGGGAGATAGACAGACAGTTGCGAAAAGCTTGACTATTATTTATGGATTGCTTATAGATTTTTTAAAATACATGCATAAAAATGACTTAAGAGTGTGAAGAAAATTACATCTTAAGATATAAAGATATAACCTAATAATATTAACAGGCTTTTTTCTGTAATCATAAATGTCTTCATTCTTAATACAAAAGGGCTAAAATAGATACTAGTTTAATTTCCTTTTCTACTGCAAGCAGCTTCATGCACCATACCAAACTAAGATTTAGTAACATCAACAAAATCTAAGGATGTAATGTAGGTTATTGCTTGATGTATAAAAATGGAAAAATAAAATTCTTAGGATGTGACTCAGCACAAGGCAGGGTAGTCACAGGTAACAAACTGATCCTCTGTTTATCTCAGTGTGCGCAATTCAGACTCACACACCTTGCCCTCAGGCCCTTCACCACATTCACAGTCCTCCTTTGGACACTCTTATGTGCCTCTCCTATTGTTGCACCCAGTGCTGTATCCAGTGCAGGAGGTGAGGCTGCACAACGCAGAGCAGAGAGGACAATCCCTACCCTCACCCGCGGGCAGTGCTGGGCCAGACGCACCCCAGGGTACAGTTGTCCCTTTGGGCTGCCTGGGAACGCTGCTGCCTCAGGTTCAACTTAATCAGTGTCTAAAAACACCAGACAGGAGGGTTCGAAGAACACAGTCAAGCTCCTCACAGTGGTACACAGTGACAGATCAAGAGGCACTGGGCACAAACTGGAACGCAGGTGGGTTCCTCTGAGCATTAAGAAACATTTTGTCACTATACAGGTAACTGATCGTTGACACAGTTTGCCCAGAGAGGTGGTGGAGTCTCTGTCCTTGGAGATATTATAAGCAGTTTGGACACAGTCTTGTGCAAACCTGCTCTAGGTGGCCATTTATGAACAAATGGTTTGGGTCCAGATGACTTCTACAGATCCCTTTCAACTTCAGCTATTTTGTGAATCAAAGTTGTCCTTACCTTAGAACTGTCCTTTTGGAGTAAGAGAATAGTCAGTAAGAAAGATCAACACCTGAAATGCAGACTGGGAATGTGAACTATAGAATTTGACGTGTTTCTAAACCAAATGAAGATCATATTCAGTTTGGGAAAACGTACTTCATGTGTGAAATACACATGTATACCTTATAAATAAACAGAATGGCACATTCTCTCTGCTCACTTTTTTGTTCTGTAAACAATAATAAATTGAAATTATAGCATATTAATATACACAGTAATCTTAGCCAGTGTATCACTAGTATAGTAAGGCTAGAAGTCTACTTATGATGTAGAACTTAATAATCCCTATATTAAAATATCTATCCAGTCAATTAGCTTTAATCAAAAATCCCCTTGAAAAAGCAGCCCTTGACACGCTTAGTAGCCAAGACAACCCACATCGTAAGTCACATATGAAAAACAGTATTGTAAAGCAATTATTTATTGTGAGAAAACCAGTTTCAGAATACGGTTTAAGAAAAAAAAAAAAACATTTTTGCTTCCAATAATACATACATAGGAATTTAGGCAGATAACTCTTTTCTTACATAAGCCATCACGAATTGCTAGACAAGGTTCTAAGACACAGAATCATAGAATCATAGATAGCATTGATCAGGTTGGAAGAGACCTTCAAGATCATCAAGTCCAACCGCAACCAAACCATACTACCCTAAATCTAACAACCCAAACTTGCCTGGATTATTCTAATTGCCATGATGTAAAACTGAAAATAAAAGTTGAAAACTCATAAAATATTTATCTAGCTATTTAAAACAACACTCACAGGTGAAAACCACTTACAGTCCTAATGGAAAACAACTCTGGAAAAAAAAAACCAACAACAGTTTCCATCAAATAAAAACAGTAGCTTTAAGTTCATAAATCTATAAATAACCTGACCCCAAATCCTTAAGTCAGCTATTGTTACCATCACAAACTTGAAAGGAATCTGCTTCTACAAAGCACAGGGAGGATCATCCCAACTGTGGATCCCAGTAAAGTCTACAAAGTCAAAACATTTTTTTGGACATTTCTGTTCACATTGCCTCTTTTCAATTAACTGTACTCAAAATCCCTAAGACCTTAGATGACCTAGCCACAATTTTCTTCATTCTCTGTCATTATTAATCATTTTACCATTCTCCAAAGAAGTTACATCATTGACAGACATCCAGAAAACAGGGTGGACAAAGATGAGTGCCCTACGTATATATGTAATATTAGTAAGGCAAAAAATACAGAGTGATTTAAACAGAGTTTAGGAAGTAATCCGCCTGCAGAATTTTGTGCCAACCATAAGTTAACTTTATAGTTAATTCAGAAACTCTGAAAGAAGGGATTTTAAATCCTAATATTGAAGAAAGCATCTTAACTAAAGCCTCATAAATTAAACTGTATAACATTCAAATAGAGAAAACATTAAAGACCACTTTCAGAGAAGTAGGCAAGAGTCCACGTTGTAATGTCAGTAGATGAAGGACTGTAGACTGTGATGCAAACACACCACACACACAACAGGATTAGCCCTGGATGTCTGGTGGGTGTGGGATCTTCACTTGTTTTCTCCACCCAGACACCCGCACCTGAGGCTATACAATGTGCTGCTGCCATGTGCAACCAGAATGGCATAAAATTAACATGTACAGCACCTACATATTAAACATGACAGCTGCAGTTTCATTCTTAAGTCATATTGCCTGAAGACAGAAGATGATAGATTCAATCACAATGGTAATTAAAGGTCAGTACACCACAAGTATCCACATGAAGGCCCCAAATCTTCTTAACTACCATCTCCCCAAGAAGCTGCAAAACTCAAAGGAATGAAAAATTTCCTTAAGTCTAAAACAAAAAGCATTTAAATGACAATTTCCAAAATTACAACATAGGCATTGGAGTTAAAAGCAAACAAAAAACCCAACATGATTATCATGTGTGATCTAAGAAACTAACAAGGAGTTTGTTACCTATAAACAAAACAGAACCATTCTGTATCTCCCATTTTAAACATTAAAAGTGAGAAGCTGAACCTGCTGTTGGTTAAAGTCGTACATACAAAAATTAATCTACTACATTCAGTTTAGTATGAACAATGTAAAAGCCTGTGCAGAAGTAAAGATGCTAAGCTGGGAAATTTGAAGCTTTAAACTAAGGAAAGTTTTCTGAGTGGTCACTATTAACAGCCACAAATTGGATGGGGATGCAAAGAGCAGACAATAGAGAGGACTGGAGATAGGCTGGGGTTTATTACGTATGGATTTTTTTATTCTCAAGAACTCTGCTACATCAAAAGAAAAAGTATTAAGATTTTTGCCTGTTCTGTCAAAGATGAATAACAAAAATCATAGAAGCACTCTATGATAACAATTTAATTGCCCCTGAGAAAATTATAGTTCAGGTTGTAGGACTATTCCAGGATAAATTCAGGAAAATTTCTCCAGTATGTATGCTGGCTTCATACTGTATTTCTATTCACAGGCAAAAACATCTGAACTGAAATTTGGCAAATATGTACAACTGTAGGGGGACAACTATTATTAAACTCATTACATTCAGTGACCATTCTTATCAGTAGAATTGATATTTTCTTGCAAAATTTTGTATCTTCTGACTGAAGAGAAACATTAAGGATTAGGTCTTGACTAACCTGCTTGTTTTCATTCTGCTGAACCTGAACGAAGAGCTGCATAAATACTCGTATTATGGTCATAACTTCAGGAGTTCCATCAGTTTCCAACAGTGCATTCCTAAGCATTGAAAAGTTAGATTATGACAGATTAGATAACTTGTCTGCCAACTACAGCAATGTTATTGAAGGGATGAGAAAGAAAAAAGGTACGTTCTTTACATGTTCTAGCTTCAAGCCATGCCTGAGCTCATCATGCTAATTATGCCAGAAGTACCAGTGCTGCAGGGTTTTGTTCTTTTTTTAAAGAAAATATATGTAACCTCCACAAATACTCTGGATTTATTATGTATGTAAACAAACATATGAATATAATTTACTCTAACAATAAATGAAAAAAATGATAAAATTAAAAATCAGACTATCACAACTTTGTTAGGTAAAATTGGTATCCATTTTATGGGTTGAATACAACTAATCAACTAAACAACACACAACTAAGCATACGTAAGTGTTTTGATGGAAGGCATTCACAGCCATGTCAGAGTGAAATTATAATCTCCTGGGATATGGTACCTTGAGCACAAAATATACATATGTATATCTTAAATTGTTAAATAGTGCACTCTCAATAAAGTCAGGTCAAAGAAGAAGAAAGTTGCTGTTCAAATATAAAAGTTCCACAGATAAAAAATTACATAAGGAGATAAAACTTTAATATTAAATAATACAGAAACAAGTCAATCACTGTGACTCCTTAGTGAACAGCATCAATAAATGAGCACAATCACAAATAACTACATACCAAAGGCAAATTAGATCCATAATTACTACAGATTTCATTACAGATTGATGCATTCCAAAGTGTTTTCATTGGTGAAATCATCAAATATACTCTTGAGTTTCAGGAAGGTGAATGTTTTAACTGTCCCTTCCATAAGGCATAATGCACAAATAGAAGACAAAAGTACATGGGCAGTCAAGAGCAATTTTCATTCTCATCTTTGAACAATGTGTAAAGAAAACAGTTCAAAGTAAGCTACCACTGAGATCTCCTAGGGTTCATTTTGTTAGATTTTTTTTTCCATAACCATCAATGAGATGAGAAAAACCAACATACTACTGTAATTTAGAAATTTCATAAAACTGTGGGCAAATCAGACATAAGAAGCAGTATATAAACTCAGGCTAGGTGTATGGAATGGGCTATAAGCTAGTGTGCCTCTAGTCAGGGAAAAAAGTTGGGGAAACAAGTTAATATGCATGAGGTAAAACAATTTAGCACAGTCAGGTAAAGAACAGGAAAAGCTATTCCTGAAAGAAACATATATATAAGTTTTAGATATGTGTTTCCAAAAGAGTTTTAGGGCCACCCTTGTTCTCAGTCCCCACACCTTCCAATGAAACAAATTTTATTCCAGGTATAGATACATAGTGCAATCTCCAAGCTGTATAATGCAAGTCATTTTTCAAGAGCTAGACTGTCATTAGAAGAATGGTAAAATAAGCAGAAACGCAAGCAAAGGGTAAAATCCACTGAAAATACAAATGACTGGAAGCCCCCATGTGGTTAACAACATACATAGCTTCAAATGACCATGACAAAAAAAGCATGAACTCACTGAACAGGCAGGTCAGTAATTTACTGCAAGAGCATATCTATCTAAATCCTGAGGATTATTAACATAGTAAAAAAGAGGCCATGTTGACAAGTACAAACATTAAAGCTACACGCCACCTGCAAGTTGGCATGAGCCAAGATATTACAGATCATGTATAGCTTTCATATCAAAACAGTATTTCAACTACAACTCTCCACTAAATTGGAAAATCAATTCTAACTTCTAAAGGCTAAAATAGAAGGTAGTCAATTGTATCAACAATTATTATATTTTAAACTTCAAATAAAGGTCGTGGGATTTTTAACATTTACTGTTATTTACAGTACAATACACAGAAGAGTAGCCTGCAGCACTCAGCACCAGAACATGACATCCAGAAATTATAACCTTACATATCTGCATGAAGAAAATCCCCAGTGTACTAACTGGCCATCAAAAACACTTCCCACTATATTTTCAGAACTTACTTGAAGATTTCATTAACAATTCTGAAAATGGCAGGATGGCTTGCAGCTTGTGGCTGTTCATAAACAAATGGAAGGAAATTAGTCATTAAGAAAAAGCAACTCAAACAACTGTCACTGCATAATTTATGTCTTATGGATAGAATCATGCTGCAACTACAAAATTGTAAATCTCAAATCAACTCTTTCTATCATATTTTCTCAAGATTCGATTTTTCAAAATCACAGATAGAGAGCTACAGTGACACTAAGCAGGCTGAGCAGCAAATAAACACAACACCTGGGCTGCAAACTGTTTATGACAACAAGCACTAAAAATAGGAAGAGTGGTAGGAGAAACAAAGGAGTTCATTGCATGCAATTGCTGGAGGCAAAAGACACCAATAAGTTTACTAAAAGCTTTCTGCCTGCCTTTACAGAAAATCCCTTTTGGGTACACTTAGAGATTCTTGATACACCTTCAAAATTAAATTCCAGAAATTGAATTTATCTCCTTGTCTTTAACACCACCACATGTACCTTAGTCTAAGACATTTTTACAGATATTACGCTCTTCTCTGAACTGCAGAGCTGCTAACATTACAAATTTATCTCAGTACATCAGATTGTATACATGCATTCTTTTTACTAGGGAAGCTTTCTGTATTCATGGTACTGCCACACAAAGAAAGTTTGAAAACTTTTTTTTTAACTCTGTTTAAAGAAAGTTATTTTAAACATGCACTTGTAAACACACTACTTTCTAATCCCACACTCTGAAATTCTAAGATTTAAGTAAGCTTTTGTACAGCAACAAAACTAAGTAACTATTTACACGTGTAGCCTAGCTTAAAAACAAAACCTAAAAACAAGGAAAAGCCCTGTGTTTTTGAAATTAGCACCAGAAGATTTGATGAGAACATAATTCCTGAACAATTCAGAATGATGCATGTCTAATAAAAACTATTTTATAGACTTTAGAATATGCTGAAGGACCAGTGTTTACGCATGGCCTACACTGTTAACAGGTCAAGTGTCTGAAGCACCATCCCAAAGAATTCTGCATCTGTTTCAAGCTAAGAAGTATTAAGTAGAAGAATTCTCTATTTATTTAATTTCACATACGCAGAATGAGGACTTTTAACTGAGATAATAATCCCAGAAATTACGAGACAAACTTTAATAGAAACGACTTAGAAGAGCTCTTACAAGAACAGCTCCTTTTTTTCTCATAGCTGTCTTTGCACGCTGGATATTACGTGGCATCTTGTTCTGGAGTTTTACCTTACTTTCTGTGGTAGGGCTGTAGCTAAATTGTTCCATGTGTGCCATCTAGTGTTGGAGAGTATTTACAGTTGGTTTCTTAGACATGCCGAACTGCAGCCATCTGGTTGCAAGGTTGGACCCCCAAATTCCACTGTTAGAGGAAATCCTGGACCAGACGACCTCCAGAGGTCCCTTCCAATTTCTAACATTTTCTGGAAACAGTGGGGTGTGAAAACAGTGTTCCACCAGTCCTATGGGTTAAATTCAGTTCTCTGCTCTCTTTTCAGATATTCTATATTTAACACACAAAACCATTGTTCCCTAAGACTAGTAAGGGTCAACTAGCCACATATATCAAGACAAAACCATAGCTCCTTTGAAACAGACCAAAATAGATGTGTTCTATTTCACTCTTTCCTCCCATACAGCAGCAATCAACAATAATCAATACAAGGAAACACCATTAATAGTTTCCTCTACTTAATATACATGAGCACTGGAAAGGAAAAGCAGCCTCATATTACAAGATTTTGATCAATGGACTGTATGCAATTTATTTGAAAGTACTCAAAATAAGAGTATTACCATAGCATAACAGTCTCCCAGGCAATGTGAAGATGTGCCTTTGATGCAGTATGCCACACTATAGAAGACAGGAGGGAGAGATGCTTGAGTTTGGGAGGGTTTCTCAGAGGACCTCCAGGTTTTTAACAATTTCTTTTTTTTTTCCCCTATTTTTCCCCCACCAATAATATCTTCTTATAATTTAATAATTTAATCTGTAAATATATTTTTTTTTTTTCAGAGAAAGTTCAGAAAATCTCACCTCTACTGGGAGCTTGTTCCAGCTCTTTTCAAATACACACATTTCATGTAACACAACAATTCAGAAGATTCAAACATGGGGAAATTGAACTGCATGTGTGTTATAACAATAACATATTGAAAGAACGTGAGCACTTCAGAAAACCACCTCACACAAAAACAAAGTGATTTTTAAAAGGAAGTAAGAAAAAGACATAGTAACACGAAATACTACATGCACACGTTCTATAAAACTACAGTACTCTATTATCTGCATCAATTGAAAGAAGAATCCTAAACAGCCTGTGTAATGCAAAGCCAGAACTGAATGAGGAAATAAAAAAATATATTTGCTTCTACAGGATGCATGTAAATGAGATATGGATTAGGTTAAGTGTTGATCCAGTCTCAGACAAAACCTGTGGATAAGGCGAAGCAGAAGGACAGTTCAAGGGCATAGGAGCAACAGCAGCAAGGAAGGCTCTATAGGGAGAGCTTTAACTATAGAGCACAATGTACTTTTAATTCTTAGCTGGACTTCGAAAACTGCATAGTGTGGAAAAACAAAGCACAGCAATCACAGCCGATTTATAAAGGAGAAGTCGACAAACACCAAGCCTCTCAAACTACTGGAACAGGGTTTTCTTGCAACACGACTTTGAACATAACAAAATCACTCAGGAAAGCTATCTAAGAGTTGAACGTAAACTACAACTGACACTGATTTGCTGACATATTTGTTTACAAAAATGAGCTTAGGAATCTGCTTACATATATATTTATATACTTCTAGTAAACTGCAAAATTCTGACCATGCTAAATATTGTTAACTCACACACAAACTTCAGTATTGCTTCAGAAAGGAAGACATCCACCCACCCAACAAGTTCTGAAGAGGCTAAAAGAAATTTTGTAGCACTCAATTCATTTGTTTTTGCCACTTCTAAACAGACACACAACTTAAAATATTATTTCCAGTCAAGTCTAAGAAACCACAAGCCTAATAGCTTACCTCATTAAACACAAGTTAGTGGGTCATCATACTATTAATAGTCCCCCAAATTCAAATGTAAGAATACTGCATCTCAAGTTTCTTCCCCAGACAAGCACAGTAGTTTACAACCATTGGAATAGTGTAGGTCCTGTAAGGTTTGTATATTGTTTGGTTGCTGTTTCGAAACACTTTGTTTAGATAATTGACTCTAATAATGCAATTATGAAATGGCTTGGTGATTTTTCCATCTTAAAATATTCTGTAATCAAAACACTAACTGCCTATTTGTACACTACAGATTTTCTTGCAAATGGAAGAAACACAAAAATCAACCAATTTGTGTCTCACTTTCCCACTTTTTTTATTACTGTTTAAAACAAAGAGGTTACATCCTACAAATACGATAATCCAACTGTCAAAACATGTTAATTAATACCACTAATTAAATATTCATATGTTTTTTAAGCAGGCTGTTGGATTCAAGGTGCTGATTGGTATAACAGGCAAGTATCCTCAAAGCGTACAAGTTTTACAAAATATCATTAGAATTTCAGATCATAATTTCTGGACCCAATCCTTTCCCCCTTCAATCTTTGAAGCTTCTTACCCCATTGTTTTTAACTGTTAAGCCATCTCCCCCTTATATACCCTCTCTCTTATCAGCTTCTACCAAAAAGCAGTATCATCTCCTAACTGCATACATATTTATGCTTCCTTTCATTCCACTCCTTGTCCACAGGATGTCCTCTGTAAACCAGCAATCAAAGCTGCTGCAGTGGTGCTTCCTCTTTCTGAAAGCTTTATTTTGAAAGGACCCCAAGTTTTTGGAGCAGAGGCAAACATACACAATCAAAGTGTGCTAGCACAGAAGGTTCTATTCTTTTAAGGGAAACTTAGTAAAAAAAGGTAAATACGAAAATGAAATGAAAATCATTAACAAACAACAATTAACCAACAATTAAATCATTTTATTACCTTCTATATTTCTTTCATATTTTAACATAGATTATTTTTTTCTCAGCTAACTGTGGCATCATGCATTGCATTAAGCTCACTGTGTTTTCGATAGAGAAACGACACACAGGCCTTGTACGTGAGCATTGTCTTCTGGGACACAAGAACCTCAGACAACTCCTGAAGTGCAACTCAGCCCAGGCTCATTACTTTGAAAGGGGTACTGTGTCATTATGTTTTCTAATAGGAAATGAGATTTTTAGTGAAAAAAAAAAATTGCCTTTTGCCTGAAAGAGCAGTATCAAATGCACTACAGTGTTTAACGTACCAGAAGCGAATCTTTTATGACACCAGCCACTTTTTCCAAAGAAGTTATCTGAAGGGAAATCAGCTGGTCCAAAAGATGTAATGTAGCGCTTTCAAGGCTCGGTAAGTGACGCTGCCAGAGGCTGAAGACAGCTGATTCAGAAAGGGAGATCTTCTTCCTGGTTTGAGAGAAAAATAATTGTTTTTCCCATGAGAAAATGGAAGATGCACAAAAAATATTCCTTTTTTTCTTTTTTTTTCTTTTTTTAAGCACACTTGGGAAAAAAGAAGAAAAAAAGATCAACTTGCAGCAAAAGAGAAAATCTCATTTACAGTATTCTATTTGGTATAAAATAACAAAGGCAAAAAGCAACTCAGAATCACCATTTCACATTTGTTTTCCAGTTATTTTCCTTGACTGCCAGGAGCATATGCAGAAAGCAGAACATGTCCTTTTACTTTGTATTTTACATTTTTACATTATATTTTACATTGACTATGTTTGCTGGAACCCTTGGGGAGTAATGATATATACAATAACCTCCATTGGAACATCTCAAAAATAATGTTGAGTACAGAGGGAGCAATTAAAACTTCTACTTAACAGGAAATAAATGTGCATGCATAATTGAATTAAAGTGCTCACAAAGGATCCCTTCTATTATATAAAAAAAATCCTTAAGACATAACAGCAACTTCGTAAGAATTATGAGATTTCTGTGTGCTTTTTGTTTTTAAAACTTTGGGTTGTATATTCCTAGTACTAAGTGATCTTTCATTTGTCCCACATAAAGATTGTCAAGTTCTCAAGAAATAATGTCAGTCCTACAGTAATGAGCAGTGCACAGGTTTGACACTCTTGTGTCTACATCCTATTATCTAGTAAATATGTTGTAACATCTGGTAGCTTCAGAGGCAGCTATTTCTCATGACTTCCATTCAAACAGAATATGACGGACATCTATCCTGAGGACAGACTGTCATCCTCCGTCATCAGAGGAATTTCTTAGCTGACCAAACATGATGCAGGCATGCAACAGCACTGACTCTGAACAAAACTCAAGACCAACCTTTTCAGCAACGACTGAGAATAAATCAAGCCACCTTTCCTTTCATGGCATAGGCAGTTTTTCTGATGTTCAGCTTCACTCAGATGGCTTTTATACATCAGCTGATTACCAGTAGCAAAACAAGCGAAGCTGTATTTCAAAACTGCTTTCTTAAGTCTCATTAAAAGGAACCTGCTGAAATTCAGCAAAATTGAAAATCTTCATAACCATTTTCACAATAAAAATAAGAGAAATGTGGAAAATTAAAGGTGCTTCTCTAAACTTCAAGTTAGGAATGTTGATACATTTCCATTAAAGGTAAATAATATTTCTATGGAAAGTGATAATACCTTTGACCAGCTTACTAAACTCCTGAAATCTAATTTAACCTCCATTTTTGAAACGGATGTGACAAATTTTCAGTCAATATTTAAAGCTGCTCTGCTGCAATTTGTACACCAGCAATTTAAAATTCCACTGAGCTCTGCCATTCAAATACAAAGGAGCTATTTTTTTTATAATATACGAGATGAACGGTGCATTCAGCATTCAAATCCGAAGAGAAGCCATTTGTTTGAATGGATAATCTTTATAAGAAGCAGAAAAAACATATGGACCATACTACTTACTTTAAAAAGGCATCATTCACAGCCTCTAAGAACTCCAAGCTAAGAATTTCTTTTGATGCTCCCCCATGGTAAACAAGAAGTGTTTCCAGCAATGGAGTTAGACCAGGCAAAGTAATAAGTGGGAGACAGAAAAGGGACACAGCATTCACACGACTGTCTGAAATTCTGAGGAGAAATAAACAAAGTTTCCATTTTAGAAAAACTGAAACTTTAATTACTAAATCCACAGGGTAAAATAAGATAAAATTTGTTGCAGAAGATTAAATACAAGAGATGCATACTGTTGATTCATCAAGACATACTGTCTAGAAGTCTCAAAATTTTGATATTTTAGTGGTCAGGGCATACCATGTGAAGAACATTAGTCCAATTCTGACATGCAGATAGTTATGTATGCTTAGTAATTACACACTTCTTAGTCCTTTCCAGGGAACAGCAAAGCACAGGTAAAGAAGACTACAGTTTCACAGCTCCTGTGTAAGTTTGCTAGATTCTAAGAAGAAAAAATGCTGCTTTTAACACTTCCTGTTGCTTTCTTGACCTCCCTCCTCTTAATGTATAACTTCCATTAATCCCGCTGTCTTTAAGCATTCAAGCAAAAAACTATTTGTCTTACAAATCTATACTTGAAGGACTGTGTGATGTCTTTCAATCTTTATTTATGACCCACTCACATGACCTGCTAAAACCACACACTTGTAAATAGCAAAAGACAGCGATACAGCTCACCACAGTTCTAGAAACATAATTTATGAACAGTGGAAGCTAACATGTTGCCTAACAGTCAGCATAAGTTGTGACACAAATGCTACAACTGTTAGATAATCACAGTGATATTCAGTGAGAGAAATTAAACATGAAACATTTTCAAACACTCAATTTTTCATTAATACCTAATAAAAAATGAGAGTAAGGTTTTCCATACTGAAATGCTTTGAGACCAAGTTTGTCTATGAGAAGTGATTCTCTAAAATGATAATTACTGGACTGATACTTATTCTGCAGAAATATTTTCCAAGCTCTGTATATAAAGTCGACATGGATTAGGTACTTTTTAAATCAGTCCCCTTTACAAAATTCTGTTTCTAATTCCTTATTCAGAAATAGCAAAAAAGCTGCTTACTTTACTCTTAATTCAAGAAGAAAACTCTAAATACATTTTTCTTTCTCTGCATAAGCTTCAAAATAGGTAAGTTATTGGAGAATACTGTGCAGTGCAGTCCCCTGCGTGCAATGAATTTCAAAAAACAGATTTATGTTGGAAAGGACTTTAAATATTATCTAGGAAGTTTCACCTCTGCTGCTGTGGGCAGGGACACCTCACAGGACCTCATGCCTTTGGGCAACAATTCCAGGAGTGGGGAATCCACAGTTTCACTGGGCAGCCTGTTACAGTGCCTCACCATTCTCTGAGCAAAGAATTTCTTCCTATTGACTATCTAAAACCATGCTCATTTAGCTTAAAGCCTTTGTTCCTTGTCCTTTAAATACATTTCCTGGTAAGAGTCCCTCTCTCTCCAGTTTTCTTACAGGTCCCTTTTAGGTACTGGAATGCCACAATGAAGTCTCCTCAGAGCCTTCTCCAAGCTGAACAAAACCAACTCTCTCAGATTGTCTTCATAGCAAGAGGTGCTCCAGCCCTCTGATCAACTTTGTGGCCCTTCTCAGGACTCTCTCTCCAACAAGCCCATGCCCTGGGGGCATGCTGCGGGTCCTAGAGCTGAATGCAGTACCCCAGATGGGGCCTAACAAGATCAGAAAAGACAGAAATTCTAGCCAATTTCTTATAAACTGAGTTGTCCATCCAACAAATCCATGTCTCTCCAATCTAGAGACATGGATGGCATGTGGGCCAGTGTCAAACAGTTAGATGGCATCAGTTACTCCTCTCTTAACCATCAATGCTGTCACCTCATTATAGAAGGTCACAAAACTTTTCAGACATAGCTTGCCCCTGTGAAGCCATGGTGGTTGTCACCAGTCACCTCTTTGTTTTCATGGAAACATGAGCCTCTGCATAGTTTCCAGGAGGAAACTATGTTCCACAATCTTGCCAGGCACAGAAGTGAGATTGCCTGGCTTGCGGGTTCCCTGGGTCTTCCTTCTTCACTTCATAGAAATGGAGTTTAAATTTCACATCACTCAACTGCCACAACACCTCAAATATGATGGACAGTGGCTTAGCAACTTGATCTGCAAGTTTCCTTAGGACCTGCAGATATCTCTCATTGTGTCCCATGGACTTGTATGCCTTCACATCTTAGGCAGTGTTCAACTTGATCTTCTGTACTGAGTAGTTCCTCATTCCCCCAGATCCTGCCTTTACCTCTGTGACTGAATCGTGTGACTAGAGCACTTGCAGATAAAAATTGAGGCAAGAAAGTTTCCACAGATGATGTCCATCGAGGCAAGAAAGTTTCCACAGATATTGTCCATGTTGCTGTAAGCATCACTAAGCAAAGAAATGAAAACATATACACCTCAAATTGCAAACTAAATCTGTCTCCACAAAATGAACAAACTGCTATGTCATAATTTCCATGCTCCAAATCCACAAGTACAAACTCCTGGTACAAATCAGATATTCCTCTGATTTCCCATTCATTTTGCAGCTTAGTCTGCATTGTAAAATGTGAGTGTTTGTTTTCTACACTGACCAAAACTGAACAGTCTATGTGACTGCAGTACAAATTAGATCTAATAAATTCAGGTCATTTATTCATTCTTACAAAAACATCCAGGTGCAGGAAAGAACTGTGGAAAATAGCCAAACAAAACAAAACAAAATAAAACAGAAGGTATTACACGGTGAAGATCTTTCAGACACCTTCCTCTTTCCTGTAACTTTACAGCCTAAGTGGTGTTACATGGGTAATAAAACTCATTTCATCAGCGTCAGCAGATTTGAGTCTGAAGAACAAGAGAGTACGCACAGCAAGGCCATACACCTTTTTTTTTTTTTTCCAGCTGTAATACACAGAATTTACATGCAGTCAGAAAGACAGATCTACCAATGTAGTCTAATATTTTTTTAAGTATTTACAAAAGACTATGATCTGCATTTCAAAGCCAGTGGAGAACAGTCATGTCCAAAATAGCAGTGTTAGGTAAATTCCCTTTCAGAGATTTTGGCTTGACCTACTGTATCTAAATAGTATGTAGTCTCATTGACTACACCTAGACATGTAGAAATACAATATACAATGCAGCAAGACAATTGTTAGCACTTCCTGATAATCTGAATCGGAGACCTCGCCAGAGCATATCACAGCTTCCTCCCCACCCACTTTCCCAGACTTTCTTCCTCAGACAAGAGGGGTAAGGAAGCAGTTAAAGGGTGGAGACACTATGTGCTTGGGTACATTTAAAACATCTGTTTGTGTAACATACTGCAGTGTCACAGTACTATTTGGTACCAGACAAAAGACCTAATAATAGAAGGAAAATGAGGGAGCTAATTTTAAATGAGCATGGGTACATATTCTCATTAATAAAAAACACAACAATATTCTGCCATATGAAACCATTACACACAAAGGCAAAAAAAATAAATCCTTTTGAACTTTTTTTTTTGCTCTTTGTTATGTTTGGCTGCAAGAAGTTAATCAGTAAACATGATAATTATCAGGTAAGTTTAAATTCTTATATGAAGCATAATTTAACAAGCTTCTTCACAACTGAAACTGTCTACATGAGTAACCAAAGATTTCCAACTGAAGCCTAAATACTTGCATGCCTAAGACTGTAAAAAGCTGCTCAGGGAAGCAGTAACTGAAATGAAAATGTATCAAAACGATAACGCCTACCTCCCCTGAAGGTTAAGTTCATTAAACTGATTCCCTCTGAGTTCAGTTACTAATGAGGAGACTGTCTGTTAAATAAAACAAAACAAAATAAATCACATGACAAATAACCCCATTCTCCAAATAAACACACATTAGTTGTATGGTTGTTTATACCACTGATATTCTGTGGAGGTAAATAACTTTCCATTTTGACTCAAATCGTTTTTAAGTTATTAAGGCCAAATTAAAACTGTCCAGATCACTGAATAAATCATTCAAAACATTCAGGAAGTCAGTAATTTTTAGATGTTTCACCTGATTTAGACTTTCATCAAACACTATTCCCATTTTTTTAATATATCAAACATAAAATACACTTTTTAAGATTTAAGGTTCATCTACCATTTTAACTGCAATGCACACAGTCAAAAAATTCAAACTTAATGTTCTAACACACACAATATATATATATATATATATATATATGATTTACACTTCAGAGGGAAAAAATGAATGATAGGACAGACATTTTGGTCATAACACAACAGGTACTATGATCTAATAAAAAACTGTTTTCTTTTGTCCAGAGATTCATTTCATTCACTTCATTTTCTCCCTTAAAAGGCTGTAAAAGTAACTGAAGTAAGATGAAGTTCAGTTCATTTTCCTTGTAACACTGACAGCTCCATGCATGTGCTTATAAACTGGTGCTATTAATAACAAAATCTCAACTGCACAAAATACTTACATTTTCAACCAAGTGACAGTAATAATCTGCTGATGTGTAGCCAAGAGCTGATATGAATGCACTGCTTTCAGCCTCAATTCTTTCCCATTTAGAAGAAGACAGGAGATGGCACAGTAGGCTCTGGAAGAAAGGAACAGAAGAGCAATGCAAAAATGTATTAGGCTGCAGCACGCTTAGGTAACAGCTTTCCAATTATACCATGGTTTCCAACTCCAGCCTATTTCTCATGGTACATGTACTGGTGTAGAGGCACTTCAGCTGGGCTACTGGCCCACTACTTTCTTAGAGGAGCCTTCTCTATCTCCTTTGGAACAATTCTAAAGGTTATTCCCTGCTGTTTCCTGAAGTGACAGTATTTCCAGCCCTTCTCCACTACACAGAACTCCAGCCCTTTCTCCCATCAAAACTAGTTTCAAGTCCCCCCAATGCAGCATGATGAAACTGAACTTGAAAAGGAAAGAATGGGTAGTAGTCCTTTAGCTTTACTAAACATGGTAAGCTTATCTTGATGCCCTGGCAAGCAGCAAACCTCACTAGAGATTTTGTCCAGGTGGCAAGTGAGAACCACAGTGTTTCTTGGCAAGGAATTCCCACTTACTAACACTTTTCACCATTCCTGGTGGTATTAGTTCTAATATGTGTGCCTGGCTGCACCAACCCGATGTGGTTGTCCCATCCTGGCTCTTGACCATTACCTTCTCCTTTCTCCAACCGCAAAGCCTCATATCTTTTCTGTAGGGGCGCTTCAGGGACCTCTCTAAGGGAGAGAGACTCCTTCTTGCCCCATCTCCCTTGTCTTGTCTGTTGTTGCCACCTGTCTCCTTCGGCTAGCTTATATTTTTTCTCTTGCAGGGACTTAAGACAAGGCAGTCAGTTTATTCATTTCACTACACAATACTATGAATCAAGCTCTCTCTCAGATTCCCCATTATGATGCTTGGTGATTTCCTCTCTTAACATAACCACTTGCTTGAAAAGTTCATTGAGATGGGCACAATGGGTGTAAACCCATTACACCCCCATCTGCTCTCATGCTCTAGAAAAGACTTCCTGATTCTGGAGCTTTCCTCATCCAAACTCTGTTACTCCTTTGTAGCTCTATCTGGGCACACACATCAGCCCAGGAAAGTTGTGCCCTTTCCATCTGGGTTTCTGTCTCAGCCTGCCAGTAGCAGCAGGTGGACAAAATTTTCATTTCATTAGAAGGCATCAGAATGATTTGTATTCCATGCTTGATACATTAACGAGACAAGATAGAATCAGCAGAAGCACAACAGATATACAAGAAAACATTACTATCAAAAGAAACAACAAGCATCTGCGACACATTATTTATTGTAATTTTGTTTAGGATTGTTTTAGAACCTTGCAGACTTAAGTTGCCTTTCTTGTCTTTCATTGTGAATGTTTCTACCTGCACAGCCTGAACTAGGATAAATTGCTGTTCGACTGCCACCTAGTGACTCTTCTGAAACTGAAGAAGGCACAAAGTGCTAAAGCATCTTAGTTTCAGAAGTACCTCAAAAGTAATTTCTGCATTCTTAAGGAAAAAACATTAAAATGGGGATTTTCAAAAAGCCCAAATTTCTAAATACGATTAAAAACAGTAAAATCTACTAAGTTGCACAACTCCCAAACATGTACTGATTAACTGACTACAATCTGAATTGACTACAATCTGAAACTGAATACAATCATGAATAGTATGATTTTCCATTGTAACCATTACTCAAGTTAGACTTTGTTTTCAGAACACTATCAAGGTTCTGTAAGTACTACAAGCAGTATTTCTTGCTTGCTTGTTTGTTTTGCATGCCTTTGGTTTGCTCCTCACATCTTCCTTTTCTGTGCATTTCACCACATCCCTGATGGGTTATTTGGAACATATCAAATGTCTGGACAGCCAGAAGGAGGCAAAGGAAACAGGGGCAAAGAGATGCTTCTGTCAATGTGAAAAGAGTTATTAGATATATAAAAGAAACTCAGGTACTAAAAGGTGAAAAACATCAAAAATTCAACTCTGTGTCTTAGATATTTCATTTTACAGACTGTGTTGCCAGTGCAAAGCCAGAGAGATACCTACATGTAACTAAGATAAGAACTTCAGAAACCATAAAGCATAACTGTTCAGTTATCTTTCTTTAATTGGGTTTAAATGCTTTCTTTGGTTCAAAAGATGTTGTCTTAGTTTCAGCTGGGATGGAACTGTTCTCTTCAGAGCATCTGGCATGATGCTATGTTTTGGTTCTAGGAGAAAAACAACGTTGATAACACACCAATACTTAGTTTCTGCTAAGCAGTGTTGTACAGAGCCAAGGAGCGTAAGGAAGAGCCCAAGGAGCTGGAAGGGAACAGAATTAGGACAGCCTGCTCAAACTGGCCAAAGGGATATTCTACTCCCTATGACATCAAGCAGATAAGTTTTGAAGGGGGTGTAAATTTATTGCTTCCGCTGCTTGGAGGTTAGCTAGGTATCAATTAGGGCATGGTGAGCAATTGCTTGTGCATCACTTTTCATATTCATTTATATATACATATATAGTCATAACTATTTTCCTTTTCCTGTTCTCTGACTTAGTAAACAGTTTCATCTCAACGCACAAGTTCTACCTTGTTTTTTCCTGATTCTCTCCTCTACCTCACTGGGAATGGGGTAGTGCATGAATGACCGTGTGGTGCTCAACCACCCACTGGGTTAAACCACAACAGATGTCCAGAAAATTACCCTCTCCAGAAAAAGTAGCTTATTTAGTGCACTTAACTCTGTTTATACGTAATGATTCTGTTACACCTGTATATTTCATTCCAGTGATTCTCAGACCTAAAAGGAAAGTATCAGTAGTTATATTACCCCACACTATGGAATGGGGTTAAAACCAGACAGCAGTGAGACTGAGTAGTTTCTTACACTAAACTTCTCTTTTCACTACTGAAATTAACTCTTTTAGAAAATACTACAGAGAAATCTAGAATGCTTTGAATGATTTTGTCAAAAAGATTGTTACAGGATGCTGGAAATATTCAGAAGACATAAGAGGTTCCATTACTGTATTACAAAGCCTCCGCAAAGCATTGTGGAAGAAACAAACATATAACAGCTACTGTGTGGACTCCTGAGATCAGAGACCAATGATTTAAGAATAATCAGTTTCAAGGAAAAATGTGAAACCCAACAGAAGGTATTCAAGAATATGATAAGCAGTGTCAATATTAAATGAAGTCGTATGCTCGTGGTCACAATCATAGATTCTGATCTTATACAACAAAGAATATAACTCAACCCTTTTCCCAAGGCACGGGTCCTAGGGTCCCTCCACCACATTAGTTATGGAACTGGACCCAAGCAGCCTGTAAACCGCTGGCACAGGCATACTTGTGATATCAGAAGTTCTTTCTTTCCATTCTAGCTCAATTTCCCTCGTCGTTGATTCAGTAGGAAGTTCAGGAGCAAGTTCCACTGCCAAGTGAATACATACATCATCACAGCCTTGGATTAAAGCTCTGTGACATCCCTTTCAGCTTGATATCAAATTAATTCATTTTCAAAAGCCTTCACTTTCCATAAGCCCTTAAACTTTCTTATGTTCTTATCTTATTTGTATATTTTGTATGAAGTAATACTCAAGCTCCATTGATGCACTGAAATTTCTGATACTTTTAACAAACAGATAACCCTGTAAGTATAGGCAGGAGGATAAAAGAATATTAACTTCATCTGTGTAAAAAGAATGCTTGATATCAACTGGGCTTTGAAGCAGGGGAGGTCTGATTTAACATCTACACCTGATTTACAGACTGGCTGTAAGGGTGTCCCTTATTAATTCGTTCAAGGAAAGTGGAGTGAGTGAGAGTAGAAGGGAAACTGAAGACTTTCCTCCAAGAATGCAAACAGAAAAACAATGACCGTGTCCACTGTTACCTGTCCACATGTACCTAAACAAGAGGAAGTAACTGAAGAAACGTTTCTTGTTTATCACTTTTCAGTGAGCTAAGACAACTCTCGAATACTTCCTTCTAGGTAAAGAAAGAAGATACTGTAACATTTGCTGAGTTACGCTGTTTCACAGAGACAAAATGAAACATTAACAGACTCGGAAACTGATTCAGGTCGGCTTGCTTAGCAATAGGGATCAACATACTGGTTTAACAAAAGGAATCCATACGTGATAGATCTAAAGCTTTCCACTTCAGCTTTAGTGGGTGAACAGCCTTGTTTCTCCTCAATAATTTTGCACTGGGGACATAATAGAATACTTTTACCTTATGCCTCAATGATTTGAGGATAACTTTTGCCTCAAAATATGCCTTCTTGCTTATGTCCGTGGGAAAAAAAAAAGAAAAAAGGGCATAAAAATAAAACACAGTTACTTTAGAAGTTAAATATCACAGAATCATAGAATTGATTGGAAATGATCCTTCAAGGTCATCAAGTCCAACCACAACCTAACCATACTACCCTAACTCCAACAACCCACTGTTAAATCATGGCCCTGAGCACCACATCCAGACAGTTTTTAAACACATTCAGGGACAGTGACTCAACCACCTCCCCGGGGAGCCTATTCCAGTTCTTAACAACCCTTTCTGTAAATAAGTTTTTCCTCATATCCAACCTGATTCTCCCCTGATGCAACTTGGGGCCATTTCCCTTTGTCCTGTCTCCTGTCACCAGTGAGAAGAGACCAAAACCACAGCCACTGCACATTTCAGGTATTTGAAGAGAACAGTAAGGTCTCCCCTCAGCCTCCTTCTACCCAGTCTAAACAGCCCCAGTTCCTTCAGTTACTCCTCACAGGGCTTATTCTCCAGGTCCTTCACAAGCCTTGTTGCCCTTCTTTGGACCTGCTCCAGCACCTCAATGTCCTTTCAGTACTGAGGTACCCAAAACTGAACATGGTACTCAAGGTGGGGCCTCACCAATGCCAAGTACAGGGGAGGATTAGTTCCCTAGTGCTGCTCACCACACCATTCTTGATACAGCCAGGATGCCACTGGCTTCTTGGACACCTGGGCACACTGCTGGCTCATATTCAACCAACTGTCCATCAGCACACCAAGGTCCCTTTGCATCAGGCAGCTCTCCAGCCACTCCTCCCCAAGCCTGTAGGGCTACCTGAGGTTGTTGTAACCCAAATGCAGGACCCGACACTCAGCCCTACAGAAACTCATACAGTTAATCTTGTCCCATCAATCCAGTCTACCAGGTCCCACTGTAGTATCTTTCTACACCCTGGCAGATCAACACTTTCTCCTAACTTATTGTCGTCTGCAAACTTACTGAGGGTGCATTCAATCCCCTCAATCAAGATCATTGATAAAGATATTAAATAGGAGTGGTTCCAGTACTGAGCCCTGGGGGACACCACTCATGACTGGATGCCAACTGGTTTTAATTCCACTGACCACAATTCTTCGGTCCTGGCCATACACCCGGTGTTTCACACTGCATCTACGGGCAGACAGCTTCAACATGAGGATGCTGCAGGAACAGCATCAAAGGCGTTACTGAAGTTCAGGCAGACCACATCACCAGCCTTCCCTTCATCCACTAAGCAGGTCACCTTGTCATAGAATGAAATTACGTTTGTGAAACAGGATTCATGAACTCATGCTAACTGGGACTTATCCCCTGGTTGACCTTTAATTGATTCATGATGGCTCACAGATTATCAAGATATTAATATAAGATAGTGATGCTTTGTTGTCACTTTTTTTACTTACAGGACTACACGACAAGTTTTAAATTAATAGCTGTATTTGTGTAACAATTATCCTGGAATTTATGACACAGTTTCAAAGACATTCCAAGGAACCAAATAAACCAATTTGTTTCTGGAAACTTCTCAGCACCCTATCTCTAAACTATTTATGATTCTCAATGTTCTTGAAAGCAGATACTGAAATGAACAGGACAAGGGTATTTCTGGACAGAAAACATGCATGGCTTCACTGGGATGAGCCTATCAAGCATGGTATTATTAACCAGGGTTTCCCAGTGACACTGTCATGGTCTTTTTGCTAACTTAGATGACTCAGTGGAAGCAACAGGTGAATCAGGACAGAACAGAAGCAGCTGTCTTTTTTTTTTTTTAAGAATATTTCTTTTTAGTGTATTATCTTTCAAAGTGAAGCAGCATTATTTTTTGCAAAGAGATCACTAGTAACATTTCATGATCTATATGAATTTGGTGGAATTCATATACCATGGATACCCAAGGCAAAATTTCTCAAATCTGATCAAGTAACAGGTTAATAGGTCTATTTCCAGTCCTTCCATGTGTCTAGACAGGAACCAAATTTTCTCTGCTTTGCTAAGAAAAAGATGTTTAATTCAATAAATAAATAAATGAATAAATAAATCCACCTGATCCAGGGGAAGCATTAGAAGTAAGGCCTCTTTGCATTTTAACAGATTTGGGAAGAGTATTTCCTGTGTGGCAATGATTTAAAGAGTGTGTACATCAATTTTGCTCTTTATTGCTCCTAGTGCCATCAGATGGTCCACTGGTTTAAACACAGGTCTAGAATACAAGAGATCTCATTCTATGTCCAAACTGGCTTTAGAAATACTTCAAAACTACGTAATCAGTTATAACAATACTAACGAATTAGATCATCTTCCACAAAAAAAAACACAAAAAGCTGCATGACACATTTTATTTCTCTCCTGAAAGAGGTAGCATCCTGACTTCAACAATTAATTTCCAAATGTTTTGACCAGAGTCCTCAGGAAGCAAAGTAAACGCATTGCTCTGATGTGTTTAAGGCTAAATTCACTCCCCAGGGCTTTCTGTTTGTTTACTAGCTTTCAGCAGCTCACTCCAAACCAAATGCCTGCAGATTATTTTCAGTAATTTTTTTCTTTTTTTTTAAATCCAGCCTGGAGGCGTAACAGTTTTATTATGCTCTGTGCCATACAGATAAAATGATCGACAATAAAAAACCAGCTTGTCTGGTATTTTTAGAACCTTTTTAGTATGAAATAAATAGTAATGGAGAATCACAGTGGCTAAGTCCATGTATGACTCATGCAGGCTGATTAAACACCAACCACTTATGAAACCAATTCTGTCAGTAGGATGCTAACATAACACAATTCATATTTCCAAGCACTTATCCAATCATAACAAAGTCTGTGACTTTTAATTTTGCTTACAGGACCTCTTGCTCACTCATTCCTAAGTTCCAAGAAAAGACAGAAAATTAGATTTCCACAAAATCCAAAACCAGAAAGAAAATAAGTATAGCATTATACATATTTAAACACAACCTAGGTTTTAGAGAAGTACTTCACTTTAAGCAAAATTCTTTTCTAAAGGTTTTACATAAATCTCAGTGTTTAAAATACGGGAAACTGTATTGCACACATCTGTTAACAACTTAATTATAACCAAAATGTGAGACTGTATTTTATAAGCTAGTAAAAAAAAATATTTCTTTAACTACTTACCAGTGATAACTGGATTAACATCTCCAACTTCCGCCTTAAGATTCAAACATATTTCAAATGGACAAAATGCCACAGTACACATGTACATATTCCAGTGACTAGCCGCTCAACACAATCTCTCACTATACCAGAAGGAGCCTATTCAAGTAACTACACAAAGGTTTGCACAAACAAATCACTTAAGTTTCAACATAATTTTAAGCTTAAAATATTCCTCCCTAATTTCCTGGATCAGGGCCAAAGTGTCTAAGTATAGGATGGGGTGGAGTCTTCTTCCTACATCTATTTCTGACATCTACTGTTCGAAAGACTTTTTTTGTTTCAGCCTAATTGGTGAATACACATTCTTCGCATTTATGGGATGGTTTTCATTAGCTCAATTTCTATACCAGTACATTAAATGAAACTGTTGGCCACAAGTACTTGGCAAGGTTTGTTGGAGCTTCTCATTTTTCTTATTTGCATGGAGCGATGGTCTGAAATCTGCCCACATCTAAATCTCCACTGATAACCATGAAAGACTAGCTGATGGTAAACAAATTACTCTGCTAAACACTCCTACAGAGACAAAGGTTTTGGCATTTGAGAATCTGATCAAGTTACGGAAATCTATAGATGAAATGACTAGACTTAATGTTACTTCAGAGTTTAAATACATATATATTCTTTCACAAATCAGTGCTGCCAGATGTACAGGATTCATTGGTTTGCATGTATTCCTGGACAGCAAAGCGTGGATTCTAAGTTTTCCACACCATATCTGCGCACAACAGAGGCAAATCTACTTAATTTGCTTCCAACAGTTATAATTACAATTTCTTATTTATTTATTTTTTAAATAATAGCTGCAAAAATAGACAGAAGAAGCATGAAAACCTACAAGTAAAGCCTACTGACAAAAAAAAAGAAAAAGAAATACATAATTCAGACTGATATTATTCTTTAGAAATTAATGTATGCTACGAATTCTATTCATCTTGCTGATACATGTAGTTCATTAAAAAGATGAGGCTTACGTTTTTCCCTCTGATTCTGAAAATGGATGAAAGGTGTTACATTCTTCCACACAATTCAAAATGAACCTGATCCTAACTTCCAAGTGGTATGCAGTAAATAAAATTACAGGAAAGGGGAAGGAAGCTGCACTGTTGTTCTCTCACCAACTTCAGCTCAGTTAACTTCCGTGAGACTACCATAGGAAAAACATGTTGCACCACCACTGTGGCTAAGACCACACAACTTTTTAATAGATGAGTTCCAAAGCCTAAGTTCCATCTGCAAATCACTAACAAAGCCCTTGGAAATTGTAAGAAAAAGCTTAGAAATTATGGGGCTGGCAAGCTCTGGGGCTATGCTTGGCCTCAAACAGAAAAAGTAGTTTCAAATCTCCTCCTTTCTTTCTACTCTCTTTAAAAAACACCCACTTAGAAAGTGCTATTACTCTTTGTATTAGAGAGACTTTTGCTGCTGAAATAAAACACACATTTACACTAGCTTGCAAATGGAAATTCAATAGTTTTACCAGAATCAACCATAAATCTCTTTTTTCACCACTTTGATTTAAGTAGCCAGAGATTTAGAATCAATTTCTCTCTTCCCTCCACAAATACCAAAAGACAAAAAGCAAGCTTCCCAGGCAAGACAATTTCAAATCCATGACTGAAAAAAAAGAAAAAAAAGAAGGTATTTTTGTTTAGGAAGACTGAATAAATCATATAATTGTTTTACTTTATAGTCTAAGTCTATGACTTCAGTAATTTCTAGAAACATTTTATTTATTAATAAATCATCAATATTTTTTTATGCTTGAAATTAGTCTGCATTGCAAATAAAGCAGGATGAAGTTGAAGAGAAATTATTTCTACTCCATCCCTTTTGGACTAAAGAAGTTTTAAGTTGTTAAAAGTTCTTGAACTTTTTTGCAAAAATACACGAAATACACATATAATGCTGATGTAGTAACAGACAGTCACTATAGCAGGCTGAGAAAAAGTCTCAAAAGCCATCAGAATTTCTTCAAACAAACACCTCTTCTTTGTCAGTAACAAATCATTATTCTTTACTAAAGCCACTTGGCAATACTAAAATACTCTGAGAAAGCTGGCTGGCTGGCTAGCAAATTGCAACACTTTCTGTTAAAGTTTAAGTAGACTTAGAGGAAAGCAGAATCTTTCATTTCTTATTCTGTTCTTTGAGATACTCAGCTTTTGTTTACTTTGGCCTGGAAGCCAATTAATTACTTAAATCTTTAATCTTGGCATTATTAAAAGAATTATCTATTTGGAAAAAAAAAACAACAAAACAGGGGTCTGTTTTTCCCCCCAGTTCATACATGTTATCATTCTATTCTTGATCAGAAGAATACGGCAATAAAAACAAGTAATGCAAATAATTTTACATTCTCCCAAGTAATTATTCATGGACACATACAGAATGTCCAAATGAGCATCTCATTTAACAATCTTCTGCTCTCTGTTTGATTCAAAGGAAAGCTAACTTCAAACTAGATGTTATCCAGTGAAAGAGCTGAGATATTTCATTCACACTCATTTACATACTTGAGTTCTTTCCACATATACTTAAATACCATGTAAAAACTCATCTATCAAAAAACACATTTTGACTTTAACATTCTGCAATTATATAACAGAATGAAGGTATTAGTGCTCAGCTGCAACTGATAAAAGGCCTGTATAATGCTAAGTATTTGCATGACACAAGCTTTAGCCATTTAAATCTATTTACTGAAATTCAAGATTCCAAGTCAATATACAACAATCACTAAGAAAGTGAAATCGGATCCCACAGCAGTAAACTGGCTTCCAGGTGCAAAATAAATAAACAAATCCAAAAACCTAAATTCTCTGTTATTTTGGCTGGAGTAAAAATTCTATGCTGGCAGCCAAAGTAACAGTAAGATACTTTAGAGAAACAGAAAAAAAAAAAGGAAAAAAAGAAATAAAAAAAAGAAATAAAAAAAAACAAAACACTGAACATCAAAGAAAAAAAAAAGGAAAAGGGAAGCAAAGAATATAAAAGGTTTTTAAAAAAGATTAAACACTACACAGTGTTTAATGTTAGGAATGACATCCTACCGTAAGAAAACAAAACAAAAAAAAAGCAGTTTTTAAAGCAGCAGATATTTCAAAGAAAGAAAACATTTCTGAAGAATTTATATTATATACTACTTGCTTCCAGAAGAATTTAATTGGTAGGAAGCGTGGTCGATAAGATTATGGCTGTCAGAAACAAGTAGACCAGAGGAGTGGCAAAGAGAAACTGTACTTTCTCAAAACTGAAGACCTTGAAAGTCTGTGGAATACTGTTTACTTCCGTTCTTTTTTACAACCGCTATTGCACAGAGAATGGATTGTATAAAACTCCTACAATCTGTGACCACCCGTGCTACGGGAAGTACTATGATTAAAGAGAGTTCTATGTTCTAGTATCTGTCAGCAAAGTCTACCTCATCCTGTAATCACTATATCTGAAGTCTTCTTATAAACTACTGCATGTGTTGCAGTAAGTTTCTCTCCATTGTCCAACAAGAAAAACACTGAACATGAATATCAAGTTATTTTGATGTACACAAGAGGCTCGAAAACTGGATACTTTACATACCTGTACTTCAAATTTATTAAAATATTTTGCCTTACAGTACAAATAGAATCACAGAATCATGGAATTGCTCAGGTCAGAAAAGACCTTTCAAGATCATCAAGTCCAACCACAACCTAACCATACTACCCTAACTCCAACAACCCACAGTTAAATCATGGCCCTGAACACCACATCCAGACAGTTTTTAAACACATCCAGGGATGGTGACTCAACCACCTCCCTGGGGAGCCTATTCCAGTGCTCTCTGTAAATAAGTTTTTCCTTATATCCAACCTGAATATCCCCTGGAGCAACCTGATGCCATTTCCTTTTGTCCTGTCACCTGTCATCAGAGAGAAGAGACCCAGAAGTGTCATAGTCTACCAACAAAACAGTCACTCCCTTATCAGAAGATACACACTGTCACATTACTTCTTCACCTTACATCTTTATAATAAGCTTTACATCTTTAAAGCACAGAAGATGTGTGTCTCATGGATTAGATACTTGTCAAGGGAACACTCAATTATAACACCTCCATCTGTTACTTTGTTAAGTGAATGTACATACTGAAAATTTCCAAAGATCCTACATCTAAATGCATTACAGCTTACCCCTTTTCCTTTAAGAATGCTCAATGGTTAACAGTAATAGTAAATTTGAGAAAAATAAAGCCCTAAACATCAAAATAAGTTGTAGTTTCTGCACCAGAAAATTTTATTTCAAATTTTGTTCTTTGTTTTATGTAGTAAAGTTTGAATCTTGTATTACAGACATTCTTTTGATGCGTGGTGCTCTGTCATTCAAAATTAAGCATTACAATGATGTTGCTGAAAGCATAACACATGGCTGCTAATGCATTCTTCCCTGCCAAATGAGGCAGGCTGCACCATTTCAACAATTTTGCCTAGATTTTTGCATACATGCCCCTATGAAAATAACAGATTGTCTATTGGCTATAATTATGAAGTGTTACAGTGAAGAGTATGCCACTGCTGAGCAAAGGATGGAAGAAGGATGTACCAGAGGCAAGGCTGAATGAAAAAAATTCAAGGATTGGGTAAAAAACCCATTCATCTCCACCCACTCCAGACAACTTCCTGAGGAAATGTCTTTAGATCCCTTTTGATATAAACCTTTCATTGCAAGCAAGGTTAAATTCCACATACAGTGACTAAGGAAAAATGCCACAAAGACTCCTGAAGAATGAGGGGGAAAACACAGAAAAAAACAGAAAGTATAAACAAGATACCTACTGTAATTACCATCATATGTCTTTCATCTGAAGGAATATGCTACGGTCTTTGCAGTGATCAAAGTTCCTGATGATTATTTGCACAGGTTAGAGGAGGAATGACAACTCCTCTTTTCCAAACATACCAAAAAAGCCATGAGACCCTTAAAACCACAAAAGTGAGTCTCAGAAAGTGATTAAGTAACTTTGAACTACTCCAAGAGACTTAACATTTTCCATTTCTCCCTTGGAAGCATGCCCCAGGTAACACAGACCTCCTTCTTCCCACAACCACTAGGAAAAAAAAGAACAGATCCCCCAGCTCTCTTAAACTGGCATTAGCTTCTAATTATCTTGTGTTTTACCTACAGTTAAATACTACAGTAATAATATTACTAACGTAAGAAGTAGCCTAAAGTAACTATTTATTTGTCTGAATTACTAAATTAGAAAGGAGAAACAACCATTAAGTTCCAAGTAACATATATGAAATGAAACCACATTAAACCTTATTTTCTGTGAAACATTATTTCTCCTTTAGTTTTTCTCAATAATAACAGATGAACTATGCTTATAACATCAAAATAAATATTTCAGTTTAGCTTTTAATCTCCCACTTTTTTCTTACCATCTCCATGCTACCTCAAATCCACATCTCCCAGAAAAACTTTTAGGAAAAGCTTTTTAAATTGCCTTTAAAAAGTAAGAGAATACTAAGTTAAAAAAAAAAAGTTATAATGTATATAAATATTATTTTTGGATTATTCTTATCATGTTATTTCCTAATAACAACATCTTGTGAAGTGTTCCTGCAGAGAACTAGTCATGTCAATCTTCCAATAAGGTCCACAGTTGTTCTTTAAACAAAGGAAATTTATATTCAGCCTTAGATTAACCGTGCATGAAGGAGAATGTATTTTTCATTGCTTACCTGAATTACCAGGCTGTTCAAAATGTATAACGTGTATGCAAACCTGAGTTGCTAGGGCATTTTCTCACAAATATTTGTCTTAGTGCAAGATAACAAACTTCTTGAGATACCCACTGATAGAAAGACCTTCACAGAAGTTCCTGAGGAAACCTAAACATCTGGTCATAGGCATGAGCTATTACGAAAAGAAGGAGATTCCCACGACCTCTCTAGGCAGCTTGTGCCAGTGCTCTGTCACCCTTACTGAAGTTCTTATGCACATTTGTGCAGAACTAACTATGCTTCAGTTTGTGGCCATTTCCCCTCATTCTATCAGCACACACTACTAAGAAGGGTCCATCCTCATCCCTTCACCTCCCACACCTTAGATACTTACAGACAAGGATCAGCTCCCCTCTGAGTCTGTCATGCAAATATGCATTCATCACGATGTTCATACGCGTATCAGGAAAAAAACACAAACCCTTTCCACACTTAAAATAAAATGACTATTAATACCAACAAAGGTGAACAAATTGCATACACAATAAAACTCCGCCCTCTGTCCCCTCATCACATTACAACAGTAATGTCTTCTAAGTCATTCCCTGTATATGGTCTCCCTCTAAAACCTGTGATTATATCTGTAGTTTATCTCTTCACTTCTTCTAGCCCTTGTGATCTTTCAAAATGGTGACAAACTGCACCAAGTACTCATGACACAGACTATCCACTGTCACAAACTTCAAGCAGCATAAAGTATTTTCCTTTTGTTCATTCATCTCATGATACTCTCTGCGCATGAGTAACAGCTACTGGCTGGTGCCATTTTTCACAGAAACATTCGTTGTTAGTCCAAGCTGTTACTCCTGAGTAATAAAGACGACCTGAGAAGCTGATGGCTATCTATGCTCCAGGACAGCTCTGATACCGTGCTGTGTTGTTCCTGGCATTGCTTGGGAACTGCATTTAGCATCAGCCTTGGTCCCTGCCTGAGCCACGTCGCATCTGTCTGTGACACACCTTGCTGCTCTGCAACTTGATCTGGGGCTCTGACTTGCTGGTTTGACCCTGGACCTGCCCTGTAACCATGAACTGGGCCACTAGTCTTATGGCTGGTCTGGTTACTGTCACTGGACCCTGGCTTGCCTTCCTCTCTGGAACAGCCTACCTTTGGTGCTCCCTCACACCCACATGCATAGGGTTTTCTATTTATCTATGTGAAGCTTTATCTGTGCCCCCATACTCGATCTCACACAAGCAACGGACAAGTCCTTTCAATTAGCCTTTGTCTGTCATACTTAGATGTGATACTCATCAAAATAGTTGATCTACTTTGTGAGTTTTGACTCAGCAAGGTTATTCAATAAACTTACTAGATTTTCCATTAAGCAGAAATTATCTTCAAGGTCTGAACTTAGGTTTGTAAATGTTATACTCAGAGCTGACAAATGCTTGATTGCTATGTTTATCCTCAAACCTTTATTCCTGATTGGCCATAACTGGTTTATCATCATTTCAGCTGAAGTTTTACTCTCACAAAGAAAAAAGACACACATTTAACTGCATAAACTAAGGCCAGTGAAACAGTAGGAATTCTAACTCTCACCTTGGTTATGCCCACGATATGAACAGCAGTATTCTCCCACTTTAATTTCAAGGCTGTAATGTGACTGTGGTGCCATTCTCTCCTTTTTGAGAAAGGGATGATAACAAGAACTGAGGATTGTTTACTTAAATTCTGTGCAGTTGTTACAATTTTGAGAAAAAGAAGGGAAGAATTAGTAGACAGCTCTGCACAACATTAAACTTACAATAACAGTTTGGGCACCTTGAATTAGGACAAAGGCTCCGTTCAAAAGACTCCACATCGTCTGTTCACTCCATAACCTTCCTCTTAGGATTGCCTGTCTTGCTATCCAATTCTTTGTAGGTAAGTTACCTCTCTGCAACAATTTTTGCTTGTTATATTCAACTCAGAAGTCCTGACTCTTTTAAAATTGGCTTTGAGCTTCTAATTCTATGTTGTTGCTGGGTTTGGTCTTTTTTCCTTTCTTGCATATTCACAGAACTTCTTTATTTTCAAACACATTGCATGCTCTGGTGAGACAAACTGACTGCTGTACCCAACTCAAATGATCGACAACGAAGTAGAAGCAGTTTTTCCTATGGAGGGGGCTGAACTTGAAAATGTGTTTTCTCTGATTTACTAACAACTATTAAAGAGAACTTCTGTTACAGAACTGAGAAATACTTTTAATTTTTCCCCTTGTATCTGGAAAATGTAGTTAAATCAGCTCTCTCTATTTAGAGATATGCTTCCTTATTCTTCCTTGACTTACAAGTCAAGTATAACATTCAGGTTTCTCGGATGCCTCTTTGACGGCTCATCAACTTTAACATGTCAGATAAATCCCATCCTGTCCACACGATATAAGCCTATGCGGGATTCAGAATTGGATTAAGAACTTCATAAATAATGAGTACATTGATAATTGCATTGCATAACAACATTTCTAAAATCACATTAAGTTCAAAGGCCTTCAGTGCTCTGATGAATCATGAATTATAAGAATGTCCTGGTTTCAACTGAGGAAGAGTTACTTTTCAGCTTCCTTTGTTCTCCAGGCAAGTTACAATAGCTCTTGAGAATTCTGAATATCCTTGGGATGTTCAAACCAGCATACTCCTGTTGCTAAGTTCCCTGAAGGTGTTTTTTTGTTTTTTTTCAAGGTTGAATAGCAATCTGAGAATATCACCCAAAGATCTACCCTGAGGCAGGAAGGTTTTAGGTGGCAAGGTGAGCGTGAAGATGCAAAGATGTAGGCACACATCTCTGACAATCGTCATCTCTGATGATTTCGGAATTCATTTCTGAACAACTGTGGAATACTAAAGAACTAATAGATCCTGTCAATGCCAAAGCATTACAGCTCACTGCACTTCCCAAGGTCTGGTCTGTGCCTATCAAACAATAATACTATTCACTATTCAGTACCCTTACAGGTAAATGGAAGGAGATAAAGAAAGTGTCCTTCACTGTCTCCTACACAGAATGAGTCTCCAAGGAGTAAGGATGGAAAGTGTAATTGTTGCTAAATTCCAAGTGATGGTTCCCCACATTCAAGGATGACAGCAATACTGAGTATAAATACCACACAGCATGTTCATGGACATTAATGTTACACTGTGCGAACTGGCAAAAGGAAAAGCCACCCTAAGACAGAACGCAGAGGTGATATACTGCAAGACAGCCATTACATAAAACAACTTTGAAAGCAAATAAACATATTTTGAAGGCAAAGTAATCAACATTGGGACCAACAACTATTATGCAAATAAAGGTCTTAAACTACAAGTTTGTTCTAACATACTCTAATCAGATCTGACGTCATCTCAGCTCTGAGCTTTATGTGCAAATAGGACTCTTGCAGTTTAACCTAGTGGTCATCTCAGTACCACATAGCTGCTCGCTCATCCCTACTGAATGGGGGAGAGAACTGTGGAAAAAACAGTATGAGAACTCATGAATTAAAACAAAACAAACTAAAAAAAATCACCCCAAAACAAACAAACATGAAGAAGTGATACACAACGCAATTACTTGCCCCCCATAGACTGATGACCAGCCAGTCTGTGAGCAGCTGTAGCCCCCAAATCAACTCCCCCAGTTTTATTGTACTGTATGGTACAGAACACTCCTTTGATCAAGTTTGGGTCAGCTGCTCTGATTCTATCTCCTCCAAGCTCCTTGCACACATCCACTTCCTTGCTGGCAGGGCACTGTGAGATGAAAAGTTCGTGGGTTTGTGCAGCTAAGAATGGAAAACTTCTGTAACACAGAACATTTAAATAAAAGCATATTTAAAAACATTTAAATAAAAGCATATTGCTCAGGTAACTGAATACTAAGTCCACAGAATGTCTGTTCATGTTCATTGTGTGATGTCATTTTTTTTTAAATAACCATTAATATGGTCTGAGCAGTGCAGTCCAACTTGGCCCTCCCTTAGACAAAGCACTGGTCTTTACTTGTCATCTTCATGACAAATCTGACAAATTGAAACCAAAATTAGTACCTAATACTAGCTTTCTTAGCAAAACACGGAGATGAAATCAAGAAAAGGTTGCAACATTTTATCATTAGCTTAATCTCCAACAAACTCTAAATTACCCTACTGTTCAAAAACAGTGAATGAGAATGTATGTTCATGTAGGCATGCATGCTTGTGTGAACGCACATATGGCAAACCCTTAATAATTAGAGTGCCATCTGCTGGTATTTGGTGGAATATTTTTTCTCATTTTATTAGTTTTGGTACCGCGATGCACTGCAGAAGGCTAGCTCTTAACAAGGTATCAGAAACCAAAGATTGGATGCTATGCTGTAGCTATCATTGTGAGGATAATTTGATGCCTACAGAGAATAGATCTTTGAAACTACTTGCAGTGGAAAAGGTGACTGAACGAACTGAAGACAGAAGCAGCAAACCTAATAATAGGATAATAGACATACTGAAAAAAGGTTCTGGTTTAATACAAAGGCTTTATGCTTAAAAGTACAGTGAAAATACATACACAAATGGGTCGCCATAAAATCAGAGTCAGTAAGGTTTAGGAAGACCAAAACAAGGAAAGAAAGCTACAAAAAACTTGCACTGTTGAGTGCACTACATGTAATTTCCAGAATGGTTGGTTATTTTGATTTTTTTCTTCCAAGTTCTATCTGCATGATGAATATTTCATTGTAACAACTTCAGAACAAATAATGTATTCTAGTTTGTATACAATGTTTAATACAACAGATTACAACACACAAGGTCTCTAGATATCAAAAATTAGCCATTACCATAACAGCACATGAAAATACAGGTAGAATTGTTTCATGCACCAGGAATAATTGTGGACAAGAAAAGACAAAAGAGAGTTCACTGCATACACTATGTGTACAGGAAATGAGGAAGATCATTAAATTCATTTTCCTATTACTGAGTATCCTAAACTGTTGTTAACAATCTCAAGAAATCTTAGCACAATTCTCACCACTGCAGGTATTATCACACAGCTAAGGCAATAGTGAGGTTGGCTTCTAATCTAGAGAGATGCTATAAAAATAAAATGTAAATATTCCTTTAGAAGTATACGTACCAGAATGCTACAGAATGGAAAACTGTGTATATAATAATACAAAATAAACATAAACATACTTGCATATAATATGAAGAATGCCATCTACTGGTATGTAAGAATATACTCAACTGATTGTAAGATAGTAAACAGCTATCATGGTCAGTAACAACACTGTCACTATCCCATACAAGGCTTGTGTCCAGTTCCAAACAGACCTTCACGATGCATTTCAGCAACGTCACATGAGCTATGTGTCTCTCAAATACAGGTCTGCTGCACAAAGCAGAGAAGAAGAAAATACAGTAGGAATTACAGAGTTTACCTCCCTTTTTGCTTTTCTATTTCCCATAACAGCTATCATGATACTTGAGAATCTCCAATTCTTGAAGATAATCTAGTCTCTCTCAGTTCCTTTGTATTTCACTGTGATGTCCTACTGTCCTCGTTATGCTAGAGATACAGAAACTTATTGTGTAATTAAATTATTTTAATAAAAATTAATGAAATCTAAAAATTTTAGAGGCAATTCATTCCAAATAGAAGACAAAATACATGAAAGCAAATACACAAATGTTTTCAGAGTCTCCAGTCCATAACATGACTTCTTCACATTTTTTTCTCATCTGGTCTCTCTCTTTTTTTTTTTTTTTTTTTTTGTGTGTGTGTGTATGCATGCAATACTTCTATCTCAATTTGCATGGCACTTCCTTAGAAGTAAGCAAGAAATCCTGCAGCCTTCCAATAAAAAGGGGAAAGATTCAAAAGATTAGCAACTCCTTCTCAACAACAGGAAAAAAAAGATAACAAACAAACAAAAAAACAGGAAGTCCTCTTAAGTTCCAAAATTATAAGTTTCACTTTGCAGAACTCTGATTTTTATACTAATATTCCTTCTATTTCTGAATATTGTTTCCTAACAAGAATACATCACTGAATGAAATTTTCAGAACAACAAATTTCTAATACTTCATTAGTCAGTTGAAGTTTATAGTAAGAGGTGACTACACATTTAAATGCAGGTGAAACTGTTCCAAGAAGTAAATCACAGAGATTTCAATTTTCAGCCATCGCTGAGAAATCATCCTTTCAGTGATAGATTAATCAATATCAGTCTTAGATATAAGAACAATATTCATTAAATGAATTCTCTTATGAAAGAACAAAAATATTGCTATAGAGAAAGCAAAGGCCTAAAAGAGCATTTTGCTGAAAATTCTGGCATAGATTCAGAACTAGAGGTGAAAGGTCAGCACTTCATTAACTGAACCAACTCAATTAAAACTGTAGCTTAATGAAAAAGTCAAGAAGATCATAAAAAAAACCAAACAAAAAAAGAACAGGTCATCCGGAGAACATCACTAAAACTCTCAAACATCCTGTGCTTAATTGGCAGTAAATTTCTTGTTCTGGCCTATTTGAGGAGTGGCAACATACTGCTCAACAGTTCAATACAATAGACAGAACTCGACCAAATTTAAACCAAACAAATAGAATGTGAGGGTACGTCAAAAGCTTGGCATGCTGAAGACAGATATATGCCTGCCATTCTTCTGGAAAACACCACTTTCACTCAAATGCTTTAATGTGTCCTCCACAGGAGGCAAATGTGTCACTACTGAAAGGGAAGACTGACCAGAAAGCTATCTTTGGCACAAGGTTGTCATTTTAATATCTGAAATAACAAAAAACTACCACCACAGTAAATAAATAAATGACTCACGCAAAGCCCTTTTTACCAGAAGCATTTGAGTGTTGCTGTGTAAGCAGCTCTCTGTAACATTTACCAAACTAAATGAATGATTTGCAAACTGCTTACACACTTGCTATTCAAAAATGATTTGAGAAGATTATATCAAAGTTTTTGGCACACCTCCTGTTTCCCTAAAAATCAGGAAAACTCCAGCAACCAAGTGTTGCAGTTCTGCTGCAAAGACTACATTTGGCAAAATGGAAATCTTTCTTCTGATAAAACAACACCTCCATTCTCATAGAGGTATTCAGATGCTTATCACTGTTCACCAAGTGCTAGGAGTGTCCAAAGAAAAGAATAATATAGTTTCTGCTCCCCACTGCATATATTTGGGAAAAAGTGGTTCACCACCTTTCCTTTAGAACTGTTTAGATCGGCAGAAAACTGAAGTTAAACTCAATGACATAGGGAGAGACAAGGACTGCAAACAGTAATTGAAAACTTCGATCTTACAGAAGAAACATTTCAGGAGCACTAATGAAAGAATAGATGAGTCTGAGATTTGGAATGGTGGTGGTGTTGTTACAAAATCAGTTTTAACATTTTGTAAGAACATTCATTTTACACAGTTCTGCTGAAGAACTAGAAGTTCTCTACTGTAATAAAACGAAAGCTTTCTGAATCAAAACTTTTACGTTAATTTGGCACCATACAATGGTATTTAAAGACTTCCCACAATAACACTGATAGAAAATAAATACATACAAAATCTTACCAAAGATAAACCATACAAGTTCCATTAGGTATTTTCATTTAAAAATAACATAAATAGTTCTGTAATCCTAGCGCTGTTAAAAACTACTCTTACAAAAGAAACCTACTACTTTTGTGTTCATTAATTAAATGTGGCTTTGCACAGCAGATACCCAAAATATATGTTTCCCAATATTAAAATTTGGCCATACCCAAAAAAACACCATTAAATATCCATGCCAATGCTGACAGACCTTGCACTCCCCTGGTTTTCCTTTGAAGTAAAATATAAATAAATAACACTAAAGGGACAGATATTAACATTTTCTATTTAACAAATTTGAAAATAGAGGGGCTACAACATCCTCACAAAATTGTGTGGCCTTCTGAAGCAATGCAACAAAAGCATATATATATAATAAACAAATTTCAAAGCAGTAACTAATCCCTAAACACAGTTTATAAATGTACAGGACGGGGAGATTTAATCAAATTAATAAAATGGAAAAACACTCCATAAACACCCTCTTGTTGATGATCTGTCACTGTAAGGGCTAACTGAAATAAAACTGTTCTAGCCCCACTAGACAGATGCCTATGTAAGAACTACCCATACTGCACAGCTCCAAAAACCTCTGCTCAAAGAAAGGTAGATGGAGAAACTAAATCATTTTCTGATAAACTGATTTCAAAGAATCACAGAATGTCAAGGATTGGAAGGGACCTTAAAAGATCATCTAGTCCAATCCCCCTGTCGGAGCTTGAACATCAAACGGTGTCAGACAGGAATGTGTCCAGTCGGGTTTTGAGCATCTCCAGAGAAGGAGACCCCACAACCTCTCTGGGCAGCCAGTTCCAGTGTTCTGTTCCACTTACATTTCACTAGATTACAACTAATTTCACCAATGACAAATCTGTGGCAGTGTTTATCTTGGCCACATAACCTTTCTTCTCACTCCAAGGTTTGTTTCAACTATATATACTTTTTTCTAACATTCTTCTTCCAGCATTCAGCTAGAAAAAAAAAAAAAACAACAATGCAACAGGCAAGCAATCAGCTGACAGGTTAGGCTCAAAGGATATTAGTGAACAGGGTTAAATAAAGACAGTGTCTGGTAACCAGTCAGGTTCCCTAGACATCCATTTTAGGACATGCTCTCCTTCATGTTTGCATCAATTACTTGGATACAGGACTTGAAGCTATACTGGAAAGGTTCGTGGACAACACTTATGAAGGATGAGCTTAAGGCCTTGCAGGGATTTCCAGACAAGTTAGAGGGCTGGAAAATCACCAGCCACAAGAACTTCAACAAGAGTAACTGCCAGATCATGCACCTGGGAAAGAGCAACATTTGGGTGTATGTACAGACTGGAAGATGACTGGCCCAAGAGCAGAACCATGAGAATGGTTGTCAAAGCCCCTGTTTAAGACAAGCTGAATCTGAGTCACCAGAGTGACAACCAAAAGGGCCAACCATACCCTGGGGAGCACCAGGCCCAGCACTGCCAGTGGGGGAAGGAGGGGTTGTCCCACTCTGCTATGCACTGCAAAGCCTCACGTCCTGTACTGGGTGCAGCACTGGGTGCAACGATACAAGAAGGGCATAAAACTGCTAAAGAGCATACAAAGGAGGACTGTGAATGTGGTGAAGAGTTTGAGGGTGAGGAGGCTTGCCAATGTGACTCCCATTTACAAGAAAGGTTGTGAAGAGGACCCGGGGAACTACAGGCCTGTTAGCCTGACCTTGGTGCCAGGGAAGGTTATGGAGCAGATCGTCTTGAGGGAGATCACTGTGCATGTGCAGGATGACCAGGGGAATCAGGCTTAGCCAGCATGGGTTCATGAAGGGCAGGTCCTGCTTGAGCAACCTGATCTCCTTCTATGATCTACTGACCCATCTGGTGGATGAAGGAAAAGGCTGTCGATGTAGGACTCTGCCTAGACTTCAGCAAAGCCTTTGACACTGTCTCCTACAGGATTCTCCTGCAGAAGCTGGCAGCCCATGGCTTGGACAGCTACACTCATTGTCTGGGTAAGGAGCTGGCTGGAGGGCTGGACCAGAGAATGGTGGCAAATGGAATTAAATTCAGCTGGCAACTGGTCACGAGTGGTGTTCCCCAGGGGTTGGTGCTGGGGCCTGTCCTCTTCAATACTTTTATTGATGACCTGGATGAGTGCATCAAGTGCGCCCTCAATACGTTTGCAGATGACACCAAATTGGCTGGGAGTGTGGATCTGCCTGGGGGTAGCAAGGTCCTACAGGGGACCTGGACAGGCTGGAGAGCTGGGCTGAAGCCAATGGGATGAGGTTCAACAAGACCAAATGCTGGATCCTGCACTTTGGCCACAACAACCCCAGGTTAAGCTACAGGCTTGGGGCAGAATGGCTGGCAGACTGCGTAAAGGAAATGGACCTGGGGGTACTGATTGATGCTGGGCTGAACATGAGCCAACAGTGTTGCCAGCAGGAACAGAGAAGTAATCGTCCCCTTGTACTCAGCACTGGTGAGGCTGCACCTCCAGTAGTGTCCAGTTTTGGGCCCCTCGCTGCAGGAAAGACATTGAGGCCCTGGAATGAGTTCAAAGAAGGGCAACAAGGTTGGTGAGAGGGGTCTGGAGCACAGGCCATATGAGGAGAGGCTGAAGGAGCTGGGAATGTTCAGCCTGGAGAAGAGGAGGCTCAGGGGAGACCTTGTTGCTCTCTATAACTTCCTGAAGGGAGGTTGTGTTGAGCTGGGGGTCAGCCTCTTCTCTCGTGTAGTTAGTGATAGGACTAGAGGGAATGGCTTCAAACTGTGCCAAGGGAGATTCAGGCTGGACATTAGGAAATCCTTCTTCTCTGAAAGGGTGGTCAGGCACTGGAATGGACTGCACAGAGAGGCGGTGAAGTCACCGACCCTGGGGGTGATCGAGGAACGTTTGGATGTTGTGTTGAGGGACACGGTTTAGTGGGAGCTATTGGTGATAGGTGAACGGTTGGACTGGATGATCTTTTAGGTTTTTTACAACCTTGGTGACACTATGGGGAGTGTCTGGAATTTCAATTGCATCATGCTACACACTCTTTAACCAACTAGGGATGCGCTGAACAATGGAAATAGTTTGGAAATGTTTGTGCTTTGAGCTCCTTCATGTCATCTTCCCTACTCATTTTACATTATTCTTGACCCTATAATTCACAGTGAGTATTTAAGATTGATTCAAACACATGAGAGCAGGTAGAAAAACTGAGGAGTACAGTGTCTTATTTCAAACATTTAAATTAATCCCAATGCAGGACAGCCTCAAGTGGTGGTGCTGCCAATAGCAGAAGTCCCTCCTGCATCTATCTCCAACTCTCCGTTCTCTTTAATTTGACACTCTTTTTCATATCATCAAAATCACGAGTTCAGTTACATCAATCAGATTAGGCAACTGATATAGGTTAAAACAGATGACTTATTTCTAACCTCCCCACAAATGAAAATAAGAATTTTGCTTTGGTATAGCTCTCCTTCACCACATCATATCCATATGCTGTTGTTTATAACAAATCCTATGACAAATTTTTCTCTCTGTAATACCTAAATGGATGTTATTTTGAATCTCAGATGTCCATGTGAAGAATACTTCTGATTAGTAAGAACGCATCAGAAAAGGAGCAATTATTTTTTGCAGCACTTTACTTTGATGTTCAAGCAGACTTTGAAAAAATCCTTTACTTTGCTTCACAGTGAATTACAAGCACCCTAACCTCACAAAAAGTCTCTTGAGAAAAGTTCAAAACAAAGAAAACATGGGTAATTTTAGTTAGTGCTAAGTTGTTGAAAAACTCATAAGCGCACTTAGGAACTTGGAGGTATCAGAACGTTAGTGAGAACTTCACTGTTGAGAATCAGCATACCACAATAAATGACACTCAAATATAGTTACTTACCAACATGTATACCTAGAAAAAACTGCTATATTTAAAAACAACTAGTAATTAAGGAATGAGCTAGTCACAGATCAGCTAAGGCTAAAATTTTCATAAAAGACAGTGAGATGGTTGCTGCTGACTCGCTAGTTGTAAGGGCTATAATTTAACTGACAATTCAAATGGTATCTTTAACCATATATTGCTAAGAACACACAGATAAGAAAAGGAGGTAAAAATCAACAATGCTGCACCTTCAAGTTGCTATCTGCAAGATACAGCATTATACATCAACATGCTGCAGTATTTACATGCTTATGTGTTTTGCTAGCTCAGTTTGCAAATACACAAAACATGATCAGATAGCCCATGTAAAGCCTCTAAGTTTGGGATTAAAGTTAAGGATTCATGACTCCTTACACTGCTAAATATAAATCCAAACGTAAGTTCTACTACTCTCCTCTATGACTGCCTTTGAAGAAAGTTTGGATACAATTAGCTTCTTCATAGGCAGGAGACTAAACAAAAGAAAAAAAAAAGTGAAATTAAAGAGGAAATACAAGCTGTTTTCAAAACAAAGATAGTATTTCTGCAGACTATTTATTTTATCTTAATTGAAAGGTTCTTTTTTTTTTTTTTTTTAGTAATGCTTACCTTCTGATTTGTGTTTTTTTCTCACTATTCAGTTACTAGATTTAGTGAATCTACTAGGTCAAAAAGCCATCAAAAATACCACTTCAAAATGCCATATATTTTTAATATTTAAAATAACAAGTGCCACAGATAGTGTTATAATTAGAGTAGTACACACTTCAATACAGTATGTATGGAAGATCTGTTTCAAAGCAGTTTCTTAAATGACAGCGTCTCAATACTGTAGATGTAGCACCTTTAAATGATCAATTTAATTCAAAGCAGCCCTGGGAAGGATTCATGCACTTACTCGTATCCAGCTGTTGGCCTTCAATTCCACAGGGTTCTGTGGTTCGCTGCTGTACAGACAACATAAGCACCACATCAGAGTCTTCTGGCTTTCATCTAGTGAAGAAAAAAAAAAAAAGCAAATAAGGATATGTTAAAGGAAAAATTAAAAAAACACACCAAAACAGATATAACTGCACTTAGTTTCTACCTATCCACAAAAATGAAGTCCCAAATATCAGTCACAACTCACCATGCTACTATTCTGCCAGACTTCCACAACACGATATTATCCGTATGTAGTTCTTGTGTAACCATTTCCTTCAACAGCATTTTAAAAGGAAGCCGTTTAAAATATACAGAATAATTAGATGCTTTTAAGGTACGTGACCTAACAAATAATTTACATAACAAACACCTCAAGCTATCATCAAGTAGTCATTCAATCAAGTATTTAAATAATACCGTTAATGATAAACAATAATCGACCATAGTAGAATAGTTACTACCTCGTGTCAAAACTCTGCACAACTGAATTTTTCGTAAGTGAGCATTTTTAAGTTTGCAAACTATGAGATCATTCATAACAACAATGTAGAGCAGAGCTCTCTGAAGAGTATATTAAGATTCTCTACGGTTCATTAAAAGGACATTTCTGCAGCGTAACACCCAAATGCTGATGGACAAAAATCCTATTATTTCTTTCCGTTCAGATTCAGATCAGATTTTACTTAATTCTAACCTACTTCTGGAAACAAGTTGCCTAGTCTAAAAAATTACTATATGCATAAATACCGTCACACTATTATCACAGATACATTTCTAGAGGAGTTGACTATGCAGAGTAAGCAGCTGCAAAGCATTTAACTTGTGATATTTTCCTACCACCTTATTTCCAATAGGGTTGTTTTTTTTTGGTTTTTTTTTTAATGTTCTTCGTGAGACACAAAGACTCTACACTGAATTTTACTCTAGAGTAAAACTGCATGGCTGTAATTTAAATAATGAAAACCAGATCTAGCATTGTAGCTGATATAACATTGACATAAATGCTGTTATTATAAGATAAGCAAGTAATTACATGAGTTTCAGAAATTACATTAGGAGACAATTTAAGCATTGTCATGCTCAGTAAATGATTTGCTTTCTGTGCATTTGCTACCCAGGATGTAATAAAGACTATTTAGAAGTGCTCTGTTGATGAAGCCAGAAGAAAAAATAAGAGCTCAATTAAGTAATGCCTGTGTTTTCACCAGGTGATCAGAGATGTTTATACTGACTTAAACCAGTATTCCTCAATAAATGTCCAACAAGCCTGTAGGCCATCACAGGCCTCCCACCGAGAAGCATCTCTGCTCTGAAGTGGTTTCTCATACACATTTAACTGGCTGCAGTTTGAGGTGTTCTGACATTACATGTTCAGGGATTTATTTTTTTTTAATACATGGTTTTACAAGGCTAATGATTTTCTAGGCTGTTTAAGATCAGAGTAAGAAGAGCCAACCTGTGAAATCCTCACCAGAAATTCAAAATATCCCTGTACTTAAATTGTAACTGTATCCAACCAGCATTAAGACACTAACAGGAAATTCTACAAAAAACCTCACTTAGAAAAACTCCCAGTGATTTGAGTGTTAAAAATAAAACATACCATTTTCTTTGTTTAAACATCTAAATGATTGACACTTGCTATCATTTTGAACGCTACAGACAGACACTTTTTGGTAACATTAAGTAATAAAGTCCAAAAAAAAACCTGAAAACAAGTCATTGATCTTGAATAAAGCATATAAAAGTTAATGTATCCCTTCTTTTGCCTTATTCTACTCACACTGTACATTCCTGTGTCATCTTACGCGGTCATTTTAAATTTAGTTTTGCACTGACTGAAAGGTAAAAAAAAAAAATAATAAAAAGAGAGAGGAAACGTAACTTCTGAATAAGACTTTGGACAGACGGCCTTTTGCTACATGCAATAAAATTAAAAAACACTACCTGTCAGAAATGCAAATTGGTATGACGAAAGTCAAAACCATGAACATAAAGCTGAGATGAACAAAGTGCACTTTCTCAGCATAATGAGATGACACAGATATATAGATTAAAACTTCAGCCTGTACTTGAAGATGGATTTGGGAGTGTCAGTTGATGAAAGATTCAACATGAGCTGGCAATGTGCACTTGCAGCTCAGAAGGCCAACCGTATCCTGAGTTGTATCAAGAGATGCATGGCCAACATGTCAAGGAAAGTGATTTCACCCCTCTATTTTGCACTTGTGAGACCCCACCTGGAGTACCAAGTCCAGCTCAGTACTGAGGGCCCCAACACAAGAAGGACATCAAGCTGTTGGAACAGTTCCAGAGGACAGAAGATGGTAAGAGGGCTGGAGCACTTCCCATACAAGGGCAGGCAGAGAGATCTGGGGCTCTTCAGCCTTGGAGGACAGTAGGCTCCAGAGGTACTTTAAAGCAGCCTGTCAGCCTGAAAGAGTCTTAGAGGAAAACTGGAAAGGGACATTTTATAACAGCAGGTAGTGACAGGATGAGTGGAAACTGCTATAAACTGGAAGAGAGCAGATTTAGACTAGATATTAGGAGAAAATTCTTTACTGTGAGCGTAGTGAGGCACCGCAACAAGTTGCCCACAGTGAGGCTGTGGATGCCCTCTCCTCAGAGGTGTTCAAGGTCAGGCTGGATAGAGCTTTAAGCAACCTGTTCTAGTGGGAGGTGTCCCTTCCTACACAATCAGGGCTGGAACTAGGTGATCTTAACGGTCCTTTTCAACCCAAACGATTCTACAATTTCATGATTTGAAATCAATTTATGTTAGCATCATAGCCCTCTCATCAGTTCCCAGAAAATAAGGAGCTTAACATCTTACTCAGACAAAATTATTTTTTGGCTACAGCAAAACAGATTTGTGAAAAGAAGAGAGAAATCACCCAGATGCTGAAGTACCCATTCATAATCTGCAGTTCACATCTTCCAGGTTAATTCTTTCCTTTTCTACTACTGCTTTTGAACTGGGGAAATATGGGATGACTACGAATAAAGGGTATAGAACTGCTTAAAATAATTTCGGTAGCTGTGAAAAATAATCACATCAAAGGAGCTCCAATTCTTTTCCCTCCAACTTTTCCAGTAACTGTGATGAATGTGAAAAAGATATCATTGCAGCATGAACTGAAAATCGTTTTCAGGGTATAAATCAAAGCACCTAGATTTTTCTACAGTGTGAAAGAATGCTCAATTAAACAACGAGCTAAGACATTCAGAGAACAAAATTAGTTACTCAAAAGTGGAAATTGTAAGAAAAAAGACTGTTACCAACTTTCTTCTGGACTTCTTAACATGAAGGCTGCTCCAAAAGCAATGCCTCCTATAACTTAATAAATCATGTTGTCCCATGATGTCAGAAGCAGATGTTGGTGGTATAGCAGTAGAGGCTGCATCTTCCTGCCAGTATTCCATTACATATTGTTTCTGTGTAACAGACGGCAGCAGAGGGGCAGCCTGACAAAATGGCTAACAACATGGAAATGCATGTAGAGCAAATGTGTGGGAAAAAATGGCATCCACTGACATTCATCAGTGTTTTTAGAATGTTTTTGGAGACCAAACAGTGGATGTGAGCACAGTCAGGCCTTTCAAACAGTAGTGACAATGACAGTGGGTCAACTCTGCTGACGAAGATTTTCACAAGCACAGAACGCATGTTCTTGCTCACTGCTGGCAAAAATGCATAGCTAAGAGTGGTGACTACGAAAATGGAGTTCTGTAACTGACAATTTGTCCTATCAAATGGCATTATTGTGCTCTTTGTATCTGTTGTAGTTTACAAGGAAATAAATAGGAGACACTACTTCGGAAGCAACCTACACATGCTAATGTTCAAACTGCAGCTAACAAATGAAAATGTTGGGTAGGAAATTTAAGCCAGTTTGAAAGCTGTTTTGAAAAAATAAAATAAAGTGTTTTATTATTATTTACACTGCACTCCTTCAATGTTCCTCCCTTAAAAAAAAAAAAAAAGGGGGTTAAAAAACACGTAACTGTAGTCTCAATCATCCCGTGATGTAATCTGTTTATCAGCAACCCATAATTGACAGGACTAGATGCAAGGAACTAATGAGAAAACACTAATCTTAGAACTAGAAATATTCCTTTTAAAGCTAATTGTAAAATGTTATTGAAAAAATGCATATGTATTTAATATATATTTCAATATATTTTATATATACAAATATATATATATATGAGAAATAGTTGATTAATTAAAGAGCAATCAGCAAAGAGTGAAATTTCTGTGGAAATGAATACATGCATGCTCACACATACATGTTGACGTAGAGAGCCATCATTGAATTCCCCATCATTTTCAGTATTAGTTTGGATTTCAAGACTTTTGGACTCAAAACTTAACCCATGAGGGGCCTACACTGGAATTCCTTACCCAGACTGAACTCCTCATGTATCTCTTGTGGTTCAGCACCACAAGTACAGACATTAATTTTTCTTTGGTCATGCTTCCCCCATGTTAGTGTTCAAAATATGGCTAACTTGGGCATCTCCTGCCTAAGAGCGTTTATGAGGAAGTTATTCTCCCTTAGGGACCATGCCTTCTGCTGTATGGTCAACTACGTCAGCATCCAGCACCAACAGACATACCTATCTAACGTGACAGGCATTCCGGTTTAGACAAGATGCAGAAGGACAGGTTTTTTCTCTTCTGCTCATTAGTATAAGAGACCGAATTGAACAGAATTACTTCCTTCTGCGGCAAGGGTGGCCTAGTCTTAGACACATGTCCACATGAGCTATTTATTCAAATAGTAAGTCACATTAAACCCTGTAAAAAGTCAGCATCTGCTATAGCCAGCATTATCTTACAGAGTATCTCCAGAAGAAGTGCCAAACAAAATGAAAATTAGCCGAAATTTTATGTGCCAGCAGTCCAGAAAGAACTCATGTGGTTCCAAAACTATGAAGTGGTAGAAATGGATAAGGAGAGCACTTCAGGTCTACTGATGCCAGGAAATCTCCTCCTCTCATCTCTAAACACTGAGGTAAAGAAATCTATTTGGACTAAGTAAAGTCCCCTAAATTTGATAGCTTGCAACTCTGACTCCAAAAAACAAACAGACAAACAAAAACACACGAACAAACCAAGCCCAGCAACTTGAATTAAAACTCCAGTCTCTTGCAATCCGTAGAGGTAACAGTCAACTAAAAACAAAAGATATTTCTTGTTGCAAAAAATGCAGAGGTATTCTGAAACAGAGGAAAGTAGGTATGTATAGCTGGGGTTGCTGTAAAAATGCAGAAAGCCGAATCAAACGCCTTTCAACTTTGATGAAAAAAAAAAATACAGGCGATGCTTCTTTCTGCAACATAATATATTGTCAGCTCATTGACACTGGCGGGTTAGAGACTTACCTGTTTCCAACAAAAACTGGAAGAAAAGCACTTTAACTGTAAACATTAACAGTTATCATCACTCTCAAAAACTGCAGCTGCAATTAAAATGGGAACTTCTTCATCAAAAAAATTTAGTCCATAAAGTGAAAGAAGGCCCTTCTCAAAAGGTGACACAAAAGGATACATTTGTTCCTCTGCAATTGTGACTTACATTTAAATCTACAGTTCCTTCCCAAATCTTACTTTCAGATGGTAAGTGCTAACTTAACACATGTCCATCATGTGCTTTACACATTCTGCCTGTGCTTGAAGCTGAATGGAAGAAGATAAATCAGAACCACAAGACATATGATCATTTTAAGATCAGTGCTCTGACCTAATAAGCTCTTCCAAGAGATGACAAAAAATTGTCCTTTCCCATACTCTTCCAAAAGGAAGCATGGATCAGGAGAGAAAATCTGCAACCTTTTTTCTTTTGGTAGTTGTAGCTGTAGGAGAAGATCAGAAAAAGTCTACTTCCAAGGGCTGACAAGTTTAGAATCACTCCAGATTAACAGTAGATCGTAAACCATTTATCAAAATCTCAGTTCATGTTAAGAATACTACAAGTATGTAAGATGCAGCATGTGCAGTTTGCTCCCTTCTACCAGTTTTCTTGCCCACTGTTGCTCTCCTTTCCTTTCATCTCATCTGAACACATATATTAACCGTAAAAGGCTTTTGATTTTTCATACCTTTTCTTTCTACACCATTGCATTACTTTTTTTCACTTCTAATCTGTGTTATTTTTGCAAGTTTAAAAGATGGGGAAAACACAGAATCAAGTCTATGAAAACAAACACAACCATAATATAGTACAGGTTTTCATTAATTAAAAAAAAATGGTATCAGAAAAAAACATTTTTTCTCTGTTAACCTATCTAATATGACATTCTAATACATAGCTAGAAGAAACCTCAGGCGAAAGTAATCTTCAGCATTAGATTGTGTGCATTCTGGGAATCCAGCAAAAATATAAATACAATAAGAAAATTAGAAACACAACAGGAACCATGATGCACATACATACTCAATGAATTTAAAACAAGTTAATTAATTTAATTGATTATTTACAGAGTTTTATCTCCAGAAGTTAATTTAAGATTTCTCTATGACATATTTTAAATAACTTGGCTAATATTTTTATTTCAAAATTCTACTTAAGTGAAAAAGCTGCATTTAAATGGCAAACTCAAAGTATATGCCAACCTGTATTTTTTTTGCTTCCTAAGGAACAAAATTTATGTTACAGAATATCATAACAGGTTCTTACCATATCCTATAACAAAAGGATTCCAACAAAGTCTTCCTAGTAACTGGCCAATTAAAGGGAACTGTTGAATTGCTACAATTGAATTCTGTTAAGACAAAAACAAAAACATAACAACATACTACACATCAACAGTAAATTAAGAGAACTGTTAATGACATACATAACAGTGAATTACATTCCCGATGATTTTGCTGTGAAGTGCCCTGGAAGGAAAATGCTTGCAGGTAGGTAGTAAAAGCAGAACTCTTTGAAATCAGTTATAACGTTATAATTTAAATAAGTTAAAGTTAAGAAATTTCCTCAGCTAATGTCTAACTGTGTTAGAAAATTTATTATTTCCCTCACATGCAGTAATCATTAGAACACTACTGATAACAAAGACTTTGTGATAGGTAAAAGCAAAATTTAGTTTTGTTGGTCCTCACTAATATACTGTCTCACAGAGTTTCTGAAGAAATTAATATTCACTACAGCAAAACAAACAAACAAACAAAAAAAAAACAACTAAGCATCTTTCAGTTCCTTCTGCCTGCTTATGACTAGTCAGGAACAAACTGCCATTTAACATCTAACAGAAAAGAAAGCACCTTTACTAAAGCAGTAGGCATTGTATTTGTACACGACCCTGGGCAATCAGTCTTATTTTTCCATTTTTGTAGCTTTGCCATCTAATAAATGAAGGCTTTTAAAAATGCGGCTGTGCTGACATAAAGTGTAAGTAAGCAGGAGCGATAACCATCTCCTGTTCCTGCCATAAATTCCTTACATTTGTCTCACGTTTGGAGTTAGCCCTAGACTTTCTGGGGCCATATTCACAAGGTCCATTTCAGGCCAGGCCTCAGATTACTTGAAGTAGCAATATTAAAATAGACTTCTTTTTCTCCTAAGTAAAAGAAGTATCCACAGGAAAAAAAATACTACTAAAAGAATCTCATATGTAAAAATCAGGTTCAGATCAGAAATAATAACAAAAAAAACCAGCTCTACATTCTTTAAAGAAGAAGTCAGCCTCATACCTTAACACAATATTTCTATGGCTAATTAAAATGACTACATATATTGGAAGTCACGCTCAGGAAACAACTAAGCATAAAAATAACTAATAATAACTAATAACTAATTTAAAAATGACATGAAAGCGCTCTAGTAACTGCTAAAAATAATTAAATTACAGAACAGGACAGCTAGCAGCCTGACCCAATGACTGTACTGACAGAGTTAACAACATATGCCACAGTTTTGGGGTTAGCATGTCAGAAGACTCTCTCAGATTTTAAAGTATCAGTTACAATTTTGCATGTGAATGCCTCTAAATAATTCCACTTACCACCTATCAAGCAGGAAATAAAAAATCTCGTTTGTCTTGAAGAGACTACAGCATTAGTTGGGAAAAAAAAAAATCACATGATGACAACTAATCAAGAACTGGGTGACTGGCAGAGCTCACGGCGTCCAGTTGGAAGCCTGTACTTAATGGTGTTCCCCAGGGGTCAGAGCTGGGTCTGGTCTTGTTCAAGATACTCATTTACAACCTTGATGAGGAGGATAGCGTCCACCCTCAGTAAGTTAATGATGATACAAAGGTGGGAGGAATGGCTGACACACCAGAAGTCTGTGTGTTAAATCTCATACGAGATTTAACCAAAGCAGGTGTAGAGTCTTGCACCTAGGGAGGAATAACCACACATACCAGTACAGGTTGGGGGATGATCTGCTGCAGAGGAGCTCTGCAGAGAAGGACCGAGGTGTCCTGGTGGACAACAGGTTGGCCATGAGCCAGCAGTGTGCCTTGGTGGCCAGGAAGGCCAAAGGGATCCTAGAGTGCATTAAAAACAGTGAGGCAAGCAGGTCAAGGGAGATGATTCTCCGGCTCTACTCTGCCCTGGTGAGGCCTCATCTGGAGTAGTGTGTCCAATTCTGGTGTCGTTGGTACAAGAAAGACAGGGATCTCCTGGAAAGAGTCCAGCAGAGGGCCACAAAGATGATAAAGGGCCTGGAGCAACTCTCTTATGAGGAAAGGCTGAGAGACCTGGGTCTGTTCAGCCTTGAGAAAAGAAGACTCAGAGGGAGTCTGATCCATGTTAATAGATATCTAAGGTATGGGAGGCAAAGAGACAAGGCCAGACTCTTTTCAGCAGTGCGTGGCAACAGGACAAGGGGAAACAGCCACAAACTGATGCATAGGAAGTTCCACATAAATGTGCCTAAGAACTTCTTCACAGTGCAGTGACGGAGCACTGGCACAGGCTGCACAGCGAGGTGGCGGAGTCTTCTTCCTTGGAGACATTCAAGACCCACCTGGACACCTAACTGTGCAACCTGGGCTAGGGAGCTGCTTTGGCAGGGGGGTTGGATCTCTAGAGGTCCCTTCCAGCCCCTACAATTCTGTGATTCTGTGAATAAGAAAAAGCTCCACCCCCCCATAAATCAGGGGAACTGTAAGCACATTCCTGTTTATATTACCTGGGACTGTTTCCCCAGTTTGTTTCTCTGATCCAGTGACACCTCAGGCTAGAAACAGAAGCCTCTTTGATTCCCTTTTTTCCAAACATGGTGCAGATTGTTTCTGAGGCTGCCTTCAAAAGAGGTCACTCTTCCTGTAAAAGTCACTTACCATATGTTTCAGAGTTTCATAAGTCTGATGTAGAAACTCCTGCAACTGGGGCAAGTGAAGACAGACATCCTTCTGGGATTCCAAAGTGGTGGCTTGACCCCACTCAATAGCTTTATCCAACCAATATTTGAAGTTCAATTTAGGCACTGTAGTATCCTGGGCCATTCCACAAAGCTTTAAAAAAAATAAAAAGAACAAAGAAAAAAAATTACAGCTCCAAATCAGGCATAATTAAATACTGGCTTGAGATCATGAAAGGGAAGGAGTTTCTACTGAAACTATATACAGTAAATACCTGGTTTGACCTGTCATACTGACAGATGTATTCCCAAGGTCTTTTTCAGTCTCACTTCCACTCCCTTCTGTTAGTTGGGATTCCTACATCAGTTACCAAAAATCCAGATCTGGCCCTTATTTTTTTACTATTTACTCTAGAATTTGAGAAATTCAGAAGCTGTATTTATCGCAGATCACCTTAATACGTCATAGAATCTTTTGAGTTGGAATGGGCCTTTAAAGGCCACCCAGTCCAACTCCCCTGCAATGAAGAGGGACACTGACAGCTAGATCAGGTTGCTCAGAGCCTGGTCCAGTCTGATCTTGAACATCTCCAGGGCATCCACCACCTCTCTGGGAAGCCTGCTCCAGCGTCACACCATCTGCGTCGTAAAAGCCTTCTTCCTTATATCCAATCAAAATAGAAAAGAAAGGTAAATCCACAAAAAAAAAAAGCTGTTATTAAGGGAATGATCAGTCCCTGACATGCAGCAGGACTGACACGGTGTGGGTGGAGCCAGGGTAACAGTGGCTGAATCCTCTTGCTCACAAAACCTGCCACTCAGGAGCAGGGCGAACAGGACGGGCAGAGAGCAGTGTGTTGGAAGAGAGTGGCGTGGCAGTATGCACGGGCAGTTGTGCAGCACAGGCAAGCAGGGAGCACGAGTACCCCATGTGCTAAAGAGATACATTCATCAGGCAACTGTCACCTGCAAAGTACAAGGTTGTCCCACTCTAAGCTACAGGATTAACACGCCCAGAAGACAGAGATGTAGCAATGACATCCACCCGAAGCAGAGCTAGGGTGTCTGCCCGTCACAACAGGTGTTGCAACCCTGACTGAATTCGGAGGCAATCATTTAGCTGTTCAGACCTCTGGCTGTGTAGAGTGCACGAACCTTTCACTGGCATCATGGTGCAGCAGACTTAACAGCTGTGAGAGGTGCGAGCAGGCAGAGGATCTGCTCTGCCTTATGTGAGGCTACAGGATGAAATACATAGATTAAAAAACATTGTGGGGGATAACAGAAGGAGCCAAGAAATAACAGTTCACTTGTGCACAAACGAGTTATTTCAAAGGGAACAACACAAACCCAAGGCAGCCTGTATCACATCAGGTTAAGGAAAAAAACTGCAAGGCTGAAGGCATGAATACAAAGGAAAGGTGAGGATGGAGGCAAGTCTGCAACTGAATCTGCAAACAAAAACCCTCCTCACTAGCTCCATGACCCCAGATGCCTCCCTGCAACAGGTATGAGGCCCTGGATGTAAAAGATTGGTCTGTGGGTGATGACAGTCCACTCAGTCTAGAAAACCTAACAAAACCAAACCACAAAAAGCCTGTCCACAGCATCAAGACTACATCACTGAAGAAGAGATAGGTATTAGCTGTAGGTGATTCCTTCCTACAGGGAACCGAATATTCAACATGCAAAGTAGGCCGTCTTCTTAGAAGTCTGCTGTCACCCTGGGAATCAGGTGAGGGATGTTACCTGGAAGTTACTAATCCTGGTACAGCCATCAGGCCACACTCCTTTCTGCTTTTCCACATATGGAGAGATGAAGTAGCTACATGTGCATCAAGGGGTATCTAAAGGGGATTCAGGGCCTTGGTAAAACAGCTAAAGGAACTGAATGCACAGATCATCTTTTCTTCTGTCTCCTGTTTTGGATAAGGAAATGGAAACAAACCAAAAGATCTTATATTTAAATAACCTGGCTTTGAGGCTGGTGTTGTCACCAGAACTTAGGCATTTTACACAACCAGGTGGCCTATATGACACCACGTTTATGGACAACAGATGGAGGTCACTTTTCTAAAAGGGGGGAGAAGGGTCCTTGAGGAAAAGTTAACAGGGATCATTGGAAGGACTTTAATCTAGGTCAGAAGGGGAAACAGGGGGGACAGTGAGCCTTCCTATGATAAGGTGTGGAATGCCACAGCTAGGCAGGTAGAGGGTGCTAGCAGGGTGCCTTGAAGGACCCGCTGCCTTGAGAGGTGCTAGCAACACTGCAGCACATATAAAATCCTAAGATGATGAAGCAGTGGCTGCTGGGGCAATAGGAGAAAACAAAGTGGAAAATCAAGGGAAATATTTAAAAGGAATGAAGATGTTATCCTTTAAGGAGGTGACAAGACCAGTTGCCCAGCTGAAGTGCCTCTACACCAATGCACACAGCTTGGGAAACAAACAGGAGGAGCTGGAAGCCATTGTGCTACTAGGAAACCACAGCCATAGCTGCCATCAGAGAAACCAGGCAGAATGATTTCCATGACTGGAGTGCGGCTATCTACGGCTACAAGCTGTTCCGAAGGCACAAGCAAGGAAGGAGTGGAGAGGGGTGCTGATATATACATCAGGAGAGGAACAGAATGCTAAGAGTCGTCTCTAAAAAATAGTCATGAGCAAGTTGAAAGCCTATGGATGATAGTTAGAGACTGAGGCAGCAAAGGGAGCCTTCTGATCGGTGTCTGCTACAGGCTACTCCATCAAGCTGAGCCTGCTGATGAAGTGTTTAACCTCCAGCTATAGGAGGTGTTGCAATCAGAAGCACTCATACTGTGGGGGGCTTAACCACCCAGACATTTGCTAGAAAAGTAGCATGGCAAGATACAGGCAATCCAAGAGGCTCCTGGAATGTATTGAGGATAACTTCCTGAGTCAACTAATAGAAGGCCTGTAGTACTGCATACTATGGTACTGGGCCTGTTGCTTACCAATGCAAATGAACCAATTGGTGACAGAAGGACTGGAGGCTGCCTGGGCTGTAGTAACCATGCTATGGTTGAGGGATATGAGTTTCCAGAAGGATATGTGGTAGGCAAAGAGTAAAATTAGGATGCTATATTTCAGGAAAGCTCTTCTCAGAGTCACTCAACAAAACACTCTGGGAAACTGTCCTCCTGGGCAGGGGAGCAGAGCAGAGCTGGCAGATCTATAAGGAAGCTTTCCTCAAGATGCAAGAACGCACCATCCCTAGGTCTAGCAAATCAGGAAAGGAAGACTAGACCAGCATGGCTGAATCAGGACCAGCTAGTCAAATTGAAGAGCAAGAAGAAAATGCTAAGGCAGTGGGAACAGGGGCAGGTACCATGTGAAGACTATAAGGAAGCTACTAGGACATGTAGGAATGGGGACAGGGAAACCAAGGCCCAGCTTGAATTACACCCTTGCTACGGGACTCCAAGAAGAAAAAGAAAGATTTCTACAGGTACCCCAAACAGAAAAGGAAAGTCCAGCAGGGCATATGCCCCTGGTGAGTGACATGGGCAAGCTGATAACAACAGACAAGCAGAAGGCTGAGATACTTAAGAACTTTTCTGCATTCTTCTCTGAAAACTGCTTGCCACACAGCCCTCAAATGTTTCCTTTGGTAGGAGGGGATTGGGGAAGCAACATCCCTCGCACTGTGAAGATTAGGCTCGTGACCATCTAAGGAACCAGAACATCCACAAGCCTGTAAGTTCTGATGAGCTGCCTCCCAGAGTCCTGAGGGAACTGGTTGATGAAGTCGCCAAGCCACTCCCAGTGATATCTGAAAAGTCCAGGCAATCGGGTGAACTCGCTGGTGACTGGAAAATAGGCAACGTCACACCCATTTTTAAGAAGGATACAAAGGATGACCACAGGAACTACCATCCTATCACTCTTACTTCTGTGCTGGGGAAGATCACAAACCAGATCCTCCAGGAAGCTATGCAAAGGCACACGGAAGATAGAGGATGTGACACAGGAGAACCAGCACGGCTTCAACAAGGTCAAATCCTGTTTGACCAACCTAGTGACCTTTTATGATGATGTCACTCCATCAATGGACACGGGAAGTGCCACTGATGTAACCTATCTGGACTTCAGTAAGTCCTCTGACACAGTACCCCACAACACCCTTCTCTCCAAATTGGAAAGATACAGATTTGATGGGTTGACTGCTCAATGGACGAAGAACTGGATGCAGGATCAAATCCTTAGAGTGGTGATCAATGGTTCAGCATCTGGATGCAGATCAGTGATGAGTGGTGACCAATGGGGGTCAGTGCTGGGACTGATACTCTTTAATATCTTCATTCACAACACTGACTGTGGGGTCAAGTGCACCCTCAGCAATTTTTTGATGACTCCAAGCTGTGGAGTGCAGTCAACACACCAGAGGGATGGGATGCCACCCAGATGCACCAAGATAGGCTTGAACAGTGAGCTCAGGTGTACCTCACAAGGTTCAACAAAGATCTTGCAGCTGTGACCAGGCAACCTCCACTATCAATACGAGCTGGGGGATGAAATGGTTGAGCACAGCCCTGCTGAAAAAGACCTGGGGGTACTGGAGGATGGTAAGCAGGACATGAGACAGTGATGTTCCCTCGTAGTCCAGAAAGCAAACCACACTCTAGGCTGCATCCAAAGTATGGCCAGCAGGTTGAGGGAGGTGATCCTGCTCCTCTGCTCTCTGCTGGTGAGGAGTGACATGGAATACTGCATGAAATGCAGAGTCCTCAGTACAGAAGAGACATAGACCTGTCCATTCACATTCAGACAGACATCCATAGAAGACACAATACAATACCATTCACCAAAGCTGAATAAAGAGCTATTTGCAAAAGTTGATGACACGCTAGCAAAGCTTCAAAGAAAATTCCTCCTCAACCATCTCTGTATATAGTTTGAAAATGTAATCACATTTGTATAACCAGTATGTAAGGTAGCAAGAACAAAGACTTCTTCTCTGGAACTGTACAAATAAAATCTTTCAGAATGAAATCATCCAAGGCAGAAGTCACATAAAAGCAAAGCAACTTCTTCAGTAGTCCAAATCCTGAAACTCAGGAATAAGCTATATAATAAACATTAAGAGAATCAACCGTTGCTGAATCATTACAGTTCCTCATAAAGAATTTGTCTGTCTTGAAAATTCCATGAAAAAACAAACAAACAAACAAGCAAAAATCTTTCATAGCTTTCGGTGTCCCCAGTTTTGTCTTCAACAGACTAAAAAAAATTACTACTAAACTTTTATTACTTTGTTGGTCTTCAATCTTGTATATTCAGTTACTATTTTTAAATAAATAAAACCATTTCAAGTAGAAGGCTTTTTGATATACCATTAAGGTATAATACTGCTTTACATTATAGCTTCAAGGTTTCCAAGTAACAGTGATGAAAAGTTATATTCAATGTATAAAGCTCTCATTTGTGTACTCATATGAATTGGTGAGAAGTAGCTGCACACTCCAAAGAACACTTCACTTACCGTTCTTTCAACTCCTCTCTCAAATCATAAACATCAGCAATCCCAGCTTTGAAGGAAAAAAAAAAAAGAAAAAGAAAATCAGTTAAAATATTTACATCACATCAGGATGGAAAGTCTTCAAGGCAGAACTGTTCACCACAGAGCTAACAGAGTGTATACAGACAGCCTACATTCCAAATGTTTTTTTAGGGTTGTTAATACGTCAAAAAGCAGAATAGTCTTCTTATTCGTGCTTATTTCTCTAATAGATATCGGGAGATTGATAAACACTGATATATTTTATAATCAAAAGACAGCATGACTTTGAATCCTTAATCCCCCTTAATTGTGCTATGATATGGCATAGTTTACACAGTAATACAGAGAAGACTATTAACTCATTTTTTTTTATCTTTTAAAGACAGTTGCAAACAAAGCACAAATTTAATTCCTACTAGATGATATTTTGGGATTATATAAAAAAAAAAAAAGAAAATGTAGTTGATAAAAATTTCATATTTTTTAGAAACTTCAGAAAGACAAATTTAATAAAAACTATATACAGATTAAATATACATACTATTATTTTTGTCTTCTTATTTTTCAGTATCCTTTGTTGAGAAAACAGATTTATTGATTGGCTTATAGGTTGGTGTGAAGACTAACACACACTCACTGGCAGTCTACCAATCAAAAATAATCTACAGAACAATTTCCACTTTGATTAAGGACGGTATGCTTACATGCGGCGCTGACTAGTGTTGATTTTTTAATTTAATAACTTCAGATAAAAGCAAGTTTGCCTGTTCCCCTTTGTGGCCACAACCCATATATCTTCCAGAAAGAAAAAACGCTCGTTACAGAAAACAGCATGCTTTTATGCAGACTTTCTAAGTTAAAACAAATTGCACACAAATATATCTTCCTCCAGAAAACAAATGAACAAACACAAAAACAACAACAACAACAACAGAGTTTTGCCAAAAGAAAGGAGCCAACATTTGTTAAGCAAGATGCAAAATCTGGTTAACTAGTCATCAAGCTGATGTAAATGGTGATAAAATCACTCGTCTAAAAGAGAAAGTTAGTAGTATTCCACATCTCTGTATTTGTCTTCTCTATTGACTCTGATAATTAGTATTGGTATTTTAATAGCTGTCCCATCTGCTTTCCTAATTACACTGTCAGGCCTCACTGAGAAAAGAGATCAGTTCTCACCATGAAGGGAGTATGGCCACTGACAGGATTACTTTCATGGACAGCCTACGCATATATATATACCTCCTACGCAAGTTCACTCTGAATAACATTAAAAACTGCAGAGTAGTACTTCCAGTTTTGTTATGTTACACTGCAGGAATGGAAAAGACCTGGCGTTCTGGGGAAGTACATACTGCATTGCTGGGATTCAGGCAAAATTTCCATTTTTACAAGGCTTGGAAAACTCTATACCTCCCACTTCTCTGACCTGCCAAAGGGCTATACAATCATAGACTTCTATTCCTCGTTCACCAGGCTATGACATTCAGAACTAGTAAATACTATTTATGAACATTCCTTGTTAACCCTAATAAAACAAAAATTAATGTTAGAACTTGATTCTAACAGCAGGCTTGTCTTAGGAGACCTGCTTTCTGATTTTCACTGTCTGAGCTACCTAAGAATAAAGCTTTCTCGAATGCGAAAGACAGAAAATAATATCCCATAATATCCATCCAACTCCTATATTTAACCTTAGGGAGCAGCAAAAGATGTGAAGGACATTTAGGAGTGATACTGCCAAATTTTACAGATGTCATATGTTACCCTTCCCTAGTGAAAATTAACAGGACAAGGCCATTAATTATTACTTCTATACTCAAAAGATGCAACCGCTAACCCACATAGCAGATTACTATGTCTTCAGACACCAAATGAATACAAAGTCTGATCAGAAGCCAAAGGAAGATTCTTCTGGAAACAAATAAACAAACAAGAAAAAGAGTGTCAAGGGGGTTATTAAGAGCCCAACAATTCAAGAATTTGAAAGAAAAAGTTAAATGTAACAGAAGAAAACGAACCATATATCTGACAAAGCTCTTATGCAATCAAGTAAACTGCTGACCAATATGAGGTGCTAATATAACAGAATTCCAGCATCGGAGCAGAAGCCCAGTAAGGCCCACACAACGCTGTCCATATCACAAAGCAGGGAATTAGATTAATGTACAAACTGGAAATTTGTTTCAAGGCAATAAAGTAAATCCCAGACTTGAACGGTGTATACTGATACTAGGCAGAGCAATATATCCTTCAAAAGAGAAGCCAGACTAGAAAGAAATGGGTCTGCTAGCTCACCACTGAACTAGTTACTTTTTTCTTTCACATCCGTTGACCAGTGTCTCTTCAGAACACCGTGATATACCACCACAGAAAAGTAAAAATACATGATGAAACATAGCAGGAGTAAGAAATGACTCACAGGGCACGGCTAACAAAAGCACAGACGTGTATACGCCTTACTGACCTTCTAGAAATGGTGGTGGACTCACTTTGTGGAGTGCAACATCTTCTTTCTCTGTATTTTCCCAACAAAACAAACACATATTGCACATTCCAAGTAGCAAACCTGAGATATTCTAGTAACACTCAAGTCACTGTGATGTGATAACCTTTGTTGCAGTGTGTGAGGAATAAACACAGTGAGGAGGAGGGTGGGGGTAAATCTAACGAAGCTGAATGTTAAAATATTCTCATATTTATTTTGCTGGACAGAGATTTTTCAATCGTATCTATCTATTTGACAACAGAGAAGAAGAAAACGCAAACAAAGAATAAATGAAGTTCTAGAGAGGGAGAATGTCCAGTTCAGCCTATGAACTGCAGGCGGTAGAACTGATTCTGAAGAACATCTATGAACACAGAAGTAATCTATTTTACCCCTTTTTGAAAGAAGTCCATTCACTGCATACACCGTTTTACCTTCGCTATGGTTAATAACATCACAAATCAACTGTATGTGGGCCTATGACATGCATATTCTAAACACTGCACACATTACAAGTTTTTCAGCAGGTTGCATGATTAGGAAAGTAGTTCCCATACTGTTCACAAGTATCAACGGAGCCTCAGTTTCAATTGGTACACTGACAGCACTGACATTACCCAGATAAGAAAGACTCACCAAGCTGGCAACATCAGCAAAATTACACTACTATTCACAATAGGGGCAAATCCCTCTAAGATGAAAGCTACCATTTGCATCAGTTCTCCTAAACCCAATTTGCCAGCTAACGCATCACTCAGTATCTCACGGTTCATGTGATAGCAACTTTGCCTTAAGTTTTCGTTATCTACTTCAGATAAATAGTATCCTCTCACATAGCTTTACCTAATCCAGTGCAAAAATGTGAATGAACTGTATTGACATACTCAGAGTCTTTTTTGTACCACATACAAGTTGTACTTTCTCAGCTAAATATTTACATGCCATTATCACTGTCTCCTCCTGCTTAAATTCACAGTTATGTATTTTTAATGTAAATTCGGAAGTAAAAAAGGCTTTCACTATCCTTTTCTCTACAGAACACCCTGAGAAAAAAAATTTTATCTGAACATAAAAACAAACATCCAAACAGAGGGGTCCGTACAATCTACCTAGGCATAAAGAAAAACAAACAGTCTATTAAATTGCAACAGCTATATCCCTTTAATTGCTAGGCAACTTTGTTAAGCCCATGTTCTACCCCTGACTTACACAAAAATACCAGAAGACGAGACACAATAATCTGAACATTACTGAAAATATTGCTCATCATTATGATACACAATACAGCTTATAAAATTGTCTTGCTGTAACAAAGTAAATTATTTTTCTCCCAAAGTTTATTGAAAAAAGAACCTCTATGACTTACGGTAGTAAGTAGTATGCAGTAAAGAAGAAGGTCCCTTTCACTGAAATGTCAGCTCTACAGCATTTAAGTATTTTTAGATAACCATCCTAACTGCAAGGAAACAGAGGCACATACAGCAAACAACTTGTCCAAAGTCACTAAGGAAACAAATTACAGGAAGTAAAAGACATGGGCCTCATATTTTCTAAAGCATTAGCCATAACTATTTCCCAAGGATTTCCTCAAATACAGGCTCCTATTCAACTTAAACTTCTCAAATATAGAATAATAATATGGCACAACAGTTGCAGTGGTAAAGAGGAATTTCCACCCAAAAGAAAATGACCAGACAAAAAAACATGGAAAGTATTTTCTTTTCAGTCTTTATGATGCATACTTGTGTGGTAAGTGTAAGTAAAAATTGTACGTGTTTATTCTAACATCGGCTGAGGCCACTGTAGCTCTGAAAAAAGCATTCACATAGCCTGTACACAGTATCAGTGAGTCTGCAAGTGAAAAAAAATGATTTATTTAGGCCTAAGAAAAACTTGCCAAACAGTTGGACACTTCTGTCCCCTCTCCTCAATTACCCACACCCAGAAATAGCCTCAAGAGTGAAAAAAAAAATCTTCTGAATAAAGATGTATTTATGGCACTAAGTACACCTGACAGAAAAAGAAAAATGTATTCTTCAGAAGAATAAAAAATAACTTCATGATATCCACATCAACATTTACACCTTTTTGTTGTACATTATTTTAACACACTCCCACAGACATTTGTCCCTTCAGTCCATTGACAGGGTTTCATGCTATTCACAGGCATTAAATCAGCCCATTCATTCTTTGCAAATAAGAAGAGATAAGTTTCCTCAGAAACATAGAGAGCAAAGGCTTTCAGTGATTCACTCAGTCAAACTTGTACTGCAGGAACAATTGACTGTGCAGGCAGCTAGACTGGAGACACAGCACTGACATTAAAACCCACGAGGCACTCATGTGGGGAATTCTTAAGTCAATTATTCCCGCGTTATTCTGTGCTTGTGTGCTTTTTATTGTGCTAATAGTGGATCCTGTGATTTACCACTAAGATTTTTAGTCTCATCTGCTCATGAAAAAGTCACAATCTAACAACGTCACCCATGGTAAGAAATTAAAGCCATATAACTTTGGCTTTACATGGGAGGAGAGCTCCTTATCAGTTTGGGTCGTCTGATGGTAGATGACCAATTTTAAGGTATTAAGTTCATACAACTATAAGTCAGGGCATTACTTATCTGCAGAATTTCTATTACAAGCAAAAAAATCACCCAAAACAACAATAAAAAATATGCACAGAGAAGTCAAATGTCATAAACCTGCAACTACATACTGACAGTTTAAAAAACGTAACAGAAACATCTTGCAAATAAGGTAGATCTGATGAGAGTCCATTCCTGACTCCTACAGGTAGAAAACCCCTTCAAAGATGTTGAAGAGACTCCTATTGAAAAATTCTAGTGTTTAGAAGATTCAAATTATAAGTTCTCGTTAATATCAATTTTTCTATTTATGATTATAATATTCACGAGTACTTTTGTATCACTGATACAAATCATGACTATTGCACACCACGTGTCACAGCCACCTTAAAATCACCATTTCTAAAGTAAAATGCACAAATAAGTGTAAGTCCAGCCTATGCATAGCTTTGATTAATCATCTTACTAAACACATCTATGACCAGTCTTCCTAGTCTTTAAATACTTTCAAAATAGCCACAAAGTTATTGGGACAGAACAACAACATATCATTATGGAAAATATTTAACGTATTTAACATATTCTACATTCCTATGATTTTAAAAATAATTTCACTGTTTGGACCTAAAACACTCCCAGAAATTAGTGGGATTTGCTTTCCAAAGCTGCACAAAAGTAAATACAGATTTTTCACGAATGCTACCATTTTAGCAACATCAATAATAACAGCAGTCATTTACAACAATATTAATCAGAAAAACAGATATGAGAATACCCACTTTGGAGAAAATCTTTCAATTAAAGATTTTACATGAATTACAGCAGCTGTTCTGCTGTTCATACACTTAAGCTCTTCTCAGCCTGTCATATTTTTACCCATTTTTTCAGACCAGTTTATTATAAATCATGTTGTACACATTAAAATAAAAAAAGTCTTACAAACTGAAGGTTTTTTGTTTCATGCAACACATGCATTTTCTTGTAAATGCCCAAAACAACTCCACATAAATAGCAGGACTGTAACATTTTCTGGCTGATTATTTCAGGAAACAGCAAACTCATACTGGTGCCCCTAATCAAGACAGCATCCTATGGTTAGCTTGGCACACAGAGAGGCCATCTGGCCCACACGTATGGGATCACAGGATTGGAGGACTCTGCGGCAAACAACCTATGTAACGACAGAGTTCCACCTATCACAGTCTGTTTCACTCTGTATGCTATTCAGTCTGCATTCTAGAAAATATCTAGGAAAGGAATTGCTTTCAAGGCTTCTGTCCTGCTTTCAAACTTACCTAAAACTGGCTGATACATTCAATTCTTAGTAGCTGAAGGCAGGAAGATGTCACATCATGCAGACCCCATTTCCATAGGAAACTAAAAATGTGCAGAAATGATCATCAAATCTCAACTGTACCTGTAAGAAAAAATACAGACTTCAGTGTCTGCTTTAAAATTCCCAGCGCCTATACTTCCAAAGACAAGCCTCCTCAGAGGGGCAGATTGAGCAGAGCTTACACACTTCTCACAAAACCAGCCACTAGAGGACACATTACGATAAACGTTCAGCAAACCTGCTTCTATCCAAGAGATGGCAGTGGTGAACAACCATACCGGGGGGGGGGGGGGGGGGAAATGCACGGCACGGCTGAAAAAATACCCAACGAAACATAGCCAATGAAGTGGGCTATCCAGCAATGCCAGAATTTAACGAGCCGGAGATATTCATTGACATCAGTTCACAACGTAACTTGATAGTATCTCAAACCCTGCTGGAAATAACATACGAGTTTCTCCGTAACACCATTTTTTAACCTTGGACAGAGAATATGGACTCGAATACAAATAAACAGCGTAATGGAGAAATCAGATGAACGATCTTTGGTTTGACGGTAACAGGAAGTTCTACTTTTTACAAATACATATACATACATACGTTTGTGTGTGTCTGTCTGTGTCTCCAGGATTTCGAACCGGGAAAAATTTTAAAATAGACGTGCTTCAAATTATTAATTATAATTACATACTGGAAAAATTGCCAAATTCTCCACATTCTCCATGTTTTCAGAGGCACACTGCTAGAACGCGATGTCCCCTAGCTTACCTAGAGCAGGATGGATGGCTCAGATATAGCATTAGAGCCGTTATCCCGTTTTAATTATTCTTCCACATCAAGAACGACTTGGACAACGCTCAAGGGAAAGCTGCAGTTTAATCATCTACATTTGCGATCCTAAATTCAAAACGGCCCCTATTCTTTAGCAGGGCATACACCATTCACCTGCCACAGGTACGGCGAATACCGTATATACATACAGGCACACACACCCCTGTGCAGGTGCACCCAGAGCTGACCCACTGGAAGCGACCCCTGCCCCTGTCAGCGTCACACCCAAAGCAGGAACACGTGGGCCCCCGCCCGCCCTCTCCTCCCCACCCCTCCCCAGGCATGCGCGGGCCGTCCGGTCGCGGCGCGGCGTGGGGGACCGGCGGGGAAGGGGGCGCGAAAAGGGCGTTGTTCCTTCTCTTCCCTTTCCTTCTCTTCCCGCCCGCCGCCCCTCGGCCCCGCCCCCTCCTCACGGCTTACCCCGCGGCCCCGCTCCCGCCGCTGCTTTGGGATTTTCGCGCGCTCCGCCGCGGCGCGGGCGGCTGTGAGGGCCGTGCGCATGCGCAGGGGGCGGGGCCGGCGGGGGAGGGCTGTGCTCGGTGTGCTGAGCACGGCCCCGGGCTGAGCAGTGGGTGGGGACGTGCCAGTACGAGGTGCGTGAGGGAAGGTTGGGCTTGGGAAGGATCGGGTTTACCGGGCAGCGTGCCGTCGCGCTGTTAAACCCTGAGAGAGCGGGAGATTCGTTGTGTGCATTTAATATTATTGAGTTACCAACACCTGAGGGCTCAGCTGTAGAAATTCCAGAGTGCTTCTGTGGGAATCAGCAATTGCTCATCAGGCAGTTCGGCAAGGTGAAGCGGCTAGGATTACACGTCTAGCACGTCTGCACAGCACAGCTCGGAGCGCTGCGTGTGACACCCGCATTCACGCTATGAGTCCGGATCATAGCTCATACTTCAGTACATAGCTTCAATCATTCCTACGCATTCCCTTTTCCGTCAAAAGGAAACATGGGAGAATTTTTGTTTTCTACCATCAGTTGTGTCGACGGTTCCTTGGATGTCAACGAAATGGATGACTTAATTACTGAAACTGTCCTGTTGCGGTGAAATTAGTTGGAGTGCGAGAGTTTTGATAACATCATTTTTCATGTTTCTGGTTATGTTTCGTGGTCGTCCAATCTCTTATTTCTATCCCATAGTCAGAGAGCAGCAGAAAGCTGCCGTTGTTAATCAGCTTGGTGCTTACACCTTTAACAGAGCCAATTTTCATCTTCCTAAGCAAGGATCAATATTCTCATTCGCATGCACACCCAAACGTATGGCCGAAGATCATTGTAAAGTAATAGAAGCTGTGAAAAATAAACCCAGGCATTTAATTAAAAAAAAAAAAAAGTCACAGCAAATGACTAACATGCTTAAATTCACATAGGTGGAAAGAACACTTTCTAGTATTACTTTCAAATAACCCTTATTTTTAGTAGCCAAAAAAATAAAAAGTAAAGAAGTGGTATTGATTTGAATAATGAATTAGGTAGTACAAATCAAGTGAATGCCAATACAAATGTTTTGCTACTTCAGACGTTTTGCATACAGTTTGCCCCTCTGGTACATTTAATTAATGTAAAACATCTGAGTGTTCAAAAAACATTATTGGGACTATTTCTCATAGCCTTGATCTTTAACAACAGGTACTACTAAGCATACAGTTAATTCAACCGTATAATTTCAAAGGGAAAATTACTAGTAGTAAATATGTGAACCTTCCAAAAACTGATACTGTTAAAACTCACCAGAAGTAGCACTGCTATACGTAAGAATGCTATGACTTGAACATCGTATGAACATGTCAGAAAGGATTTTTCTTGAGAACCTAGCAATTTCCTCTTTGCTTAGCTATGTTGCAGAAGCCACTTGTTAAGTTCTACACTTTGATGACGTATAGCAGATGCTACACTTTGATTCAAGGCACACTCTCACCCTTTTGTCTTCTGGACACTACTGATTTGGTAAGAAAAAAATCCCCCCCCCCCTTTTTTTTTTTTTATATATTTTTGGAGAAAAGAAAGAAGTACATCTTTGACAGGTTTGGGGGAAAAAAATCACAGTTGTTTGAAGCTGCTCAGAGGTTTGGAATGTTAGAATAAATACTTGGGAAGATAGATTAATGGGACAAACTGCAGGTGAGGTGCTCAAAGGTGAGTGGTAAATATAATTTATCAGTGCACGTGGCCACCACATATGCAGTATATTCTATACACAATATAGTTGTTAGCTAAAAATCATGTGCTGTTTTAACGATTGAAGAGCTGCTGCTTTCACAAGTGCACAGTACCAAGCAAAATGCCCTCTGATCCTTTATCTGAAGCAGACGAGCTAAGTACCTCCACATAACTCTGGTTAGTTCAAAACCTATCTGCAGAACAACAACAAGGTGATCTGTCCACTGAATATGCATTGCAGTCCTTTACAAATGGAACTGGAACTACCCAACTATTAGTGTGGCAAACATAGCGTCAGGAACAGTCAAAAGGTTTCTTTTCCTTCTGAAGAAGACCACAGTATGTAACATGCACATGTGTACACATATATTATGCTTATCTATGTTTATGGCTATATTTATATATACGTAACATAAATAACGGGGAGCTGGGAGGCCCCTGCAAGGTTCCAAAAAATGGTCTGTAAATGTGTCGGTGGTATTTTATGCTCCTTGAAATGAACCTTAAGAACTGCTAGTGTTTATTACAGCTATGCCTTTGTTGTTTCCCATTCTAGTGCAAAATACATGTATACAAGAATGAAATTTGGAAATTGTACCATGTATTTATCAATGAGCTAATCTTTACACTGACAAGATTGTCATAGTTTGTCTTCCTGAACATCTTTTCAATACACGTATTTTCAGTACACATTACTTCCCAAGCTGAAGCATTTAACTTGGTAATTAATTATATTTCTGTCTCTGTAAATTTCCTCATGGATGCATATCCTGAGTATATTCCTATCCCTGTACATATCTACACTCTCAGCAGATGCTGTGCAGAAAAACATGACTGAAGATGATCATTCCCAAGGCATGAAGAGAACAGCAAGATAAAAATACGTTCCTTGATATTCTGCTGTTTGTGGAATGGGTGAACACTGGAACATCCCTGAAGCTTTGTCAGGAGGAGCTATGCACAGCGCATGGAAGCTGAGAGCTTATTTCTCTGCTTTTCCCTGTTGATACTCTGAAACGTTTCTGTGACTTACAGGAGGAGCATGAAATACTTGCTGCAGAATGGAAAATTAATGACTTTGCTTTGAGCTGTTGTCTCAGTGACAGCTGTTACCAATATGAAATACTTGAGTGAGAATTTCAGTTCCATGTATGTGACTGTATTCCTTCTAACCATATATAAAATACACTACTTAACCAGGTGAGTTATCTACGCCTCCTAGAACCTGAGGAGTTTGAACAAAATTTAAGGTAATAAAAGAGGAAACACAGAATTTATTGGCACCAAGCAGGGTGCAAATCAGCAAAATGTGATGAAGATCATGCCTGAACCAGTTTACAGAGGTTTGGATGTTCGGGAAACTTCCTGTTCAGAATCAAAATGCAGCTACAAAACTTTATGTTCTCTGGTGACTTACATCATTATTCAGACACATGTCAAGATAAGAAGCATTAAATTTTAGAAAATGAAATTACTGACATAATTGAAAGTACATCAGTGAACTGTAAACCATCAGCCACTGAAAGCCTTCAATATATTTTTACTTTGCAAACTTGATTATTAGAAGTGAGATTATCAAATTAAGAAATTAAATGAATTAATTTTTCTTCATAGTTTAAATGTGTCCATGAGCGAGTTAAGCTCTTCTTGAGGCTAAGATTTCAAGCAAGACCATGGAACAGTAAAAAGTTGCAAGTAAAACAGTTTATAATTTCTTATTCCATTGAGCACAGAAATTTTGAAGTGATCAAAAAGCAAAACTCACATACGTGAGAGGTATGCCTCAACTTTTCATACAATGATAGAAATCACTAACTGGGACAAAAGCGAAATGTTGCCACACAAAAAATGCAGCAAAACACCGTCACTGTCCTTGGGGGAGAGTCCAAGAATGAGAATACAGGGAGAAACTCTGAGCATGTAAGTGGATAAATTTCTCTTAGAATTGCATTTTATCATCTGAATGAGGTAGAGATGCATTAAAAATAGAAGCACAGCTACCAAACTAGCATAGTTTCTCTTAAAACAGGAGACTGCCTTTTCATCTTAGTCCTATGTCTTTCCATCAGAAGTCAGAATAATCTCCGTCAAAATAAGAAAAACCCAAAGAGTAAGAAATAAAAATGTAATCCAAAAGACCATAAGATGCAGCAAAAGAGGGTTGGATGGAAAGACAATGAGATGTGATAACTCTTAGGATTTAACCCAATCTCACGAAGTCATCCTGAAGAAATCATCTCAGTAGTCTTCATTATTAATTACGCATTTGCTGAATGTTGTGTGTGATCTTCTGCTCAGTCTGGTAGGCCATTTCACTGCCCTGGCCTTCGTGCCTTTGATTATTATCTATTTCTTCAGTGTAGCTGATCTCTGTCACACGAAACCAGTTCCCAAGAACTCCTGAGGGATTACTATCAAAATGGAAAAAAATGACTGAATATGAAAGTAACTTCTGAAACAGTTAAGCAGCTCTGTAGAGTTGTATTCGTTCTGGTGTTAATCAAAACAAGGTTGAAAAAATACGGGTCTGTAATACAAAACAAGAATTGTAATTTGTGAATTTGTGGCATGCTTGCTTTGCCCCTTCATTTTCTGTACATTAACTGAAACCTCGTATTTCTCATTCCTTCGTTTAGCTTATTGGACACTACAATATGGTACTTCTTTGACCTTGCAAAGGAAATACAACTCCAATATTCCAGTGCCTTCACTGCTTCTTTAAACAGTTTGTCATCCACACTCCTTTGCCTGCAATATTCATAGTTGCAAATCTCTGGAATGCATTCTTTCATAAATCTCCTCTCAGTTGTTTTAGCAATCCTTCTTCCTTTATTGGTATTAACTTTTCTTTAACCTTGTCTATCTTCAGATTTAGTCCTTTCTTTATGACATCCCAGACAAAATATCAATTTGTTTTCTATCACTCTCTCACTGATTAAGTATTCCTTTGTTTCCTTAATTTCCTCACTGACTTTAAAATATTCTGTAATTTAATATGGTGAACATGATTCATGAGTGATAATAATTTACATGCATGTAATGCATACAGTTCAAAACTGCCATGTACAGCTTTGTACACACAAGCCACAAAAACATCAGCATGAATTGTGTTGAATTATCACAAATCTCACCATTGCAAAGACAAGCTAATAAGAATTAATATCGCAAAGAAAATAAAATGTACTAGGAAATGCTAAGTAAGAGACAAAAAATCTCATAATGCTGTTGGTGAAATAATCACAAAATTAAGATATGGGGTTTGTCGCTCCATGCATAATTTTGTTAATTTTGGAAAGAGTTGCTTGTGCCCTCTTTTTTTTTTTCTTTTGTCACCTACAATGTCATATCCCTTATTTTCTCTTAAAGGTGACCCTGCAAGCTTGGTCATTCTTTGAGCTTAACTCAATCCCAGAATTCAGCTATGCATTTCTTTACATGTATATACAGGCATTTCATTTTGTAAGGCATATATGAACTCTAGGAGCAACTACCGCATTGTTAGAGGTTATTTTGTGTTTAATCTTATAAAATAGTTGTAGTTTTTTTCATGAAATAATGTGATATCAAAGAAGAATACCAAGCTGAACCTCCTCTCCACTAGGTTGTACCACATGGGGTTCTCAGTAACAGGAAACTAAGTGTAAGCAACCTTAATTCTTGCCTATAAAGCTCTTATCTGAAATTCAGTAGTCTGGTCAAAGCATTTGATAAAGAAATTGAGCATGAAGTCTGACATATTAAGCTATGACATATCCACCTGTTAGGAGCTTCTCAGTTCTCCTGTGTCAGCCTAACCAGCTGTGTGGGCCGACGTGGACAAGGGAGCCTTTCAGTTACCAGTAACTGAGCTAGCATGAACCACAGAATCTGCAGTGACCAGTAACACTAAGCAATTCTGCAACCATGGATAGCAGCTCTGGCTTAATTATCTATGTGCTGACGCTGCAGGTGGATGACCTAAATTGCTATATATGGGTGGCCTGATCTACTATGGTAGTTTCTTTACTCATAAGCTGCAGTTTGTGCAAATGAGAATAGAAATATAATTAGCATTTTCCATCCTATAATTTAAACATTTTGAAATACTAGCTATTCTCTACTCCCCACATATCAAAAGCCGTCTAAATTTCTTGCTAGCAATAGATAATCAGGTTGTGCAGATTGACTGAAAGGTGAACTGTGTTTGGAATAGCTCAAGAAATAGATGGTATTTGACTGTAAGAGAACAGCCATTGAATCCTGTTCATCCATGATCTCCCAACTGTGTCAGAAAGTAAAATGCATCCAGCCTGATTTCACAAAAAAGCTAATGACTGGAGCATCCATTTATATCCCGCCTATTTTACCTTCTCTCACTAAAGCCACAGTGCCGTGCACACAAGCACATCATAGGCAATGAGATTACAATTAAAACAGATCTGTGTGACAGAGAACTTTGTGGAGAGAGCATTGGAAGAACAATTAGTCTTCTGGGTGGCTAAAGACATTTTATTTGCTTCTTCTAAGAGGAAGATCTGTTTCCTTATCTGTTAAATGAGAATAATGATATTGTCATTGGAAAATGCTCTATGAGTAAAGCATGATGTGAAAGGGAAGTCCAATCTTTATTGTACAGACAAAAAAAAAAAATAGTTGAGAGATAGGAATGAAGAAGAAATCATAGCTAAGAAACAGCAGGGAGAAAATGTGAGAAGTCTGTTCTTTTAAAGAAGTCTGCAGCCACCGGAGGAAAAAAAAAAGTTTTTAGATGTCATTTTTCAGAATTAGCTGGAAACACACAATTTGAAATTGTTGAAGAATCAACTAGATCTTGTTTAGATATGTATTATTGTACATTATTATAATTACGTATTACATTAGTATATATTATATACTAGATCTAGAAAAGCTTACTGGGCCAAATAATAATGTCATTAAAAGGATATATTGCCTGTACAACACAGTTTTATCTGTCAGTTGGATTTGAAGTTGTGTGTAACTGAAATCTCATACAGAGTTATGCTTATCTTTTGTTTCTCTTTGTATCCACATGATAAAATTCTTTGGCCTACATCGGCCAAAAGTCATTTTTCAAGTTTAGGATTGCTACAGGTCTGTAGTGTCAGCCTTCTCTCACTCACAAATAAGAAAGAGGCTGGCCTATTAATGGCTTCCTAGGACTTTGTTTTAACTTCCAGAAGCTCTGTGCTTCTGCATAGTGCAGCAGCATGCCTAAGGAAAGCCTTCTGCACAGCCTTGGCTGGTGGTTTGGTGAAGTCCTTGCTCCTTTGCTTATGATTCCAGCAAGAGACAGTGCAGCTGGTATGCACACTGCTCAGCACAAACTTGTCTATTTTTTCCAGCATCAGGACTAAATTTCTCAGCACCTCACTAATGCTTGTGGTTGAGTGGAAAGTGATGTTCTAAGTCGTTGACCGCGTTGCTGGTATTGAGCAAGCCAAAAAATCTGACATTCAATCCTCTGATTCTCATGCTTTGTGTTTCACTGAGTCTGTACCTTCATTCTTCTGGCTGTGAGTATCTCTGCAGATACTCTTGATGACATGGCAGAAATTAGATTTATTTGACCCAGCTCATCTCTTTCAGTAATCTGATGTTCCCCACCTAAATCCGCTGCAGCATGCAGACATTGCAGGTAAGGCTGTGCTGCATTAGATATTGTACGTATAACACAGGTTTAACTGTATGTTTTTTTCTGCATGTCAAAGCTGTGGTGGCAGATATTTGAACACTTTTGACAAGTTTTCCCAGAAGATAGGTAAATATCCACAATGTTCTTACCCTCTTGACCAAAAGGCAGAGAGGAAAGTAATGCTTCTTTAGCCTGTAGCCAGAAACGCTCAGCGGACAGTCAAGGCAGCCCTAAAGGTACCTAATTTCTCAGGCACTTTCTAAGAATCTTCTTAGTCCTGTCTATTACCAAACAGGCGATTTTCCCAGCAAAAAAAAAAAAAAATCTTCTGAGCATACTTTTTTCAGGACCCTCAGCTTGTAAATACTTTGGAATCTTTTCTGAAGGAAGGTACTATATGCATTTAACAGTAATTATATTTTCTCCGCTAACAATTATTTACAGTCCAGGTTGTCATGCAGTTAAGCAGTAACAATCAAGGAGCAGAGCATTTCCTAAGAATTAATGACTGACTGGGCAGAGTTTAAAGCCTAAGGTACAGCCAAAGGCTATTAATTCCAGCTGGTCATTAAAAATCTTTCGGAAATACCTTGCTCCAAGGTCAGTATTACTGTTAAAACAAATGTAGGCAGATGGATTTATTTTGAGGGTTGCATTTTCAGTTGGTATGCATATGGCTTTTCTGGAGAATTTACACCTTCTTAACATTAACCAGCCAATTACTTGAGTCACCTCTTGGCATTCCAGTCTTCATACAGCTTTAATTATACTTATTATGAAAAATGGAAGCAAAGCACTCTGACTTTTCAGATCAGTTTATCTGATTATCATTTCAGATCTCTTAGCAGACATAGGATGTTTTTTACCTCCCAAGCAAACAAAGAAAATCTTTGCAATGTGCATATATTTGCCAAGAAGTACATACTCACTCTTCTCCTCATTATCTGGTATGTTTGCACAACAACATGATCATTCAGAATAACAGCTGTCCAACAGGCCAAAATGAAAATTTAACAGAGACGGGATTTTATAGGCTTAAACAAGAGCCTATAAATAATAAATAATTCCATTTAAAACATATTCTGGGAAGACAGTGTAATAGCATAAGAAGAATTCAAGAAAATACATTTGGAACTGATCTGCTGTAACAGAAAAGAGGCACTCACTGGAAATATTGCTGCACATAAGTGGAGATGGGAGTTGTGCAATTTTGAATAAAACAGGGATTGATTTAATTTCTACAAACTACTGAATGATTTTTAAGTCTCACGTTTCAAACAAATCTGTTATCTTTCAGAATAGCCATCTACGTTGCTTTATACTTTTGCAACAATTTCTAAATTAAAAAAAAAATACAGTAAAAATGTTGCTATTGAAATATTTTTGCTGTTAGGGGGCAGGAGGGGAGGAAATTCTGGAAGTTTAATGGAAGAAAAATCACATACTTCATAGTTTCATGTGTTTGTACACAAGAAGCCCTGGTACATGTTTATCTAAATCCTCTTGCATTGCCAAATGTATGATATTAAAGTATTCTATCTCACTATTGATATTAAGACTACAAGTCAGACTGAAGCTTTTAAGTTTGGGAAGTACATAAACCTCATTCTATTTTTTCAAACAAATCACAGACTCATAGAATTGTAGGGGTTGGAAGGGACCTCTAGAGATCATCGAGTCCAACTCCCCTGACAAAGGAGTTTTCTTTCACAAAAATGTAGCTCCCTGAGTTAATACCTCTTCAGAAAGGTGACCAGGCTTTGGGCTTCAGGCTTCATCTTCAGCACTTTACCAGTAAGATGAAGGTACATATCAACATATCCCTCCTAGCTGTTGTTGGAATCACTGTCAGTAGATTGCATAGTTCCTAAAGCCAGTCATCCTGCTGGGCAAACAGTGTTTCAGCGTTTGCATAAGGAGCTCAAAGATGCAGAGCAAAAGATGGTTCCAACAGTTTTTTGACGTCCTGTTGCACTACAAAATCTCAAGTCATTTCTACTGAAACTCATGCGTTTGCTTTCTTTTCACACACGTATACACACATACACACTTCAGCAACCATTCCATCCTATTTTAAGATTATTTCCACTGACAAGGAAGTTTCTTCTATTCTTGCCTCAGAAACTTCTCAACATCCCGACAATGCATGTGTGTGTGATTTGAAGGCTTCCAAAAATCCCAAGCACATTCTCCGCTGAGCTAGGTAGGATTCAGAGCAAGTTCTAAGGCACAAATACTGCAAACAGTTACACATCTGCTTAATTTTATAGACTTGAGAGTCCCCTGGGAGGTAAGCACTTAATAAACATTTGCAAAATTGAAGCTTAAATGCTTTTTATTGTAATATGTTATTAAGCGTGATAATGTGATCATCTCCTGCGATGGTACTATCTGTGCACAGTGTGAATTTTTCCATTCTGCCACCAACGTCTGACAGCAATAGCCAAACGCAATTCATGAAGTCAGAGCCCCAGTCTGAATTCTGCATACTTTAAAAATTCAGGTTTCTGTAGCAAAAAAATAAAAAGGGTACTTTCCCAGTTTAGTCTGAAATAGTTGCAAATGCTGCTTGTGCCTGGGCATGAATTATGGACTTTTACACACTGTTTGGAAATCCGTGCTTTTAGAGTAAGAGACAGTGTATATAAAATCAAATTTTGTCCTTCTAAATGTGCTTTCGAGATGAAACATCCACCCCTCCGACATTAACTGGATAAGTTGCAGCAGTTAAGAGTGAAAGGATGCCAAGACTAAACTATTTACTTAAAGGATTCCAATTTGTCCAAGCACCAAATGGTTTAAGTCTCTCAACCAGACAATTAATAATAAAACCACCATTCCAAAACGCTGTATAGCACCCCAGATATATACCCAAGTTTAGCACTATCTGATTGTCCAACATGTTGCACATTGCTCTGAACAAAAATTTCTCACCAAATGGATAGCTTCAACCCTGAAATCTGTACCAGACATTTGGGATGGATAATGGAAAAAGATGTAAATGCCTCTAGGTTTTAAACTGCAGCTCATCTTTCTGCAAACAAATACTTGGGGGAAAAAAAAAAGAAAAAAAAAAAACAAAAACGTGGACATTTTTTTTGCTTTCACTGAGTTATTCCAAGAACTAACACTTCATATTAATCATAATTGACAGACACCCTTCCTTGTGAGGACTGAGATGGCACTCAATTGGATAGGAAATGTTTTTTTTTTGTTTTTTTTTTTCCCAAGCTGAATGTGTTGCATCAAAGTAAAAGGAAGCCTTCTTTTGCATTTTTTATTTCTATGCCACCTAGAAGCCATTCAGAGGACCAGACTCAGAAAGTGTCTTAGCTCTAAATTTGAGTGAAAGAAGCAAATTGGAGCAAATACAAATGAAAATCCGGGTGAAAAACACAGGAGAGCAATATGAGCAACATGGAGATCTAAAGCAAAGTGCTGAAAGATAGAAGTTAACACAAATTTCTGTGTATCGATAAAAGAAATACAGAAGTACAGACTCTATTGAGCAGCATTCACTAAGTTGTTTTCGTAATTCTGATTTGCTTGTGTGGCAATGCGATTAGGTTTCATGAATAATTAAAATAATCTGTGCCTGAGTTCCTATATTTTACTGTGATAATAGAACTACTGGTGGTGTTAGAGGCCTACTGCTCCACCTGGACTGTCACAAGTCCATGGGGCCAGGTGGAATCCACCTGAGGGTGCTGAAAGAGCTGGCACAGGTGATTTCTGCCCTGCTTTTCACTATCTATCAACACTCCTGTTCAACTATAGAGGTCCCAGAAAACTGAAAACTTGCCAGTGTGACTCCCATCTACAGGAAGGGTTGTTAGGAGGATCTGGGGAACTACAGTCCTGTCAGCCAGACCCTGGGGCCTAGTAAGGCTATGGAGCAGATCATTTTGAATGCAATTGCATGGCGTGTATGGGACAGCTTGGGGACAAGGCCCAGCTGGCTCATGAAGGGCAGGTCCTGCTTGAGCAACCTGGTCTCTTTCTATGATCCAGTGACCCATCTGGTGGATGAGGGAAAGGTGGTTGGCATAGTCTACCTAGACTTCAGTAAAGCCTTCAACGCTGTCTCCCACAGTATTCTCCTGCAGAAGCTGGCAGCATGTGACTTGGACAGGTACACTCTTGGCTGGGTAAGGAGCTGGCAGGATGATGGGCCCAGAGTGGTGGTGAATGGAGGTAAATCCAGCTGGTGACTGGTCACGAGTGGTGTTCCCTAGGGGCTGGTACCAGGGCCTGTTCCATTCAGTGTCTTTACTGATGACCTGGACAAGGACACTGAGTGCATCCTCAGTAAGTGTGTGGATGATACTACGTTGGGAGGAAGCATCGATCTTCCTGAGAGTGTGAAACCCTTCAAAGGGATCTGGACAGGCTGGATCACTGGGCTGAGGTCAATGGGATGAGATTCAACAAGACCAAGTGCCAGGTCCTGCGCTTTGGCCCCAGGCAGTGTTACTGCCTTGAGGCAGAATGGCTGAAAGACCGTAGAGGAAATGGACCTGAGGGTATTGGACACCACTCAGCTAAACATGACCTGGCAGTATGCCCAGGTGGCCAAGAAGGCCAATGGCATCCTGGCTTGGATCAGAAATAGCATTGCCAGCAGGAGCAAGGAAGTGATTGTCCCTCTCTGGTGAGGCTGCACCTTGAGTACTGTCTTCAGTTTTGGGCCCCACAGCAAGAAAAACATCAAGGCCTTGGAGCATGTCCAGAGAAAGGCAACAAAGCTGAAGATGGATCTTGAGCACAAGCCTTAGGGGTGCAGCTGAGGGAACAGGGACTGTTCAGTCTGGAGCAGAGAAGACTGAGGGCATTATCTCTCTCTACAGCTTCCTGAAAGGATGTTCTGACAAGGTGGGTGTCACTCTCCTGCATTACTAGCGATAGAACTGGAGGGAATGGCCTCAAGTTGTGCCAGGGGAGATTCAGGTTGGATGTTAGGAAAAATTTATTCTGCAAAGAAGTGTTCAGGCGCTGGAACGGTCTGCTCAGGGAGGTGTTTTGAGTCACTGTCCATGAAGGTATTCAAGAGCTGTTTGGATGTTGCACAGAGGCACATTACTTAGTGGGAAATTATTGATGGTAGGTTGATGGTTGGGGTAGATGATCTTGGAGGTCCTTTCAGTCCTTATTGATTCCATGATTTTATTATTCTACGTCCAAAATAATAGCTTGAATGTATACCTATCAGAAGTTCTAGAAGGTGGTATACACATCTTGGAGCACTTCAGCATTCATAAGGAGTGCAGAACATCCTCTCAGATGAATTAATTCACAGAATTAAGATATAGAAATTCAGAATTCCAGATATAGTTTTACAGAATTCCAGATGTAGTTTTATGTATTCCCAGGGTCATCCTCAGATTTATCATCTGTATTTCACCTCATGTGCCTTAAAAATATTCAAGAGAATCTAACAGAGATGCTTTGGCACTAGACCCCTAGAATCTGCATAGATTGTTACAAATGGCAGCATACAAAGCTGCTCATCTAATAGAGGCAGTGTCTTCTTCCAGCACTTTGCAAACAACACGCACTTTTCAATTTCACATTCTCTGGAGCACTGTCGTTCTCCCTTGCTGTGATAACAAACGGCTTAAATGAGTACATACCTATGCAGAGTGGTGTTATCAGGGGCTTGGGAAACAGGACCAGTGTTGTGGCTGTGTTCTTGCTGAAACAGTGTACAAATTTTCAGCAACAAATTCTGCAATACACACAGAGCTCGGGAAGTAAATATCTGCTCAGGATGCTTGATCTGAGGCCTTTGCACACAGCATAAATACTACTGTCAGGTTTCCATATTCACTTCAGCACATATCTTCTTAAGTTGTTACTGAAATATCCTTCCTCAGTTCTTCCTTCTGAGACACTAAGCATGGAACTTTTCCTTCCTGGGAAAATTTCAGCACAACAGAGTTAAAAACCTAATAAGGAAAGGGGACGGATTTAAAGTCAAGTATGATTGTATGAAGCTGGGAGTTACACACTTTTTCATTAGTCTGAAGAATCACACTGCCAGTCTGTTAATCAATTTTCTAAATTACAGGATCACTCAGAATGCAGTCACGCAAAATAACGGTCAGTCGTTTAGAGGAATTATGCTGAGTTAACTTCTGAAAGTATCAACATAAGCAGTCCAACAATAATAGTTTTGTTTACCATCTTACGAGGGGCAGATCAGAAATCTGTGTTTTCCATTGGAATGGCAGAGTGAATCTTAATAAAAGGGCCTTCTTACGAAATGTGCTGCAGTTCAAAACTCACTGGAGCCCTGACCCTATGTGTTGTTTAAGGAGATCATGTTGGATCAAAGGTCCGCTGGGATGTGGAAAGTCTGTGGTGGATGAAAGGCTTAGATTCTATCAGTTATTACAAGATATAAGAGAATGGGGAAGGATTCACGGCATACTATAAATAAGATGTATAGGCATTTTTAATTTTAAAATAGATTAAAGCACGCTTGAATAGCAATGTCTTGTGTAAATTACTTCAAGCCATTCTGATTTTTGTATATTTTCAGTTGACAATACCTCTACCTCTGTTCTCTTGAGACTGCAGCACTCTTGAGAATGCAGATCAGCGGTTGAACAGATTAACAAGTATTGAATTTAAGCCACGATTTACAGCAGTGACTGCTTCCAGAACCCAGTTCCTTGGGAATAAAAGAAAAGCTTTGGTATCTCTTTCCCACCTCTGTAGGGTGGAACGAAAGGGACAGCATCCAACACAATAACCACAGATTCTCCCGAAAATTTGGTGACCTGTTTGGTTACTGAATGAAATTGTACAGACCTAGAGAGAGAAGATAAACCACAGCCGGACAGAGCTTTTACTGAGGCAAAATTCCCTGCTCCGCTCGTTGCAGATCACAATGTCATAGCCTACTTCTGTTGAAGCTCTTTCCCGCTTGCTTTTAAGCTGTGTTTTGTTCTAAAAGCTTTAGTAAAACAGCCCAAGATGCTAACTCAGTGAGATGTGCTTTTTTCTAGGATGACAGACCAGCAGGATGAATTTCCAAAGATAAAAAATTTGCTTAATTGTATGGATATTCTTAGCAAGGTTGTATCGATGGTGTCCACAGACAACATGATATCCCCAAATCAAGTTTTCCTTTTAATTCATACTTAAAAAAAAGAGACAATTATGAATCTGATCTTGAAAAAGAAACCACTTGTAGCCAAAACAGGAAGGAAGTTATAAAATGTATTCTTCCCCAGTGGAATTTTGAAAGAGAAGTAAATCTGTTGGGCAACACTGTCCCCTTGTATTTGGGGATTTTTTTGTGTCTGTGTCATTGAAAACTATGAAAAAAATATATGACTGTAAATGGCAAAGTGTCAACTGAAGCACATTTATAAGGGGACATCATGTCCAAGATGCCAGCACAGCACTCTGCCTCTCATTTAAGCGGACTGCAATTGCATTAGTTACCCTGATCCCTTTCCTCTCCAGCAGTTTTTTAATCCTCTGTAGTATTCATTAGGACTGTAAGGGCTCTTAGTGAGAGCACTTTGAACAGCCCCTAACTATCCCGTGCACTTAAAAAGTATTATAAATTATGTGATTTGATGTGAGGCAACTATGTTTTACAAACATTATGTTTTATTTTAATTGCAAGAGCATTATTTTCCATTTTATGCAATATTCTTGTTGTGGTCTGTTACAAAGTTCTGAGTATTTTAAGTTTCTGACTATTTTTAAATGCAGAAGGTGGATGTGTTCTTAAACTGTGTGTTTCATTCACTTTTCTGTCCATCTTCCCACAGCTGATCTCTGCACCTTGCAGTCCCCCAGGTAGCAGCCCATGCTCCCTTACCAGCAGTACAGTTCAGTACCAGCTCCTTCCAGCCCATTCTCTCCAGGCTCATGTCCTTTTCAGCCTTGCTCAGCCAACTTCTCAATGCCTCCCTGGCCGTCATTGCCTCCCAGTTTTGCTCAAGGAGATGTTGCTGCTGCTACACACAGTTCAGACAGCGCTCTTCCTGGCCCATCTACACTGCCCTTCTGTTGGCTTTTGTGGCTAGTAAAGTCCATTCACTCATTCAGTTCCTTTTTACTAGAGGTGCAGAATGATTTTATGTGATGCAGCAGAGTTTCTGCAGTTAAAAATCCTTTTCTTCTACTACACGTACTAACAGTAAAGCTACCCTAAGCTATCAGGACTATTTGCAGTAAGTCAGTGCCCTTCTATTCTGCTTAGTTCTATTTGTACCCTGAAGAGATGATTTAAAAGAACCGGAGTATGGAAAGGAGGTCTGCAGACTCACAGAGTCAGTAGGATGGGACAGAAGAAAATTTTTAGGGAGAGGTAGTGAAGCTGGCCCCTGGCTAGGTCCGTCTTCTGGAGCCTCTTCATCTAAGCATCCCTCAAGGAGTTTGCCAAAGAGCAAAAACTGAAACAGAAAATATATTAAGAGATGTCCACCATGAACATCAGCCCCAAGAAAATTCCCAGGTGCCACTTCCTGTGTTTTTGAAGACTTTTAAAACATTTCAGAACAAAAAAAAAAAAAAAAAAAAAGCACATGCAAAAAATATGAGCCTACCTGGTATTTTTCTTGGCCTCCATGCTAGAATAACTTGCCAGTAGCAAATTCCACACGCTGAAACCACAGTTCTCTCTACACACTCGTGTGTTTCCCATCATACACACACACATAGACACACACACATTGCATAGAAAAACATTGAAAAAGCCAGCATCAACATTATAAAAAATATCCCCCAAAGCAAGTTATCGCCTCCCCTACGAGCGGGAACACTAGGCTCTTATGCTCAGCATCCAGGCACAGCTAAGCCTCCCTTGTCCAGCAGAACGGCACCCCTTGTCATTTCACACAGACTTCAAATGCACCTCCTAAAGAAACTTTTGTGAGTCCTCCCACATGCGCTCAGGTATAGTTCTCTCTTGTTTCACTTTCTCTGCTGTTTTCCTTCACTTTCTGCTGTGTGGCTCGCAGCTCTCTGCTGCTGTCTTTCTCAGCATCTGCTTCTCCCTGCTTCTGCGAAGGCAAGCTAGCAAAAAGAAGAGCACGCATGCGTGTTTGTAAAACTCTTCCTAAGACTCATGCAAAACTGGAACCATGCAGTGCTTTGTGAAACATACCCACAAAGCAGAGAAACAAAACAAAGCAGAAGAAATTCAGATAATCCTTTCCCAGATGACTCTCTTCCCTGAGAGGCTTTGTAGAGTGGTATCATTTTGGGGATTCCCTGCACCTTCAATGTCTACTATCTTACAGGCTCGCAAGAAATTCTGTACTTGTGCACCAGCTTTTTCCTTTGGCTTTTTAGAGGAACTCCCTTGAAACATTCAGGCCACAGATGTCACCAAGCATTGCTGCATTTGCCAGCTCACGATGAGCCTTGCTGGATGCCTCAGGGACAGCTACATGGGACATGCGAGGTGGGGAGCATGAAAGGGGACGGGGAAAAGAGAAAAAAAACTATGTCATAGATGGACTGAAGACCTATGAAAATGAAAAAATAAAGAGCTGTTTCCCTGCTGAGGTCCGCAGAGGTAGAAAGGTTCAGTCTGGGTCACTTCATGGAGGTTACGGCAGCTCTCTTGTAAGTGTTGTAATTTTTAAGCAAGAGGAACATAAAAAGATGATACTTCAATGACGAACGGCCAAAACAGAATTCAATTTTAAAGTACCAAAATGGAGACAGAAAAGTGGATGTAATGGTAGTGAGCTCAAAGCCTAGGACTTACTTTCGGGAGCACGTTTTGGTGCAGCTCTTCTGCATGTGACAGAGGAATTGGGCACTTCCACAAACTCCTCTCCCCTCTGTGTAGTTTTGTTTCCATTCCACATCAAAAGGTCTCCCCAGGTGTGTGAATCTGTTCAAAATGTCCCCACACGTCAGTGACAGAAGCACAATTTGCAGCTCAAGGGAGTTAAAAACCACCCTGACCAGATTCTCACCCACAATTCTGGAACATAGATCAAATGTCATTTGGAGCATCTGCAGTCAGAAGTCCAGACGTGCTTTTTGTAGTCATTGACAACAGACAGAGACCTCCACAGGGGTGATCTACTGTGCCCAGGGCACATATTGAGGGTTTAATGGCGTGGACAGCATCAGCAGGACCACGCGTTGCAATGCACACCCTGCAGCCAAACCAGGGAAGACTGATAGTGATGCAGATTTACCTGTGAGTAATCCAGCTGAAGACAGTTTAAAAGAGGTTCCTGCTCCAGGCTCTTAAACACTCTTGCTGACTCGCTGACTCAGGGTCTATTCCCATCAGATTTGGCAGGAATTTCCATGATGCTCCCGTATGCTCATTTCAATAACAAAATGTTTAAAAGTTCTTAATAGTTCCCAAGGAACCATAACCAGCTAATGTGTAAATCCTCATTAATTCATGGGCTACTGATCCAGTGGACTGTAGCGATTGCTTGGGAGCGCTACAGTCTATTGCGTTAGAAAACATCCCGCTGAAATTGGTTTCAATCCGTGCATTATCTAATTAATTGGGGGACATATTTATGAGATTAAATCTGTTACAGACAACGTGCTTGAAAGCACTTCCTGACTCCGTATGTACGCTTCCCCCTAAAATTATGCTGAAATGCCTGACAGTGGCATAGAGATGCAGAGCAAGAGGTTCCACTGAATGGAGAAATGTTAAGCAAATTAAACCGGACAGCTGGTCACCGCAGCTCAGGTATTTGTTAGCATTTGCACAGATCATATGCTTAATAACCAGTTATATTCATAGTCAGACCTCACCGAGGGCTAAAAATAACTCCTCTCGATTTACAGTTCCACTTCCTCGCTCGGTTCAGTGTACGCCTGACTGAACGAGGCAGTGTCTGCGTGGTGCTCACAGAGCTTGTACTGTGATAAGCGTTTTTATTCCATTCATTTAACTACACAAGAATCTCGTTGTCAACTTTTTTTGCAAATTGTAAGATGATAAAAGTTTTAACAGCTAATAAAGTGTCTGCTTTCTCATTTAGTGAGAAGAAATAATCCATCGGGCTCTTGGAATTACAGGTTACTTACAGGCAAGTGACACGTTTCAAAGCTAGGTAAGGATAAATTGGTGTTTTAATCTTGAAATCACTAGTTTTAATGCATCCCATCTCCAGCGCCACCTGGGAAGTGACGGTCCTGCTGAAGGACAGTCCCTACATGAGGGTAGGCCTGAGGGCCACAGCCCCACGTCTTCTGTGCAGAGTACAACATACACTGTGAGAGGGGGAGCGGGGAATCTATGCTCCGTGAGGCAGTGCAATGGAAATGGGGGAAAAAAAAAAAAAGCAGCCTACTACTACTCCTCCTGCGAGTACCGTCTATCTACCCAATCATTCTTGTTTGGTTCCTTTCCCCTCCCTGGTGTTCCAGAAGGCCAGACAGATGTTGCTTAGTACGGGCCTATCCCCCAGCAGGAGACCTAGGGCTGCCAAAACCGACAGAGCTTGGAACAGGAACGATTGGTCTTACTCAGCCTCTAAATGCATTGGCTTTAAATGCTGGCTCTCCTGAATCAGATGGTGGAGCTCTCTATCTTTCAAAGCATTCAGGCTTTCTCCCTTCTGCCATAAATCATTTTTTCAAACACCTCAGCGGCACTTTTACCCCTCAGCAGATGGGGAAACCCACCGAACTCAATCACCCGCGAGTGGGCCGTGCCTCACAGACTTCCCTTTTCCAGCCAAGGGAGAGACCTCCCCTGCTTGGGAAGCAGCTTGCAGCCTCCAGCTCCTGACTCCTGTCCTCCCCCAGGCCTGGCTTTAGCCTTGTTCGTCAGCAAGTTGCACAGCTCACTGGCTCTGCAGGCAGACCTGCACAGTCACTCCACTGTGTCAGGCTGAGAGCAAGGGGCAGAAAGTCTGGACACGAGAGCCAGGGGCTTTGTGCCTTGCTGTGCACAGCGCGTCTCCATCCATGCCAGCGCGAGGCCCTCACTCAGACTCACCGCTCAAAGACTCTGCCACCTCAAACTGCCGGGTTAAGCCCAGAGAAAGGCCGGGGGGGATGCATGAATTAGCAAGATCAACTGAGCTGTCTGCTGATGCACTTGGTGTTTGCTGGGGTGAGTGGAGTTACGGAGAGCCAACCAATCCAGGGCAGATACAACGGACTCCACAGCAGCCTTACCCTACATCAGTGTCCAGGAGCTACCACAGCAGTGCGAACACCAGTGACTTGTCCACGCGGTTACAGAGAGGGTGCAAGCATTCCTCAGAAAGGCTGCCGTGGTGTAGCAAGTAGCCTGGATGGCTGTACATAATACCACAGCCAGAAACCTGAGGCAGAGATTCCTTTGCTTCTGCAGTACCCGTGGAGTCAGAATGGCTCCTGCAGTACCAACACCCATGTATACGTTAAATGCCTTTGTCAAGCATGCGCTGCTGCTTCCTTGTTGCACTTAATCACCCGCAATTAACCATGCAAAGTTAAACTGGGCAGGTATTTTCCAAGCCGCCCAGGCTGTGTCCTGTTCTAGCAGCAAGGTCCAACGTGTCTGCAGCAAAAGGGACAAGAATGATTAAACGAAGCAGGGAAGTAGTAATTGTTCTCATTACTTGCAGCAGCCATTAAAAGTAATTACAATTTGGCAAAGGTGGTTCTCAGATATAAACAGTTGGTGTCACGGATGCTCACTGGGAGTGAAAGTTAACAAAAATGAAACACCTGTTCATACACCAGTGCTGCTGCAGTTCAGCAGCATGCAGCATTCCTGAAGCTGTTAAATACGTGCATTATGCCAACAAAAATTTGGCCGCTTTTTACTTAAGGCCTGAATAAATATGGCCAATCTCTGACAAAAATCTGATTAAAGTCTTCCCTGAGGTTGGCAGGACTGACAGCAAGAAGTGACATTTTAAAGAAATCTAAACATGACTACTAGCGTAAGGAAAATAGCTATCATCGATGTGATGGGGGATCCTGGAAGAAAAATGCTGCATTCTGGCTGGAAGGATAGATTGATTTATTCCTACGGCCTCCAGTCATCGGGTGGAGCTGCTCCTGGGCACAGCCGGGGCACCATGGGCAAACTCAGCCATTTCAGCTCGTGCAAAGCCGTGGGTGGACGCTGTTCTTACGGCTTGTGACCCGCTAAGGACGAATCTGCACCACATTTTAGTCTGTCCTCTTTCTCTTCTGTGCCTGAACTTCTGAAGAATGTAAGGAGTTGTGTTTGTACTTCCATCTGGTCGTGAAGGGGATGAATTCTAAATTATCTCTAGACACACTCGGGCTTTTGTTTATGTGAAATGTAGAAGACTTGTGATTTATGTACAGAGGGGTTATAGGACAGAGCAGAGCACGGCTGCCTCTGTGGCGCTCCGCGATGCACGGCCAAGCGTGCCTGCACACGGCAGAGCACAAGGGCAACATGGAACTAGTGACTTCAGGCAGAAAGGCAGGGCTGGAGCGGGCACAGGAACGCACTCCGGCTCACACATGCTCGCACGCTCCTTATGCCTCCCATCTTAAGGAGTGCTGTAACGCTGCTGATGTTGCATGGAGGTGGGAAGAGCGGGTTACTTCTCCAATATGTTTCAACAAACAAACCAGAGATCGGAAAAGCCAAGAAACTTCCTGGTATTTCCAACCCCCGAAAGTCCATGTGTAGACTGCTTTACTCGTGTTGAATGCTTGTGTAAAACGTTTTCCTCAGAGTGAAAATGAAGCGTGTGATCCAGTCCTAACCACATCCTCCTAACGCAGACGGGGCAACACAATCAGCAGATAAGCACCACTTCAGGCTCAGTGTTTAGAAGTGGCTCTGGCTCCGGGACGGGCCGAAATCTGCGTCTCCTAAACATCCCGAATACAAAAACTCCCCAAATCCGCGCTCCAAATCGGCGTAATCGCATCCGCACAGCTGAATGCCCTATACAAAAAGCACTCCGTGAAACAACCACGCCCACAAACAGTAAGTTATCATAGTTTTTATTCATGTTAGAATTTCTATCAGTGTTTGAACATTAATATTTAGAGAGTTTGTACAGTTTCCATTCAAAGTTTAAAATGAGAACCACGCTAGATCACAAATGGTAACTAAAACACAGTTCAGAATTGTATGAATATTCACACTCTCTCTCTTAACACTGTTAAAACACTTTCTTTTCTGCTAGGGGGGTTTACAAGGAAAAGTGTGCACTGTAATCACATCTCAGCAGTGTTCCAAAACATATTGGTATCATCATTACATATAACTCTTTAAAAATATACTTCTGTCAAAAGACTTGATGACTACTATGTACACTACAAAAATAAATTTTCATATAAATAAATTATATGGCATAATTTTATCTTTGTAACTGAAATGACACAAACCCACTCCTACCGAAACAGGCAGGAAATGAGACCCAGTTTGAATTTTTTTTTTTTTTTTCCTTTTAACTCCTTACGCTAAAAGCTACGAAGAGTCCTTAATGTAAATGTTATATACTCTTTCCTATTTAACATTAGTAAGCACTCTATACAAATAAAAATCCATTAAAAAGTAAAAACATAGCTGTAATAGTGTTTCCAATAGAAATAAAATCCCTGCATTTTGTTTGTTATCAACTGGCATGACAAATACTGTAAGAAAACATTCTTATGATACAAAAATATAAATATCACCCATGATTAAAAACGTTTAAAAACAAAACTCAAACGTTGCCAGCCACTGAGTTCAACCTCGGCCAATGTGATCGCTGTCGGAAAGAAGGCACACGCTGCACAGGGGCAGCAGGCAGCTTTTCAGGCACAGGCGTGTGGAGGAGGAAGGGGCCGGGGCAGGTGGAGACCCCTTCCTGGCCACCGCCGTCCCGACGAGGAGCGAGGCCTCGGCCCTGCGGCCAGGCAGCAGCGGTGGCAGAGGGAGCCCTGCTGACCTCTGACACGTGAGCACACACACTTGGCAGTTGAAGGTAGCTTCCAATTAGTATCGTACAGTCTTGTTGCGGAGTTTTTATGATCTGAGGTCACTATGCTGCTAGTGCTAAACTGGGGCCCCTCATCTTTTTGTCATTAAGGTTTTTCAGGCTAGACAGTGAACTGGACCAGTAGGCAGTTGCGACGTTAACCCTTAGTGTACATTGAAACAGTAGCTTATGTATCATGGGAACAATACCAGGCTCTCACCTGCTCTTTGAGCGTTCACATTGGAGATCTGTAAACAAGTGCCTCATATCAAAGTGTTTTCAAGTGAGCAAAAAAGGCATGGAAACTTGTGCATTCTAGTTATCCCCATTTGCTGCGCTAGGAAGGTCTGTGGGCAAAGATAAGACTCCGTCAAGTCGCCGAAGAAATACCCTTTCCCATCCAAGAAACAGCCGCTGCCGTTCAGGCACCATGCTTACAGAAAAGCCTCGCCAGTACTGCGTTCAGAAACTCAATGCTGGCCACGTCTGCGTGGCTCTGAACGCACGCCTGCATTTCTGCTTGCTCTGAAAAACAGCCCGTAGGAGGGCAGGAAAAAAAGATGGAGAAGGCGGATGACAGATGAAATGAAAACTTTTCGCACTCCAAACTCAGGTTCTCCATTCTCAGAGTTTCTTTCCAGCCAGAACACATATTGTAGCGCTTTTTTTTTTTTTTTTCAGACCCTTCACCTGCAGCAATCCATCTTTAGTTAAAAAATAATAATACAAAAAGCTAGATTAGTTTTGCAAAGAGATCCCCATTAAGCTGTTTTAATTAAAAGTGCCAATGCAGCATGGGAAAATACAAACAACAGAGAAAAGAACACCCCAGGCTTTGTGTGCCATTAATTACGGCCCTGGACCCAATAGAAAGCCATTTATACTTAATAAGTGAAAACAGAAGATTTTTTATATACTTCTTTATCCTTCCATTTGATTTTTATCGCTTACTATTAACTTCCTTCCTGCCATGAAAGCAAGGTGACAGAAGATACTGCTTTGGACGCTGTAAAGACAAAGCTGAGCTGCGGCTCCCCATCCGACCACCCCGCTATTCAGCTTCTAATGCCACTCGTAGTTTAACAGTATCAACATCAAGATGGAGTTCAGGGAAGCCCTATAACCACCGGCACCTTCAGAAGTGACAAAATAACGGTCATACCTGACACCTTTCACAAAAACATCAAAGCACTTCATGAACAGTAACTAAGCCTCATAACTCTCCTGGGAGGTAGGTAAGAATAATTATACCCATTTTACAGAACCAGAAACTGAGGCACAGGGCAGTTATGTGACTTGACCAAAGCCATGTGAACCGAGTCATTCGTAGCGCGGGAAGCGGAACCACAATCCCAAACCCTGACTCCCTGTCTTCTCTTCCATTTTACCTTGGGCCTTTGACGATGGCAGTCTATGGTATATGGCAGTAGACACCAATGCGGTTTTCACTACTGCCTGCCAAGAAGGAAAGGCAGACTCACATCAGCATCAGTGGGTTACCATACAGTAAAAGAGAAACTACAGCACATCGGGAACGTACATATGCAGGCACGCACAGTTCCAGACGCACACATCAATACATACAGCAAAACAAAACCTGCACATGCCTAAACCTATTTAAGCCTCCAAGATTAACGTGCTTTTCTTCATATCTGCTTATTTAAACAATTACCACGCATAGCGTGTTTGAAAGTTAACAGTAACATTTCATACTACCACAGGGTTGTGATACGCAGACTTAAAATATTTTAGACGGACACGTACCTTTACAAAAAAAGATCCTATTACATAAGCAATATTTGCATAGAATTATACAAGTAAATTATACAATATTTAAGCAGCAGCAACTTATGCTGAAATTCAGACCTAGATTAAGCTTAGTTGTGGCACAGAGATCAATGTACAGTAAGTACAGAGCACAAATGATAATGTCCCCACTCTATTGTCTGGAGCCAAAGGACTCCAGATTATACTACTTTACATTGTTTTCTTGTATATTACATATGTGTACATCTTTTAAATACTTAAAGAAATATTTAACAAAATAATACAATAGGTTACAGTAACGGTAAACTGTTGTCCTGATGCAGCATGTCCTTTTCTACAACGTCGAGCAGTTCTCTTCAAGCAGTTCTGGAAATACAGTTTCCAATCTTTGGCCTCCTCTTCGCTTCATTTACTATCCTTCAAAAATAAAAGAGGGAAACAAACAAACAAACAAAATAAGCATTCCTTACAGCTCAAGAGAACCAAACAGAGCAAGCTAATCTTAGACTTGCTTCCTGATTCCTGTGGTTACAATGAGCGGTCAGGAAATGTGCACTTTTCTTTCACCTCAGTCATGAACTTTCCTGGTAAAGAAAGACCAGTACCAATTAAAAAATGCGGATGCTTTCATTTGTGAGTGCCCAGCCTTAGATTTCTGCCACAAATGCAGTCGAAACCAGTGGCCACTTCAAGGAGTGATATGCTATAACAGACACCAGGTACGGTTAGAACTCAGTCAAACTAGTAGAAGCTGAGACCGAGTATTTCCTTATTCAATACTATTACTTGCAGTATTTCTAGACTGTGAGGCTAAAGGCATTCAGAACTATTTGCACATTGATGTGCTTGTAAAGAAGCTTTATAATCATCAGAAAGAAAGTGTATCACAAGTCATCAATAATTTTCATCAGAACTCTCTCTATATACGTGTGTGTGCACAGAATAGTTCTACGCCAAAATAAAACGGCTTGCTCTGGTCACACTTGGTGTCTGTCCCTCAAAAGCTCTATAAAACAAACAGAGACAATATGGATCCCCAGCTCAGAAACAATTATGCACTTCACTTGAAAAGAGAGAAATGGAGTTAAAATAGTGGGGAATGGTTTTCGAGAAAAAGCTCCAAAAAAATCTTTGAGGGTAAAAACCCATTTCTCCTCTTCAAAGCACTCCCTGTGAGATTAATGGAACATCTTCATGAAAGTAAACAACTTTTTTTTCCCAGAAAACATACAGTAATCCATCTTATCTGTTCTCAACAGCACTATCACCTGCAACTTTTCTATTGCTGACTCAGACAAGGACAATGATCCGTGTTTCAGATCTCACAAATTCTTGGGTGAAACAGGAGAATGTTTTCTCACAGGAACACGCTAAATGCCATGCCGCATCAGGGCAGGGGTCACCTTCACAAATGTGTGAGTGCCTGCACCTGAGAGCCTGGCCCAAGGACTCCTCCAAGCTGTGAACAGGCTCAGCACGTCTCCGAACACAGTTCAGGGGACACCCCACAGCTCAGCAGTGCACTGGGCAAGGTGAAGCCTTCCCCTCTCCCTCTCATTCAGACCATCTCCCAGATGGATTCAGTCCTTACTACAGTCTTCAAGCTCTTTCACTGAATTTTCTTCAGGAGATGATTCTAAAAGCAGCTGGCCATTTTATACTCTGCTAGACTATGTCATTCAGTAATCAGAGAACAGCACCTATCAACGGCAAATGCAATCACACAGCTCAGAACACGTAACAAAAATGCTTCGCTTTCCTGATGTAGTAAACTGAGACTGTACCTTATGTATTTGCTTTGCAAACTGACTGGAAACAGTTTGTTTATCGACAACCTATACACTGCTGGTGCTGTAGTGTGCAATGTTATCTAGTGCAAAATGAAAGGCGTTCACAATCAGCAGATTTAAGACAACGAGGAAACAAGAAGTAAACTTACCTAACAGTCATCCAGAGAAATTTTATCTCACCCCTTTGTTTTGCATGTCACTGCCTGACGCAGGCACATCTCACAGATCAGACAGAAAGGCTCACCTTATTCTGAGCTTTTGCCAGCTGTCCTCTCCTCACATTCAACGTCCTGAAGCTCTATAACTTCTACTTTAGAATTTCTTCTTTCACATCGCACGTTAAAAGGCACATGGGGGTCCTCGAACGTCCCACGGTCATCTTCATGGTACCCTTCACACGACGGAAAGCTCCCTCCGCGAGAGCTGTGGCTGTGCACAGCAGGGTGGACAGCAACAGTCACTGAAGCTGAGGCAGTCACAGTAGTGATAGGCTGGCAGTACGCTGATCCTGAAACACCCATGGCACCAAATGCTGGGCTTCTCACGTTATGAGAACGAGCCCTGTGGCTCAAGCGATCCTTATTGCTAGGTCCTGAATGCCCTTCAGTAGAAATCTCAAAAGCGTCCCTGCGAGGGCGGTAAGGAGGTGGTCGCAGTCCTTCCCTCCCTTCCCGCTTGGGCTGCCTGCCCTGACGCCACACCTGCTGTGTGCTGGCCTCTGGATTTGATTGCAATCTGGGACTTGACTGATGCCTTGTCTCTGGCTGTACCACCTGAAAGACAGATGCACAGTTACGCCTCTGTCAAAGCAAGGACAACAAAACGCTATGCTCTCCGACGTGTTACTCCAGGCTGTGACTCTGCAAAGGTAATTCTCTGAGGCTTTACAACTCTTGACTTTTCCAAATAGTTTTTGTCTGAAGTTACAAAAGCCTGGAAAGCCTAGCATCACAGAAGTGCAGGACTACAGCTGAAAATATTATAAGCTTCCTACGCAGTGGACCGTGTTTTCAAAAGGATAGAAAACAAGCACTTCATCTTAAGTGATTCAGCAAGCAGAACTGCAGGCATTTGGAAAAGCCTCTATTCCATGCAGGGTATATACACAGGATGTTAGTAGGGTAGTTTGTATAGACTGTAGGAATCTGTTTTCTGATTTCTGTAAAAAGCGTGAAGCACAGCAGCCACATCAGTCAATAAACCGTGACTAACTTCAAATGTGGCTCTGCTTGTACCTATTTCTAGGCCTCTGCTGAACAAAAACAGATCCACATTGCTGCTCAGCATGCAGCACCAGCAGGGGTAGGAGACAAGAGCTTTTTCGCTTTCCTTTGAAACTGCAGCTATGCCAACCCAGCACCAAGATGCAACCAGCACAAGATATGGTACAACTCTGAATGAAACTGCTTTCTTCTGGACTCTATCAATCTTTCTCCCCAAAGTCTGCTGTCAGAAAGAGGTATATGAGATAGTGATCCAGAAGAGGATACATGGAAGAGGTCTGAATATCTTAATCTCTCCTGACTCTCTGTCCAACAGATCATGTAGGGCAGTCACCAAACAGACCGAGAGCTCTTTTTTTCTGTGGTTGTTGCCAGTATGATCTAATAGCAACAATACACGCCGAAGAGCTCACCTTTGCACCATCATCTCATACTCGACTTCGTTCTCAAGAAAAGCCTTCACCCCCTGTTCACAGGTGCTCTAAGTTTTGGCACAGAGTCACGAAGCACAGTTAGCCAGAAACATAAAACAGTACACTAAAAAAATAAACGGATTCAAAGAAAAATACTCAAACATTCTTGCCCTTCCAGCAGTCAGCACATGAGATACTCACAGTGGATCTCGCAAAGACAGGATTCTCAGTGGCTTCCACTACTACTTGGTGGACTGGTCCCCCAGGGCTTTGGGCAGCTTCATAATGATGGAGCTCTTCACTGATGCCTGACACCGTGGTTTGAGAGCTGTACTCTGAATCAGAGGAATCCGACCCATTGTTTATGTGCCCGGGTGGCAGTGCAAACCTTACAATACTGGGAGGTGGCTCAGGAGATGGTGTAGGTAATCTGCTCCGACCATTGGCTGGAGAAACCTGATGATGACAATGCTGACTGTAATCGCAAGTGATCAGCAACATGCAATTAACATTACCCTCTTAATCATTATTGCTTGATCCAAATGTTCTTCTGCCAAGTATACCCCTCAATGCAGCAAGAATCTTAGCACGAGGTTCCTGATGAATATTTATACTGAACTGGAGAAAACGCACAAGAGAAAGACAAGCTCTCCTTTTGCAGATATGTATGTAAGAATGATTACAGAGATCTTCCTAGGTACTATGTCAGCACGTACACCTACATGCAGATGCACTTCCACTTAAAAGATAAACAAATAGTATGTGGTCTTTCCTCCCCCTTCAGAATATGTTAAGAGCTGTTTCACAAATGACCTCAAACATGTACGTACAGTACAGTTCAGTGGCTATTTGCAAACAGAGACAAATACATAAATAATATTAACAGAACTGTAGTAACGTGTATATACACGCTGTTTGGATAAGGGATCAACCATCTGTTATGAAGATGAGACATGTCACACTATTGTCAAAGATGTTTTACTAATATAAAACAAACACCTCCAGAGTTACAGCTGCTATATACCTAAATAGTGTATTACTTTTATAAACACTCCAATACAGGCCCATGAAGCACAGAATACTTCTTCTAATGCGTAACAAAGCATTCCATAGGTAACACAGTAATTCTGTGTAGTACAGTGTATGTAAGGAACAACCCAATACACGAATCGCCTTTGTTTGTTTGTTTCTGGATTTGGGCTTCATCCTGTAAAGGCACTGACAACTAAGTGAAACCTTCAGCCTGTTAAGAACTTAGCTTGAGCCAAGAGCATATTGCAGGGGCAGGGGAACCATTTGGCAGACTTCTGGTCATGGTTATAAAGGTGTGGTCTGTGGACCACCACTGGTGTATGTTGGCCCGCACAGGCCTTCCTGGTGGTCTCCTCAGTTAAATATTTTGAGGAATGCAATAGAGGCAGTGAGGTAAGAAAGGAGAAGGTGGATGTAGAAAAGGAATGTTTTTTTGTGAAATACTGGGGAAACGTCTAGTTTTACAGACTTGTTTGTACCCACACAGTGCTTTTAGAAGTGTACTTAAACCCACATTTGTACCTAGCTTGCTGTCAGCCTCTAAAACAATAATTATAAAAAAAAATATAAGTAGAAGAAGATCAAATAAATAAATACAGCAAATTTAATACAGGTTTTAAATAAAACTAGAGTAAGAATCTTCAACATTTTAAAATCCAAGAAAATATAAAAATATATAAGGTTTCTATAAAAGAGGAGTGGACCTGGAAGGTGTGGGTGCAAAGACAATATTATTATTTCTTTTATTCACTGTTAGTTTTACTGACCTCGGGGTACGGTCCAAAGAATGAAAGAAGAACAGGAAGCAGCACCAATCCATTGAGAACTCCCAGAATGGTTAAGATTGCCAAAACAGCAAAGAAATACCTGAAATGAGGTTTAAGGGATTGGGAGGAAGAGAGAAGAACCACAAATGCCATTAGCAGTAAGAGATTATAAACTACTCCTAAATACATTAGGATAATACATACATTAAATTGAACCTCGTGTATTTTTCATACTGAACTAAATAATTATATCATTTTCTATGTATAGATATAGTGTTGTTTCTTTTCTTTTCTTTTCTTTTTTTTCCACCTTTTGGATTAGACAAGTGACATTCCATAACTCAAAGCGTTAGCTCGTAAAAGAAAGAAAAAAAATTACAGTTGTTAATTTCTCAGAATCTGGAAGTTTGCAATGTTATTTATGAACGTGTTACACAAACACAAAAATATGGAATGTGCAGTGAATAGCTGAATGAACTGAAAGCACAAATACAATGAAAAGGGGCCCCCATTAGTGAAAAGCCAGCAGAAGCAAACAAATGAAGTGAAGGGTGTAGAATTTAAACAATTTAGCCTAGAAGGAAAAGAACTCTTCTCGCAGCAGCTAATCCACTGTGAAATGCTTCTGCATCTTACAGCAGAATCTCTAATTAAATCTCTAGTGTATCAGGTAAGGCTTTCCCTTGCTGCTGTTCATTAATCACAACTTTACGCCTAGAATTCTGTGAGTTCCAGTTTTACCAAACAGCTCAAATTGCAACCTTCTTACAATACAGGAACCCACTTTCTGCAAAGAAAATGCTGCCCATTCTATAGTGAGCTTCAGCATTGTACTGAGTAAGAGCACTCCACAATGGCAGAGCTGCATTGCAGGCTAACCTTTTGTTGAACAATTTAGCATCTCTGAATACTCTTGTTTTGCGTCAGCCAATTCAAACATAAAGGCTGAAGCACTATGGAAGAAGAAGAAAGTGCACAAGTGGTTGTCCTTTCCCATCATTGAGGGCTAAGGTCTGGGATCCTTCATGAATACCAAGGTAAACCTGTCAGTAAAAGGAAAGCCTTGCTAGTTGGTATTCGGCACAGCTGGGGCTCAGACTAAACTTAAGGCTGTGTTATAACTAATGATTTCAAGGACTCGGCCTTGGTAAATTCCTAGAGGAGAAGGGGTAGGAGAAGAACCGAGGGCAAGTTTGTTACTAATGGGTCTGCTGATTACATTGTCTAGCTGGCAACAAACTTTACTGCCCCCTTATTTCCACATCTGATCAAATATATCAGACTCCTGTAAAAGTACAAATATCCTGCTATTGTAAACATTTTGGAATTTCTGATCTGCATTAGCAAAAAAATCAGCAAACCAATCTACTCTACTAACATAAACCATCAGAACTTTATACTGGGACAGAAATCAACAACAGACATTAAAAACATTTGCATCTCATCCATCTAACACTAGGATAAACAGGGGGATTTTAGCTCTGACCACTTGGTGTATACAATGTCTGTTAATTTACTTAATCTTCCACATTGTTGGACTAATCCATCCCCTTCCGGAAGTTTGGAATCTTCTTCACCCACTATAACAATACTTGGGTTCTGATAGTTTATTTTACTGTATTTTTAAAATAGGGCAAACTGAAGTCAGATTGTGTTAGAAAATGAGAAACTGATGGCCAAAAAGAGTAAAATAATGTAAGTTGAAAAGTTGAAAGGCTCATTTTATATACGAAGAGAATATCTAATCCAAATTTGGTGTGAAGGGCCAAATTTGGTGTGAAGGGCTTCCACAATCATCTATTTGCTATGACACAAAAATATGCTTGCCAAAATCTAGTCTGTTAAATAGGGAAGGGGAACACCAAATGTACCCCTGCATATTTAGGTTAAATCTGTAAGTAAACTACAGCCCTAAGCATTCCACCTCTTAACAAGATCAGGTCCTAAAAGAATAATTCTACCTTATTTCTTCAACATCAATAAAATAGAACAAAAAGATCTTGATCTCAGAATTATCTCCACAAAGGTTTCATGAGGTCAAACAGGAAACTTCCTACCATCTTGTTTCCTTTAGATCTTAACGAACTTAAATAACAAATCTTCGTAAGATTCAACAACCATTCTCCCAACTTCTGCCGCTGACGTTTTGCTGCTGTTGCTGAGTGGATGTCAGTCATCTATCCATCTTACATCAACCCAAGTGGTTAAGCCACCTTCCAGAGAACTTTTATTCACCTCGGCCCTGTTTTAGGACTTGTGGGTTTTTTTGCATGCTGCAGTTTGCTAAAAAGAATCTGTGTGGCTGCTAAGATTACCCATTTTACAGAGCTACTTGGAATAGGCTAGGATCTATTTCACTGCACTTCTCAAATTCCCCAAAACGTGCTCTCCTCTCACACTTGACAGATTCACATTCTTAATTAAATCCGCAAGAAACAGTTCACCTGTAGTTTTAAACAGAAGAGCCTTCAGGCTTTGCTTTACAACATTTTAATATGAAGTTCTGTGGTCATGCTTATGGTTCCCTAGCTCCCAACCAGAGCTTGCTTTCTCTCTCCCTACTATCTGCACTGCTGTAAATCTGTCACATAAAACAGAAAGAGATGGCTCAGAGAGTATCACTTGCAGCACAGTTACAGCACATTTCAAAGTTCATGCATCCTTTCAACACAGATTTTTATGCATACAAGAAGCCTGGAGCATCTGAAAGTTAAATGTCCAACCCAGCTAATACTGAACAGTACCAGCTATTTTGAACTAATTCAAATCCGTAGTCCGCCAACTTTGCTAAAGAGGGGCCATTCTTCTTCCCCTTCATCCTAGGAGTCAGATTTCCGTGGAACAGAATTTAATACCAGCAACACCAGAAGTACTAGGTCTAGCACACAACAAGGAAACAGTAAAGCAGAAGGAAAGCAGGACCATGATGCAAGCATGCTTGATGCACCGTGCACAACAATAAACAGTACAGATACACTGAAATGATTAAATATGAAAAGCATACTTATTTTCATTCAAAAATAAAGTCAAGAAACACACAAACGATTTACCTGACAATAAAATCAAACTCTGATCCTGCAAGCATTAACACTCCAAGAAGAGTGGACACAGCTCCATCCAACACTGGTGCAAACATATGTTCCAAGGCAAGGACAGCCCTACGGTTCTTATCTCCTATGGCAGTTAGAAACGCCTGTAAAAGAACAGAATTCATTTAATTACACAGACATACACAACACGTCAGACAGATTTTCTCATAGCATGCATTTTTTTGCAAGTAAATTACTTCAGTGTACAGTGTATGAAAGTACCTGTATAGCTGGCTAACCTTCCAGACACAGCCTAAATCCACAGTCGTAGCACAGAACTGCTGCTAAGTCACACAGACAGAGTAAGCACTGATTACACAGTCAGAGATAGATACACTAATTGTTTCAGTAACAACTTCTTCCGCTTGCACTAGCTGACTTTTCAAGTTGTCAGCATTGCTTATTTACACCTGGAAATAATTCAGTTCATACTCGATGTATAAAAATCACATGGCTACTCTAACCACTCTCGAAGGGACATGGCTTCCATTACTGTCATGGGAAGTTTGCTGTAAAAATAGCAATGGTTACGAAAATGGTTTTCCTATCCACTTGTCACTAATCACGGACCAGCAGCCTGTAAGTTCATGCACATATTCCCCGTAGTAGCATCAGGTCCTTCTTCACTTTAGTAATAAGTGTGCATTGGTAAAGTGCATTTCTTCACACATGTCTGAGGATCCAGGCCAACATGGCAGAGAGCCGCCAGTGAATTCAGCATAAGTGTTATACAGAAATTCTATAGACTGTGTGCTGCTTTTACACTCAGAACGAATGACACTTCTACCTTTTACTACTTGAAAGCTAGCAGTCTTAGGAAAAATGTTGAACACTCTAATGACTGAGACACTCCAACTCACGAAATGTCTGTCTTTCTCCCTCAGACTGCTTACCTGACAAGCTGTACCAGGGAACCTCAAACGGTGTTTCTTATTAACTCATCTTCTCATTGTATCATTTAACAGTTTAAGAAAGCAACCTAAGTGATAGTCTTTTTGTGACCTTTATTTAGGTGAATTCTCAGTCACCTCCTCACACATGAGCTCATGCAGTTATCTTCCTCTTGATCCCTGTATTTAAGCCTCTCTCCTCCAGAATCTAATTTTCACTTCCCTGACAAATTATGGCTGGAATCAGTCAGCACATCAAAAAATAATTTGGTGGTACAGGAAGATCAGAGATGGATACTTATTTATACATACAGAGAAAGATTTCCAGCCCTCATTTGCATTGGAAGCCAAAACATACAACATTAATCTTTAGTATTGGATTAACAGTGGTTTATGGAATGAAAATTAATGTTTCCAGGATATTTTACATTCCCATATATAAAACAGATAAAGAGCTTCCCTCATCAACACTGGAAAAACATTTTCCTACAGGTTGTGTGCTTGATGTGTGTTAATGAGTTCTGAAAACAAGTTGCAGCTTTTTCATGTGGAAAATTAACTCAAACCCATTTAAATGTTAATGATTTGGAGACATAAATGACATTATGTAATTATGAAAACCTCCCTTCAAAGGCTTCTGTTCCACAAGATGCAAATGCACACACAAGAGGCAACAAACAGCTACACAGCACAGCAGCAACAACAACCTCTCTGCAGACACAGCATCATAGAATTGTAGTGGCTGGAAGGGACCTCTAGAGATCATCTCATCCAGCCCCCTGCCAAAGCAGCTCCCTAGCCCAGGTTACACAGGTAGGCACCCAGGTGGTCTTGAATGTCTCCAAAGAAGGAGACTCCACCATCTCCCCATGCAGCCTGTGCCAGTGCTCCGTCACTGCACTGTGAAGAAGTTCTTATGCACATTTGTGCAGAACTTCCTGTGCTTCAGTTTGAGGCCATTTCCCCTCATCCCGTCACCACACACTGCTGAGAAGAGTCCAGCCTCGTCCCTTTGCCTCCCGCTCCTTGGATATTTATAGACATTGATTAGATCCCCTCTGAGTCTTTTTTTTTTTCCTTCAAAGCTCAAAAGGCCCAGGCCTCTCAGCCTTTCCTCATAAGAGAGAAGCTCCAGGCCCTTCATCATCTTTGTGGCCCTCCGCTGGACTCCTTCAAGGAGATCCGTCTTTTTTGTACAGGGGAGCCCAGAACTGGACACAGTACTCCAGATGAGGCCTCACCAGGGCAGAGTAGAGGGGAAGGACCACCTCCCTTGACAGTTAATCTAGTCTGAAATAATGCACATTAAGAGCTCTGTTTGATCAGTTATTTTCTATCATTTAGACATCTAGACAGAACACACTTACCCATGACCTTAACCACAGTAGTTAGTAACAGTTTCATCAAAATCAACTCAATTCTTTCAGACAATACACATGTCAAATAACCGTCTGAAGTTTGTGTCTTATTTTCTTCTGAGAATCACAGCACTGATTTAACAAAGTAAGGATTTGTGATTAGAAGATATCACCATTTCATTTTAGAATACTTTGAAAATGTTTTACATACCAAAGCAACATGAACAGTGAATTCCACACCAATTCCAACGGAAGCAATCAGGATAACCACAGGCACTGCACTGAGTTTTATTCCAATTAGACCCATCATGCCAAACAGCTCCACAGTCATCAGAGCCAGCACCACCACCTAGATCATTTTAAACAGCCATTAGTAATTTCTCATACTCTGCACAAATGAAGAAAAAGATACATCAGAACAACTTGTTTAACTATAAAATGTGCACCTCATAACAATCATGTCCCATTATGCTCAGACTTGCTGAAGAGCTGGTTTAAATTATCAGACCAAGCACCGATTTTTGTTAATTGCAATTTACCGGTGACCTGAAAACTGATTTTCTTGATGGATACCTATCAAAGTACACATTCTTATCTCTTTTTATGACAAACATTTGTTTTTAAAAAGTAACTTTGGAACACTTCTTTGTAGAACTGTAAATGTGAGTATGACTTCTAGTATGCTTAAAGCCTATAAGTAAATGCTATGACTCTCAGGTTACAGAGGAGCTCTGAGCTTTTAAGATGCTTGGAGAGACTGACATGAACAAAGTGAATGGTTACATCTAAGGGAAAGTTTTATTTTTCTTTCATCTATCCTGTACAAAAAAAAATGAGGAAAAGGGAGGGGACAGAATTTGTAGAATCAACTTCAAAGTTTTTCAAAGCTGAGCAAGAAAAAGACTGACATACAAGTTGTGGTGGGCTATGAAAAAAGATCTTTTTTTCTAAGGGAAAAAAGTATGCACTACAATAAATGATTTTGTAAGTTAACAAATCAAGAATAATAACATAAATTGCTTGATTAAGTGCTGTGAAAAACATTCTAGACTAAACATTTATCTTTTAACATATCTGTCGTATAAACGTACATTACAAAAACCAGTAACCATTTTATGCTTTTCTACTTCAGCCATTTTATAAACCATACAATAGTTTGTGGAATTTAAACATAGGAACCTCATCAGTCAATTTAACTTGAATGTTTACTGTGAGACTTACGGTGCCGTGCAAAAAGCGTGGAGGAGTATTCTCTTCAGTTTAGAATTTTATGACTCTTTCTCATCAATAGCCTAGTTACACTCCCTCCACAGTAAGCACTGCACAACCTAACCATCGCAGTTTTTCCAGAAAGACCGTATTCAGAAATCAGCACGAAAATTTACAGGTAAGTTAGTCACAAGCAACTGCCTTGAGAACTAACACTGTCTGATAAAAGAGGAGAAGGAATAAATAAATAGAAATAACTTCAACGTAATTCCCAATTTTCCTCTGTGTCTTTACTTCTCACGTTAATATGCATCTGAGCAAGGGCAAAAGTTTATACACCTTAATGAGGAACATTTAAAACTGCAAAAAAGGTGGCCAAAGGATTAAGGTTATTAAAGTTTGTACCTTTAGTGTGAACCCTACCCTCTCAAGTTGAATAAATATATAATGAATGATGCAATATACATACTCCACCAGAGGCCCAGACATAAACAAAACCTTCCCGACTACAGCAAGAGCTATGCTGAAAGGAATTTGACTTCAACAAAGACCCTTATAATAAACTTACAATGATCCCAGCCGTCCAGGGGTTTAGGAGGAAGAGGGCACACACCAGAAACGTGCAAGCCAAAACCACACTAATGGATAAGAGGAGCCAGTGACGAAGCCCAATGTACTGCTCCCAGAACAGGAACGGGTAACCATTTGGGTAGCTAGCGATCCCGAGGCTGGTGTAGTTATTACAGATAGCTCTCACTTTCTCAATAGCTTCCACAAAGTCAGAAGTCTCACGCAATCCATTGAGGTAGAAAGGAAACTGAGCATATTCTATGGGCTCAGCTGCTGGAACTAAGAAAAGGACAGCAATGTTTAAATGTGTGTTTAGGCAGAAGAAGATATACAGAGAACACAATCAACAAAGCATTTTGAGCAATCAAGATTTTACACAAGATGACTATACTTCATCACACACTGCAAGGGGATGAACACAGTCCGTATCAGGTTCCCAAACAATTTCACAGAAATTTAACAGTAACAGATATGTTGTGATGTATTCAGTCTTCATCAGCACTACAGCACGTTTTAATGAATATCTAGCAAATAGCCCCCATCTGCAGTGTAAAACAGAAGACCACATCACATGAAATATTTCATCCACATTTTACACACGTGGAGTTCCTTTGAAATTAGAGGCCCACTGACAAAAAATAGAGGAAAATTATATTCAGTGAGGTTCGTTGATAATTCTAAGATTTCCACTATTTTGAGCCAGAAATTGAGGTTACTTTTGCAAATGACTGAAAAAAAAAAAAAAAAACTGAAATAAAAGTAACAGCTCAGTGAGGAAGCACAATAACGTTTATCCTTCGGTAATTTGACAAACCAAAGCTATCCATACTTCTTATTGAGCTTAATGCTATGTCTGCTGTACCACATGAGAAAAAAAAAAGTTTCTACAACAAGCATTTTGTTACTGCATCTGTGTGTTCCAGACCCTGCAGGGTCATTCAGTTGACTTGCTAAACATGATTTGCCCTATTATAATCTCAACTATAAATTTTCATTAAAGACAAGACTTGGCTGACTGCCACAAAGCTCTAGGGTTCAGATTCACCGAAGCACAACTAGCTTGCTACCCAATCACAGTTCCAAAGGCATCAGGCCCCTCCACATGCCCTCTCCACTTTCCCACTGGTATGCAACTAGCTATCTTCCCAAACAGTTCAAAACTGAAGCAAAGCAACGCAAACTGACTTCTCAGGAAGACAATGAACTGCACGGAACAGGGCTGCTCCCCTGCCCAAGTAGCTCCTGTCCCATATTGGTGCTCGAAGATCAGACATAGGAACTAACTTGATAAGAATCCCTCAGGCATTTAGAACTGAAGACAAACACAATATAAGCTCAGTGTTAACAATACAGAATGACATAGGCAGCAATTTCTAGCAGTTTCCAATTTCCTCTCAAATACAAAACTACCCAGCAGCACTAAATAGTAATGCTTATTATCAGTTTTTAAAGCTTCACAAAACCAAGGGACCCTTAAGATCTAGTTCCAACTACCCTGCTATGGGCAGAAACACCTCCCTCTAGGACAGGCTGCTCAAAGCCCCATCCAGCCTGGCCTTGAACGCCTCCAGAGAGGGGGCAGCCACAACCTCACTGTGCAACCTGTTCCAGTGAAACTTCAGCTGCTATAAAATTCATTTTTCAACATGATAAAACACTGCAGTGGTACCACATTCGCAATGGTGCATTTGTCTCTTGAGGCTACAGAGTAACATAATATATCGTTCTGTTTATGCTTCTGAGCCCTGCATAGCATCAACCAACTTGAGTTACTCGTCCTTGAAGGAAGGAGTGGGGGCACTTATATAAACTGTAAGACATTAAGATGAAATGTTACTTACTTCTCAGCCTTGTTTCTGGCATATAGTCTGCTTTGTCATGCACCCATTCTGGGCGGTGAGGCCGGATGTTGGCTTGCGAGGCTGCATAGGCCACAGGGTCATTGCTAACCCAGGCTGTCAGGTAGATGTAGAAAGCATTGGGGTTAATGATTCCATCTGCATCCACCAGACGCTGTTTAGTCAACTGCAAAATGGAAAAATTAGAAGACTTTCAGAATGAGTTTTGCTTTTGGAGGCCCTGATGTAATATTTTCAGAAAAAAAAAATCCAACAAAAAAAAACCCCACAAAAACACTGATGGTTGACAATGAAACCCAAAAAACTAGTGACAAGAAAGCAGTTATTTACGAATTAATACTCATATAGCATTTACTATAACCACTAAACCTATAGATAGCTCCATAATGGACAGAAGCAATTAAACCTGAATTCTGAAAGCCTGCAGCCACAAGCAAAAAGTAACCACATTGGAGAAACATTTCGAGAAAGGGAAGAAAAATCTGGCAAGAGTCCCTATACACGTCTGTGTGCAGTTAACCTCTGTTGTTAACACTGAAGGAAATGCCACCCAGTAAATGGAGGAGAGCTATAAAAATAAAATAACATCTGTATAAATTTTGCTAACACTTGCCTCCTATGACCTATGCATTCAGAAAATGCCCAGCGTCAAGAAAGTAGATGAGTGCCCTTTGTTACTCAGGTCACTGTGAGCAACTGTGTCTGTGGGGTAAACAGCAGTGGTACACTCCTGAGGTTCTGTAGCCAAACACTCCACAGCTAGGGCCCCGACAGAGGACCCTGGGGATAAAAAGTATTCTTGTTTTTGTTTTGCATTGTTTATTTAAAATTCTGGCCTGAATCCAGTTTCAGGTCTTTTTAATGAAATGAAAAACAACAGTTATGGTTGTTAAAAAAAAAAAAAAGAAAAAAAAAAAAGAAAAAAAGCTGGATTCCAAAGATCTGGATTTAATTAATTCACAGGATATGCAACAACTGTATGTCTTCAAGCTGTCTTCGAAACTGCATAGTACAGGGCTCAGCCCCTGTGGGTGCACCACACTTTTCTCCCTCCCAGGCACAGGAAATTATATCAGCAGCTGTAGTCCAATCACATTTGTTCCACCGTGTACCTGGTACACAATAAACAAAACCTCACTGAGGCTTTTCTCTTCTACGCCGTTTATTTCCTTAATTCATTGCTGAAGCTTCATTCAGATCTGACAGCATGCTGCACGTTCTACAGCAGTGTGTTTTACACACCAGTGTAACTTTGAACACTGTACTCTGTAAAATCTTTCACCTTTAATGCCAGCGTAAAAAAGAAAAACAACAAGCAGATCTGCCAAGAAACTCATTAGAAACAATATTCCTCTGCCTAAAAGCATATGGAGTCAATAATGATTCAAGGAAAGGAGAAGTCAGATTACTGCAGAATATCTTCTTCTTTTTAAAGAAGAAATTAATTTCAATACAATTTCAGTTAAAGAAGTCAAACCTAGTGTTTCCGTCTGACAATAGCTACGGTAGTAGTACACTGTTATAATCCTGCAAAAGCAGGTCAGGATTTTTATTTGGCAGTTCAGCCAACTGTCATTCCTGGCCGTAGCACAGTATATCTGTATTTATGACAACAGTACAAGAATATGATACCACCATTCATCAGCTATCTAATCGTTTAAAGTTTCGGTTTTTAATGAAGCGATAGCAAATACTGGGTACAACAGCCCAGAAGAAAGCTGAACTAAGTTGATCCTACAAGGAAATTTGATTCAAATCAGGAACGATTCCACTTAAGACAATGTGACTAAGATAGGCTCTGCATCTCGAGTAGGTTCAGACTCCGTACATCCATCTATGCAGCTACGCATCCTCCAAAACAAATCAGTGGAAACAGTGTGTGTTTGACAGAGGAGCATCAGGTAACACATCAGTCAGTAATCACCAATGACAGGTATTCCCAGTGTTGATTTTGAAGGCTTTGCAACACAGCCCAGACAGCAATTACACATAGATCTATCAAAGTCAGCAAGGCCATGCAGTGTGCTGCGACTCAGACATTTCAGCACAGAAGGACAAAAAAGATACTACAACACGCTCTTTGCATCTCCCCAACTCCTGATGAATTTGTGCAGTCCCGTATAAACCGGTAAAGATTCTGATACAGTACCTGACTGATGTCAATGGGCTTTGCTCGGTTCCCTGTTTGTACCAAGAGTTTGTAAGCCAGAACAGCATCATCTGATCCATTTTTATAATTGTTATAAGTGATTTTCCCAGTTTCCCAGTCACTGTCAAATGCGTCCTGGAGTCCTGAAGAGTTTAGAGACGCAAGCAGAAAACAGAAGAAACAGGTAAGAAATCAATACCAGAATCAAATTTCAGTAGGAAGAAAGAAGAATTACTCTTTTCATTGTAAACTTTGACCCTCAATGCAAGAAGAAAATTATCCTCCCATATTTGCACTCCTCATTCACAGACATTGTGTGGGAAGGCATAAGTACCACCAGCACATTCTGTATTCTGTGCAAAAGAAAAAATTGAGATGAGCAAGAAGGTACAAGGGAGAAGCCTTAAGACCATTCTCACATTGTGATGACCAGCAAAGCTGAGTTAGCAAATGGTAGATGCAATCTGCACTGGAGTTACTCATCATAAATAATCAGCAACCTCATCGCATAGAGGTGGTCTGGGATAAGAGTAAGACTCTGAGATTTTCCTGAGTTTACATAGCCTCATCACTGCCTAACAGCAATGCTGTATGTGAGACAGCAACCAAGCACTCTGCTTCTACTTGGAAAAAAAAAAAAAAAACGTGGGAAAGCGTTAAAGATGTCTGGAATACAAAGTATTTATCCTCATGAACTACAAATCATCACACTCAAAATCCACTACCACATTTGCATTTATTGCCCCTCAAAACAAAGCTGACTTGGATGGTGCCAAAACAGAAGAGGCTGAGTTCAGCTTTAGTTTAACATCACTGCCTGCCCTGGCGTTAAAACCAGAGAGCCACTTAGTCCACTATCTGGCAGAGAAACACCCTCCACACTCCCCACTCCCTCACCAGAATCCTGGCCAAGTGCATTAAGCCACAGAGGAGGAGGACACACACCACTCTCATTAACCATTCTGGGCTACTGCAGAGCACTGAGGCAACAGCTCATACGATATAACCAGAAATTCCACTACAAGAGGAAAAAAAACACACTCAGACTCTCAACTTCAAACAGCAACTCAGCTGCTTCTCGAGCGCAGCGTGAGCGAACACGATTTTGTCAATTTGTTCCATCTGTTCGACTTGTATAGCTAATACAAGTCGTGGGATCTGCTGCCAGCTCATGTAAAGATCACAGCCAACACCTATTCAGTCTCAACTGTTATTTTCCTCTTTGCCACCCTTTAACGGGGAGGAACACCTCATGGCACAAATTTGGATCATATTTAGAACAGGAAGCCGCAGCCCGGTACAAGGGGGCTCTGTGCGAACAGAGGACAAACCTCATGTCCAGGGAAGGGAAGGAAAAGGCCAGGGGGTGGTGGCGGCGGTGGAAATCACCAGCCCACCTCACAGCTGCACTGAGGAGCTATAATGAAAACCATCATTACAGATCTGATTGGTTAGCTACAGCTGTGAGGAGATAAGAGTGAGGGAAGAGAAAACACGGCCTGAGTGACACTGCCTTGGGGTCGAGGTACCGCTGACAAACTCTTCCCCCACTTCCTTAGAAAGCTGCCTCCTGTGCTGTCTACAAAACTGCTCCCACTGGTAAAGCCGGGAAGCTAGGAACAAAGTGACGCAACGGGCCTGCCAAAACTGCCACTGCAGCCCCCTGGCAGCTGCCCAGACTTCTTCAAATCACCAAAGGAACTTCACAGCCCCCTTAACAGTGCTGCTTGTTGGTGCCCTTTGATTGGGGAAAACACTATTTAAGACTTGCAGAAATATACATCAATCCTGAACACAGTCCAATTCTCAGTCTCTCAGGAAGCAGCTAGGTGAGAGCATTTCTGTTATCGTAAGTATCATCTAAGTGATGACTTTGGGAAGCAGACTGTGAAAAAAGCACGTGGTTAGAAAGGAGAGACCACCGAAGAACAGCATAACTTTCATGTTACAGGAGAAATTTCTTCCTTAGGTATCAGGAGAACACAAATTGTTATTCTAATCAATATCTGGGGAAGAATTTCCAGACTAATATGTAGCTCCTGTCACAGGGCTAACCTGATACATAAAACCAAATATACTCTACATGAAACCTGACCAACCTGTGTTGCAAGGTATGTTAAAAAAGCACAGGCATGCTTTACATCACAATAGCGAGAGGAAATTCAGCTCTTTCACATCTCCCCTTCACTGTTCCTAAAAGTCTGATCAAGCCTCAAGCTCCACTCTCTTTTTTACCTCTATTTCTCAGAAGGAGTAATTTACACTTTGGGTTGTCTTATTACAAACCTTGCTGAAACTGGAAGTTTGAGTAAGGACTATCCAGATACCACCCTAAGCTGTGCCTCAAACTTTTGAATTTCAAAATTCAATCATTAAAATTTCCTTGAAATTAATAGCAGAGGCACTGCTCGCAATGTATGTGTTTTTATCCTAAGCTGTTACTACCAACAATTCAAAAGACTTTTAATGTTCTAGAAATGTAACTGTCATTACTGAAAGGTTTCTGTTGATGCCTTTCTTCAGATAAATCTTTCAAAAATAAGGGAATTCGTACAATGTTACATGTGAGACCTCCTCAAATCAGTAGTGACTTTTGCTTTCTAGTTCAGAAGAAAGTGAAATCCCCCAGAATTATGGGGGATGCTGAAAAGGAGGTAACGAAAGAATTCCTACTTACCCATGTGAACAGTTGGCACTGTGAAATACAAGATTACACTTTGCAAAAACAAACCTAATTATAACTCACCAGGGATTTCAAGCTACCTCATTTACATTCAGTCACTTACAAAAATAACATTAACATTTCCAATTTAAATGAACGATCACTGCTAACTTTTTTTTCTGTTGAATTTTCAGTATCAGAAAATACATTAATATGACTGGATACCGGGAAGAAAAATACAGGGAAAACTGCAAGAGCAAGTGTGTCATCACTCTGATAGCACTACACTGTAGAAAAACTACAAGCATAGAGCTAAAACAAGGATGCTGTATTCATAAAAAATTGCTTTTGTTCATACACTGTTTCTTCCCTTCAGTCCATTTTATAAACTGCTGAACAAATGCATAAATGTCAGAAGGCCATCTTGAACCATAAATCACCACAGTACTTAACGCACAGTGAAGACAGCAGGAATTGAACACATACTTTAGAAGTCATCCCTACTTCGATTATCCTGCTCTCTTCAGCGTGTAAAAACGCAGCAGCTAACTATTCCCATCTCATAAAGGACACTCCCTCAATCCAGATTAAAATTCCACCCCGTTTGTAAATTCTGTTTTCATCCACCCTTCTCTTTACTACCTTGGTTTCAGTCCTAGTTGGTAATGACCATGTACCTTTCCGTTCACTAGTTTCTGCACCTTCACATGATCCCTTAACTATGACAAGGGTGACAAGTTTTACTATAATAGTTCACTTTCCCCCTGTGTTAATGCCTTGTATCCTTCACTACTTTGTAAATGCAGTATCTGTCAACACAGCCCTGTCTCCACAAAGCAGCTAGCTGCTTTGTTCTAATTGTACCAGGCTTGAGGAAGGTACAAAGAGGTAAGGACGAAGTCCTAAACACAAAGCAGTAATCAAAATGATTAATTTGAAACCTGTGCATGATCAAAAAGCAAAACAAAGTGCCTTCTGTCACAGAGCTGGCACGACCACTTGATCCATCCCAAGTGAGGGCTTCACGGAAGCATCCCTGACCACTCCTGTGTAGAATTTTAGCTCCCAGAATCCAGGGTACCAGGATACTCACAGTTCCCCTAATGGGAGAATGGCAGAGGGTAAGGAAGGAAGACACGTAGGCTAAAGTGGACTAGAAAGGAGAACAGTAACACTCTCAAGACTAGCAGAGATGTTGGAAGGTCATATATGAACACGTACAAGATATGAAGGCACTGGATGGAAAAGAAGCATGAGGAGAGGATTAGAAAGAGGCATCAAAACTGGAAGCTAAGAGGTGGTCTATGAGGGGAGGAACAGAAAAGCAAGCAATCCCAGAACAACAGCAAGTGAGTAAGCCTCCAGCATTTCACTGTGAAGAGCCAACAAAGTAGCACGGGCACCTTTTTCTAATTTTACCACTGTCAGACTGTGCTCAAGTTTCAGCACTAGTAAGTGAAAATCCTGAACACAATCTTCTCAGATTTTCATCTCACAGGTTCCAAGGGTGGGATCTATTTTCCCTGCTGCGGTTATTTCTTGGTTGTTCAAACAAAATAAATAAAATAAACAGCAGCATTATAAGAGAGATCGGAAAAGGACACAGAAGATATTTGCTTAGGAAGCTACGGAGTATATTAAGCTTCCAATGTGGCAGAATACATAAGTTGTATGGAATTTAGTTCCTACTGACACTGCCTTTCCTTACTTACGTGAGCAAAATATTTTATGTGAAGCTTACAGTAAGGAGACTGTAATGAATGGATCCAGTGTTATTTTAAAATTAAAACTGATAGCTGAGAATCTGTTCTGCTTGATTCTATCAGCATATTATATGCATAACAGACTTGATAATTTTACTGTATGTGTCCCTTAGATGCCTCTGCTTTCCCAATACTGCCTAATACATTTTCAGAGGGGAGACAATACCCCCAAAGGCTGGTAGTTATGTAAATGTTTTCTAAGAATTGTAGGCTGCATCAGTCATCTGTAAATAGTTTAGGGTAAAATATACAGTCTCACCAAGTCAGCATAATTTATTTCTCTGTTGGCAAAAAGTTTGCTAAGATTACTGCAACAAAATGGCAGAGGTAAGACAGGCATATTTCTAGGAAGAATGCATTTGCTCACCACACGTAACAGTTAAATACGCTGAGATGTAACTGTACCGTTTACGTTAGATGCAATAAAGTTACTTGTCTCAACATGTGTAATTATAGTATCTTTAATATCTTTAATAAGCTGACACAAGAGTAATTACCATCAGAGTACCTGAAAGGCTGTGAGTCTCTCATATCCCCCCCTCACCCCCTCAAGCCCTTTATAATTCAGCTCAGAAAAAGCAGCACCACAAAAAAAGCGAAGACACTTCACTGGAAATCTAGAATGTGTGCTGCACTCGTGGTCCAATAAAATGCCTAAACCACACTGAATTTTATTCATGCCAGCAGTCCCAGCTGAAGCCAACAGGATCATTCGTGCTGAAAGTTAAGCCCTTGCCAAAATACATCGCTGAACTGGGACTTTTCATTTACTGTTCTCAAAACACTCAGCAAACATTTATTTTCCCAAGACATTGGGCCATATTTGGCCACTAATTTTAATCAGAATTCCTCACTAGTTGTTTGGAAATTAATGTCACGAGATTGCCTCTCACGTTTATAATCTTTAAAAGCTTCAACACTGTCTTAAGGAGGAGTAAACTTAGCCACAAAGAACAGAACTGATGAAGAAAACAGTAAGTGAATTTGAACTCAGATCAGAACCTAAGCACCTTCCTGCTGTAAGCAGTCTTTAATTGTGTGTACATATTGGAAAAATGAAATATTATTACAGTTAATAAGAGCTTGCTATTGCAGAATGAAGAAAAGTTTGTGCCATTTTTCTCTTACCTTGCAGCCAGTCTCGAAAATAGTGTAACCACATTTTGGGAAGCTGCCTGTCCTCTTCCAACAAAACATATGTCACATTGCTGAAACTTCTGTGCAGTTCATAAAGTAAGTGCTGGACATTTGGATAGTCTGCTTTCTGTGTCACAATGTACATATTGTAGAAAGAAAAGTACTTGAACTGTGCGGCAATGAAGTCATATTCCCGTGTCTCCCGTGGTACAATGTCTGTGAGATCTAGTCCATCTCTCACCCGGGTAGTTCCATAGAGGCTGAGCCCAAGTAAGCCCAGGAAAAGAAAAATAACCACAACCTGCAACAACAAAAACAGAAACGCGTTTAGTTTCAGGTTTCTGAAGAAACTAACAATTCATAATTGCACACTACAGAACCAGGTTCAAAATTAATTCCCATCACCACACACTCTTAAGCCTGTCTTTCTTATCTGCTTATTTTTCATACATGCATCACATAAACACAAATTAGCTAAGCCTTGCATTTATTGAAAGGTCTCTAAAACATGGACGAAAAATTTACGTGCTAATAAAATCAAACAGTGGCTTTAGTTGCATAGTTCACAAGCTTACGTTACTGAAAGACAACAAAATCCCCCTTTTAACTTACTCACCTTTGACTATTCGTGACTATTCTGCTATCAAGATAAAACTTCAAGCACGAATATAGCTGTAAAATTACTAAGAATTCTTAATGCAAAATAATTATTCTTATTTCTTGTGTTTATTATTACTGCCAGGGTGATTCTGCTTGCAGACAGTGCAGAAATCTATTTTTGACAAACAGATAAATTGTTCTCTGATTACCTTAGCTTTTGGTTTTAGGAGGAATGGAGCATAATGTTTTTCTGCAAAAGTTGAGAGCGTCCACTTCGTACAGGGTGGCTCGAGGCAATGCACACTGGAGTCTGAGAACTGGGAAAGTAAATCCCTTGTCGAGCTCGTGCTTTCCGGGCTTTGGCAGCTAAGACTATCTTGAGTCACTGTCACAGGCTGTACTGATATTTCTGAGCGCGGCTCTGCCGTGGTGTAGTAGACTTGCGTATGAGGATCATATTCAGTGCGCAACTGCACTGTAGACTGCATTGTAATCTGAGTTTCATGTGCAAAACTGTGACTGCTGTACGGGGGTGGAGGACTGTAACAAGTGTTGTCGTTTTCTGCATATGCTTGAGGCTCAATCTGAATCACTCTAGTGACACATGGACTGTAAGAGAAGAGAAAAACAGCTGCTTACGTTCCTATTTTAATCAGACTAGGCAGGATAATCTGCTTCTGCCTGAAACTGTTTCTACAACTTTCAGATGGTTTATGTTAATTATCATGCTTTGACATGAATCTTCTGCAACTCTAAATGCAGATGCTTCTTAGACATGGTTTTAATTGTAAATATGCACAGATTTCTTGTTCTCAACAAAGTAGAAAAAACCATTTGTCTGTAGACATTGAGATACACTCATATAACTCAATTAATTACTTATACACGCCAATCAGGTCAATAGCCAGGTAGTCACACACAGCCTGAATGCACAATGTGTATATGAGTTTGCATTCCTGCGCTCATGCTGAGAATTAGGCTATTTAAATGAAAATGTAAACACATAAAGTACTGAGTTCTTCTGTTTAGAACAACTGAAGTAACTGTTAAATAATATTTGGGCCTTCTGCATAAAATCTCAGTCCTCTGGGAGGCAGCTTGAAACCACCTACCACACACTCACTTAAAAATGAAGTAAACATATGAAAGCATGCATAGGCATACCCCAGGTAGGATGGGCTAAATGAACATACAACATTTCACAAGTATTTTTTTTTAAGCATTATTTTATTTTAGCCTATGCAAGAATGTAATATATACCTAGTTGTTCTTTTTTTTTAATTGACAGAGATAAATCTCTTCCTGTAAATAAGAAATGACAAACTGATGACAGAAAATGATATATTTTTCATCAAATGAATATACCCTACCAAAAAAAAAAAAGGAATTCAGAATGTTGCTTACCTAAACAAAACAAGCTGTCATTAACTGAATTTCCTCATTTATAAATAGGCTCAATTCTGACAAATGTTTGGTGCAACTATCGGTGGTAGAATAAATGGGCAGCCTGATTGCCTCCTACTTCTGAGAATTAGGCCTCCAAAACTAAAACACATTAAGTCATCCAGTGAAAATACAACTTAATCAGAAACAGAAAGCGAGAGTCCAGTCATGCGATCAATTCCCTGTTCTAACCACTCACTAAAACAAATTTTGGAAAGTGCTTTCTCTCTTTGATATCAGAATCAAAAGGTCAAGTACAGAGAGAGACAGATCACGGTAGCAAATGTAATTTGGTCACTAGCAATATGATCAAGACAATAAAATACTGACCTTACTGCAGTGAACACCTACTCTTGACAAGGGACAGTAGCACACATGACCACAAAAGGACACACTTCATCAATCAGTGCCATACATTCTCACCTTGTAAAACAGCAGAATATATCCAGCCTCCTGTCTTCTCGACGGTAAAGGTCCATGCTCAGTATAGCAGGAAAAATTAGCAGAACCATTGCAAAGTTGAATACCACCACAACTGCTGCCTAGAGATCAATCATAAGAGAAGCAGTGTTGTTACTTAGCTTCATGCAGGCCATCATTCTTACACAGCATTACATGTCCTTTCCGTTCTCTAGCTTCCCTGTTAGATGCTTTCAAGCCTGTCCCCAAGGAAACTGGGAGATATATTTTTACTTTCCAGTTTCAGTATTGTAGTCCCATTGTAGCTGACTAGTTTATTTTAATACTAGACTTCATATGTTTTAATTTGTCTGTGCCCGAAGATGTAGCAGCACCATGATTTTTAAAGCAGAAAAAACAAACTTGATAAATCACTCATCTGCCTAAGATTCTGCTCCATACAGAGTCTCCCATTATAAAAAAGGTGGAAGCATAAGCAAATCTGGAATTAGGACTGAAGTTCTCACATTTAAGAGATGTTGTTTAAACATTAGAATAACATTAAAGCACATTTTAAAATCAATAATGAAGTAAAGGTTTAATCAAATTCTAATGAAACTGCTAATATTATGCACTTCAAGGAGCTTAAAAGTCCAGTAAGAAAAAGCATTATGGGAATATCTTCTCATGTTTTCTAAGAAGCAGCAAAATTAATCCAATAACACATAGTAAATCTATGTGTCTACCTATTTGTGCTTAACAAAACTTGATTAATGATCCAGTCTAACAAAACAAGTCTTAAACTGGAACAATAATGTATCTTAAATTAGAAGAACACTTCATTTAATTTGTTAAGAGAACACTCAGAAAAAAAAAACAACAAAAACTCCCTGCACAATCACCTTCAAACCATATTTCAAATCGTTTCCCACACAAAGACTCTCATGAAATCTCCACAAATATATGAAACACAGCATTTATCGTTACTATTAATAGCATTTACTTGCAATGTAGAATTACTAAGGGCTCTAACTGTCAAAAAGGGAAACCTGAGCACAGGTAAGACCGGTAGGATAGCAAGAGATACACTGGAAAAAAAACACATGGTTGAGTCATCAACAAGTGAGAAAAAAGCAACTGAAATCCATCTACTTTAGACGTTCTATTTTATTCTGTAAGCAAGAAGCAGTCTAGTTTCATAATGAAATTACAGAATTAATAGAAAGAAAAATAAATGAAAATCAAGTAGTGTACTCAATATAAACGTGCAGTCATGCCTCCAAAATAATTAAGTAGCTGCTTCTGATCTTGAACAATCAGCCCTAAAATTTCATAGCTGAAAAGATGTTCATGTTTTAAAAATTCTTGACTTATGGTACTACATTTTTCTTTTACCCTTCAAAATCAAAGTATTAATCTACTGAATGATTTTAGAGTTCTGAAGCTGGTAAGTATGATAAAGAGACTAGATATTACTTCTGTGTTTTCTAAGAACATAGTAAGTAATTCAAATACTGCCTTGTTAGTTCAATCACAAATACACTGAACACAAAAGTAGGGTTTTCTGATGTTTCTCTTATGCTGTCTTCAGACAGGTCCGGCTCATTATTTGTAGACTTAACTACTGCTACAGTGTTTATCTAGTACTTAAAGTCTAATCATCATTTAACCATATTTGAGAGAAAAGATCCAGTAACTGTTTCATGATTTATAGGCAGCCACACAGAAAGGTACATAAGGCCATCGCTAAGACTTCGAGATAAAGTCATTTCCTTTTGATCCTCTCCAGAATAAATTGAATCTGTCACAAAAACAAACGGCTGTTGTTGCAAACAAGGTGTCTGCTGGACCTGGTTTTTAGATTTTTACAAGCACTTCCTATATCGCTACTAAACCACTGAAAATTCTATCACCCTTATGACACGAATAATCAGTTGTGTCTAACAAAGTAGTTCTGTTGAGTTTTATGGAAAATGTTAAAATGTGAAGTTTTACTGGGAAAAAAAAAAATCTCAGCTGAGGTCTGACAATAATTCTTACCCCTTCCCGAGTAGCTGAAGAACTAACAGAAGTCCCGTATTCCTGCACTATGAAATTCTGGAAAGAGTTCATACCTTTTCAGTTCTCTCTTTAGACTCCAAAATCCTTGAAACTCAAATACTGCTATACCTTAGAATGAATACTTCAGCATACGGCACAGATAAAACTAGTTTGCTCCGTTCACGTGTTATTCTTAATGAAGAATCAAAACTAATGCAACTAGAAATAGTAAAACTGCTTATTAGCATGACATTCCTCCTAGGATTAGATAGATTTTCCAATGCATCCTACCACTGCTGAAGTCCTACAAACTCCAGACGTCAAATGCTTTTAAACAATCCCCTCTGTTCTGATTTGTATTTAAACAGATCCCTAGAGCTTAACACATTTCCAGCATGTTGCAGGCCTTTTCTCTCTCACCTACTTCACCAGCATTTCCAGGTTGCAAAAGCACTCAGCTTTCAAAATTAGACAGGCCAAAACATTTGCTCCTTTATCAGTTCTGTCTGTTGTCTTGTCAAAAGACTCACCATGACCTGACAAGGTTCAGCACGTTTCCTAGTTCATGCTGCACATTCCCAGCTTCAGCAGCACATGGAAGTATGCAACATAAGAGAGCAGTTCAAGGTCAGATTTGCAGAGAAGGAAGGAACAACTAGTGAAGGTGACTAAGTCTGTGGAATGACACATCAGCCACCACCTCCGCTCCCAGTACTGGCTAAGACATCTGATGGCTCAGAATGGAAACACAAAAATGTGATCGTGGCCATATTCCCAATCTATAATAATTAGATTCACTGGAGAAGTGCCAAAAGTTCTGTAACAGCACAGCTTCCAGTGTAGGGGCAATCTGCTAGCAGCACTCAGGCTGAAAGCATGCTTAGGATTTTTGGGAAAAGGGCATCTACTCTTAACCCTTCAGAAAGGAGCGATCAAATAGAAGAGCCTAAGAAATCAACAAAGTTTACATTAGTATTAGGGAAAAACATATACTAAAGTATAATAAAGCATTAAAGGAAATCAGATCAGTTGGAATGAAAAATAATATTCCATTAATCAGAAAAAATGTTGGACATTTTCTGAGAAATTTGCTCTGATTTTGCATCTTTTCATAACGTACAGCCTCAAAATATTATTGCTGCTGCAACTGTTAACTGAAACAGAAGAATGGCAGTCTGTGTTGGAGGCAGCAAGGGAGAAGGGAGCCAAGCTGGTAGGCTGGGGCCCTGCTTAAGGTATGTGCTGCTATTTGCCATTCCTGGCAGCCCACCCAAGGAGAATGGGTGTGCTGTATAGCTAGAGGTGATGAACAGATGAGGAGGTCTGTCAGGGAAACTTCCACTCCACCACTGCCTATCTGCGTCTCCCTCCTGACAGCACACAGACTCACATCTCCCCCTTCCTCTTCCCCTAAGGCTTTAATTTTGCTTGTTAAATTCTCTTGTCAGGAGTAGGGAAAGCTAAAAGATGTGGGTAAAAGGAGGGGGACAAACCACTTCAGCAGAGTAACATAACTGAATGAGTTTAAAAACTGACATTCTTTCTCTCCACAAAACCCACCACCACCACCTGGTAATGCACTTTTACATTTAGGAAAAAAACAACTTGTCATTCTTGCTGTGAGGGAAAAAGTTACTGCTAAGATTTGTTGGGCAAAGTTCCACCTTTACTCATTACTGAATCTACACCATTCCTCAACTGCTGGGGAGGAAGTTTCCACTGTAAGCAAGAAAAGTTAGGTGAATTTTTATGAAGCTGTGCCTTCTCTTTTTTGGGGCAGAATTTATTCCATAAAGGTACCTGAATATTTTGTTCGAGGAAAGAATTAGGCATGGTGGTAGTTACACTCCGCCAAACCTCCTTCATTTACACCCAAAACAAAGAACATTATTTAAGACATTCCTACTGTGAACTTCACTTCAGTAGAGTTCTTTGATTACCTCCCTTCATCCCACCCACCCACAATTTTAATAAATGAAACACATCTGAAAATTCAGAATCTAATCCTTCAAAGTTCTGAGCATTTTCTTATAGGTGATCCTCAGGACTGAATTATTTGAGAAACTATCAGCTCCTTGAAGCCTAAAACTGTTACAATAAGGGGCTAATTAGGTCGAATGAAAAAAAATGCAGTCAGAAAACTAACACTGTCTCTAAACACATAACAAACTTTTAAAATCCCACTTTCAAAATAATTTTTTTGTTTGCTGTTAAACTCAGCAAGAGCTAAATCTAGTAGACTCCAAAAACAACAGCAAGTTTGCAGAGTTTTAGTTCCATGAAGTAATGACCAACTCAGGGCTATCAATGAAATGCTTGAGCTGGCAAACAGAACAGAAGCCAAAAAAGAAGCAAGCATTGATATGCAAAATGTGAGTTTCCAACTAGAAGATGAACTTGTACAGGAAATCATTTATTCTCCCTCAGCAGCTGGGTTATTTTACAGATACTGGGCCTCAAAAGTTACAGAAACTTTGACAATTATCTTGTAGTGTCTTAAGAAAAGTGAATGAAGAGTAAAATAAGGTCAAGAGCAATTCTTTTTCTAAGCCCATCTGTTAAAAATTCACTATCTAGATGAGAAGAAGGTGGAAATCAAACTGCAGCATTTCATTGGTTTCTGATGGCAATGAGTTCTTTAAACAAGCGCAAGAGAGAAAGAAGACTGTAAGTAAAGAAATCCACACATAAATACAGAACACCCATGAAAACCTGATGAAGTTATTTGATTCTGGTGAAGCCAGACAAAGCAGGCAATACATGTTCCTTTCCAACAATAAGGGATGTTATTTTAGTGGTTCCTTATTTATCCAATAACTCTTCAGCACAGGTCTTCAGCTGCCCTGCTTTGCATATAGATTACGGATGCAAGTGAGAAAAGTTTGAGCCACTGAAACATTAGAAGTAATCCCACATATCAATTCTGTATTAATCACTACCTTATAACAGACTTTGAGTATAGTGTTTTTATTCTGAATGATGTCAACGTTCTCACATGATTATACTGAAATCTCATTGAGATCTTCTTGCTTGCCATTTTGTTCTGAGGACAGCTTTTTTGTTTTCTGATTCAGTCTACATGGTGACAGCAGGCAAGAAGAAAATACCTCAGGATAGGTACATTTAATTTGTACTGAGACTACAGTAATATATGCAGCTGTTGTCTCTACTTACTATCCAAAGGCGATCGTTCATGTTGTGATGCAAAGAATGAGATAGGCTCAGCAAAATCTAATTAAAGAAAGAACTAGTGTTGCTGGTTCCCATTCAATAACTTAGAGGTATGATTAGGACAAAATGGCTCATCTCTGTTGAGTACTTCTTAGGAGATGTGTTTAAGCTGTAGTAACTTCTACAAAAGCACAGTTACTACTACAACAGGAAAAGAAGACTTCTGCAATTCCTGGTGAGGATGTCCAGTATGCTGTTAGCTGTTTAAGGTCCATATTGGATGGCTGAATTTGGACCACAGTTTGAGAAGTTATAAAACACTTCTTTCAAAGTATTGCACTTCAAAAATATACTTCACATACTGATATCAGTCTTTGCTTCAATTATAATTTACTGTTATATCACTGGTAGAATAGACATCAAAGTTGCAGCAAGTCAGCAGAGCTAAATTCTGCTAACCACTCAAAGACTCACCTATAGTTATGTGCTACAGATACCTGCTCAACTGTGCAGCAAAACAAAGAGGCCTTTACTTCCTCCATTTTCAATATCAAACTGTCTACTGAGATGAAAATGGCAAATGAGTTATTTACACTTATTGGTCATGCAGCTGCCATCACCAATTGCCTACTACTTCACAGCTTAAAGCACACACATCTAAATCTTTGGCAACAGCAATAACTGCCACACATATTAAGAAAAACTGCAACCTTTGCTTCCTCTGGGTAGCCAAGGGCACCGGGAGAATGAAAAATAATTGGAGAACCCACGCTGTAACAGAAGAAAAATGACGACTGGAAAAGTACAGTTTGCCTGTTCTACATAAAGGTCAGGCAGTACTATAAATTGCTTGTGTGTCAAAGCAGTGTCTGATAGGAACCTCCCAAGGCTTTCTTCAAGCTCTTGTTACTAAAAAAAGCTTTCTTAAGCATCCTTAATATATATCATCCTTCTGAAGGCATATTATCAGAAACAAATACAAGATGACAGAGGGAAAGAGGAAAGAACAATAATGTTTCAACCCATAAAGTTCCTGAATGAAATAACTGAATTCCCACGTAGGAACATCAAGGTATTCATTCAAGTACAGCCCAATGCTCTTGAGTGCAATAGAATGCAGTAACAATCCAAGTCTTTCTAGTGACTTGTTTCTTCTTAGCTGCACACATCTTGCTTTTTGCACTTAACCCAGCTGTGGAATGGCAGTGCAGTCTATCATCAGTGAACAGAATACAAGAGATTCCACAGGAGGAGCAGAAATCAAGGGCAGACAGCTGCTGCTACTAACCAGATCTACAGAAAACCACGATTACATACTAATTCAGCAGCCTGCAGAAGCACTGAATGTGGACTTTGCTACTGTTGCTAACAAGTATCATCACTGGTCTCCCACAACTGGACACCAATAAGAGCTAACAAAGTAGCACGTAAACTTACTTGGAGTGAAAATGCTCGTAAAGCAGGAATAGGGATTAAGGCAGCCATAAAAAATGCAGTAACATTGCTGATGGATGTAAGGGCAACACTTGCTCCTGTTCGCTTCAAACATTCACCTGTTCTGTCCTGCAAAAAAAAAAAAAAAAAAAAAGGTGCATCTTAAAAGTCAAGTGAATAAAGAGATGTCCTGGAAGTGAAAGGGTCATTCTACATTCTAGATACAACACAGCACTACTGAAAAACTATGACATGGAAATTCCAAATACAAGTGTGCATTTAACAGCATATCAATAAAACATACACTAAGTATACCACTCAGGAGAGAAGCAGGTGACACATAAAATATCAATTTATTTTTAGTGTGTAGAAAACATTATCAAATCTGATTCTAGTTTCAAAAGAGAAAACTAAATAGATACTGTCATTATATCAAATATATCTGTAATTTAAGTAGGATGTATTGTCTGCTGATGGAGTCAATGGATGTTCATCTGATCCCATTTTTCAGACAACATAGGTATGCATTAACACCATGGACTCATAAGTCTACACATCTTGAAGTATGCAACAAAAAAAACAACTCCAAACCCAGGAAGTACTTATTAAAAAAACAACAACAATCGCCCAGAGAAATCAAGAGAAGCAACCACTGGAGACTTTCTCAATCAAACAGGATATAGTAGAGTACTAATGAAACGACTGCATGCTGAACCACCCACAAACAGCTCAGGGAGGACACTGCTTGCACAGGGAAGACACTGCTTGTACATAACAGAATGGGCAAATTTGTGTTGTTTTTAAATTATTTGTACTATGGATGTGAAATCTGGACTGAAGACACAAAGGTCAATAAAACAAAAAATCTCAGAAGTGATGACATTCAGATTTCGTAATATGAATGTTATACTTTGAAATGTCATGGTCAGTTATAAAGAACAGGAAAGGAAAAGAGAAAAAACATCTTAAAAGCACAAATTAAAGACTTAACAAATAAAGATAACACATAATTTCATTATATTTGTTTTTACTCTAAAACTGTGCTTTTTTATTAAAAGCATTCCGTCATTTTAATGTCATACTCACATAGGAGTTTGTTCCCAAATTCACATTACTAAAATACTGAGTAAACTTTGGATTATGCAAACCAGAGAAAGACCTCTATGGGGAAAAAAAAAAAAAAAAACGAAAAACAACACAAAACAAACAAACAAAAAACCCTGTTGCTTTCTAAAATCATTACTAACTCATTATTAATTCAGTATCTTTCCCTACAGGAAGCCTTTCATTTCACCCCAACTCCCCATTTTCTCATTACCTCAAATGGAATTCTCTTATTCTGTCCTGTTTCACTAAATGCATGGGCCAGAAGGAAAACATCATCTACACCAACTCCGAGAGCAAGAAAAGGCAGAACCTTGGGGGAAAAACAAAACAAGCGAAAACAAAGATTTGTTTTATGCTCTATCATGCACCTTGCTATTGCAATAGTAGTTGAAGTAACTTTAACATTACACTCTTGACTTATAACGGGACACATAAAAACAAAGAATACAGGTTCTAGTAATTATATAAACCAAAGAGTATCTGTCTTTTTCTTTAATACTATTCAGCATCATCATCACTTAATCTCTCACCGCCCAGTTACTAGACAGGAGAAAGGCACAAATGAAAATCAGCAATACAAATAATCTGGCAGTTTATCTTCCTCAAAGATTCAGATATATTCATTCACTAACAAAGTTCTAGTAATTACACTTTTAGCTTCTAAGTACCTGAGTTGTGGCAGCATTAAAGGAAATTCCAATCAATGAGCACAGACCCAAGCCTGCAGCCACAGACAGTGCAACCAACAAGACTCCTGCCAGCCCCACGGCACCCTGAGACTTGGCACAATCCCACCTCAGCATTGTTAAACAGGCGTAGGCAAGCTGAAAGGAAGGGTCAGGGTGAGGGGAGAAGGGGGAAAAAAAAAATCAAAGTATTAGAATGGATCCTTTCTTAAAAGTGATATCTCACTCTTCCACATACACATCTTTACAAGCATTTCTAAACAGAACAGACATATCAGATATTTTACACTGAAGCAACAAAACTTTACAAACTGCACTTCTTGGGTTTTTGTTTTTTTTCAAGGTCTGAGAAAATTGTTCTGGACTATTGACTTGTAAGAATAAAGCAGATATTTAAGCCACGCTCTACTTCTTGTGACAAATAAATATAATTTGTTTTATTACCATCAGTAAGTAGCCACTAGCTACTCTGATAATGCTGACATCAGAAAATGACTTCAGAATGTCATCCAGGGTAGTTGTAGTAAAGGAAAGCACCTTCTGAGTAGAGTTTTGTGCAACACTTTGATGAACAACCTAAGAAAAGAAAAACAAAAAAGCAGTTGTGTGTAATTAAAAAAAAAAAAAACGACCACAAACAAACACATTTTCTACAGCAAACACCTGAAACTGTTTTTGCCTTTGTAGAATGCACCTTACACAAGAGATTTCACTGATTCTAGATGAAGTACATTCCGTAACTACTTCCTGAAAGCTACTGCCTACCAAGTAAGAAACTGCATCCTTTAGGAAAGTCTACTGTACTGACAGACGATTCAATTTCAGTGTGAAGGTTTTCTCTTTCCATAACTTTGCTGTTGAGTAAGTTTTTCCTTTAATCCAAGTCCAACATGGTCTTCAGAGTGCTCCTCTTTCCCCCACTGCAGGGCCATTTCACAGAGGTCAGAAGCAGCACAGAAGAGGTCACAATCTGGGACACAAAGGCCAGGCACCATCATGGGGCCTCCCCACCCGGACTGCTGCTGAGAGAGCAATCGATGGCTAGCTAATATTTTCCAGACACTTTTAGAATAATCATGCCAGCCAATTGCTTTTAAATTCCAAGTAGGTCTTCAGTCCTTTCTCACTCTCAACAAAGCAGAAATGTTCAAGATATCAAACAGTAAAGCCTTCCTGGCTTCTCATATGTGAATATCCAAGTAGCTTCTCGATTAAAAAAAAAAAAAAAAAGACTAAATCAACTTTAAAACTGGGAGGCAATAACTCAGTTTTAGTTAAGCATCTTCTTTGAAGGAATACTATAAAAAGCCGTAACGAAGGACAGTGGATCTCAGTGAGATTTTATACTATGGTATATAGGTTATTTTCAGTTTTACCTCGACATACATCCTCTGCCATGCTTCCAGAATTGCTGCTGCTTTATCCTCATTCCAGTTGATATGTGAAACGTATTCATATCCCTTGAAGTGCTCATACATTTGCTTAGGAGTCATTAACTGAAACATGGTTTGCAAAGCCTGGGCACTGTAACAGAGAGAAATAAGAGATGAAAGAGACATAAGTATTTTCAGTGAATTATTTTCATGGCATGAGATCCAAGATAAGAGCCTAACAGCAGCTTGTAGGAGCTCATTATTTTAAAGAGTACATATTCATATTAAAATCGAACAGAGCATAATTATTCTACTATGCATCTGGTACAGCTGTATGGGTCTTTTAAGTACAGAGGTTAAACTTAGTTTCACTGAAGTTTATTTCACAATTGTTTTTGATAGGATCACTTTGGGTAGCAAAGAATGCAACCCTACAAATCAATTATAAGAATCATGATTAACAAATGACACATTCTTGTGAAGATGACACAAGATCTTATAGAAATAACTATTTTTATAGATGCCACTGGCAATCTGTCATTAGAAAACCTTGTTCATCTTCAACCCTTGAAGAGAAACGACGTATTTAACTCCTGATGTCTGGCAAACTGTGAGGAATACACAATGGCAACAATTATCTCTGGTGATTTTCCACAATATGCACCTATATCCAACAATCTTAGAAGCTTAAGGAACTATTTTATTTTTCACTAGAAGTATATTCTTTGGCTTAATTGTTGAAAGATTTCCTACAAGAAATAAACTTACAATGTTTGGTGGAAATGTTAAAAAAAAAAAAAAAAAAGAAGTTCAGAATCCACACAAAGACTTCCTGTAGAAAACATCCCTATTAAATATCTAAGAACTGTGCTTCATTTAGCTTACTAAGTCCTGTAGTTTTCAGAATAGTTCTCTCACAGGTTTTTCCCCTCACTGAAGTCCTGACTGTCATAACTTCCTTAAAAAGTTGGAAAGAGTATTCTGACAAAAAGTATATTCAAGATGTAATAACATAAAGAATATAGTTTTCTCCATATTGATTCTCAACAAAAAACTTAGTTTTTATTTCAAGAAAAGTCAGGCGAGTGAGTACCCGTATTTTTTCCCACCTTTTTCCTTTGACGGCATTTCAAGAAATGCTCGAAGTTGTCTGGTGTTTCAGACACTGCTCAATGTTAAATATATATATGCCAAACAACAAAGCTGCCAGAAAAAAAAACTCTATTTCTGAGAAATGTACATTATTATTCAGAGGTTAGAAGCAGGAAAACAATGACACCACTTAAGCAACTGTCTAATCACTGTTTTAAATTCTGTTCTCTTGAGGCACGCACGTCCTCCTGAAAGAGTTCATAATACACATGATGGATAAATACACATACCCTAAGAAATAAAATCTAACACAGAAAACCTTCAAAATTTTCTTTAACTATTTGTTTCTTTACCTGACAAGTTTACCAGAACCGTTCTTGACTGTTCCACCTATAATTAACTCTTCCTGCCAATGCATGTACTTTCTTGATAGTCCATAGCATCCACCACTCAAAACAAGCGCTACATCAAGAGGCTAGAAAAAGTCATGAAGAAGAAATTCATCAGTTGCATAATTTCAGACAAACTTGTACCATAAATCAAAATGCTGTGCAATCAAATAACTATATCAAACATTGTCTGAGAGGTCTAAAAAGAGAAATTATGCTCAGTAACTCAATTGGACGAATCATTCAGGTATTAACTGAACAGTAACTTTTCCAAAGCCTGACTGAGACACGGATGTATAAAACTGGGGACTATTACATCAAATTATTCACAAAGGAAATAAAATTGGCCCTACCTGAAGGAAGGAAGGCAAGATTTGCTGTCTGGTGTGAGCTTACAGAGCAGCGGCATTTCAGCAGTGGTTATCTCTACCTGAGGAATTAAGTCTTCTGAAATGCTACATTGCCACTTTGCCATGCTTGGCCAGCAGCTAACTGCACTCTGACTCTAAACCTGGGCGATTAACTATTGCATCACAGAATGACAGAACATTAGTGACTCTGTTTCAGCAGCAGGTATCATCAGTCAATAATAAGACATACATACTGCTGCTTCTCTCCTCCCTGCCTCTATCCTCCCCATTAAAAGATACAAACTAGCACAAGAAAACTTACTTTGGTGGAATTTTTATTGGGAGCTGTGATTGGGCAATCAGGATCAGCAGGATTCAGGCAAGGTCGATCCATATAACCATGACCAACCTCTGCTTTATTCAGCATTTCTTCCCAGCTCTCCACTTGGTAGTTTATTTTCTTTAACTCTTCCAAGAATTCTAAGGGGTCAAAGTTGATCCACTGCAAAGGAGGCTTCCCTCTGCAAAATAAATCAGGGAGGAATGATTAAACTAAAGGGAGACAAAAGAAGTAGTGAAAGAAACATACTTTTACAACTCATATTAGCACAAGTAATTGATTTTTTTTTTTCAAAGTATGTTTGCTTTATAAACTATTACCCTTACTGAGAAGGTTGAATCATACAAAATAAGGCATGTTTTAATTATATTTGTTTATGTACATTTCTGGTAGCCTTGCTGTCATTTAGAAAAAAAAAATAGGTTTTTACAAAGTTGTTGCATAAAATGCAACAACACAAGTTAAAAGTACTTCTATTTACAAACAAAGGAAAACAAATTATTGCGCACCTAAATAATAAAAAAGCAGCCAACTGCTGCTTCAAAGAATTAGGGGGAGGGGAGAAGGAAAGAAGAGAGGGGGCTGAAGAAAGAAAGGGTTTCTCATAGTATCATATTACTTCTTGCTATTCCAATAATCATCTTGCAGATGTAATCCATCAATACAGCTGATCTTTGTTTATCTATAACAATACTATGCTCTTTCAAATGCCCTGACAGCTTGACTATCAACTAGCAAGCTCTCCTGCTACCATGGCTGCCATTACTATCACTGTCACGTTTCTCACCCCCCACTTCTGAATTTGTGATGTTGACAGACTAGAATGGATTTTGGCTGCCTTATTCTGTGGTTCAAACCACACTGTATCTGCTTAACCAGGCTTAAGTCATTATTCCAAATCTGCCAACCAGAAAACACAAACCCCCTTATTTCCCCATCTAGAAATGTACACTAAAGGTTACGAGATAGCCATTGCAAATTGCTTTTACAGAAACACGCAAACCAGAACAGAAACAATAACTCAAATGCTAACTCTTGCATAATTAACAGAAAATGCCTGCACATATCAACAATTAACTGTCTGAAGGACACTTACAAATTGTGAGAAACTGCTCTTAAAAAAAAAAATTGTTTCTTTAATGATCTTACAAGCAAAGGATTTGGTTTTTTGCTCCCTAGGAAGATCTGAGATTTAACCCCAGAAATCTTCTTAGAAATAAAACTGCCAATTAATCAATGTTACCAGTAAATTAGGAAAAAAAGGAGACAAGTTTATTTCCAAAAGAAGCATAAAGCCCTTAAAGCTTAGTTTGAGAACTTACAGCTTCTTTTGCATGCTAGCAGAGTGAGAAAAACAATGAAGGAATCAAACTGATGCCTACAAACCATCTTACAGAAACAAAAATATATTTGTTCAATTAAAAAAAAATAAATCCATGCATACTTTCAGTAGAGACACTACAATTTTATTTCTCTGTTAAACCAGAACGTCAATAAACAGTAGAAATGCAACCCAAAATCAAACATAGTTATAGGATTAAAATTAGTCAGACAAAGTTAAATAAAAGCATGCTTACAATAGATAGGCAGTTCCTGACTGTAGCTTTGCTCCCTCCCAGAAGCAGTCCAAAGGAGTGATAATTAAGCAAGGATAAAGATATTCTATGATCTGTCAAAATGAGAAGCGGTAAATACACAGTTAGACTAGAATATAATCTAAGAAGCATGAATTGAATTATAATTATAGAAAAAGCTTACAACTAAATGCCTGCTGCACATACCTGGTCCATGTAACCTGCTTCTGTGATGAGTTCTCCTGATTTATAACATAAATGTTCCAATTTCCACTGTCTGCAATAAGAAGAACAATATTTTTCTTCCACAATAACTGAAAAGTTATCTTGTAACATAAATACAATATTACAACTTACACTCACTTACTGGCTTCAAGTAGCAAATCACTGAAAAAAGCAAATTTTATTGTACGCAGATATACCACACCTCACATAAAAAGCGAAGCTCTTTTTGAAGTTATAGAATAAGATATTTTTGTTTCAGTTGTTCTAAACATTCCCTGTAAACAGAGCTACTTTTGGGCGAGCAGACTGATCAACATGATTAAAAGGGACAGAAATATGACTTTATGTAAATGAGACCACTTGTGACTTCAGTTATCACTCAGTGATGCAACCAAGAGAAAAGTCATCTTGAGGCTTAGAGGACTAGAATATTCCTAAACTGACTCACACATACAGGAGGTAAAGAAACCGTTAGGCTTTCTCCCCCCCACTTCTCAGCTGTATTACAAATTCTACTGATGTGACTTCTGGCACTTTTAACACAAAGCAGAAGCCAGGTAAAAGCTAATTGGAGCCTGAGCACAAGCTGACTCAGGCATCAGCTGAAAAGATATCCTGAAAGATACTGTGCTCCACGCCTCAGAAAGCATCCTTAGGGCACTTTTATGATATGAGCAGTAACCCTGGAAGAACCACTTTTAAGGCAGATATCTCACTAACCCAAAGCTGGTAGCCTCGTAAGGTGCACATTTATTGTTGTTGGACAACACATAGTTCCCAGTCTCCAGTATGTGCACACAGCCACTCTGAAGGTCAACACTGACTACCTTCTTCATTTAATAACTGTTGTTCTATCTACTGACACTTCTCACAGATTTTCATCTCCCTTTATATACAAACTACTGGAATGAGAGTAATTGTACTAGTGCTTAGAGTTATTATGTGATTCAAGGTGGTGCTTCAGTGAACGAATACACCTCTAATGAGGACATTTTTTCTATATTAGAAACACCATCAGTAAGATTTTACATTGAGAGCACAGACATCACTTCTTAAGGAAGACCGATGATGAATATTGTAGAACTGCTCACAGGGATACGTTGTCAGAATCTCTTCCAAAAATACTATACAGTGGCAAACAAATAAAAAAGTTAAAGGCTCAAAGTTCTCATCTCTTAGAAATACCTTAGAAGCAAGTGTCCAATTTTCAGTAGTTACATATCACCGAGAAAACTTTTGCTTATCCGCTTACCTGTTGTACATATAGACATGTACTCTGCTGGCCTGAAGTGCAGAGTCAAGGTGCTGTCGGAGTGCTTCTGTTGTTAGTACATTAGCTCCATCTTCCTGTGGAGTCTGAATCATGAGCTGGGGGTTAAACATGGCCTCTTCTCCAATCTTCTGCCGTGTGTAATTTAACTCCCGACTCACTCGTCCACCAACTGATGTAAAAATATCAACAGTTTTGTGTTAGCCAAAATCTGCTTATTTGTGATGATCACAATAATCATCCTCCAGTCATAAAAGCCATGCCACATTCATGGATGAATCTACCTCAAAATGATAAGAGTAACTAAAACTAGTAAGAAATTTACTTTAGTAATACTGCTAAAATCATACTCATTAAGGCATAATTGCTCCTACTGTACTGATGTGTTATCCAAAGCCTTAAACAATTTTTTTTCCTATGTTGTAACGAATCCTCCTCACATAAATATGAAAAAAAAAAGAAAAAAGAAAAACTTATTCCTTTCTTTACTGAGTGTACCCTCCTAAGTTTGCCGACAGCACCAAGCTGAGTGGTGGAGTCAACACAACATAAGGGAGGGACGTCACGCAGAGGGACCTGGACAGACTCAGAAAGTGGGCATGTAAGAATCTAAGGAGGTTCAACAAGGCTAAGTGCTAGGTGTTGCACTTGGGTCAGAGCAATTCCAGGTGTGAGTGGAGACGGGAAGAACTCCCTCAGAGCAGTCCGGATGAGAAGGACCTGGGGATCTTGGTGGACAAACAAGATGGACATGAGCCAGCAGTGTGCGCTTACAGCCCAGAAGCATAACGGTGTCCTGGGCTCCAACAAAAGAGGGGCGGCCAGTAAAGCAAGGGAAGGGGTTGCCCCCCTCTGCTGCTCTGCACTTCCTGATGCCCCATCTGGAGTACTGTGTCCAGGTCTGGGATGCCCAGTATAGGAGAGACGTGGAGCTGCTGGAGCGGGTCCAGAGGAGGGCCATAAAGATGATCAGTGGGCTGGAGCACCTCTCCTGTGAAGGTTGAGGGATTTGGGCTGGTTCAGCCTGAAGTGGACTCAGGGGAGACCTCATTGTACCCTTCCAGTACCTGAGGGGAGCTTAAAAGCAGGAGGGGCACAACTTTTAATAAGGTCTGACGTTGACAGGACAAGGAGGAATGGCTTTAAACTAAAAGAGGTGAAATTTATTTTAGATGTTAGGAAGAAACTCTTTGCTTAGAGGGCAGTAAGGACCTGGCACAGGCTGCCCAGAGAAGCTGTGGATGCCCCATCCCTGAAGGCCTTCAAAGCCAAGCCGGATGGGACACTGGGCAGCCTGAGCTGGAGGGGGGGGCAGCCCTGCCCACTGCAAGGGGTCAGAAATATATGATCTTTAAGGTCCCCTCCAACCTAAGCCATGTTATGATTCTATGACTCTTCTGGATCAGATCAAATACTTCTTTGTCACAATTGCTTATACTTGTATGAACAGGCTGCTCCAACAGCACATTTCAAGATAAATGGCTTTAATTCAAATCCTTGTCCTAAATAATTTGGCAAAGACAGCAGAATGTTTCTCTCCAGCTAAAAATGCAAGGAGGGAAGGAGAGACTTCTTTCAAATAAAAAAGAAAAAATATCAAGTTAACATGAAGAGAATTAGCTTTGAATGTAGCAGGAAGGAATGTCTACAGTGTTATTTGCCCCAGTAACATTCTGTGATGCAGGAGACAGTGAATATACACCGACTGTTTCATAAATCCAGATGAGCTTAACAGTGTGCTTCATATCAAAACATGGTTTAAAAAAAAAAAAAAAAAGAAAGGAACAGGCAGCGGGAAACTGCAAAGCAGACAGGCTCTAGAGGGAGCCATATTCAATTTTTCTTGCCAGAAATATTACATAAGAATGGAAAATTATCTTCCTCCTTAGAAATGAGCATTCAGCCAGAGTTTGCATACTGTATATAACCTCCTCCGTTGTCTATCTCACAAATGCATAGGGGGGGGGGATTAATTCAGCCAACTAACTGAATTGAGACCACATGCAGATAAGGAGAACAAAAATACCATATACTCTTAAGTCCAAGCTACTTCATTACATTTTTTTTCTTTCCTGGTCACACTGGCACTGATTATCTGCATTACTGCTGAAATTTAGTTGTGCAACAGTGTGAACAGAGATCAGGCATGCACACCTATCTTTTCCTAGGACATATGTTGATCTGTAACTAGCTGGAAATGTGGGAGATGACATTCTCTAGTCTGGACAAGCCAGGAGCATACTTCTTAAATGAGTGGGGTCCTCAACCCACACATATGCCATACCTAGGGCTAAGTGGACCACCAGGCAAGAAACTGGGCATGGATTAAAACTGTCAGAATCAGACCATCAACAATTACACCATTTAGTCACTTTGACATGAGGCATCACTTAATTACTGGATCATTAATCCTTTGAAAAAGTATTTCCACAAACACTCTGCTTTCTGAGTCCATCATTAGCAGCATTATCTCTTTCGCATCAAGTAACAATGGTCAGCTCACAGTAAGAAAAACACATCAACTACATCTTCCTCACCTAAATTCCCTCTATTACTTCTTAACATCCATTATACCAGTACATAGACATGGTAACAAAAACGTTGTTTAAATTATATCACATATAAAACACAAAAGACAGCTAAGATTTTGCCTCAGATGTTTTGACCGTGCATAAGCAGAACTACCGCTGAATGCGTATTCAAGTCATCAAGTCATCCATGTCAAACAGTAACTACAGATGGAAAGTTAGTTTGCTTGGTCTTGTATCATATTTGTCACAGTTTCTTTGTGGGGGGGAATTCTCATACAGTCCCAGCACTTTCACTCAGCAGCCTAATGTTCATGATCACTGCCGTCTCTCTGCCCCATCCAGCGCTCTTATGATATGTTAATGAAATCTGCTCTTTCTTGTAGGAATAAGGAGAGAGCGCAGAGAACCACAGTTAGCCTAATCTGTGTGCCATGGAGCCAGAACTTCTTTTGCAGCCCTTCACACAGCAAGCATTTCAGAAGACAGAACACCTTTCTCCCTCTTTGCATCTCCGTGCCAGCCAAGACAATAAAGACACGATTTTATGAGGTTTGTGGAGTTCACCATAAACACCTACTTCTGCTACTAACTTCTCTCCCATTCTGCACAGTTCACTTTCAAATTTAGCTAGGACTTGAAACAACAAATCATATGTCATGCAAGACAAAGGCTGACATTCCCATCTCTGCTGAAAGTGACCAACTGTTTACTATCAACAGAAATGATTGCTTCCTAATCAAGGTCCTGTCAAACCACATTAACTTCACAGAACAAGGCAGATTTAGCTAATCAAAACTGCATCACACAAGTCAGCCAACAAAACAGAAGCTGCCTTTCCCCCTTTTTCATTCAAAATAGGAACACCAAAACCATCCAGGAACACGGGCACATATTCCAAACTCAACAGAAGGTCTGTTCTGCATTCTTCTTAAGGCATTACACCATTTAATTATTTGACAGGTCCATTATGTTCATTTATTCTGCCAAACAGAGCAAAGAAAACTCCACCAGCAAACACAGATACTTCATACAATGTAACAGTCATATACAAAGAAACTGTAAACTTGCAGAGGAAAATTCTGACTGCCAAAGACACCATTATGTGAAAAAACATAGGACAAATGATGTAATGGAAAATAAAACCGATGAATAAAATAGTGGTATTTTGTGGTTTTCCTTCATGGCTCTGTTTTTTTACATTTGGTGACAACAGTACTTGAAATGCAATGGAGTTCTGTTGTACACATAACATACAGTACCAATATTCCTGCTTTTACTCCCTATCAAAGGCAGAGCTAGTTCCCTTCGACATCTTGGTGACAAAACTCATACTTTATTTTCCTTTTTTGATATATGGGAAGTCACTCGATAGCATTTGAGTCCTTTATTATCAGATTTAGTGCCAAGTCAGCTGGTTTGGTGACACAAATGCCTGCAAGCCGTAACACTGACTTTAATAGCAGATCTGTCTCATGATATACTCTATCCTTCAAGTGGAGTCAAGAGCTGTCTGTCTACACAATAACCACATTTTCTGCAAAATTTAGCTAACAAGAAAATTTTAAAAAGAAGAAAAAAAATATCAAGACAAAATAATAACATCACTGTCCTAGAACTATATCTCAGTTAATCTGTGAGTTTGTAAGGTGTGTGTGAAGGCTGGCGTTCAAGTGAAGACATTTTTCCTGCTTAAACAGAAGCTGGTGAAGGTACAGAATGCTTCGCCCTTCTCAAGGGCGAGGAGAGCAGTAACCATCAGCATGTTAGGAACAACCATCTCTCCCTCTCCTGTGAGCAATGAGCAGCTGTTAGGTGGTAACAAGTTTTAGTCATCTTTAACTTGAGGCAGACCTGAACCTATGACCTTGTAAGTGAAAGGCTCCATATCCCATTACCAAGCACTTGGGTCACACTCCCTGTATCTCGGTCATCACATTAAAACGTTCTGGTGCATCTTAAATGAGAAGCAACCACAAAAACCAAAACTGCTACCCTCTAGTACACATCTGTACAATACTGATGCACCCTCAAATGATGCAAGAGTGAAAAAATACCCGTTTTTATTACAGCTTCTGATTGCATTTCCACTGACAATTCTGAAGTCTTTGAGTCGTTCAGCTCATTTCTACACAAGTGTTGCTGTCCTATATATATATATATCCCATGATTAACATTCAAAATGTACACGGTATTACCTTAACGTGCTTGTAACATGCAATTTTTTTGCTGCAAACTGCAGGCTCCTCCATACTGAGCACTCTAAGAGCAAATCTGACCTCTGCAATACTAAAAGACTGATCCTAAATCAGGCAATAAATGACAGCTAAAAATCATTGCCCACTAATTAACTACCTGTTTCTTCAACAGGCATGAAATGCTTCTTTTTTAGAACACGTTATAATGTTCCATTTCAGGTTCCTGAATTGCTGTGTTTAGCCTGAGGGTTTTCTGGTTGTTTTTTTTCTTTTCCAGATATGTAAACAACCTATATTAACCGTTCAATAACTACCGCATACATGACTGTGCAACTACCTTAGCAGAAGGCAAGTTCCCTCTAAAAAAGAACATTCCTGAGAGCCAATAGTTGGGATACAAATGTCTGCCCGCCACTGACTTTGAGACACTGACAAGACTTTGAGAAACTAAAGCCAGTATTTCCAGAAATACTACTGGTCTGGGAACCTAAAGTTTTTCTGTGTCGAGTCTGAGCTGCATGAATAGTACAGAATTTTCTGGAGGCCTCACCTTCTAAAGACTTCCAAAGAGTGTTTACATCTGAATACATTTTTCCAGAACTGTTTACATGAGTCATGAGAGCACCGTCTGAGGGATGCCCACAGCCATAACACACCTCCAGCACACTCCCTCCTGCTACCAGGACAACATCTCTCTCTGGCCCGACTGCTGTTCCTTCTACTCTTCTTTCTCACCAAGTCTCTCTTCGTGCTGTTCCCATCTGCCATTTCTATTACATCCTTACAGGAAAATTGCAGATTGGAAGAGGTTGCAGTTCATTACAATGGAAAGCAGAAGAGCCAGCCCACCACAGATTCAGCTCCCTGTCCTAAATGTTTACATCTGTACCTGTCACGGAACAGAATCCAGTACCTAAGAAAAATCACATAGGACTGAAAAGTCCTAAAAAGAAATGGAGAGCTGAGTTCTCTGGCAGGTATGAAGATTGCCCTACCTCTTATTGGGCATAGAAAATAACAGCCTTTTGATTTAAAGCTTCCTGTTGCTCTCAGAGGAGCCTGTGCATGCTGCTTGCTCATCATGTTCTTTGTCAGTCGTAGAATACAGTTTTTCTGCACAGAGACAGAACTGCTTAGTATCCTCATTTTTCCTGACAGAAGAAGTGAGTAAGGTGTTAACTTCCTCATAATTTACTTTTTCTAGTCCTGACTGGCAAAGTACAAGAGGTACTGGAGGAACATTTCATATAAAATAACATTTTCATTAAAAATTCTAACAAAGATAAAGAGGGGCCTTGTCAGACTTTAGGATTACATTCGAAAAAAATGTTGGTTACCTGCACAACTTTTTTTCTGCTCATTTATTTAATAAAATCACATGAAATGACAAATGACATGTTTGCAAGAGCTGGAAAGAAATGGTAAGACAGCGTCTTGAAGAGATTACATGGTCATTCAGTGGACTGTTCCAACAGCTCAATGAAAAATGATCATCTTTATCCTGTAATTAATTAAACATGACCTCTGCTAGGCACTGGACTGTGGTCATTCAGAAACACCCCACCCCATTGCATCATGCACTGCATTTACCCTGCTGAATACACACACCTGCATTTGTATAGCTCATGCGGAATGGCAACAACTGCACCTGCCCAGGTTAAGGCAGCCAGCACTATCCCATTTCCTTTCCCACTATCCAGGTAACAATCCGCACTTTTCTCTCCCATCCCATGCTTATGTCCAACAAGACAACATGTCAGCATATCACAGTATAAAGATTCAATCAATCATCTTCATCAGCCTCCTTGTATGGGAACTGTTGAATCACGGCCTGAACCACTGATTGATCACCTGAGGCGAGCACTGGGTCAGCCGCAGGGGCACAAGTGAGTGTGATTGGAAGGGGTGGAGTTTGACTCCACCTCTCCCAAGACCGCATTTAAGGGCTGACCACCACCAGGGAAGGATCTCTGGCTGGAGATCCCTCCCTAGTGGAGTTTTTGGTGAGCCTCAACCATCTTCAAAGGTGAGCCACTCTTTTCTTATTAATTTTCTTATTAACTATCTGTATACCATCTACCTAAGCCTATCAAAAATATACCAGCTTTGGTACTATTTCTTCTGGGTGTTATTTCTGGGGGTTATTTGCCCTATACTCCTTAAGGACCACTGGCTTCAAGGAAGTTCTTGAAGCAAACTGACTATCTCAATAATTTCTTCTTAATATACATAGATATATTTTAAAATAGTTACAAAACCCAAAAGCACTTCAAAAGGATGCTTTTTACTTCCCAAGATGCCCTAAGTTACTCCTCACAGATGCTGGGGATGACTCCAGCACCGCTGTTACAAATTTCAATACAACTGACATGACTACGAATAGCAAAAAATAAAAACACACATCAAAGATGACTCTTCATTCTGCCAGTCGGGCAAAGTTTGGAGCAGTGACAAGGACACAAAGTTGTCTGCATGCTCAGGAAGACAGCCCAACAACAGCTGCCTCAGACTGTAGTGGGAAACTTTCCCTGCAACTTTACAGGCTAAAACCTTTTCTTTCTAAAAACCAAGTAAAATTGATTTTACATGTATGCATCTGTATGAGACATAGCCAGGATGTGTATATACATTATTACTGATTGGGTAAAACACGCAGATCACTTGAAGAAGTTACTTATGTTTTCACATACTTCTGGGTTGGTGTCTCTCTGGGTCAAGACATTGCAAAATACAATAAAAAACAACAAAACAAACAAGTTCAACAGTGCAATCTGAAAAAAAAATATAACAGAAGCTTAGAAATGTACAAGAATGTACAAAACAGAGAAAATTGGTACACGCAGCTCAAACTTTCCAATTAAATATAAAACGCAGTAGCTGCTTACTGAGCTGTGACACATGTCCTTGGTAACAGGATATGAGCTGCTCACCTCTGGGTCACTGGTTCTAATCCAGCCAGGAACAACAGTGACCACAAGTTGTTTACCGTCTGACAGCTGTTTTGCTAGCTTATGTGAAATGAGTTGGTGGTCTCAGTCCATTTCCTAACAGGCAGGTGTCCATATTATAGAAAAGCACCATCACAACTGGTATCCTTGTTGACCATCTCAACAAAGAGATGGAGGAATGAACGGAGAGTGAACTAGCCTGCTTCTTCCAAAGGTGTGGCTCCTTCGGGTCAGAGCTGAGCCATAGGTTTTGGTGGAGAAGCTTAACCACAGCATTTTCTGGGTGAAGTATCAGAGGAGTAAAGGACCCCAGACTCTGCTGTTTGCTAGAAATCAGGGAGACAGCCTATGGGTGAGATAGGCAGCTATTACAGACTGTAGTAACTCAAATAGTTTATGATCCTGTAGCAGTTTACATCCTTTGATGAGCAAAACTGAAGTTCTACTTTTCAATGTTAACAAAAATTTGTGCATGCTTAATAGTAGGCCCAAATGTTCACACACACTGAAAATGACTTAGCTTCCAGTTCTGCTGAGAAGGGGCTTCAAGGACTAAAGCTAAGGATTTTA